>OX371004.1:11730374-12407966 GCA_947308005.1 Yponomeuta malinellus | reverse complement strand
CTTCTTTTTTACATCAACCTTGCCCAATGTCATCAATAACTTTCTAGATGTTTTAACAGATCGCAGTCCCTTAATGGACTCCGACTCCGTCCGGTTCACAAGCGCCACCAATGAAAAAAGTAAAAAAAATACTCAAAGGGTAAGGACCGTATTACTAAGACTCCACTGTCCGTCCGTCCGTCCGTCGTCCGTCTGTCACCAGGCTGTCGTCATGAACCGTAATAGTTAGTTGAAATTTTCACAGATCGGTTTGGTTGCCACTATAACAACAAATACTAATATCAGAATAAAATAAATATTCAAGGGGGGCTCCCATACAACAAACGTGATTTATTCGCCGTTTTTTGCTCGATATTAATAACGGCAACTAGAAGCTTGAAATATTCAAATGTTGTATAGATAATGGTACGGAACCCTTCGTGCTCGAGTCCGACTCGCACTTGGCCGGTTTTTTCAGATCATTTATGCAAATGATGCTGATGATGCTGGACACAGCATCAACCTCTCAATCGTGTTAATAGGTTATTTTTAGGACCCACCACCGAGAATCAAGGATCACGTTTCTGGGACTACATAGATAGATGTCAAAAACGGCCGTTTTTGGCGTTAATGCTATCTAGTCCCTGGTTTTTGCCTTAGGTTCACAGCCATGGGTCCTAAAAATCACTATTAACATGATTAAGAGATTGATCAGACACTTTTCGCAAAACGACCTGTATAACAGGACATGATTTTTTTTTTATTGGTGGGGAGCAATTAAAAAAAATTCCCCTTAATTTTCCTACGCCAGGTTGGCGCGCGCAAATCTAAACGCTTGTTTTATAATATTGCGCAATAATGTAGGTAATAGTCTACATTATTACACAATATTGCACAACATACGTATTTTTTTTAAATTAATCGCACTCTACGTGTGTTTACATTAAACTCGCACCCGTATTCCAGAGGGGTAGGCAGAGACGAGGGTTTGTCACTTGCCATGATTCTGACAATCCTCTTTCACTTCATCAACATTCATATTAGTCTTTGCATGCATGCACACCAAGCCCTATTTGGTCAAATTATGTACGCCTAGGACGCCCCTTGCCGGCCCTTCCACCCACATTCGCCCGATGTTCAATTTTTTTTTATTATTATTTTATCATGTTATTTTAATTCATTACCAATACAGAAATACTATAAACTTATATACAAAACAAATAAATAATAACTTCCACATAACACAATCGCTTACCCTGGTCGCAAACTAGGTTACCCTGTGCCATGGTAACCAGGCAAGGGCATCACAAATATGTAATTACACCCAGACTGAGGCCATTTGTACAAATGTATGGAGACCCCCAGTGGGAATCGAACCCCCGACCTCCAGCATGGTAATCAGATGTGGTACCGCTTGACCAACAAGGCAGTGCCTATTATTGACCTAAATTTTTATTGTTACTCCCTATATAATTGAATTTATTTTCATAGCTACCATTAATTTGAATGTATTTATATAATTTCAATTTGAACTGTAATTAATTAACATTGCCATTAAATCATATCTATGTGCAATCGTCTATTCACTACCGAGTAGACCTGCTATTGGGTGCCTGTTGTCTATAAATGATAGGTTGCACTTACTTGTATAGAAGGTAGAGGAATATCATCCACTTGTACGGACTGTGCGTGCTTCACCGAGTCATAGTAGGATATCAGATGGGCTCTCTTTTTTTCATAGTCCATCTCTTGCCTCTTTAGTTCCACCCATTTCTCTGGCTCATCTTTGTCCTGAAATTTACAAGTTAAACCTTAGTTTGTAGAATAAGTGGTTTATGAAACAGTACTATAAAAATTAAAGGATTTAAAACAGCCAATTTGAATTTTTAGTTAGCAAACCTAATTATAAAAAATAAAACTTGATTGTTTCAAAGATACAGCAATCGATAATTGCCTAAACTAGGAAATCAGTATCAAGCTAGTTCAGACTTTTCGATTTTACGATATTTAACATGATTAAACCTAAAATAATCTGAATTACTAATAGTAATTTAATTTAAAGTAATAGTAATTTACCCTAGTAATATAAAGCACAAATGTCCTTGATCATACAATTTCTGGAACACTGTCTTTCTGTGAAATTTTACTTACATACATTTTCAGGACTCTATCAAAAGTCTCTTTAAGTTTCTTTCGCTTTTCTTTCAACACCTTCTCATTTAATGGTGATGGCTGAAGTACATTGTATTCTGCAAGGAAAAGAAATTTTGTCAATAAGTTAGTATTTATGTAAACAAAATGTTTAGTACCTATTTATACAGGGGTTATGAGAGAAAGATGAGACCATAGAAGAAGTTTAATTTGATGAATACCATAGAAGAAGTTTAATTTATTTGTAAATCTTGGTACAGTGAAAAGATAAACTTATTTTTAACTATTAACCAACTTCAAAACAGGAGGAGGTTATCAATTCGAAGAGTACATGTATATTTTTTGGCTATGTTCCTCCAAAACTCCGTTAAATCGTAACGAATTTCGACAATTCTTTTTTTTTGTTTGAATAGATATAACGTCCAATTGGTCCCATTTTAATTTGGTGAAGATCTGATGAAGACTTTCAGAAATGGAGAATGGAACTCTTCAATGGACAGCAGTAAATAAGGCCGAATGGGGCCCATCCTTTAGTAATATCCGTATGTTTCATAAAATAGCGTAAAAGTGGTCACAAGTTAATTTGGTGATGTTCTGGTGAAGACTTGGAGATGGAAATTGAGAATGTCAAATTTTAAAGCAACGACTTAAGTAGGGTTATAAGGGACCTGTATATTTTTCTCCCAATCCACCACTAAAAATTGAAAAATAATTAATTTTAAATAAAAAATAAAATCTGACTTCGAAACACTACAGCACTAACAACAAAGTTACAAATAATTTAAATAATTAGAAGAATGTATACATGTAGGTATTGTATAAGTATAATTTGTAGTTGGTGCCCAGTTTCATGACCGGCACATATATTTTGGGCGTCGACCTGAGTCTCGAATATAATATAATGATGGGCAAAGTGGAGGGGAAGATAGCTTGAGGCACACCACCCGCTAAATGGAGTGACCAGATCACACAAAACTCAAGTTTCACCAGGCAGTCCACCCACACAGCTAACGATAGGTCCAGATGGAGAGCACTCTACAGTCATCCTTGTCATAGCAGCCACGATCCTCAGCATTGAGGGACTGACTGATTGGATTGTAGTGTTTCGAAGTCGGTTTTTATTTTTTATTTAAAATTTTTTGTTAAGGTGATAATAATTTGCATAAGGTTAAAGAGCTGACTTGTAACGAAATAACATGGAGAACACTAAAAAGAGTTAAATTACAGTATGAGTTGATCCTAAACGCTCCCAGCGTTATAGGACCCAGTTGGGTATGTGTCGGGATCAACTGTTAATTATTGTTTGTTTTCATGTGATTGTGTTGTGTGGAGGTTTTACGTATAAGAAGCTATTAACATACCCATTTCATCAATTTTCTGCAGTTCTTCCAGAATCTGCACAGGATCTTTCATTTTCAACACAGCGGCACGCACCATTTGTCTTTGCCTTTTGTTCTTCTTGAGCTCCTTTTTCCTCGCTTCTTTTCCTACAATTTGACGACATTTTAGACCAGGGATAGTGTTTATTTCTTGACGTGGAAATTGATAAATCGTTAAGTGTGTATGCAATGCTAAAAAATATCTGCTTCTTACTTGCTTGGTCCGTGGGATTCATGTATTTCCCACTTTTTGTGGTATTTATTGATCGGCGACCCATTTTCCTTGTTGATATTTAGCTCTACGTGTCGACAACTAAATATAAATCACTGAAATCTGTGAAATGTATAATTTTCCGACAGAAAATTCATCCTCTTGTCAAGTTGTCACGCACCAGACAATTTTTTTTTCACTGTCACACAGACTAATGGACCTTTTAGACGAGGCCAATAGGCGAGACAATCCAATAAGCGAGTCTAGTAAGCCAATCCAGTGAAAAACGCAAAATTTTCTTCATGTCGTTCACACACAAGCCAGTCGATACCGATATAAATAAGTAAAGTAAATAAAATTCATTTCTATTAACGATGGACAGACGTAAAATTGCTTTAAGAGCTACGTTCAAAAATGTTATTAAGCTAATGCATGAAGAGATTTTGGATATGCTAGAAGAAGAAATAAATTTTAAAAGAAACCTAAAAATAAAACAACACGTACGACATGACATGTATTGGACTGGCTTACTTACTCGCCCCGCCCGGGACGGAAACACGTTTCACATGAAGCCAATACACAAGCCAATCCAATGGGAAAGTAGTGGGGGAAGCACTGGCGCCAGCAAATTCGAAATCGTTCTAATTCACTCGACTGGCATAAGCTATTAGCTTGGGACAATCCAATGCATTCGCCTGGTTCCATTCACACGAAGCCAATATTCGCCTGGCTTACTCGATTGTCTCGTCTATTGGCCTCGTCTAAAAGGTCCATAAAGAGCAATGTTTCATAGTTTCATGCAAGTGTTGTTGACATCAGAAAGTCAGAACATGTTCTGAGGTTGACATTATGTTGTTGCCAGATGTGATATTTCAAATATCCCCAAAGTAAAAAAAATCTCCAAAATGATGCAACAGCAAACATTGGAGTATAGCTTTGGCAGCAAATCCCTCTTTTTATAAATAAAACAAAAGACATTTCTCGCAAATTTTAAAAACATATACGGGTATATTATGATTTTGTTATTTACAAAATTATGGACGAGAGACTCTTCAACAATCAAGATAAATATATAAAGCAGGCAAACGTTTATTTTTCAACTATACATTAATTCACGCCTGCATATGGGGATGGCAACACGAAACTAATTACAGATGACGCCACTGAGATTTACCGCGACAATGTTTGTTTTGTTTTATAAGTTTTGCTTATTTTCGGATTTTTTAATGGAAATTAAACATAAGAACGTCATGAAACGTTTTTCACTAAAAAAGGGAAAGCTATAGTTTATAACCATAAAGCAAAGTGTTGTATACCGCCAAAGGAATACCTACAGACTGTAATACAAAGGTAACCTGAAAATTTTTTTTTAAACATTTGCAGATACCTTTAACTAAATACCTCTTTACTGGCTGATTTATTGATTATTAAGTGTAAAATGTTAAATTCACTTAAGAAAGTTACTTAGAAACATAGAAAATCATTATAAAATTATCCACACCATGTACCATATTAACTTACTCATAAAGTGATACTATTTCTGCATGAACTCTCTTAATTTTAGTCTAGTTTGGAGACGAAGCAGCTTTATGAGCTTAAAAAGATTCTGCGCGACTGTGGCGTGCGTATTTGTGTAAATATAATAAAATATTAGAATGTAGGTACAAACAGACACGCTATGCTCAAACATTATTATTAGTATATATCTAGACGCCACAGAATACTTAGAGCTGTTTAGTTACTATCTCTAGGATACCTACTCTGTGACATGACTTGTTAGATCAATAATTTTAATTCGATATTTTGGTTTTGTGTTTATTTCATTTCTTTTGGCTTTTGTGAACTGTAAATATAATATATTTGGACATTGACCTTCGACGCTATTAATTTGGTAAGAAGCTGAAAGCATCCTACTTTCCACACTTCCATATTGGTGACTCCCAAGAATACGCGCGATGGCCACGAACAAAGATGAATTTCACGATAGCAGCGGCAACCAACCAATGGACGGCCCACCACAACCACAACTACCGTCGCAAGTCACAGGTAACCCCGGTATAGAGCTACACAAAGTCTCAGTAAAGGTGCCTCCTTTCTACCCTGAGAAACCTGCGCTATGGTTCGCGCAGCTAGAGAGCCAGTTCAGTCTAGCTGATATTACAAGGGACACAACAAAGTACCACCTGACGTTGTCCCAGCTTGATCCAATTTACGCAGCTGAAGTCGAAGATATAATCACCGCTCCACCCGCCGTAGACAAGTACGAGCGCCTCAAAAGGGAGCTGATTAAGCGGCTGTCGGCATCACGCGAGAAGAAGGTTAAGCAGCTTCTCACGCATGAAGAACTCGGCGACAGGAAGCCCTCCCAGTTCTTGCGTCATCTCAACCAGTTAGCAGGCCCAGGCGTCCCGGAGGAGTTCGTGCGGACCATCTGGACTAGCAGGCTACCCCGCAGTACTCAGTCGATCATCGCCGCGCAGACGAAGTCTAACCTGGAGGAAGTCGCAGAGCTGGCGGATCGAATTCACGACGTCGTGTCGCCGAGCTTTCAAGTAGCAGCAGCCCAGGCAGGACCCAGCCACAGCCCCACCACAGAATCCAACCAAATTGCGGAGCTGACAAGGCAGGTAGCGATGTTAGCGGACAAACTGGAACAAATGTCCCGGTCTCGACCACAGTCACGGCAAAGGTCCAACTCATTTACACGCAACAGAGGGCGATCTCTATCTACCCGGTCGGACTCAAACTACCGCCGATACCCGCTATGCTGGTACCATTCAAGACACGGCGAGAAGGCAAAGAAGTGCGTCAAACCCTGTGACTTCAAGGGAAACGATCAGGGCAATCAGTAATGGCGGCCAGCAGCGATTGCCCAAGTCCCGGTCGCCTATTTGTAACCGACAGACGATCTAAAGTACAGTTTTTAATAGACACTGGTAGCGATTTGTGTGTAGTACCTAAATCAGTTTTAAAACAAACAAGACCAAAAACTAACTATGATTTGTATGCGGCTAACGGTAGTGTTATTAGTACATACGGTTATTACAATTTAGTGTTGGATATAGGTTTACGGCGCGACTTCACCTGGCAATTTATTGTCGCAGACGTCACAAAGGCGATAATAGGCGTGGATTTCTTATCTTTCTACGATCTCGCGGTCGACATTCGAAATAAATGTCTAATAGATAAACAGACTAGCCTTTCCGCCGCGGCTTCACTTGCCAAAAATGTAAATAATATTTTTTCTGTTAAGATTGCCACAGGGGATTCTGTGTATCACAACATGCTAGTCAATGACTATCCTGAGATTACACGACCCCCTGGCATCCACCGAAATGTCAAACATAGCACCGTGCATTATATTAAAACCACACCCGGTCATCCAGTTTCTTCTGCACCCCGTAGGCTCGCACCGGACAAGTTGAAGATCGCTCGTTCGGAATTCGAAGCCATGCTTCAAAATGGTACTTGCCGTCCGTCAAAGTCAGCATGGGCGTCGCCGCTTCACCTCGTACCCAAGAAGGATAACGGATGGAGACCTTGTGGAGATTACCGCATGCTTAACGCACGTACGGTACCCGACAGGTACCCCATCCGCCATATCCACGATTTTGCACACAGCCTCTCTGGTTGCAGTGTGTTCTCCACAATAGACCTTATAAAAGCTTACAACCAGATCCCGTTAAACCCAGACGATATCGACAAAACCGCAATAACGACGCCCTTCGGATTATACGAATTTCCGTTTATGACGTTCGGACTTCGTAACGCCGGCCAAACGTTTCAGCGGTTCGTCGATGAGATGCTACGAGGGCTGGATTTTGTATACGCTTACTTGGACGATTTCTTGGTGTTCTCCAGAGACCTGGAGACCCATAAAGAACACCTGCACCAGATCTTCAGCAGGCTACGTGACTTTGGCATGGTTCTTAACGTCTCCAAATGCATTTTAGGGGTCTCTGAGGTTACGTTCTTAGGCTACAGGATAACGGCTGATGGCACTAAACCACTAGCATCTAAAGTGGATGCCATCAACCAATTTCCAGCACCTAAAACGGTCAAAGAGCTCCGGAGATTTTTGGGGATGGTCAATTTCTACCGCAGATTTATTCCCAATGCTGCCACATGCCAAGCGCCACTTCACGCCTTGCTTACCGGATCGGTAAAAGGTTCACACCCCGTAAATCTTTCAGGCGATACCTTGGATGCATTTAACCGCTGCAAGGAAAGCTTAAGTCAAGCTGCATTGTTGGCGCATCCTGATTGCGACGCGAAACTTGCCCTGGTTACAGACGCATCCGACAAAGCCCTAGGCGGCGTTTTGCAGCAACGCAAAGGTGCTGACTGGGAACCATTAGCGTTCTTTTCAAAGAAGCTAAGCCCAGCTCAGCAGAAGTACTCCCCGTACGACCGCGAACTTCTAGCCATCTACGAGAGCATCAAGTACTTCCGGCATATGATCGAGGCCCGCGATTTTACGATCTATACAGATCACAAGCCTCTCACTTTCGGTTTCCAAACCAATAAGGAAAAATGCTCTCCGAGGCAATTTCGACACTTCGACTTAATATCGCAGTTCACCACGGATATCCGTCACTTACCTGGCAAGGATAACGTGGTGGCCGATACGTTGTCGCGAGTCGAAGAAGTTTCGCAGCCGGTCACCCTGGAGCAGATAGCTGAGTCGCAAAAGCGCGATACTGAGCTGCAACAGCTGATCAACGGCACCACTTCGCTGAATTTAAAGGGGATGAAACTACCCGGTTGCAGTATTGACATTTACTGTGACATTCAAGGCAACACACTAAGACCCTTTGTCCCCAGAGAGCTACGTAGCAAAGTTGTTGATAACATGCACTCTTTTAGCCACTCTGGGACAAATGCCACAGCAAAGCTTGTTTCTTCCCGCTATGTATGGCCTGGTGTTAGTAAATTTTGCCGAGAGCATGTCCGCAGTTGCCTTCAATGTCAACGGTCAAAAATAACCCGTCATGTGTCTTCCCCGCTATCTACTTACCAGTTACCGCCAGCTAGATTTAGATTTATCCATATAGACTTGATAGGACCACTTCCGATCTCCCAAGGTATGAGATATTGTCTCACAGCCATCGATCGTTTCACACGATGGCCTGAGGCAATACCATTGCCGAATATCACAGCGGAAACTGTTGCTAAGGCGTTAGTAAGCGGCTGGATAGCTAGGTACGGCTGTCCGGAGGACATAGTTACTGACAGGGGCGCTCAGTTTGAGTCAGCACTATTTAAGCATCTTTCTCAGGTCGTAGGATTTCATCATCGGCGGACTACCGCCTATCATCCCGCATGTAACGGCCTGGTCGAAAGATTTCATCGACACCTAAAAAGCGCCATCACATGTCACGCTAGCGAGAGTTGGGTCGAGTCTCTTCCTCTAGTTTTGTTAGGAGTACGCTGTGCTTACAAAGAAGACTTGGGTACATCCTCGGCAGAGCTCCTTTATGGTGAACCACTTCGCCTGCCAGAGCAATTTTTAGACCCAAAACCAGTCGATATAATGGACCATACTTCCTACTTATCCAAACTACATACGTTTGTTAGGAATTTACGACCCAAACCAGCATCCCGCCATATAAATAATAGGAATACTTTCGTGTTTGAAAATCTTGCCACTTGCTCGCATGTTTTCTTGCGCGACAGTACGGTTGGCGGCAGTTTCAAGCCAGCTTACACTGGACCTCATGAGGTCATTAAGCGTGGCGAGAAAGTTTTTAGGATAAGGGTGAAAGGTAACGATGTTACGGTATCCATAGACCGCATTAAGCCGGCCTATATACTTTCTGACCCAACACCAACTCAAACTGCACCTAAAAACACTATCGCTAGGCCACCAGACAGCGGTCTGGTTTCGGAACCCCTTAAAGATGACGAAGTCATTAAAACTACGCGTTCGGGGCGTAGGGTAAGATTTCCCGACTATTGTCGCCCGTAGGACGGTCTCTGGAGGGGGGTGATGTGGCGTGCGTATTTGTGTAAATATAATAAAATATTAGAATGTAGGTACAAACAGACACGCTATGCTCAAACATTATTATTAGTATATATCTAGACGCCACAGAATACTTAGAGCTGTTTAGTTACTATCTCTAGGATACCTACTCTGTGACATGACTTGTTAGATCAATAATTTTAATTCGATATTTTGGTTTTGTGTTTATTTCATTTCTTTTGGCTTTTGTGAACTGTAAATATAATATATTTGGACATTGACCTTCGACGCTATTAATTTGGTAAGAAGCTGAAAGCATCCTACTTTCCACACTTCCATACGACTACTACTTGAAGGTTCCTATCTATAACAACTAAATTGTCCTATCAGAAGTATTGATATCTATTCAGATCTGCCCAATTCAATACTATGGGCTGGCTCTGGGTAATTAAGTGCTGCTGCTTACCTATTTTGAAACACGGGCTTAGGCCCAAATAAATGCGTGTTACAATGTATGATTATGATTTTATTCAATAAAACCGATGTTTACAAGTACCTGGGAACATTGTTTTACTTCACTTAAACTTCACTTAATAGCTAGCTTTACACTTGCTAAATGGGTTGAATCATTGATATGAAGGCTTACATTTCTCGATTTCAGTTAGTTTTAGGTTTAACAGTCTAGGTAGCTAAACACTGCCACTGTTTTTAATAACTGTGAAAGATACGGACCTAAAAACAAACAATAATGATAAAACGTAACTTAAACAAGGATTCTAAATGTATTTCATTGGTATTATTTTTATTTACCTGCATAGAAATATTTTTTTGGTATTGGTTTACAAGAATAAACTTCTTGATAATCAATTCACTTCCTCAAATGGTTTAGGATCCACAGTTTTTCTATTGCAATAGTGCAAACTGAGCAGTAAATGCGTACGCAATATTTTTTTTGAAAAAAGACATTAGACAATATCTCTGGGATTTATATAATTACAAATATTGTGCTTTTCCCATACAAATAGTCAAGAATTAGGGACATCCTCTATTTTGAATTTTTTGACAGTTGCTACCCCCATTGAAGGGTTAGGCAGAGACCAGGGTTTGCCACTTGACACGATCCTTAGAAACCCTTATTACAGCATTAGTCGCTGCATGCGTGCATGCATATTTTTAACACGTAAACATAATTTTTGAATTTTGATTTAAAGTAACATTATATTTATCATTACGATATAGTATTTTTGTAGACAATCACGATTTTCAACGTTGTAAAATATAATGAAATATTTTCAGTCACGGAAAATACCCTAATTTGGCAACCCTGAATTTTGTTACGTTTGGTGTAGTGAAGGTATGGGTGTGTTTCAAAACCATTTCAAAACAAATGTATTAACATAATCTACAGTTCAGACCACAAAGGGTTGCGCGCCATAGCACAGTAGCAACAGTCTGGTCGTGCGTAATGTGAATGGGGAATGTGAGCGAGCATTTTCTTCAGGGGCTTCGACCCCGCTTTCATTTGGCCATCATGGCTTAACTTGGTGATGATGATGGAAGCTCCGAGCTGTTGAAGCCTCACAGTTCGGGGAGCTCCCGCGGATATACCTAGGCTTTCTTCGGACATAGTTGGGGGTGATGTGTTGGAAGTGCCGGTATATAAAACATACGCTGCAGACTCACCACGAACACAGTCCACAGTCTCCACCACTAGGTCCTGTGCAATCACGTCATAGAGGACTTGACACCCGGCCCCCACTATGATCCTCGTCAGGGCGATGTTTTGCACTTAGCGATAAAATCATCATAATTCACCCTACTTAATTCGTTGCTTTAAAATTTGATGTCCTCAATTTCCATCTCCGGAAATCTTCACCAGAACATCACCAAATTAACTTGTGACCACTTTTACGCTATTTTATGAAACATACCTACGGATATTACTAAAGGATGGGCCCCATTAGGCCTTATTTACTGGTATCCATTGAAAAGCTCCGTTCTCTATCTCTGAAAGCCTTCATCAGATCAGCACCAAATCGAAATGGGACTATAATGGTACTTACGTACTTACGGTACTATTGGAACAAAAAAAGAATTGTCGAAATCGTTTAAGACTTGACGGAGTTATGCGGAAACATAGCCAATATATATATTTGAAGTCGGTTAAAATAGTTAACTAACTAATAAATCACTCTCTGCCCCCCTAAATCACATACTTATTAAATCTCCTTCTCTCTTCTGGTATTTTAAATTGGCAGCGGTCAGTCCAATGCATAAAGCTGGCTGTAAGCTTACTCCTAACAACTATAAGCCAATATAAAAAATTGTTAATAAAAGACTTACCTAACCTAAGTCTAATAATCTATTAACCCCTTTCCATTACGGGTTTAGACATTGCAGCTCCACGGATGATGCAGTATCAGCTCTTGTGAACTGCACTGCGTCACACCTTGACAGTGTTAAATACTGTACAGCAGTTTTCCTAGACCTTGCCAAGGCTTTTGACACCGTTTCGGTCCAACTCTTATTAGAAAAGTTTCAGAAGCTCTGGGGCGAGGAAGGAAGGACAGGAAGAATCAGGGGCGTGCCTCCAAGCTGGTTCCAAAGTTACCTAACCAACCGACAAACAGATATTCAAACTTGAGAATACAAACAGCCACATAGAAAAAAATACTTTTGGAGTCCCATAGAAGTATCCTTGGGCCCTCCCTTTTCAGAGCCTATTTAAATGGTATTATACAGATCGCAACCCTTCATTAAAATTTTTTGTTGCGCAGACGACACGTTACAGCTTTAATTTTACAGACTCTTCCTGGAAATGAGTAATCTCAAGAAATGAAAGTGGGTTTTGTATAATTAATAAATGGCTAAGTAATAATCTATTAACGCTAAATTCATCTAAAACCAAATTTATCTGTTTTCATATGTCCAAAGCATCAGCTCCCCCTTCTGATAAAATTCTTTTAAAACTACACATATGTACAGAAAATATGAGTGGAAGTAAAGACTTTACCTAACTTCTTCTTATCGTGTCGGTGTCAAAACCAATTAGATTTTACTGGCCCAGAACTCGGCCACGCGCACTCCAGCGTCTGTGGCCTCCACAGAACACAGGTGGCCTCTAGCAAGTCCTCTCGAGTGCATGTGGACGGGCACATGGGATACACAGAGCGGTGCTCCATAGTCTGAGGGGAGATTCCGCAACTGCAGTGATACTATTGAAAGAGTTTGTAATATGAAATATCTAGGTATCGCTACGCAATGTAGCCGAACTTTTAACACTTTTTGTTGATCTTTATAATGATCGGTCGCTGTAGTTGGGTTCTCCGACATTACCCCTGAATCAAGTGTTTTAAAATACATTTTACGGACGGACAGCGGAGTCTTAGTAATAAGGTCCCTTGCCCTTTGGGTACGGAACCCTAAAAATCGCAAACACGAGTATAAATTATCACTAGATATGGTTTTATTTGAGCTGTACCTGCTGAGTTTTGAATACTTAACAAAAAATATTTTGACGACTTCGTGGCGCAGCGGTAGTGCATCTGCATACCATGCGAGAGGTCCCGGGTTCGAATCCCGGCTGGGAAATAAAAAAAAAACCCCCAGGTCTTGGATGTTTACATGTTTGTGATGTCGTTGTTTCTGGTTCCCACGACACAGGGTATCCTAGAGTGGGGCCAGAAGCAATGTATGTGCCTGTATGTAAAATGTTGTTATGTTGTTAATATATCAAAATTACTATCACTGAATGTGTGACGCGGTCGTCAAAATTCTATTAATAGGATTTGTATTTCTGTAATTTCAAAAACGCGTATTTCTCCCCCAAATATTCACTTGCGCAGCGCAATAAGTCCAATAGAAATCCGTGCGCTCGGAGAACTCAGACTTAATCAGTAGGTTAATCGACTTTGCAATGTACATCGAATAGTCATAGTAAACTATGAATTGTAGTTCTATGAAACAGGCTCCTAGATGAGGATGTCCAAGGAGAGAAAGAAGTTGGGGGACGTGAATTGTACATACTGATGAGATGTAGATTGCGTAGCAAAAAAAAAAACTAAATTAAAAAATAACCGACAACCCGACTGCTAAGCACTAAGTATCTACTAAGCAGGCGGGACCCAACCTAGATACCTCGCAAGGATTTACAATGCTTTGCAGTTACTGCTTAACAGTCGGGATGTTGGTTATTTTTTAATTTAGATTTTTATTTTTGTCTTTTTTGTGATTTTTTTATTTTTTTTATTTATGCTAATTTCATATAATTATAGCCTATCTCGCGCAACTCGACACTCGCGCAAACATCATGAACCTATTGAGATCTTATTCGTCAAAATCTGACCATTGGTTAAGGAGTTATGAGGGAACATAGAATCGGACATACTTGCATACATACGAGCCAAACACATTACCCTCCTTTTGGGCTTCGCCGCAGTCGCGTAATGAGTAAATTGGTACAACTTGTCAATCTGTGAGTTAATCGGTTAGTATACAAACCAAAATTACATCGATTGTCATAGTAAACCATGATTGTACTTCTATAAAATGGGGCCATGCCCTCTATCACGTAACTATCCACTCTATCGGGTTAACCAGTTTGGCGACTCCAAAGTGTCAAAATATAAACGTATTTGATAGTTCAGAGTAGGTTAAATCAGACAACTACATACAGGGGAGGACTTGCATAGTAGCGCCCCTGGGCGGCCCTACCCTTCCCCCGCGCTACCTAACTGTTAACTGGTATTACTCACACAATAGGCAGGTAGTTAGGGTGACTTTAAATGCATTACTCATTGGTTTTTCCAGATAGCGATCTACCTACCTTACTAATAATGGCAGGTATTGAGTTTTAGGGATAGCGAGTGAGAGTAGCGTGCTGTCACTTCAATCAACGTGAACGTCGTTTATTTTTAGATCAGCCCAAGTCACGGGATTATTAGTCCTTGCATTGCATTATTCATCTATGGCCCCCGTACCTAAAACTGAACTAAAAATACCTCTCTATATGAGAATTCTCACATATACACGCACTCACGCCTGTATCCCAGAGGGGTAGGCAGAGATCAGGGACTGCCACTTGCCACGATCCTGACAGATCACATTCGCTTCCTCAACATTCGTTAGTCGTTGCATGTACTTACGCACGCCGGTTTCGGGTGCTTTTATCTTCCCCTTTGCTAATACATCCCCTTTTTGGTCGAAGTATATCCGCCTGGGACGTCTCTTACCGGCCCTTCCGCCCACATTCCAACGCAACATTCCTTTCTCAATAGAATTCTAGTCACTACATCCTCTTTCTTAGAAGTGTACGTAAATTCTATGTTTTGTTAGCATGTTGCTCGGAAGTCTTGGAACCAATAAACTTGAGGAGTGGTTGTTTCACTCGTCAAGTGATGTGGGGTTCACTGGTGCAACCAATGGGAAAAATCATAACTTTTTTACAGATCATTTACTTATGCGAAACGTGTCAGATCAATCTCCCAATCATGTTAAAAGTGATTTTTAGGAGCCGCGACCGAAAATCTAGGATCACGGACCTGGGACGTTTTATGCAAAAAACGGCCATTTTTGACGTTAGAATGCTGTCTAATCATAGGTGGTTTGGTTTAGTTTCCCGGCAATGGGACCTAAAAATCACTACCTATTAACATGATTAGAAGATCAATCTAACTCTTTTTGCAATAACGACCGGTAAAAGAAGATATTATTATTTCTTTTTCATTGGTGGCGTTAGCAGACCTCTTGGATCAAATTAAGGGGAAGTAAGTATACGAAACCCGGGTAGCATTAGGACAGCGTCCAAATGCTACCTTAACAAAACGACATTAATAAACAATAATCAATATTTCGTGTCAAACTCTCGACTCGACAGTGGAGGAACAAAACGCCAACTCTATGCACAAATTACGTGAAGTAGTAGGTACTTACCTACGCTTATCAGTCAGCAGTACGTCAACCGTTATATTTTAGTTGCATAGTCGCACGTAACGTATCTAACTGAATATAGTGCATAGATATAAAGGTTGATTCTGGAGATTGAGACAGTACCTACCTAGCCAGACACGAGTCGATATAATTGCGATCTTTACTTTATTGTTGTAAACTAACCCTTGCCGAGAGTAAAGTGAAAGTGACTGTAATGAAATGGAACTGGGAGAAGTACCCGCATATTCTGGAAGTGTTGACTGTGCCTATATCTCTCTATTTTGAAATATTTGATACCGCCTACGAATAAAAAAAGATCACTGGACACCGCCAACGTGACCAACATCACGTTTTTTGAATGAGAACCTCTACATTTCTTTAGTTTGCAAAGCATTCGCATATTGGCAGTTCATTCGTCGAACTCGGTTCTGAGTTCGTTCATTTCAATTTTAATTGATCCTTCACAAATACCTAGAGCTGACAACAAATTTAATTGTAAATACTTACTTACTCTACATAAACAGTAGAGTACTCTTCTCTACAACACATAATAGTATTTTACGCGAGACAGCTCTTGTATCGCGTACTACAAGGATCTCACACAGAGACACAGTTCTACGCTTTACGAGACGTTTACACATACATACAACTGAATAGTTTCATTCATGTACCGAACTGGACCTCGCTTCCTGTCTCATTCGCGCCCGCAACGAGGGCCCGAGAGTGAGTGAGACCGCGAGCGTGTTACTGAAATGGCGTTGGTTGAACCGACCGAACTTCACCCGTCTCGGTCGAAGTCTCCCTCGCTCACGTAGCGGCGGAGAACGCGTTCGACTTTCGAGGCGCGTCGTACGTACGCCAGAGCCAGAGTATTTGTCTTCATTATTTTATTGATGCAAAAGTTTCACGATGGTGGATCATAACGAAAGATTGTTATTGGAGATACAGAAGAGGCCGGGGAATAATGTGTGTGCCGATTGCGGAGCTGAAGGTTAGTGCTTGCCGTGTTATAAGTGCTGTGTTCCCGTGAAGCGTGGTAATTCCATGGGGAGTAAAGGCGGGGGGCGTAAGTGCGTCCATGCTTTAGATTGGAGTTCAGTGACCTCGGTATAAAATACATTCAATCAAAACATCCTTCCAACGATCACATTGAATGCGAAGGACCAACAAAATAAGGATGCATCATACTGTGTTGAGTAGTCTAGCTTTTCCGGGCAATCGTCTTGAAATTGATTTTGTGTGACAAGCATTCAATGGCGCACTGTCTTACTCAGTTTGTTTTGTACCCGTGAGATGTCTGGGCAAAGTAGGCATAATTACATTGCGTGATTCAATGTTTTTATTGATTGAAACTGTTGTTTATGTATACCAACAGCAGTTTAGATTTACCTACGCATCGATATCCTTACTTTTACTAGAATAAACGGACTCTATTTGCGCTCTACATTGCGAAATCTGCCCCGTTGAGACTTCATTTCACAGTTTTTTTTTATTTATCCAACTTTACCCACCAACCGACTTAGGTATTTAGCTTGACAAATAGGGTCCCTAACGGCAAATATTGACATAAAAGCAACTGATGTAGTGCTATTTAGGTTATTTAAGAGTGGCGCAGAGGCCACATTTTGCTAGTGTGTGTACGGTCTAGCCGCGGCCTTTCGTCAGTGTGTCAGGTACTCCCAACGACATTGGTTCTACTCTGCGATAGTTCTTATCGCGGGCAGCATAAGGACCATGTCTACCAAAAGACACAGCTCCCGTATATACAGACTGTACCTGATATCGTCGTAAACACGGATGTGTACAAACGGAATCGTCGTGTGGCAAACGCCCAATATTTGGGCCCTTCGGTACTTCTCTTACTGTTATTGAGGTGAAGGGGATACAGAGCGCAATGTTGTGTACTAATGGTGATTTGTTATGAACTGTTGTCCTAACATGAAACGTGTAGTTGATTTGGTTAATGACGTTAATTAATTAATTAATCGACGTAAAAATTCTGAGGAATGCTGCTAATGACCCAGCAGAATTCTATGAGTAAATCCCGTTGAAATACTGCTCTGCGGGAGTCTAAAATCGTGAGCACTTAACTCTAAAAAAACAGTCTTTATTTTGAGCTTGCCATCGCGATGAACGGTTTTAAATTAGGACTACCTACGTATTGAGACTAGAACAAACTCCAAGCTTCAACGTGCTCTAAAAAACCAGGGTTACGCACAGTCGAACACACATTCACCTTTACATACGTGCACTTTAATCTGTTATGTTAAGGGTGACTGCAATAAATCCACCTAGGCACTCGGTGTTTTGTAATTCTTGTCTACCTGTATATCCTGAAAAGTATTTATTAGTCTTAGAGCCTAACTAGGTAAGCACCTGGTTTTTTGGAACCCTACTCTACCTATCTTTACTTATAAATTATTACTTAGTCGTCTTAAGTTCTCCTTCTTAGCGACTTAAGAAGTCTATTATACCTGTCTTTCCTTACAAATTATTGATTAGGCTTAGAACTCTTCTAAGACTAAACAATGTTTCTTAAAGAAAGACAGGTAGAGTAAAGTTCCAAAGAACCAAGTACTTCCCTAAGTAATAATAATAATAATTCAAAACTTTATTGCGACCGTGTGTGTAGATGTAAGGTAGGAACGAGGAAGACTAAGTAATAATTTGTAAGGAAATACTTGTAGAGAAGAGTTCCATACACCAAGTGCCTACCTAGGTAGGTAGACTAACGAATAATTTGTAAGGAAAGACAGGGAGAGTGGAGCAAAGTTCCAAAAAACCAAGTACTTACCTACGTAATAATAATAATCACTCAAAACTTTATGGCGAAGTAACTAGATACTTGGTTTTTCGCAACTCTACTCTACTTGACATTCATTTTCATTTTGGCATTCAAGGGTCATCCATCCATACTGTGCCATTTAACATGCCGTTTCATACTGCGACAAATTGCACGCATCCATTTGTACTGTGAAAACCGACATTAAGCTAGATTAGGCAGGTAGGTACCTAATTACTAGACTAGTGCTGTGCTTGCAGCCGACAAGCAATGCCCTGGCTAAAGAAATCAGTAGTTAAATCGGTTCTGATTACGTCAGTCGAGTTAAGTATCTTGTGTATGACGAGTTGTTTGTTGACTGCGTTGACGTGAAACTGTTATCACTAAGCTCTAGTCAATAGATAAAGGCTGCGTTCGGAGAAAAACGTGGATAGCGCAAAAAAAATACGCGTCATTTAGACATCCATGTTGCCATAAAGATGTGTCCCTGTGACAAAAACAAAAATCGTAACATTAGCGTGACGTAATTTATGGACGGCACCACAGTAACTTAGTTTGTCAATGAGGAAAACTGCACTTCCACATATCCATTCTACCTAACAGTTTCAAACCACTCGATCTGAGGCCTAAATATGCGCAAGCGCACCAAATCCTGTCGGAATCCTGACGTTTGCGATAGCAATTGGTATGGAAGTTGACTATTGGAATCATTCAGGATTTGGTGCACTTAATTTAGGAGTTGGTTGGTATAGGCGCAGTCGGGAAAGGACCAAGTACCTAGATTTTCGTAGTAAGTCCGCCTTTATCAAACCCGTCGTGTAGAGCGCAAGCAAGTGAACTCTACAACATGCTTTCGCCTGTAACTTGTGTAATAAAAAATCTCGTGTCACGGCTTCGCCGATTTTTATGAATTCTTTTGTGTTATCTGGTAGGTCTGAGAATAGGTCGTAGGCTAATTAATATAGCAAAACACCTAGTATAATTTAAGTTGAAAAGTCGACCGTATCGTAATGTAAGTCGTACGTAACCGAGTAAATGAGCGCTGCTATTTATTTCTGTCGTTACCCTCTTTTGCTAAACCTAACTGTTGCGGATTAGACAAATAGACAAAACCAAATGTTTTCTACATACGGAATCAAGAAGCGAGCGCGGGTGCCGGGGGGCCCGCACTGCCATCGGCGCCGCCATCGATCACTCACTCGTCGTTCTTACGCAAAGCATGTCGCGTTATCCATACAATCCATGTAACCCATACATTCAGTCATTCATACATTAAACCAGTGTTCTAAGAACGTCGGCGCATCATTTCAAATCAATCATCCATCAAACCTTACAGTCCACATCCAAAGCAACGTCACAAAATATACACTAACCATTTTGTCAATTTGGTCTATTTCTGCGTTATTTCACGTACTTTCTCCGTCTCATTTTGCTGTCTCTATTAGTCGTAGGTAGTTGGTCTCTTCAGATTAATGGTAAGTTTTAATAACTTTTAATATAATGCTAATATCACAAATTAATAATATTCAGTGATTTCTTTTTTATTAACCTAAAATTAAATAATTAAATTTGTACAACAATAATATGGTCTAAGTTACTGAAACTATGCAAAACCTGAAAACAGCGTCGTTAGTACCTATCGATAATTAAACCACGTTCAATAAGCAAACGTATAAAATTCTCTATTTATAATTTTTCGAAAGGAATATCGCGGGAATGAATGGTTTGGACATGTGGAGAGGATGAAGGAAGAAAGATTGAAAGGGCCGGTAAGGGAAGACCCAGGCGGACATACTTCGACCAAATAGGGGATGTATTAGCAAAAAGCACCCGAAACAGGCGTGCGTGCATGCAACGCTCAATGAATGTTGAGGAAGCGAAAGTAATCTGTCAGGATCGTGGCAAGTGGCAGTCCCTGGTCTCTGATAGAGCTATCAACATGCTTACTGCAACTGTAATTATTTTAAGTATATTACTGATACAGAGGACACGACCAAGAACAATTGAAAAAAGGAAACGACAAGCGCGCCGAGGGAGTGAAAGAGAAGCGCGCGCCGTACGTAGAGATGGGTAGTGGATTATAACCCAGTAGTTATAATCCAGTTTTAATCCGGGTTATAACGTTATCTACCAGTTTTAGCCCATTAACTACTTTTTTGGTGGGTCAAAATGAAAGACAGGAGCGATACGATTTAACAAGAACAAATTACAACTAAACAAATATGCTTTGGGTAATCGGGAGTTTTGCTTGACATTATAGTGCTATAGTGATTTATTTTTGCACCACTGAAGTATTTTTAAGTTTTAATGAACTGCATACACTTTCAAAATACTATGTTTTCTATGAATAAAAGTAAAAATAAAAGCGTGTCGGGCCACGCGTAGCTTAGGGTTCCACAGACATCTAGTTATTATTACAACCTATTACCTAACATAATCACAAAATTCTGCTATCAAACAAAATAGGAGGCTTTTTTACTAATCCCATTAATGTAATCGACCATTAACCTGTAAAGCCTACTCAGCTGTGATAATTTTTCTTTTAAATTTATTACATTTGCTACTATCGTGATTTTTTTTAGATTTTTAAATGCAAAGGTTTAGATTGTAGAGGGGGGGGGGACACAGGTACAAGCTAAATATTTCGAAAATGGATGCCTCAATTGTAAAATGATCTTAGTAAACTCCCAATGTTTTTAAAATAGCTATCCAACGATTCCCCACACGGTGGGGTAGAGAAGAAAAAAAATCAGCCCCCCCCTTTTTATGTTAGGGGAGGTACATTAAAAAAAACTTTCTGACATTTTATTATTTAACTTTGTCGGCGTGATAAATATGTATACACATACCACATTACAGCTTTCTAGTACCACCGGTCTTTGCGCTAGGCCGCGGACGGACGGACAGACAGACAGACAGACAGACAAGTACCACCGGTCTTTGCGCTAGGCCACGGACGGACGGACAGACAGACAGACAGACAGGCGGACATGGCGAAACTATAAGGGTTCCTTGTCGGACTGCGGAACCCTAAAAATGGAAGATTTAACCTAAGTAACATGTAAGATTTGGACTAAGTGACACGCTGCAGTCCCCGTGAAATATTTTCAGATAATGTAGTCCTAATAATGATTCTGCATCTATACTTTCTAAATAATCCAGAAATATTTAAGTAAAACTCCAAGTGCATTCAACACAGGCGGGCATCATCACTTCATCAGGAACTGCAGTGAGTGACTGAATCCTTTACACAATGAAAAAGCGCATAAAATAGCGCGTTGGTCGAAATTTCCATCCCGAAAGCGTTTAAACCAAAATCGCACGGTGCGTTCATTAGTAGACCCCTCTCCAAACGCAGCATTGATATTGCGGGCTGTTTCTGCCGCGTTAGTTCCGCGTCGGAACTCGTATTCAAAAATCACTCGAATTTTCGCAGTATCCATCTTTCTTGTCTAAATTGAATAACAAAAACAATTGAAAGTCGATATTCAAATGTTTCACATTTTTTAAAAAAAGAACATCATAGAAACCATTTGAAAAAAGTTTCTCTCGAAAACCTCAAACCATGAAGATTCTATGTCAATTCAAAGAACCTATTGCAATAAAACGGCAATTTCATACTTTAAGCCCTATTACTTACATCTTTGAGTCAGTTCCTCAGTTCCTCGATAGCAGTTCATAGCTCAGTTCCTCGACATTCGGTCTCTCCCTAAGTTATAAGTTATTATTGTGTAAAGTAAGCAGTGTGAAAGAAAACACAAGTCAAAAGTCGCTCACCTTTTTATTTTGGCCCCTTCTGTCCACGCAATTACAATTGGTGTCAGAAGTGGGATAGCGAAATCGACGTATCGCGATTTCGACGTATCGCGAAATCGACTGTTCGTTGCGACAATAACTACGTGATTTAAGACTTTCTTCAAGTGCGCGAATCGTCGTCAGTTCGTGTCCAATAAAATTACAATCGATCGTCGATCTTAAAACGTAGTGTGGAAGTGCAGTCAAGAGGCATCTATACTACGAACTTTTGCGTGACCGAGTAGTGTAGTGATTTTGAAGAAACTACTGGTTATAGAGCGTGGCGCTTAGCTTCGGCGAAGTACTACATACCAGTAACGCTCAAGACAAAAGAAGAAGGCCAAGCAGAAGCGACATTTCGTCAAGGGACTCAACAGAGGGACTCCGCAACGTAAAAACTTCAAGTGAGTGGCCTTGTGTTAAGTTAGATTATTTTAGAGTAAAAGGTTAATAGTTTTGTATCATAACGGTAGGACCGTTTCTAAAAAAAAAAAAAAAAATGATGAAAACCGAAGAACCAGTAAAAAACTCTGGAGGATTCATTGACATTTCATTAGCGGAGCGGATGATGACGAAATATGACGGGGATAAATCTAATTTACACGTTTTTATAGACAACTGTAACAATGCTTATTCTCTTCTAAATCCCATTTACAAGGTTGCATTTGTTTCTGTAGTACTTTCCAAGATAGAAGGTAATATTAGGTCCACCTTACTAAACAGAACTTTTGAGTCATGGGAAGATCTAAAAACACATTTATTAGAGAATTATTCAGAAAAAAGAACGTTTGCTCAATGGCAGCTAGAGCTAAATTCATGCAGACAGGGACATAACGAGCCAGTGTTGAAATATTCATCTAGAGTAGAGAATTGTTGTATTAAACTCATAAAATCATTAGACCCAAAACTTAGTATCGATGCGCGAAATGCTAATATAGAACTTCTAAAAAATCAGGCACTAAACATCTTTATTAGTGGACTTATTCCACAGCTACATATTCTTTTAAAATCTCAAAAACCTTCGACATTCGAAGAAGCGGTTTCTGTAGCCATATCTGAAGAACAGGAAATAAAGTCTAGGCAGGAGATGAGTCAGCGCCATGGCATTGCCACACCAAAGCGATGCTCTAATTGTAATAAAATAGGTCACTTAGCTTATCAATGTCGGTTACAGCCATCAATAAGACTTTTCCAGCCACAGCATAACAACCAACCCTTACAGTGTTTCAACTGCCAGAAGAAAGGACATATAGCTAGAGATTGTTGGAACAATAGAACCAACAAGCCCAGTCCTAGTTTCAGCAGGCCAGGGCCTAGTGGTCACTATAATGGATCACCACACAGTCAAAACCGTTTCTCAACCTCTAGGAATGGACCACCTAGCCGTAATACCGTTCAGAACAATAACCAAAACAACCATAACAACTCGGAGCAAGCAAATTTAAACTCCAAAGTCCAAGGATGACTGGCCAATCCAAGGACTATCCGTTCGATTCGGGCCGAATGATGTACATAAACACAGGAATATCAATATATGTTCAATTAGAAGCGGACCAATTGTTACAAAATAAAAATGAATTTTTAATAGACACCGGAGCGGAAGTACCTAAGTTTAATAAAATTAGAAGCGCTGAAAGACGATGTTTTAGTATATGATGATATAATATTAAATTTAAAAGGAATAGATAATAATTCAAAACCAACCAAGACAATCGGTCACACCCAAATGACTTTTATGATTGGAGGAAAAAGAGTGAGTCACACACTTCATGTGGTACCTGACCACTTTCCAATTGAGAGTCAAGGTGTTGTGGGAGGAGATTTTCTTAAAGCAGTAAAAGCTGTCATAAGTTATGAGGAAAACATTATTCATATGTTGGGAGAAACTCTAAAAATCAGATATATTGACAATGAAGATGATGAGAAATACTCTTTTATAAAAGAAAATTGCAAAGTATTTCCCTATGTGTTAAATGAAGAAGTATTATGTGAAAAAATGAAGAATGTTAATGTAAATAGCAGAGAATCGGAAAAATCGAAGATAAAAGAAGAAACTTATGAAGAAAACTTTTGCGAAACAATGGAGAACGAAGATAAAATGGGTACTTACTCAGAAACGTCTGAAATACACGGAAGCAGGAATAAAGAAATGAAGAAAACTGAGAAAACAGGAAACAACGAAGAATACTTTATGATCGAGCCTCGTTGTGAAAAAATAGTTTCATTGAAGGTTGAAAACACAAATATGACAGAAGGTTTAATTCCAGACGTCATTGAGTTAGAAAAAGGAATCTACGTATGTCCGAGCATCGTTACAGTGAATAATTCAAGAATAACCACATCGGTACTTAATACTACGGAAAAAACAATTAAGTTAAATTCAATAAGAGTAAAGTTGTAACCGTTACCAGAAGAGGTAAAAAATGAGTTTAATTTCTCATCATCTTCATTGTCAATATATCAGAATAAATAAAATGAACACTTCAGACGACAGAAATCGATTGAAATTGTTAGAAAAAACACTAAGAACAGATCACTTAAATCATGAAGAGAAAAGAAGCTTAGTAGAATTATCCAAAGAATACAATCAAATTTTTCATCTAGAAGGAGATACATTAACAGCGACGAGTACCATTGCGCATAAAATACCAACAACATCACAACAGCCAATTAATACGAAATCGTATCGATATCCTGAAGCATTAAAAGGAGAAGTAAATGATCAAATAAATAAACTATTAAAAGAAGGAATAATATAACCGTCGAATAGCCCTTGGAACTCTCCCGTATGGATCGTGCCCAAGAAGCTGGACGCATCTGGAAAACGAAAATGGAGATTGGTCATTGATTACCGAAAACTCAATGAAATAAGCATTGGAGATGTTTATCCGCTACCACAAATAAACGATATATTGGATCAATATGGCCCACATAGTAAATATTTTACTACTTTAGATTTAGCGTCAGGGTTCCATCAAATTAAAATGGATCCAGAAGATCAGCCTAAGACAGCTTTCAGTGTTCCGTTAGGTCATTACGAATATACCAGGATGCCCTTTGGACTCAAAAATGCACCGTCGACGTTTCAAAGATTAATGAATTCAGTATTAACTGGAATACAGGGAATAAAATGTTTCGTTTACTTACTTAGATGACATCGTTATTTATGGCAGCTCATTAGAAGACCACAATAATAAATTGAAGGAAGTATTTGATCGTCTCTCTCAACACAATTTAAAACTACAACCTGACAAATGTGAATTTTTAAAAAGAGAATAGATACATCATTGCATACAAATTCCAACAGAAAAAGTGTCCGAATAGTAGGTGTGTCTCTGCTGCACACACACATTTACAACTAGACACACATTTGCATCGGACGAAAAGATGCACAGACAAAATACAACCTTATTTCACAAGAGATAACGTTTCATATCCAGTGAATTTCCAGTGCTATCATTCGTACGCTGCTTAAGAGTCTATCCGTATTGGAACAGGAGCGTGTCGTGAAAGACATGGAGACTCCTTCAGATTTTTAGTTTGAAATTAAAATGTTGGGATGTTTTTTTTATTTAGTAGTTCTTTCACTAAAAATTAAAAAGGTTTAAGTGAATAAAAACAATTTAGGTTAAAATAGTTTTTTTTTTTTTTTATTCACTGGAACATCTTATTAGACTTACAAAAAGGTACAATGTCACTTTTCGACGTCAAATCAAGTTAACTATAACTTCAGAGATCGTTATTAATTAAACTTATCGTTGCAATAAAATTAAATATGGGATTTCAATTAGCATTACACAACAGACCAATACGGACATAGTTTTTTGTTGTTAAATTAAATAATTCCCTTGGAATAAATTTAATATATTATAAACTGGCCGTTTTGAACAGTTTTTTTTTTCTATGTTTTGCCGCCATTTTTCTCTTTAGATTTCATTTTTTGGAAATCTAGAACGAAAGTGTAAAAACGACAATAAGGACAATTACAAATATTTATTTGTCAATATTGTTTTAAATATTAGGTTTAATAAATAATAAGCTACTCCATTCCTGTTTTGCTCCACTTTGTAAATCTTTCGTCGCCTTTTAACTTACACGTGTCGTAATATGAGAGAAAGAAACAACTGCGTAGGGCCAAGTTCAAACATTTGCTCAAACAATTTCTTAAAAATAATGTTTTTAGTTATTTTGGAGGTGAATTTAGCTACAAATGCTTCAATTTATAAAAGTTTTAATTATTCCTTACCGAAAATACGAAATGCCATCCTTTTTCAACGTATATAAAGTATTATTTTTGCATTTTTTCACGGAGCACTTCGGCATCTTAACTCGACAACTAGCTGCGCGTGACTGCGAGTGCAACTGTGCTTAGAATTAATTCAAGCACAGTTTGACCCGGGACACTTTTTGAGCGTTGATAGGATATCTAAGGTTTTTTTTGTCGATGAAAGAGAAGTTATGTATTTAGGACATTTAATCACACAAGATGGAGTAAAGCCTGATCCAAAGAAAATAGACGCCGTTATGTTTGGCAGGATATTATAGAAGATTTATAGAAAATTTCACCTCATTAACGAAACCTTTGACGAAACTGCTAAAGAAAGACGAACCTTTTAATTGGAGTAGCTTACAACAAGAATCATTTGAAATTTTGAAAGAAAAACTTTGCAAACAACCTATTCTACAGTACCCAAACTTTTCCGAACCATTTAATTTAACCACTGATGCCAGCAACTACGCGATAGGAAGTGTCCTATCACAGGGATCTCCACCTGAAGATCTACCTATAGCCTATGCCAGCAGAACCCTGAATAAAGCTGAAGTCAACTATTCAACTACAGAAAAAGAACTTCTTGCAATCGTCTGGTCAGTGAAACATTTCCGTCCATATCTGTATGGAAGGAAGTTCAACATCTACACAGACCATAAGCCACTTATCTGGTTATTCAACGTGAAGGATCCAGGTTCGAGACTGCTGAGATGGCGCCTGAAACTCGAAGAATACGAATATGACATCTTTTATAAGGCAGGTAAAATAAATCATAACGCGGATGCATTGAGCAGAATGAAATCCAAAGAAAACGAAATGCAAGAGACAAAAGAACAATTTTGTAACGAAGAAGAACCTGAAAGGAAAATTCAATTGACTACGAGAAATGCTGAAACCTACTCATCATTTTTAAAAGAATTACAACGAAGACCTATTTTATATAACAAGTTAGAAGAATTTAACGAAAAGCCACCAAAGAACTCGGATCGAGTAATTTTTACATCATGTGACTTAGAAACACTGACTGAACCATTTAAAGAATACATCGACGTATTGAAAGCTAAACAACCTAAACAGTTAGATATCTTAAAACTAAAGGATGAATCGGGAAACAATTTATTTTTCGCATTTACAAAAACAAATAACTGGGAAGATGATACTTATGAACATCTATTTGAATGTCTGAAGAACCTACAGCATAAACTCACGCAAGAAAATATAAAACAAATAACATTTGAAAATATTTCATACTTTCATCTAAAGTGGCACAAAATTCGTACAATCACTCGTTATTTATTTAAAGATTCAGACATAGTAATTCACGTGTACCATTCAAAAATCAGGACTCCAGAAAGGGAAGACATTCCTTCAATTTTAGAAGAAAATCATTCAAATCCAATTTCTGGACACACAGGATTTCACAAAACCTACAAGAAAATAAAATCTAAATATAATTGGGAATCAATGAAACAAGATATCAAAGAATTCATCAAAAATTGTAAATCGTGTCAAGAAAATAAAATATCTAGAAAGAAAATTTTAGGTATATATTTTAAGTAAGTACGTATTTTCCTTTCATTGTTTATGTAGTTTATTCTTTTCATTATTGTCATATATATATTGTATTTTAGGGTAGGTATTTATATTATTATTATTTTGTTATTTGTGTAAATATGTATGTAGTATATTATATCATGTGCACGTGCGTAGACCCGTTTCACACCTCCGCTCCGACTCCCCAAGGTTTGCTGGAAGAAATCTCTTACAGAGATAAGCTCGCCTTTGTACATGTACTTTCTTTGTTACCTTTCCTGTACTCTATTCTTGTGTGTGCAATAAAGTATAATAAAGAAAAATCGAAAACCTATGGAAATAACTTCTACTGCAACTGCAGCATTTGAAAAAATATCTCTGGATATTGTTGGTCCTTTGCCCTTATCTGAAAATGGTACATACAGGTACATACTTACCTTACAGGATGATTTGACGAAGTTTTCACAAGCTTACGCATTACAGCAACATGGTGCTGAAACAATAGCAGACTGTCTCGTACGTAACTTTATCTGTAAATTTGGTATACCTCAAGCTGTACTCACGGACCAAGGAGCAGACTTTAATTCTCGATTAATAAAGGAAATCGCAAAGCTGTTGAAAATTAAGAAATTAACTACGACTGCTTATCACCCGCAATCAAATGGAGCATTAGAACGAAGTCACTCCACGTTAGCAGACTATCTGAAGCACTACGTCAATGAAGATCAAACAAATTGGGACCATTGGATAGATTTCGCAATGTTCTCTTACAACACTAACGTTCACACTTCTACAAATTTCACTCCATTTGAACTCTTGTTTGGTTTCAAAGCTAGATTACCTAGTTCGATTCTAAAGGAACCTGAATTTAAATATTATTATTATAACAATTATCTAGATGAACTCGTATTAAAACTTAGGAAATCAAGACAATTAGCTAGAGAAAAAATAATACACTCAAAGGAAGTTAATAAACAAATTTATGATAAAAGAAGTAAAGATATTAATTTTGAACTTGGTGACTTAGTATATCTAAGTAATGAACAGGTTAAGTTAGGCAAATCTAAGAAATTATCGCCATATTGGTTAGGGCCTTATAAAATTGTTGAAGTAAATTCTCCGGTCAATGTCACAATTCAAACAAATAAGAAAAAATTGCGTGTACATACAAATAGATTGAAACACGCGTTTGTTTCAGGATGAAAATACATCTTTTCTTGGGACTTCTGCTCATACAAGCAAGCAAGACTCTTCAGTCGGACATTGAAAAATCTTATAACATAACTAGAATGGATAAAGCCGGAATTTATTTCGAACACATAGGTAAAGTTAATCATTTTGATAGCGCATGGACTCTTGTTTCTTACTTGGATATTTCAGAAATCCATAAGAAAATCGACTTGGTAGATAACACTTATGCTAAGACTAAGGAAATCTGTAGTCATGAAAAGTTTAGTAACCTTTCTTTATGTGAAACATCATTCATAGTTTTAGATCAAGTTATTCCTCAGTTATACGTTCAAGAAAATGTTTTGAGAGAACTTACAGGCAGAACTATTTCTCACAGGTCGAAACGATCTTACATAGACGATGTTGGTAAATTATTAAAGGTTTTATTTGGTACATTGGACACTGAAGATGCTCAACGCTATGACCAAGCAATCGAAAATTTAGACAGTAATGAACATGAAATCTTTAATTTATTAAAATCACAAACTAATGTTATCAAAACTACAATTGCAAATTTCAACAATACCATTACTAATTTAAACTCTAATGAACAAGTATTTAATAGAAACCTAGAAATTCTTTCCAACTATACTAAACACGTAGATGGAATGTTATTTAATTTGGATTTGAAGCAAGATATTGACGGACACTTGTCTTTTCTTACATTAGTAACATCTGAAGTTAATAACGAAATTTCAATGATAATAAATGCAATTTTGTTCTCTAAGAATAACGCTTTACATCCCGTCATCATCACTCCAGAACAATATATTTTTGAATTACTTAAAACTGTTTCACATTTGCCTCTTCAAACTAAATATCCATTAAGTTTAACTATTAATGATGCTCCAGAATTACTTTCTTTAATAGACTTAGTTTCTTATGTAATGAATGATAAACTTGTATTTGTCATTAGAACTCCATTAATTACTCAAACAGATTATGAATTATATAATGTTGTACCCGTACCTATTAAGAATAAAGATGATACATACATTTTTATTATGCCCAAGGAAAAATATTTTATCATCTCTACTAATAAGATTCGTTATACATATATCGATAATTTTAATGTTTGTAAAAAGCTATCAAGAAAATTTAATTATATTTGTAAATTAGACACTCCATTATATTCTGTCCATGGTAATCCAACTTGCGAAACTGAATTAATGTTCGGAAAATCAAAAATTCCTGGTGAATGTGACACTAGACTTGCCTATATCAACCACGAACAATGGTATATAATGCATATTAAAAACAACTGGTTATATGTTATGCCTAGGAAAACGATTGTAACCCTTACCTGTAGAAACAAAGATCCTATAGATTTTGATTTGTATGATACCGGAATTTTGTCATTATCCAGTAATTGTAAATTATACACTGTAAACGTAATTTTGCAAACAGAAATTAAAGGTCTTGAAAGTGAGTTTCATTCATTTTTACCTTCAATAGACATAATTCAAGACGATTGTTGTAAAAAGATAAAAGATAAAAATGTTACTAAAATCAATTTCATTCCTCTTAAGATTCATGAAAGATTAGACTTGGAAAGTTTAAACTTAGCATCTCATAAAGTCAAACAGGTAGAAGAAATGTTAAATAACATAGAACAAAATTCAAACGTTTATGATAAGGTTGTTAATAATGTTTATTTTGTACATCATCATCATCTACATCTTTTTGTCTATTGTGAAAATTTTAACATGCTATTTATTGTACCGATTTGTAAAATACATGATTATTAGAAAATTCTTTTGTACACGTCAAAGTAGATTATTAGCTTTAGAAGATTCAAGAACATGTTGTGCACGAATTACGAATTGTATAACTTTAAGAGTAAATGATGACAATAGAAGAAATAATAGAGAACATAATAGTGATATTGAGTTGGAAAATATTGCAAGCCATAGATGATTGTACTATTGTAACCTCACCTAAAAGAAATAGGATAGCACAGTTAAAAGATAATTAAAAAGCGAATTATTAATTGTAATATAAAATTAAAATATATGAGCTAAAATAAGATTATAGTATAAGCGTATATTTTAGGTAAGAACTTAGATTTATATAAAGACAATGGATTGTCTTTATTCTAAGGGGGGAGGAAACTGTAATGTACCACATAGACTTATCTTAAAATTCTCAAGTTGATGATTTGTTTGCAGATGATTGTATGTTCAAACACTATTAGTTGATCTATTTGAATATAATTAGATAACTTAATTACGGAACAGTCTAGAACAACATTACTGATGAGAAAGACAAATTCATTAAGAAATTGTAAAGTAAATAAGTTCAAACTACAAAATAACATCACTAGACTTATCTTAAAATTCTCAAGTTGATGATTTGTTTGCAGATGATTGTATGTTCAAACACTATTAGTTGATCTATTTGAATATAATTAGATAACTTAATTACGGAACAGTCTAGAACAACATTACTGATGAGAAAGACAAATTCATTAAGAAATTGTAAAGTAAATAAGTTCAAACTACAAAATAACATCATTAGTTAGTTGATTAATAATTTAGTATAAATACTTACATCTTTGAGTCAGTTCCTCAGTTCCTCGATAGCAGTTCATAGCTCAGTTCCTCGACATTCGGTCTCTCCCTAAGTTATAAGTTATTATTGTGTAAGCAGTGTGAAAGAAAACACAAGTCAAAAGTCGCTCACCTTTTTATTTTGGCCCCTTCTGTCCACGCAATTACATTAGGACACTGGCCCTTAGTACAATGCGAGCGCAAGAGATAAAAACTAAACATGGTAGTGAAATCCCAACCTAATATTGTATTGTATGGAGAATTTCCTGTATATTTTTGCGTGCATAATTTCATAACGATACATGCAGCTTACAACTACTACAACGCCGTGCACATTATTCGACATATTCCGTATTACTATTGAACGAAATCATTATGAACCGCCATAATGGGTTATAACGGGTGCATAACTGGGTCAAAACTGGATTATAACTCACCAGTGGTTTATAACCTGGGCCATTACCCATCTCATTCTGCCTACCTCTTTGGGATACGGGTGTGAGTTTATGTATGTATGTTATAAAGTTTATATCCAAGTACTTATACATAGGTACCATGTATAAAAAATAAAATAGTAAAAATAAAGAGAAAATCAAAATTTTGCTATTGGAAGTGCTTTTTGTTAACGCCACTGGGTGCGAGCGGTCCAGATAAATTAAATAATTTTTAATTTTCAATAATGGAACTTAATTTCAAAATATAATTTACTTAATCGCATTACTTGTACTCCCATATCGCCTAATAGAAATCAGTTTGTTAAATATCAATAATTTAACCTCGTTCTTCAAAGTCAATGTGATTTAAATGATTGAATCGAGAATTCAATGATCGAAAATTTTATACTTTTACTCTTATAGATTTAAAATCTTTAATACGAATATAAATAAATATATAGGCACGTGTATTATGGCCTTACGTACCGTTTCAGTACAAACTAATTGCCACCTTCTGTATGCATGCACTCTCTGTTATCATAACAATGACAAGAGTTCACAAGTCTATTTTGGGTAAGCAGATACCTACACCAGTAATCCTTAATTAAACAGACGTTGAAATACTGAACAAGCATCGCCACGTAGCTACAGTACCTAGGTATTTTCATTGTACTTAATTTATGATAGGAACGTCAGATTTGCTTTCATCAATCTCGCGATTGAGTTGTTTTAAGTGGGATATAGTTATAAAACGTACAGTCCAATGTAGGTATCTATAAAACACGATTCCTTGAAACACCCTTCAAATTCCATTTAAGTTACAAATTTCTGTCTTGAGACAGACTCTTTAAACTGCATTTGAGGAGTGGTTTACGGGTTTCGTGTTTTTATAAATGACACTGTTACAATTTTGTAAGTAGGAAATATCAGACCTCTACTTATCTATAATAGAAATGATCAAGTTTTCCGGGGGCTTCCCCAGATTTTCACGACTTTTCCGCTAGAAAATGACAGACAGGAAAATATCAGGGGTTAAAGATGGGTTAAAGTATGAAATTGCCGTTTTATTGCAATAGGTTCTTTGAATTGACATAGAATCTTCATGGTTTGAGGTTTTCGAATGAAACTTTTTTCAAATGGTTTCTATGATGTTCTTTTTTTAAAAAATGTGAAACATTTGAATATCGACTTTCAATTGTTTTTGTTATTCAATTTAGACAAGAAAGATGGATACTGCGAAAATTCGAGTGATTATGAGGCACCCATTTTTCGTATTTTTTTATTTTATTGATTTGACGCAAGTGAGTCAATATTGTGGGTAAGGTAACGTTAAACCATGCCGCTAATTCCTGGGTAGTTTGACTAGGGTCGGCTTCCACTATCTCTCTTAATTCATCGTTATTCACCTGTGTGGGCGGTCTTCCTCGTGGCTCGTTCTTTAAGTCGAAATTTCCAGCACGAAAGCGTTTAAACCAAAATCGCACGGTGCGTTCATTAGTAGACCCCTCTCCAAACGCAGCATTGATATTGCGGGCTGTTTCTGCCGCGTTAGTTCCGCGTCGGAACTCGTATTCAAAAATCACTCGAATTTTCGCAGTATCCATCTTTCTTGTCTAAATTGAATAACAAAAACAATTGAAAGTCGATATATTCAAATGTTTCACATTTTTTAAAAAAAGAACATCATAGAAACCATTTGAAAAAAGTTTCATTCGAAAACCTCAAACCATGAAGATTCTATGTCAATTCAAAGAACCTATTGCAATATAACGGCAATTTCATACTTTAACCCCTATTATTTAAAATATTTCTAGGCTTGCATAGGTATACACTATTGGACTTCCCTCAGCTGCTCTTTTAGTTCTGTAACAACTGTCACGTTACCGAGGGTTGTGTGAAGGCACAGCCCTTGATAACGGAAGCTGAAGAAATAAAAGAGAGATTTAGAAATGTAAAAGTATAATCATCAAAACCCCTAACCTACAATTAAACTAAAACTTAATACTAATAAAAAACACCAAAAATATATACAAAAAGAAACCTTAGGTCGCAAAAGGGTAAGCAGATCATGAAGGCAGGCCGTGGAGAGTAAGTTGCGGAGTCTCACAAGTAAGACTCAGGTAAGACTCTCAAGTAGGACTCAAGTAAGACTCAAGTAGGACTCAAGTAAGACTCTCAAGTAGGACTCAGGTAAGACTGACTCGAAAGCCTTCTTGGGCGGCTTTTATACCCCAAAAGAAGTTCGATTCTAATATTCAAATTTGATCTGAATCTGCGTCAGAATTCTTCTGGAAGTTTCCGGATCCTGTTCCAAATCCATAATTTCGAATTCCAGATCTTCTTTCTCTTTCTTGCATTAAATTCATAATTTCGATTTGGAATGCGAATAGTCTTCTAGAAGTCTCCAGACACTCCATAGGCCATAAGTTTCCTTATTCGACCTTCTTAGTATGACGGTTATTTGACATAATTTAGAAAAAATAAAGAACATATTCAAATAAAAGAAATATCTGACTAACAGTTAATCGTGACTACATACTCTTTGGTTAATCGTTGACAGTAAAGCAAAATACAATATTTACAATATGAAAAGTGGAAAAATAATTAGAAATACGTATTAGCTTTGAAATAATAGTGAACCAACCTTATGTTTTCGTTCGTGATAACATGAAAGTGTTGTGAAATTGGATTTCAGTAGTTTAACTTGGACAAAACGTAAGTCTTTTTTGCATTGATAGAAAGAGTAGGCTGCTAGGCAACAGAATCGCGCTAGACGCGTAAGCACAGAGAAAATATGGCGTAAGCTAAACCCTACAATACCCCAACGTCTCCACGGCCTGCCTTCACGATCTGCTTACCCTTTTGCGACCTAAGGTTTCTTTTTGTATATTTTTTTGGTGTTTTTTATTAGTATTAAGTTTTAGTTTAATTGTAGGTTAGGGGTTTTGATGATTATACTTTTACATTTCTAAATCTCTCTTTTATTTCTTCAGCTTCCTTTACCAAGGGTTGTGCCTTCACACAACCCTCGGTAACGTGACACAACGCTCTTGCTCCATCGTATGATACTCATGAACCATTGTTTCATAAACGCCTTTCGGCCTTTATGAAACTGTAGCCCGCAAGCACTAATATTACTTTTATTTTAGTGAATAGTCACTCTGTTGAGTTACTGAGACAAAATCAATGTATCCAAGATCGGTATGGATCAACTTACTACTTAAGTCATCATCAAAACATTATCAACAAACATCAAAATATTATCATGATTGCTGAGCATGACATTTACATCGAGCATGAAACCACAATAAAAGTTGCGAGATTTCACTGATATCAAGATATCAAACATAATAATGGTTGCAAACATTTAAACAAGGGAATATGTACCTCAGTCTTTCTAGTCTCTTGAGAGAGATGGCGTGACAAATGTATAATAGTTTTTTGCGATCACTTGGAATCCAAGACTATTGAACTTTGCAATCACTTATCCAAGACTATTTAACTGACAATGAGCTCATTGATAAGTTCTAAAAAATGCAGTCACTTTATGTAGAGATGTCGTCTTTGTGAGTTCACGATCTTATTAGGCTCGAACAGAGTAATTAATCTTAGTGACTAAAAACTGTAGGCTACTCGGATGGTAGTGTACACACATATTAGTGAATTCAGATTTTTGCTCCAGTTTATAGCCGCTATGTTGCTAACGGAGTCGCTCATCGTTCTAAAATGACCAAAAATGTACTGCTATGATGAATAGAAGCGGAATCAAATAGGTACGTTTATCGTCGAACTTCAACAATAAAAGTATAAAAAGAAAAGAGAAAGAATAGTTTGGTCATGGCAATGGAAATCATACGTTTCACAACACTTCCACAGCCTCATAAAACTCCACAGACATCAACATTTCACTGCCATCTTTACGAAACGCAGGAGTTTCCTACAGTTGGCGCCATTTAGTTTTTGCGATTTCATCTTAGTAGCATTACTTGCCAAATTCATGGTTCTAGGTCAACGGCAAGGCAAGTACCCCATAAACTTTTATTCACTTGAGTGTCGAAATATACGGTTTTTGCGGCATAAACGGCCATATCGTTTTTTTACGTAAACTTAGAAGATTTATTTTTTCACAGCATCAAGGGACTGTAGACTTGAGTGTATGGTTTTAATTTTAACTCGATACCTCCATGCGTTCCCAAGATGTAGGTGTGTTATTGATAGACCGACAGACGGACGGAAAGGCAACAAAGTGATACTAGAAGGGTTCTGTTTTTTTCCTTTTGAGGTACGGATTTCAACTCAATACCTCGACGCGTTCCCGAGATAAAAGGTCTTGACAGACAGACGGACGGAAGGACAGACAACAAAGTGATATAAAGCTTCCGTTTTTCCCTAAAAATGGCCGTTTTCGTTAGAGTTACATTTTTTCTACTAAGATCGCCGGTGTACCCTTTACGAGTAGCTTCCCGAGTGACAAAAATTGGTCACTCCACTCGGTCCGAGCGGAGCCTACTAAGATCGTGAATACGCGGCTCTACCGAAGCATTTCTCTCTCTGACAGTAACTTTTCCTCTGTTCTAGAACCCGACTGGGCGTCCTACAACCTTGGCATTTTCATCTGCATGCGCTGCGCTAGCATCCACCGTAGTATGGGCGCCCACATCAGCAAAGTAAAACACCTCAAGCTGGACCGCTGGGAAGATTCGCAGGTGCAGCGGATGAAGGAAGTTGGCAATAACGCGGCCAAGGCCAAGTACGAGTATCGCGTGCCACCCTGCTATCGGCGGCCGGTGAAGAATGACCCACAGTGAGTAGAGTAGACAAGTCTGTTTCTTGGTACGTCCCAGCTGCTTATCGTGTAGGGTTACTGCAATTAAATATTAGATTAAAAACTGAGGCGTTGGACACACAGAAAGTACGCGTACGTAGGCCGAGGGCGTGGAAAGGACGCGTCGTCTGTCCAATTAATTTTCATACAAAATGTACTGAACGGACGGGACGAAGCCCACACAGAAGAGACGGGGCGGGGGCGCGAAGCGAACTGTATAGAACGCGTCGCGTCTTTTCCGAGCCCTCGCCCCAGGTCGTTTCTGTGTGTCCAAGACCTGAGGCCACGAGGAAGCCATATCTCGAGACAAAGATCACACGGCGCCATCTAGTGTGCCAAACTGTTTTGGTGTTTCTGGGAAATTTGAAAAGGCGAAAGCCCCAAATGCATGGTCACTAATCTGAGTTCGAATCTAAGCTGATGGAGCTTATAGCGACAAGAAGGGGAACGCCCTATTTTAACATAGCTACTAAACTCAGTTTAAATGTAAAGTTAATTGTTAGTACTGTGAATTTCAATTATTTGAGTTATGTATGCTGCATAATAACTCTACATCTATCCAGCTACACATGATGAGTTTTAAAAAAATTGTCTAGACCTTCTTTAAATTATTAATAATTCCAATAATGTTAAATGTACGTCCCCGTCTCTATATTTCTCATTCACGAATTGGTGCAACATATCATTGACAACATCTGTCATAACCTTCCAATCCAAGATAAGTTATAGGAGAAGTTAAAAGAGCAAACCTTCTCCTAGAAATACATATCGTAGGTCCTAAACCTAAGCAGGTTGGTATGAGGTCTTTCATACATCAAGATATCAAGTCAGAATATCAATATGATAGAGCAGTAGGGTGCCGTCTATCCGCAGTCTTTCTGATACTGTAGTGTAGAGAAAGAGTAAGCCAAGAGTAAGTCAGTTGACTAGTTAGTTAGAGATGCCCATACCTAGCCTCATATTTTGCCTCAACGCTGCGCTTGTATCAGGGCAGGCAGTTCGCTGATCGCCAATCTATAATTTCAGTAAAGATCGCCCGCTAATCGCCTACCTGGTACATACTGCTTATTTATTAGCGGTAGGTAGATAAGCATAGAGGAAGATTAATTACGTCTTTTGTTTGTGAAGATTATTTTATTATACCAAACATAACAACATGGATTGATTAAATTCATATTCAAATTCAATTTATTTATTGCCACTAAGTGTCTGTACAAAAGTTCTTACTTATAAACAGAGTAGGTGCTTGGAAACTTAGCTACCTTTTACAGATATTGCAGCATAGTAACTTATATGCTAGAGTAAGAACATTTCTTGCTTTCTTTTGCAATTGAGGCGCTTTTTACAAGAACAACCTTTGTCCCCAGAGTAAATTTGGTGCTTTTTGGCCAAAACGATTGTCCTAAAAGCAAACCTTGGTGGTTTTTGTGAAATTTCCTAAACTTTTCGATGGAATAAATGTGGACATAGGGAGGTTTTGTAAAAACTTATTAGTGAGCTTAATGCAGCATTCCATCTAGTCATACATAGTCTACTAAGCTAACATAAATTTATATTTCATTTCGTAAAATGTTCTTCAATTGTGTAGGGGCAGATCTGAATTAGATGTGCTTTTAGTTTATTATTATATGACGTGATACTAGTGTCGTTTTATATTGATTTTGGAATTCTGTTATTTATTTTTGTTGCCATATAGTATGGGCGCAATATAACATTTTGATTCTCGATTACAGTAGATTTAGTTGTTTTTTGTGACGTGTATTGAATGAATGAATGAACGAAAATATTTATTTCAAACCTGGGTCCATATTTGACAATAATAAAAGCAATAATAATAAAAATATTAACATCACGGCAGAATTAATTAATATAAAATATAATACAATAATTATAAAATCAGTGAAAGATTAATCTAAATTAAAATTGTATTGATTAAAATATATATATAAAATTTGTAATAAAATATGTACAGTATTTGTTTACACTAGAGACATAACCTAGGCTCCCCCCAGGCTCTAGGTAGTGAGATGGAGCTTGACCCAATGCACCAGGATGGGGCTATTGACCTTGTCCGCAATGGTCTGGAGGAGAACATTGGCGCTGCCGCGCACTCTAAATAACAGGGATGCCACTCTCTTTCGCATAATCGCGTGAAAACCATCTGTGCGTGCTTCTGCGAACATCCCTGAAGCGCTGCAGTATCGCGGCAGCCCCAACAGCATCCTAAAGCCATTGTTGTATTGCACCCGGAGGGCGTTGTACGATCGCTGCGTATAGCTAACCCACAGGCTGCACGTGTATAATGTCTGACAAAATGCCTTAAATAAGGTTATTTTTACATCCTTAGTACATCGTGCAAACCTGCGGGCTAGCATGTTGCACCTCACGGCCAACGCCCTCCGTTCACGTTCAATGTCCAAGCCATCTGACAGGTCATCCTCGACCCAGTGACCCAGATACTTGAAATTTTTGACGCGCGCCATAGGTGACCCACACAGTTGAACTGGCGGTACAGTCGAGTATGTTTTGCTTCCAGCCTTGAAAACAAGCAGCTCACTTTTTTTCGCGTTGTATCTGAGCTCATGGGCCGCAGCATACTCCTCACAGATCGTCAGCAGTCTCTTCAATGCTCGGATAGATGGAGCTAGCAGCACCATATCATCCGCGTAACTGATGTTATTGGCCATTTTGCCATCTATCGAACACCCGATACCCGTGCCCTCTAGCTCCACCAACAACTGGTTCATGTACAGGTTGAAGAGCTTTGGTAAAGACAACCCCCCTGCCTCACCCCGCACTCCAACCTGTACTCGTCCGATAGGGACCCCGCCCACCTGACAGCATTAGTCTGGTGCTCATACCAATACCTGAGGATATCGATCATCTCGGCAGGCAGATCAGTCTCCTGCGTATTAATATTATGGGTGTCTTTAACTTGGGGAAATATATGACGGTGCTTAAACACAAATAGACAGTACCTATGTCATGGATATAAATAGCTGGAAGTGTCATCAGTTTATATTTAATAGAATATGGTTTACAGTCTGTTATAAATTTGTGCTAGAATTCTAGTAAAATAAGAAATAAAAAATAAATCGGACTTTAAATATCACTCAAGTTCATATACAGAAGCTTTTATATAAATAGGTACATAAGTACACTGAATACAGATGTGTGATGCAAAGGACAGAGCCTCAGCAAAATTGTTGTTTTACAGACTTTGCCTAGTTATTATAGAAGGATTCTAAATGTAATATTTTAGTGGCAGCTTAATCTGGAATTTCAATACCGTTTCCATCCATTCTAGGGTGCTGGTAGAGCAGTGGATCCGCGCCAAGTACGAGCGCGAGGAGTTCTGCCATCCAGAACGGCAGTCATACGTGTCCGGCACCATGGAGGGTTTCCTCATGAAGCGGGGGAAGGAGGACAGCCGATATCAGCTCCGCAAGTTCATACTCAACGAAGCTGAGGACACGTTGAAGTGAGTAAAGTTGTAACTAAAACACCGTTCACACTCTCTCCCTTTGGATAATGTAGATTTGACGAATACCTCGACGATATTTTGATTATGGCAACACCGATCAAAGTGCCAAATTGAACAAAGCGCACTTGACTGTGTCAAGTTGTCAACGCGTCTTCAGCCCCAGTATTGAACGATGAAATCGAACGTGGTTCATCACTGATCAATCACTAATTGGGATCAGAGTTCATATCTTTCTGGCATCTTAGGCTTTTTATCATGAAGTGGTTGAATCCTTTCGCGCTTACTATGCCTCAATCTGTCCAACTCTATCAGACTATTATTTTTTCTTACGAAGGAGACATTTCAGCGCTTGTGAACATACAATTGCAGTTCTGCACTTGTCGCCACTAAGGCCAAGTTTGGACAGCCCTAATTTCCAGCGATAATAAGTCAAGTTTGTTTAGTGAGCTCTGTCGAAAGCATATCAAGCTTACGTACTACATTTTAGTCCATTATAAGAGGGACATCCAGAAATCGTTGATAGACAAATCGTTACTTAGATTAACGCAAAAGTGTCAGTTAAGTGCCACCAGTGGCCTAATTACGCTCACCAAATCCTGAGCAATTCCATCGTCTAACTGTCAAACTCCATACTAATTTGACAGTTAAACGATTGGAATCGCTCAGGATTTGGTGAGCGTAATATAGGGGCAGGAGGGCTCGGGGGCAAAAATTCAGCTAAAATTATAGAAACAAACTCTAACGATCCGTAGCTGATACTTTGATACGATAAATGCACTTTCGGCGCGACTTTTCCTTATTATTACGAAAGTTAAAAGATTACGGTCTTATTTATAAAAACACCGGCCAAGTGCAAGTCGGATTCGCGACACGAAGGGTTCCGTACCATTATTTATACAGCATTTGAATATTTCAAGTGTTGCCGTTATTAATATCGAGCAAAAAAATCTCGTTTGTTGTGTGGGAGCCCCCCTTAAATAGTTTTGTTGTAGTGGCAACAGAAATACATCATCTGCCGAAAAATTCAACTGCCTAGCTATCACGCTTCATGAGACACAGCCTGGTGACAGACAGACGGGCAGACGAACCCTAAAAAAACAACAGCGATTTAGCTTGAACTTTTTATAAATCATAAAAAAATAAAAGGCCTACTAAAGTTAAGAGACTCTGAGAGAGGTATTTCTTCATTTTTAGCGTTCCGTAGCCAAAGGCTAAGGGACACTATTACTAAGACTCAACTATTCGTCTGTCTGTCTGTGCAGTAGTGTGATTTGAAAACGTCGTGAACTGAAAGAGGATTACTAGAATAGGGACTTAAATAGAGAAGGGAAAGTTGCGTTGGTTTGGACATATGAAGAGAATGAAGAAATAAATTAATGTATCGAGCGAATGTGGCTGGAAGGGTCGGTAAGGGACGTCTCAGGTTGTAATACTTGCGCCAAAAAGGGGACGTGTTAGCGAAGGGCAATATAAAAAGTACCCGAAACTGACAGGCGTGCATGCAGAAACTTTTTAATTTTGATGATGTTACGTTTAAAAGATTTCACACAATGCTTCTAAATTTTAATACTACAAAAGCTGAATGGATTCTCTTTCTGGTCTTAGAAAATGAACGCTAAGTGGCACCCATATCACACAACCATCGATCACATCCCCATCACTAGTTCAAACGAAACGTCGTCATCGGAAAAATCAGATTGAACTGTAGTAAACTTACCCGCGTAACCAAACCAATGCGAGACAATGAACTAGGTAAATTGCTAATACAATGACGACATACCTACCTAGACCTGAACATCGTCTGGCACCTTTATATTTATTTTCGTCAACGCCCAAATCTATTTGTGGACGTTTAACAATAACGACGTCATAACAACAAACTATTCTATGGTAGTAACTATTTTACAATAGATCTTCTGCAAGTTACTTTAGCCAGCCGATTATGCATACCTGTACAAATACGTGGTAAATAAGTGGTGTTTGATAAAGTTTTCACTCTTTCTGATCTTTCAAGTGATTGTGTTGTGTGTAAGTTATTTAATATTACTATTTATTTATTATTATTTATTGTATAGTCGTGGACTATAATGATGATAGGTACCTTGAATATCGACTTAAGGTACTAAGCGGGCTGTTGTCTGTACACCGTGTGTGATTTAAAAAAAATTAAGTAAACAGTTTTTTTATTAATAAAAATTGTTACATACAAGCAGAGACTTTACTGTGGTCGCCACGCTAGGTCAAGCCCGTGTTGTGGTGGCCTTCTATATGTTCACAAGAAAGATATGTAGTTTTATAAATCACACAGGAGACTATAAATTTCAATTAACAATTTCCGACCAGACTCGCTGAGCACAGCAATCGCAGGCAGCGCTACCGTATGTCGCTACCCTCACATTCGAGAGGTCCTGGCTTCGATACTGAGATGAACCAATGGCATTGTATTTTTAAGTTACCCACGTACGTACATTTGTGAATTTGTGGCACTGAATTTGTACTCGCTGAATGTAAAGAAAAACATCGTCAAAAGGAAAACTGAGTGTGACTGAGTGTCTGATGTGTTCCGTACGTGTACGCGGTGGACAGAGAGAGATAGTACGCGCCCCGCAGTAGGAGTAGTGGGACGTATTTAGGCTGCTTATGTAAGCCTTACTATGCAAACGGTGACGTAAAAAGTACGAAAACTTCCACCACACCTCTCCGACGCGCTCGGACGTCAGTGCTGTGCAATCGCACAAATATTTGCCGACAACGTCATCGTCACCGCGAAGTAAATTGTAATACACAATGCTCTCTCGCATTGTATTAGATTGGTTCACGGCAAAAAATCTGCTTCTAAATTCCAAAAAGACAAAATGTTTAAAGTTTACTTTACCAAACGTAAATTAGTTGAGAACTAGAACTTGTGTCTGAAGTTTGAACCGTATTTCTAGGCATCACAATTTCTTTGTTTGCTTAGACTGAAGCCGAATGAATTTAAATATACGTTGTTTATGTATAAGAATAATATAGGTATAATATAAGTAAATAATATATAGAGATAGAGCGCTCCGCCAACAAACTGCTAGGTACGCAGTTTGGCGAAATTGTGTACTACGAGTACACTAAGGTATATGTATATGTATAGGTATATATATAGGTATACTGCAGCATATTATGCAGTTAAAAGAATTAGAGAGCTCACCAGTGGCGTAAGTATATCATCTGAGGCCCGGGGCAAATTCATTGGATGGGGTCCTCCCAGTAAAAATTAAAAAGACATAATACTTATATATATTTTATTTTTACTGTATATTATGGCTTAGTTGCAGTATATATGGCCCAACTTTAATTGACTTGAACTTCTCAGATATAAACATTATAATTTGACACAATTTTTTCTTAAAAATGTTAAGTTACTTTTGAGCTCGCAGCCTCATATTTTGGGGCCCCCTTCAGGTCGGGGGCCCGTGGCATTTTGTCAGCCCTGCCACCCTATAGTCACAGTATAATTTAAACTGTGCTATAGTTACGCCACTGGAGCTCACTGACGTTGCAACCGCTAGGAAGACAAAGATGTCTGGTATTTAAATATTATTAACAGGGACGATTGTATCTAGGTATCTAGTGTAGTGTAAGTTTGAGTTGAAAACTCTTTTAATTAAGCAAAGCTGTTTTGACAGAGGAAAAGGAACCTGTTTTGAAAAGAATAAATGTGGAGATGTTTTTTTGTTTCTTCTCCGCATAATCTATTAATCGCGAATCTAACAGCTTTGACGTTCATTAAGTAAACATTTTGTTTTTATAGTGAATAAAATTTTTCACTTTGACTTTGTGTCGTGCTGCCCAATAAATATCAGGACAAAAGTCCCGATAAAAATAAAATTAATGTATAAAAAATATTTAAGGCCCTGAAAAATCACAGCTTATCATAAAGTTAAAAAAAAGAAATCAAGGTAAAACAAAATAAAAACAATTTTATACAAACCGATGTTTCCATAAATTCCAAGATTTTGTCTATTTTAATCTTTGCAAGATACAGTAGTACCTACACCCGTTTTAGCAATAACAGTTTGCTAATATCGCCCGTTGTATTTTGTTTTGTGAATACCTATTCCGAGTGAATTTATCCAATTTAATTTTATCCAGCCTCGTATCGTTTGTCACAATTAACTCTATCTTGTTTAACGACAGGGATTTTAAATTCTTTGATAAATAGCAGCTCGATTGCGAGTCTCTAACAATCAGTTGTGAAATAGAAACGTAGAACGGCGTATACACCTTACGGATGTATTATTTTCTATATTTGGCGAATCATGCTTCGAGGTAATTATCATGTTTGTCTGTTAAGGGGCTCCAGGGACTAACACTAGCGCCACCTACGAAAACCTTTGCACTATCCCCAAAGCAACCGAGAGAATGGTCGCTGAAATACCGTTAACTTGGTGGCTGTTACCAATAACCATACTGGCTCATTTCCGGGTGGCTTGTAAGTAATTAGTAATTAAAAATGGCATCTATTTAGACAATTACTTCTAAGTATAGACGTAATTAAAAAAAATACTTGAGTAATCTTGTTACGAGTTGACAAATCCTGTTTAAAAAAAAAACAATTAGTACCGCCCTCCGTCTCACAGAACAATGACCCACGGACCCGTTGCACGCATGTACCGGGGATGGCTTGTTGGGATGGCAGCTGGGATGGATGGATTCGCGTTTGTCTAGAGATAGTTTTGAAAATATTTTCTTTTGTAATATAAATTTTCGATAGCTATTGTGAGGCACGTTCATTTTGCTATGTATTTCATACCACTCAAAATTAATAGTGTATACATACATAATTTGATTTGAAAGGGTCGAAAGCGAGCAGATTCATAGCAGACCAAGCGAAAATCCGTTTCAAGTCAGCATTCGGTAGAGCCACAGTGTCGTCAGCTCTGCACGTGTACCATGAATGTACACCTGTTTCGCCTGATGATACTTACAGTTAGATACAATACTGTGTCATGTCACTACTGTACTGTAGGAACAGCACATAGTGCAGGGGACCAAGACTAGATTATTATGGGACTGAAGAGGAGATCCGCGTGGCGCCGGATTAAGAATAGCGTCACTCCATTTCCTTCCGTGGATGTCGTAGATGGCGACTAAGGAAATAATTACCAGGAGACGAGCAGCAGCGTCTTCCTGAGATTCCAATCACTGCGATGGCCAACCCGCCTGCCAAGCGTGGCGATTATGGGAAAACCGTTGGTTAGAAAAACATGAGGGAGGCCTATGTCCTGCAGTGGGCGTCAAATGGCTGATGATGATGAGGTTAAATAGTCCCCACCTGTATCGATCCCGAAGCTCTAGTTGGTACAAAAGCCTAGAAAACATGAGTTCTATATTTAGGCTGTCTCAGACTCTTAAAAAGTGCAGCAAAATCGTAAAGCCAGATTAAAAATCTGAGAAAGTCCCAATATGTTTCACATTATGAAGTTATTATTTGTATGTAAAGTTGAACAGCGCGTCAAGTCCCTAGCGCGCGCGCGCTTAAGGGTAGTTTTGATTTTCGATACAATGGAGAACTTGCACAAAAAATATTTTAATATCATAGGAGAGGCCATGTGAAACTTTTTTCTCCAAGCCTAATACTTTTTATAACATAGCCTGTCGAAAAGTCAATAATAGTCACGTGGTACAAAAACGCGCCATACAAGACGTGTTCAAACAATGACGTCACAACTTGCGCGTAACGCCTTATAACGTAAATGTTTTGTTTTATTCATGTCATTTTATGTGTGTGAGTATGTATGAACCGTTTATCAATATTTGAGTTATCTCGTAAAACAATGTTTTTATGCATCTACACCCTTATAAAAAAAACGTTTAGAATTCAATGAAAAACTAAACCTAATAAGTTTTTTATTACTAGGGTAACTTTCTTTTCGCTATTTTTGCTATCACGAAAATTGCGAAAAAAAATTTTTTGGTTATATATGTATTTTGTAATTTTTCCTAACTTTTTATATGACTAATTTGGTATAAAAGCAATGTCACTCCAATCTAAGTTAAAGGCAAGTTCCCTGTTAAGATATTTAACCGTAATACCGAAAATACCTAAATACCGGTATTAGGATCATTCAAAACCGGTTTTTCAAATGTGAATATTTTGTAAACCGGTATCCATGCTCTAGTAGCAATTCGGCTACCCAATGTACAGTCATTTGTCGTGACCTATGAATTGTAGTTATATGAAACGCGGCCTTGGTGATGGCAGACCCACTCGACTCTCCTGTCTAATCCAAATGGTACCGCTTCCGAACTAGGTAGTAAGGCAGCTGTTGAAGTGAGGCCTTCCATACTTAGGTACAATTTCCGCCTACAGTAATAATCTGTTAAAAGTACACAACTGCCCCCGCCAAATTCGTACCGCCACAGAATCCGTTTATACGATTATTGCACAACGCCATTTACTTTTAAAACACTAAAACGCTACAACGCCATCTATTTTACACTTAAAATAAATGTTATCCCACGGGAACGCATTACCGGAATATCAAGTAATTCAGGTCTTTGTCTATCTGTACGCCAAGTCTCATGTAAATCCGTTCAGCCGTTATTGCGTGATTGAGTCACAAACATCCAAACACCCAGTTAGTATGATGTGACAATGGTCACCTGGGCCATTCGGTTTTTGTTTGTTTTCCAAAACAAATAGTACTATTCCTTTTCTCCCTGTTTCCTTTTTTATGTACAATAAAGTGTTCTCTATCTTTCCATCTACTGTTCTTCGAATAAATATCAAATAATACTCACTTACCATTCCACTTTCCAGATACCACGTAAAAGAGCACAGAGAGCCGAAGGGCATCCTCAAGCTATCGGAGCTGAACGTTGCTTTTGCACCGCAAAAGATAGGCCACTTAAACTCACTGCAGATCACATTCCTCAAAGACGGCAGCACGAGACACATCTACGTCACGCACGATGACCCGGAAGTCATAAATTGCTGGTGAGTAATCATTTGATCAGTTAGACCACTTTGGTCCACTACTGCATATAAGTCTCACCCAAAGTCACTGTTAGTATGCAAAGTAAAATAAATGGATGCGTAATTTTCATCGTCCTTGTCCTTGGGTAAGAACCAACGAGTATAAACCAAACCAGCGCCAGGTTAACTACATTAAGTGTTAACATTTCACATTCGTATTCGTATTCATAAATAAATCTATGACATTTATTTTGAAAACGAATATGGTGCGACAAGGTGCCTTTCGAAGAAATTTTCGGTTTACGGTACTAGACGCATTGATCGTAATTATTGGGAAGAGCGTTAGTTAATTAACACTCTGTATTCAGCACACCTATCATCGTCATCATCATCATTCAGCCACAAGAAGTCCACTGCTGGACACAGGCCTCCTCCATGGATTTCCAAAAAGACCGGTTGGAAGCGGTTTGCATCCAGCGTCTTCCTGCCACTTGGATGAGGCATACCTATACATACCGATATTTATCCGTTAGATAAATACTCTCCTACTATATTTTAAATCGGTCCAAGGGTTCTAAAATAGGTACTTTTAGAACACTTGGACCGATTTAAAATAGAGTAGATAGGTAGGTAGTTACTTTCAGTAGGTACCTCGTGTTTTTTTTAATAATCCATTTTCAATAGTGTAGGAGCCGGTCAGTCTACGTCTATTACCATAATTGCGTCGTCTTCTTCTCAGGTACATGGCGATCCGCTGCGCCAAGCTGCACCAGCTCCAGGTGGCTTTCCCTGCGGCTTCAGAGTCCGAGCTCCTGCTTCGTCTGCCCAAAGACTTCGCGAGGGAGGGCTGGCTCTGGAAGACCGGGCCGCGAGCCTCCGACGCCCACAGGAGACGCTGGTTCACTCTGGACAACAGAAAGCTTATGTACCACGATGAACCACTTGATGCGTATCCGAAGGGCGAGATATTCCTTGGTGAGTTCTTATGAAAACCGCTGGAAGTTTAGGGATGAGACCGGGAAGGAACCGGATGGCTTAGCGAAAAAGTGAAGAGGCATATGCCTAACATTGAGCTTGCCCAACAGGATGCACTCTGATGCTCTGACTTTGTCTTGTATTATGTTGTATTTACGTGACTTGTTTTTTCTTTGTAATTGTTTGTGCTACAAGTTATGCCTTTTTTTCTTGTGATGTGTTAATTTTTCCGAATAAATGTCTTTCTTCTTCTTCTTCTTCTATATTGGCTGGTTAGGTGGATGAATAAAATATGCCTACACCTTGACTTATTGTGCTTGACACTTTACATGACGTGAAAGAGATTCTTGGCAAGTTGTGAACCTTGATCTCAGAAGACAGACAGGAGTTAATAGTTCAGTTATTCTGCTATTATTTGTACTTAATGATTTTTATAAGTTTAAATCTTTAGTGAGATATTCTACTAACTCCGAATTATTCAAAATAGGAGCGGAACATGGCTGTTTAGGTAGAGGATAACGCATGCTGAATTTCTGTACACCAGGAAAATTAACTGTTGGACAGTACATAACACAAAAATTCTGTCTGACGGCTAGATACCGCTATTTACTTTGTGTCATATAACGTGACGATGCTCTAGCTTACAAGATGACGATTTCTCACATCTACGTAAGGTGTGCTAAACTAAACAAAACATAATTCGTAACCTCGTCTGGTAGAAAATGCTTATAGCGTGGAGACCGCCGCATGACGAAATAATGCAGTTCATTCACTATCCGTTTTACCACCCATGTGATAGAATAAAAAGCGATTAAACAGTAATTCATCAACACTGTTGAGGATGGGTTAGAGTTTTCCGCTCATGCCTCCCCCTTTAGCTATTGTGACTTATCCCCCCAACCACTGACTCCACATTTTGTAAACTTTTTGTGCTAAAAACTTTGGCTTTTGCATCTACGCGATTGAGAGAGGGATGATTTATGCAGCCTCCAGTGGCACCTTCAATCACACTAAATGGATGAAGGGACCACTCGAACGCTGCAGTTCCTGGGACATTATTTTTTAGCAGATGGAGTAGGCTAGTTCAGCACCTATACCATCTTCACAGCTTAGTCAGCCTAGCCCACAGGACAGACAAGTCAATACGTGCGGAACCAACGAAGCCGTGGATTTCCTCACGATGTTTCCCTACACAATTAGCGTGTAGTATTGCTACTACAAATTCGCAGATGTACGTAACTTTGGCCCGCACTGAGAATGGAACCTGGGAAGGCCGCCCATTGTACTTTTTCATTGTAACTTTCATATTTTATGTCTCGCTTCTTGTGTGCAATAAATAATATTCTTATCTTATCTTATCTCCCGCTTCCGAGTCCATTGTTCTACCCACTGGGCTACCACCGCAACTGCTATAAAGAATTAGTAGTAATAACAATATTAACGCAAACCCGCAGGTCACGAGTCCAACGGCTACTCCATAAAGGTCTCCAACACGGGCAACGGTTGCAAGGAGGCGCGCTTCCCGTTCCACCTCATTACTCCCGAGCGGACGTACAGCCTGGCAGCCATTAGCCACGATGAACGTGCCGGCTGGCTCTCCATCATACAGCAGACCCTCAAGCGGCCCCTCACTCCCCAGGACTCCACAGGTAAAATTTTTTTTCAAGCAGGGTGTTACATAATCTCCATGTCGCCCAGGAAAGGAACAGTACTCGTCTACTCCTCATTACGGGTAGGTTTTTAGGGTTCCGTAGTCAACAAGGAACTCTTATGGTTTCGCCATGTCCGTCCGTCTGTCTGTCTGTCTGTGCCCGTCTACTGTCGGCGGTGTACCAGAAAGCTGAAATTTGGAATTGTGATGCAATTGTTTTTCTCGGCTACACCAAATTGTCGGGTATCGTTGGATTAGTCGTTTAAAAATATTATGAGTGTAGGAAAACCATACAATAAACCATAGAAATACATGGTTATTTCTGTTAAGCATGTAATAAACTCCTTCTACGGAACCCTATACTGCGCGTGGCCAGACATGCACTTAGCATCTTGTGGTACAAAAAGAAAAAACGGAACCCTTATAGCATCACTTTGTTGTTCGTCCTTCTGTCCGTCCGTCTATCTCGAAAACGCCTGGAGGTATCAAGTTGAAACCACATACTCAAGTCTACAGTCCCTTAAAGTTGTAAAAAAATCAAACTTCCAAGTTAAGGACGCTACGCAAAATAAGTTTGAAGCCTATGTCTGTGTGTCAGTACGTTCCGTCGTAGCGCCTAAACGGGTCAAGCGATTTCGATGCCGTTTTTTTTTTAATTGAAAGCTAGATTGGTCGAGATGGTTCTTAGCCATGTTTGATGGAAATCCACTCAGCCGTTTATGGACATGGTCAACTGCCTGACAAAACGGTAAGAGGTATAGGGATGGTGCTTTGACTGAAGCAACGTACACCCTAGGCTTGAAGTGCGATAAAAAAAAATAGCCAACAAAAATGTTGTTGCTTTTCTTTGGCTGAAATGAGCGACATTGATGGGTTTTACTTTTTAAGAGTTAGGTTTTTGTGTCGGGGATTTTTTAAACATTAAATTTTTTAAGTTTTTTTTTAGAACCTAGGGCCAATAATTAAAGCATTTATACTAAAATGAGTTAGGTTTTTGTGTCGGGGATTTTTTAAACTTTAAATTTTTTTTAGAACCTAGGGCCAATAATTAAAGCATTTATAAAATGGTCATCACGTTGTAATCAATTAAAGTCCTAAGTTATTTACCCCAGGGCCTAGACAGTAGTTTCTAAATATAGCTGTCACGACTGACTTACTGACTCGGTAAACGTTGTTTTGCTCAGATCGACCGAATATAGATACCTAGATAGAGAACACTTTATTGCACAAATAGGAGAAAAGAATTACAAATACATAGGTAGTTATATACACAAAAAAAACGTAAAAATCGGTGAAGCCGTTTCGGAGGAGTTCGATAACAAACTCTGTGACACGAGATTTTTATATATTAGATATGAGGTCTCCTGATTGCAAAAACGTATCATAAAATTTGTTTTTTTGGTATGTTTTTTTTTCCATTGGTGGCGTTAGTTATCTCCTGATCCCCACATGATGTTAAAATAGTAGATTATGCATTAAGGGGATAAAGCAATGTATTATGTCTCGGGCGATATTTTGAACCCCAAGGACGAGGGATCCTAGGGTTAACTCACGAGCGAAGCGAGGGAGTTACAGAGTTAACTCCCGAGCGAAGCCCCGAGGCCCAATCTCTTTATCCCCAAAATGCATACTCTACTTTATATAAACACTGCGAGGCAATAAAACATAATACAATTAAAAAGAATTCTCCTTGATTTAGGGCTCTATGAAAAGTTTTCATTCTAATTTTGAATAAATTCTTCTTGGTGTAGGGCTCTATGAAAAGTTTATATTCTAATTTTGACGTTTGGTCATGGATTGCAAGGAGCTCGTATATTCAATGTTGATTGCATTCCAAATTCAAATGTCATAATTCCCTAGGGGATTATGAAATTCAGTACATTTATAATGACCCGGCTAGACCATAGGACACAAATGACTTGCTTTAAGTTGAGTTTGCATGACACATAATATGCCATTGACGAGCAGGTGTTTTATAAATAATGTTTTTTTCCTTTTTTTCACAGTGGAGGCAAATCTTGTCAGGAAACGGACGACTTCGAACTCAATAAGTATATTTTCAGGAAGATAGTTATTTTAGCTAATTGTAACTTTAGTTTCGAGTTAAATAGACTGTATGCCGAACGGTAACTTTTACTAAGTTTTATCACTGCTACACGTACTAAGTGTAATTAAAGGAACTGCAATAAATTTTCAAAAAAATATAGGTAAGTTATGTAATAAAATAGGGTTAATATTTTTATTATTAAAGCTATAAAATTTTGGAATTTAATTAGATATAAGTTAGTATTTACATTTTGGATATTCTTGATAATGTAGATTACATGTGCAAATAATGTATTTTATGATTGATTGTTATAATTAGTTATCAATGATATTTTAATGGATAAATAATTTTATATTGCTTTTATTTATTGTTTATTTTAAGACGAAAAATAAAGTTAAGTATGTCTTTTTTATAGACCAACATTCGTTTCTAATTACAAGTAGTTTATGAAATTATATACATGTAAACCAATAAAATGTAAATTATTCTAGGTAAGTAGGTACAATAGAAGTTGTACAGTCGGCTGCAAATAACCATTATATTTTAATGTTAAGTTGCCCTAAAATTAAATAGTCCATGAAATAAATTGTGCCGTTATTAGTACTTAATTCGGTTTGGAATAAAATATGTCAAAGACATGTTGCTACAAAATCCGCAACTTGGGTGCACTTATTTTTTTTTTAATTCTTAACGCACTAAACTGAATACATAAGTAAGTAGGCTCCACCTATTTATATGTTCTTAGTTGTTATGTGGGCAATTATGTTATTTTACTTAAATTCAAAACGGTTTTCAAGTTAACTAAGTAAGTAATTATAATTTGCTGATAAAGATCACATGTAGATAAATTAATACTTAGGTCAATAGCACAGGCAAGACATTCCTATGCACTGCAAGTGGCATGGAGTTAAATATGCAAAAAACTAGTGAAACACCCTGTTTAACAATATATCTACTTAGCGTAGGCAGGGTTATAAATATGATATTACTGGGAATAACCATTTATTTGTGAAAAACATACTTTTATCATGATTAGAAAGAGCACTTAGCGATAAAATCATCATATCATAGGCAGCCTTTATACGTCCCACTCTAGGGCACAGGCCTTCTCTCGGGGAGAGAGTATGGGCTTAATCACCACGCGTGCCCACCGCGGATTGGCGATTTCAAGCGCTGAGGTATGTGAGTAGCTCAGACTTTCATGTTTCCTCACAATGTTTTCCTTCACAGTTAGCTAGTGGTATTGCTACTATAACTTCACAAATGTACATAACTTAGAAAACAAAGATGACTTTGTTTATGTACCTATGAAGGTACATGCCCGCATTGGGAATCGAACCTGGGTCTTGCTTCCGAGTCTAATGTTCTACCCACTAGGCTACCAATAAAATAATTTCGTGTAACTTCACATTATAGAAATTGTAAGAAAAATATTTAATTTACTATAATCCTCAAAAGCAATCGAATTGGTATGAGGTGTTGTATGCGTATATTTATTTATATTTAAGTGCTATTTTTATCACTTTAAATGCATGAAATGTTAATTAATTCATGAGAAATAAATGATTATGAAAATTAAAAAATAGCTATTTAATAATGTCAATCAAATCACTTTCGTTACTCAACAAAAATATTTTCAGGTAATTGTAATTTATCGATCATAATAATATCTCTATATAATATTATGTACTCTGGAACGCGTGCTTAAAACGTTTCCTAAAATTTTATTAAATGCTTCATAACATACACTACGTACTATTATAGCAATAACGCTAGTATAAATACTTATTTAACAACTCTTACTTATAAAACTCAGCTACCAACTATTTAATATTTTCTAGCGTATTTGATAAAAACCTTATTGCAATAAAATCAAAATTAGTTACTTACATATTTCTTTGTATGAGCAATATTAGGTAATATCTGCATTAGAATCTGTACTTATATGGGTCTATAATCTACACTATACTAAACTGCATGACAATCGTTCTGTCTAGTTCAAAATATTGATTACATATTTTTTATTAAAGCCTTCTTTTCTAAAGCATTTATCATAAAATATAATATTCAAAGCTAGTAATCTACCAAAAATACGGTTACGTAGATATATTATAGATACCACTTTGATGTATACTATTTATCGGATATTAAATTACAATACAGGTCTATGTGAATGTAATTCATATTACTTAGAGGTAGCTTTTATATGTCGACGAAGAATGGGAAACGTTCGAATTTCTGAATATAGCTATTTTAAATTTGATAGGTCATTTTTCACAGTTTTAATCAGACTTTGAAGTGTCCTAATCATTATCATTTAGAATAACGATAATGAATTGTCCATTATTGTTATTTTAGTGCATGGTAATATACAAATGTAATAAAATTACATTCATTCGGTAGTTGTAGAGATTTTATAATGACTTTAATAAAAATAACAGTTTCTTAAGTATGTAGTTCATAGCGCATGTAGTGGTTTATTTATGAAAATCCAAAATGTTTCTGCCCTCTCAAAATGTACCCGCAAAGCAATTGAGTGTTTCCTAAAATGAACTGTACAAGATTTAATTTTAAGTATCTAAGTATTCTTTAATTTGCCTCTGTAACGATCCAGAAAAAATAATTACCAAAGGTCAACCGGGGCAAAGGCGTCACGTTTCTCAAAAACGTATTTTAAGTTAACCAATGCACATTTATTTTTCGACATATCATAAGAAAGTTTATAGTCCGAGGTAGAGTATTTGTTTGGGTTTCTAATAACAATTAGAATATTTCATATATCTATAAATTTGTGTGGTTGAAATGTGTTTTTCTAAAATATGGGAATTTTGTACGAAACCGTCCCAAGTAGGGAAAATGCGATGCTTGCAATTAAAATTTCGCGGTGATTGCTGGCAACATTGAACATGTTGAAAGACATTTATTTTTGCTTGGTGCATCACACTGAATGTTTCGTGTGCAATAAAGTATAATAACTGACAAAAATATACGCATAAGTTTGCGAGTTTGGGGCAGAAACTAGAGGAGAAGGGGCTATTGCGTCTTTTTGTTTACTTTTTGGCAGATACATTTGCCCCATTCCAAATTTCAGGGGTACTGAACCTTATCCTACGTCAACACATCTTATGTCAAAATAAATGAAAAAAACTGCGTGAAATTAAACATTTTAATCAAAAAGGCATTATGCCATATACGGTCTATGTATTTTTTTTTCAAATCTCGATTTTTTTAGAGTAAGCAAATAAATTTAAATTCCGTTCCGCAAAGTATTGAAAACCTGAAATAAACAGTTTTCTCAGATTCGGTCTACAAAAGAAAAAATACAGATACCTACTACCTACTAAAAATCAATGCTTTAGATCTGACTAGTAATTTTATTATTATAGTATAAGGGAATCAATATCAATAATTTATTACATTTTATAGTACATAACATCTGTGACCTAATAAATACAAAGATATGACCTAACAAACGTTTTGCGCTTCAGCCGGTACAAGAAATGTCAATACATTTTTGAAGTTATATATTAGGTAAAAAGTACTTTAGAAAAAACAAAAAAAAACTGTTTGAAACCCCTGAGCAAAAGCATCTCGCAATCACACGGACGCATTTACCCCAAAATATCAACTATCTTTTTTTATAGCTGATAACTAATTCAAATAGTGTGTTAGAAAGAAAATAAAAGATACAAGCGGTAAATCAATGTAATATAATCTTGGTATTCATCAGTAAAAAACAATTATTAACTAATTATTTTTAGGATTCCATAGGATTAAAAATCACGTGTGATACCTGACAAGGTGCTGAAAAAAGTTATAAAAACTTCATTTGTGGCGACAACTGTATTTCCCAAGTGGAAGCTGTAGCGCGTTGTAGTGCCTAAAATTGATAGGAGACCACGAACGTAAGTGAGTAGTGACCCTGTTTCCCAAAAAGACGCCATAGGCCCACTGACGACTTTGCCCCGGTTGACCTTACATTATAGTTCTTAGTTAATATTTACTTACACCGTTTTGGCTTAAGTTACATTATTTTAGTGTAATTATTTAAACAAATTTTACCAAATCGTTGCCTCGCTAAACCATTTTTTTATATTTGTATTGTGCCCTGGCGTAATACAGTATAATATAAAATAATAAACTTTCACTGGCTGGTAATATTCTTTTGTTTTTATTTATTTCATCCCTTTTTAGGGTTCCGTAGTCGCTGTCAAAACCTTTTATCTCGGGAACGCATGAAGATATCGAGTTCAAATTAAAACCATGTACTGAAATCTGCAGTCCCTTGAAGGTGTACTTCAAGAACTTCTAAATTAATGTAAAAAAAAGATACGGCCGTTTATGCCGCCAGAAACGTATTTTTCGTACACTCAAGGTCAAGGGAATAAACATTTATTTGAATTATGAAATTTGGCAAGTAATGGCATTGTAATTAAATCATTTCAAAAATTGTCTTTAGAACTATTTATAATATGCAAGTAAGATAAGATAAGATAAGAATATTCTTTATTGTACCAGGAAAAACACAAACATGAAATGTTTACAAAAATGCAGTAGGTACAATTGGCGGCCTTATTGCTACCTCCAAATCTGTACGGAACCCTCTGTGCGTGAGTGCGACTCGCACTTGGCCGGTTTTTTATTTAGGGTTCAAATTTTTATCCGAGGGAGGCGCCCCCTCTCCCTTCTCCTGGCTAAACGGTTGATTGTAGAAACGTGAAAAAATTCAGAGTAGCAGCATATAAAATGAACTTAAAACTTAGATATAAGAAACTATTTGTAATTCTTTCTCCTGGTTGTGCAATAAAGTGTTCTCTGTCTATCTAAAAGGAATACTATCATGGCTGTAGGCTTTACAAGTTACCGAGTAATAGGCGACCAACTTATAAAAGGAAAACTTCGTACAAATCCATGGAAAATTACGTTGATGAAGTTGTTACTTCTGTAAAACCCAGAGGGGTTTCTCCAGAACCCTACACTGCGCGTGGCTGGACACGCACTTGGCCGGTTTTTAATTTATTGTAGGTCGCGCTGTTGCCGTCTTACTGTCAGAAGCAACTCGGAGTCAGCCTCTAATAGGCCGTCGCGTATTCGGAATACTCTTAAAGTATTTTTTGCATGTCGTCCTATTTCTGTTTGTTTTGTCAGCCCGTGAGCGGTGTGCCTCAGACTGACGTCCACTTTGTTAACTATCCGGTTACCTTACTTTACTTGACAGTTCTTCGCGTCTCCTCTTAACTGTTACAATAACTCGTGGATCGAGAATGATGAACAAACAACATAAGTATAAGTTTAAAACGTTCTTTAATTTTGTAAAAAAAAAATAATCCAATCTATTTTGAAAAGTAAACCAATTTATAAACCCATAACCAATTATAGCACTGTTAGTATAAGAAAGGGACTGAATAACTGTTTAGTTACACATTTAGCGCCATTATTTATTAGGCACTATTGAATTATTATTCTTTTTAATGAATAACTATTTGCCTCTCTCACACACAATATGGACGGCAATATTGTAAGACCGAGAAACTAATACTTGTCCAGTCGATTTTTTTAATAAACAGTGTTACACAAACAAAGTAGATAATATTCACACGTTGTTGATAACTCTATCACTAGGTTACGAACTTCTCAACTCGTAATATGTTTCCTTGTAACCGTAGTTACAATATTGCACAGACGATTCACAGGGTGTAATTGCATTTGCGACCACATTGTCATCGTGGTAACATCGCTTTTCATAGTCATTATCAGGGTACTCCTGATTATAGTGCTCAGGGTTGAAGCTACTAGGAGTGTTTCTGGTAACGTGAGTACTTTGGCTTCTCTCTTGAGTATTTGGTTGGGAAGGGTTAGTGGGGGAGGTGTTGTTCCATCGAGGAGACACGGAGCAGCTTAGGGAGCCACCATGCTGGAAGGCGAAGGGCCAGGCCTGAAAAGAAACAACATGTTATTCTTAGTATTTTATATTGATGAATCGAAATTGGGTTACAGGCGTGAGTGTCTGCTGGGTAGTTTTTCATTACCAAAGGGTGTAACAAAATATCCATATAAGTCCAAACATGGGGGTTCTACTTGTCAATACGAACCACTTTTACTTCGTATAGGCGAGTATAATTCTCCATTTTCGAAAGTAAGAGAAAAATGGGATTTGGTATCACTATTTTTGTAATAATAATATGACTTCCACACAACACAATCTTGTTCTAGCCCCTAACTATGGTAACCTGTGTCAGGCAAGGACATCACAAACATGGAAACACACCCAGATTGAGGTCATTTGTACAAATCAAGTACTGTGGCCTCCAGCGAGTATCGAACCCACGACCTCTGTTTTGGTAGTCAACCGTGTTAACTGCTAGACCAGCGAGGCAGTCGTATAACTGTACACCGTACATCGGCTTAGTTTTATGTACTCCAGTGGAAGCGCGGTGGCAATAGGGTTGGTAGTCGCCATCAAACGTAACAGTTCGGTAAGTTTTAATGTACTGTATCACCTAGGTATATTATGTTATGTTATAGATAAATAAAAATAAAAACCGGCCAAGTGCGAGTCGGACTTGCACATGAATGGTTCCGTATCATTCCTATACAACATTAGACAAAGATCGAATTTGAGAAACCAACCAAACCAATCTATAGTGTTAACTCCATGGTGTGTGTGACACCGTGGCATCCAAGAAGGTCACTATAATCTGTGCCATCGGCGAAGGTGCAGTTAATCTGTGGTGTTCGGTTTTGGCGGGAAGACATTGACCTTTTGGAGGGCTTTTTGAAACAAGTTTGTAGAGGAGAATAAAAGTCTTAATTTGAGCTCTATTGTTTTGCCTTTGTTAATAATAGAGACCAACAAGAAGCGTTTAACATTGACATTTAACGACATGATAGTAGGTACCCGAAACCAACGTGCGTCTCGTGCGTGCATGCAACTACTAATCTTGAGGAAGCGAAAGTGATCTGTCAGGATCGTGGCAAGTGGCAGTCCCTGGTCTCTACCTATCCCTCTGGGATACAGGCGTGAGTTTATGTATGTATGTGTATGTATATAACGACATGACATCGGCACTGTGAAGGTTACATAGATTACATGGCGAGCGCTGTCTTTAGACAACGTTTGTTGTACGGGAGCCCCCCTTAAATATTTATTTTATTCTGTTTTTAGTATTTTTGTTATAGCGGCAACAGAAATACATCATCTGTGAAAATTTTAACTGCCTCGCTATCACGGTTCATAAGATACAGCCTGGTGACAGACAGAGACAGACAGACGGACAGTGCAGTCTTAGTAATAGCGTCCGTTTGACATCCTTCGGGTAAGGAAGTTAAGCAGAAAAGGCCGCATGTACCTACTGAACTTTTTGTACACCCAAAAGCTTATTTGTTATCATTATCATGTGTTTACATTCTTCGCGAAGGGTTATTAAATCCACTCGACCCCCCAGAAGTGACCCAGTGGAAAGGGCTCGGCTTCGACCGCAGTTTTCAGGGTTCCGTACCCGAACTGTGCAAATGGACCCTATATTGATACGCCTACGTTCAATTTCGTGTATCGCTTCATGTGGTACAAAATAGGTTTTAACATAGACAATGGTCCTCAACATGAGCCCTGTGAGGGTACTGCATATACGTAAGTAACTTATTTATCAGAAACATAATAAGGAGCAGCGAGAAGTATGCTGAGCATCCCGGAGGGGTAGGCAGAAACCAGGGTTTGAAACTTACCACGATTCTGACAAACCTCTTCATCAACATTAATTAGTTGCTACATGTACCTACGCCTGTTTCGCGATCCTCTCCTATTTGGTCAAAGAATGATCTACAAAGGTAGCCAGTTGAAATGTTCACAGAAAATGTGGTGTCAAAGCGCATTGATACAACAAAATAATACGGGTCGAATAGCCATCCGACAAACGTGACTTTATATTGTGGGAGGTCCTCATATAATATCACAAATAAAATATCAGAAGGTTGCTTTGAAGGTGAAAGGTCTGTATTCGAAATATTACATGGAGTGCTGGTCCCAACTTTTATGTATGGTAGCGAGAGTGGGTATGGCAAAAGAAGCAAGAAAGTAGGATTAATCCAGTAGAAATGAGGTCCTTGCGAAGTATGTATGGTGTTACTTTGAATGACAGGATACGCAATAGTTTGATTAGAGGACTGCAAAAGGATGTACCTAGTGACTAGAATTGAGAAAGGAATGTTGCGTTGGTTTGTACAAGTGGAGAGGATAAAGGAAGAAAAATTGACGAAACGAATATAACGAGCGAATTTGGGTGGAAGGGCCAGGAAGAGACGTCCCAGGGGGACATACTTCGGCCAAATAGGGAATGTATTAGCAAAGGGCAAGATAAAAAGTACCCGAAACCGGCGTGCGTGCATGCAACGAAAGTGATCTGTCATGATCGTGGCAAGTCGCAGTCCCTGGTCTCTGCCTACCCGTCTGGGATACAGGCGTGAATTTATAGTATGTATGTTTGTATGTACATGGATAATTTGGTTTACACACTAGGTTACACACAGGTCAACAACTTTTACTCTGAGATGTCCGGGAGACGACTGCACGACGACTGGCTGGTCACAGTCGTCCGCGCCTGGTCGTTGCGCTATGTTATTTTTTTGCAAAAATGTTGACTCAGCGTTCTGAGTCCCTACAATATCGTTGTTTTTGCTCTATGGTAAAAAAACCTGTACCTACCATCGTCATCATCATCAGCCCACCTCTGGCCACTAGCGGGTGTAAGCCTTTTCCCTATTACGCCATCTTTCGCGGTCTCTCGCCATACGCATGCACGGGCCTTTTGACGACTTGCTAACATCGGCCGAACTAGGTATCCGAACTATCGGGCTGTCGAACTACCCTCTGGCCGCCGTCCGGTTCTTATCCGCCACTCAGTTATCAGTTAGTGCCGTCACCAAATATTAAAAACCTAGCCAAGTGTGCGTCAGACTTAGGTACTCGTTAAGGCTTTTGAACTGAAATAAAGACAATACATTTGTACACATAAATACATACATTAACGCCTTTATCTCAGAGGGGTAGGCAGAGACCAGGGACAACCACTTGCCACGATCCTGACAGATCACTTTCGCTTCCTCCACATTCATTGGTCGTTGCGTGCACAATAGAAGAAGAAGAAGAAGAAGAAAGACATTTATTATACCAACAAGATACATCACAGAAACAAAATAAGCACATAAGTAACATAATATGCACAACACAGAAGGAAAACTAAATACACAACAGACAAAACGAATAAATAAAACAGGACTATAGATGTAGCCTGTGGTGTATCTACATTGCCACAAATACATAACTAAGTAAATACATAATATTACATGTCGGTGGTACGAATCCCTTTGTGGGCGAGTCTGACTAGCACATGGCAGGTTTTTTTTACATCATTCGACCTATTGTCTACATGTGGCACCAACCACATGCAATCGCCAGCTGATCCACTCATTTCCATAGTTGTTGCAAAGCTGTAACAGAACTGAATAGAGTCCACGCACGTGGCAGACGTGCTATACGATAAAACCACTGTTATGGCAAATTCTGTCTGAAATACAGTTCTAGAACTTAGCTGTTACCGTTTTCTTTGTACAGATGTGATCGTTTTCTTTGTTGCCTCTAACAAAGTTTAATCTTGAGACTAATAAATTAATGTTGTAAGTGAGTCTTTGTTTGTACAGTAATTTTTTTATTGTACACTTTTTATTTATTACGGCTTCTGTAAAACTGGGCTTCACGTCCTAATCAGAGTATGAGGACCCTTTACCTATATATTTACTTATTTAACTAGTCGGTCGACTAGGCGAGAAAAATAGCCACTCACCCTAAGGACTGGATCCTAGAACGTTTTACCCAATGGACACGACACAGTTGACGTTTTCCTAGTTTCCCCGCGTGCCACTCATGTAAAAATTAACACGGTCCTGATTTTGTCTTATCAGTATGACATGAGAAATTATAGAGAAAACATCAGAAGAAAAGTGCAAAAAAATATACGAAATGCGCCCTATTATTCTGTAAAAATGAAAGCAACAAAACAGTTAATGCTTCTTATAACTCGTAACTTTGATTTTATGCATCTGTAAGCGGTATTTCTTTGGTAAATTAATAAAAAGTGCATCGTAAACAACATATAATACGCCGAAATAAAAATGGTTCCTGCTTAAGGCTATTTATGCCACTTTCACATTAGCTGTATTTAGTGGTGTAATATTGTTCATTCAGACGTGATTATATTCTCTGTGATTCAGACCTCATTCTGTTCTTTTTGGGTTTTTTTCTTTGCGATAGGGTTTGACACGGGTTTGTTCGGTGTTTTATTTAAAACGTTTTATAGATTACCATCAAGAAAAGTAAAAAAATAGTTGGTATCATAAGGAACATTAATTTCAAACCGAATATTTACAAAACGCAAAGTCAGTGCAGGCTATACGGAGTTTCCTCTAAAATGTATAGTGGGAAATGCGTTTTAACGGAAATTAGTGTTTGTGTTTTACAACAACTTTTGTTCTATGATTTTATTTGTACCAAATGTCAATAGGATAGTACTAATGTCGCAGCTTCCGGTAAATCATTGTTTTAAACAGAAGTATGTATATCCATTCTATTTATCGTATCTGTATGTATAAAAATTAATTGCCGTTCGTTAGTCGCGCTAAAACTTGAGAACGGCTGGACGGATTAGCAATTTTTTTTATTGGTGAAAGTCAAGGTGAGAACAAAAAAAGTGATACGCGTCAACTAGTGTGTCATAAAAAAAGTAGGTACAAAAAAATCAAGCCGTAGAGCAAATGTTTTTTTTAATGACAAACGATTATTGATGTATATCGGGTATTCATTTTATTGACAATAACTCTTCTTTTCCAATACAGCATTTGCTGCATTCGATTTTAATGTATTGTTATGGACCCCTGGAAGTACACGGACCAAGGATACCATAATAATCTATCATATTTTAATATTTCTGTCGCATTGCATAATAATAATAAAGCCTTTATTTCCAAACTTATTTAAATATTTACAAATAATATGAAATTAAAAATATCATCTATGTTTTCTAACACTAATACATTTATTAAGGACATCAAAATGACAATAAATATAAAAATTGTACAGGTAAGTATTTTTATAAAACTTATTTGGAATTTATGTTGATATTAATAAAATTTCATTCAATAGTTAAATCAAAACTGGTTTCATCTAAAAATTAAATACATAGGATAAAATCAAACTACAAAAAAATATAAATAATTATTTTTAAATCTGTTTGATGTCCAAAAATATAAAAATTATAATCTCTCCATAATAAATTAATTAATTAACCTATTACTATAAAATATATGTAAAATAAATTATTAAATTAGTGCTTAGCAAAAAATAAAACATTAATACCTAGATATCATTGTTAAGTTTGAAAACCCATTTCTCATGCCATGCAGATTGGTCTTGTGCGAGCCTGGTCCCGGTGTGGCCGGCTAGTGCTACGATGTCATCACACCAGCGGGTTCTTGGTCTGCCGACGGGGCGTGTGTAGTCTCGAGGGTACCAGTGAAGAACTCTTTCGCTCCACCGTCCGTTTTTCGCTCTAGCGACATGTCCAGCCCATCTCCACTTCAGTTGACATGCTAGCTCGGCAGCGTCAATTATTTCAGTAGTTTTCCTGATATCTCTATTTCGTTTTCTATCTTTTAGTTTTAGGCCTAGCATGCTTCTTTCTGTGGCTCTCTGAAATACCTGTAGTTTATTTATTGTTTCTTTAGTTAAAGCCCAGGTCTGGCATCCGTATAGTAGGGTGGCATTGAATTCAAATTACAAAGGAAAAGACAGACATTATGTGGTGTGTAAAAAAAAATTTCAAATTCAGTTCATTAGTTTCGTCAGATACAGCCTGTGACAAAAATTGGTAACCTGATAATTATTTCTTCAGTAGGTATCGGTAATAAACCATACATTCCTACAATCTTTAGGTGAGAACGGTCATTTTTTAAGCTGTTGCTTATTTGAAGTAGTTCACTTATTTATACCAAAGAAACGTTTTTATTTATTTAGGTTATCCATACAATTTTCCAGTTTTCAGTAAAAAAATAAGTTCAGGGATTCCATGAGATTTACTAAGTTCTCGGTGGTCAGTTTTAAAAACCACTAATAAAATTATTGCGAGAATAAGAAGAAACAATTTGCAAAAATTATCTTTAAAAAAATATTATTTTTTCGTAACATTTCCTTTCACCTCCTCAATCCTAACATTGAAAATAACAATTAAAAACCATTGATTATTGTTATTTGAAAATTACTGACAAATGGCCCGCAAAGATTAATAAAATAAAATGGAAATAGTGGAAAGCAAACTGTTTTAGAGAAATAAATACATATATATATATTTTTTTTTTGTTTAATTAAGATAAAAAAAAATACACACAACATATACCTCCAATCCGCCGAAACCGACAAGGTTTATCTGTGTATTGGGTTCGTTTGTTAGTCGCTAGCTTGACAAACGTTTCTATATGTAACTAAACCCAACCTAACCGACTGACCTCGCAGCTTTGTGCGCTGTCGGGTAGGTAATTTTTTTTGTATTTGCTTACATTTGTTGCTATTAATCCGCATAATTAATTATAAATAAATAACTACTTATTTGATATTTGTTATTGGCTACAAATTACTTATTCGGCCAGAGGATAAGCCTGGCCATCCAAAGAGGTAACGTCGCCAGCGTCCTGGGCTCATTACCGCGGGACAGTGACCTGGGGCAGGTGTATTTGTAAATATAGAATTTATGTTATTTGTTAAGTTATTTTTATCATTTATATATTCATTAAGTCCAGTTTCTTATAAATGTATATAATAAAATAAATAAAGTTGCGGCCATAACTTATTACTTAAAATTTATTAAATAAAATTATTCAATTTGTTTCCCTCATTCATTCATTTCGTTCAATCATCACTTATCGAAAATATTATTATCGACTTTTCCAAGCTCTTAAGTCATAATTTGACATTGACAGCTACCTCCCGCCCCCCAAAAAGTGGTCGTCTGTGTTTTCCTACAAAGTTTCGGTCATGTCATATCCTTTGGCTAAAACATCCTTGACTGGATCACAAGGAGTTCAGTCACCGACTTCAGTATAACGCCAGGTCAGTGCTGACTCGGTACTGACCTGATACTGACCCCGTTTAAATGTATTTCAATGTCAGTTCAGCTCTGTCGCGTAAGAGTACTGACTTGTTTACTGACTCTATCTAAACGGAAGAACTCCGTTTACATTCCAGGTGTCCATCCGGCCATAACTATCACTGTATTTACCATTTAAACTAATTAATATGGTTTATTACAAACGAACCAGAGAAATCAGAAAGTCCAAAGTGTGCGCCGTGACAAAATGAAGGTATCAAAACATGTAGTGTGCGTCTTGAACTGAACGCATAACGTTCCATTGTAAATAGCTATTTAACAGGGCTATTGTCAGTCACAAAATTTATCCATGGATAGCTCTGCAAATATCATCGTGCTAAACATTTTTGAACTTATTCGCTGGAAGAGCTGGCGTAGCTGGCGATTGTGTTGACGCAAGCCTAAGCGGCTTGTATAACTTAAAACTGCAGCGCGCAATACATACAGGAGATAGGTACCATGGGCTTACACACCACGGGTGCCCGCGCGAATGAAAGGTATGTGGACGGAAACCAAAACTTCGAGGACAATCCAAGACAAAGCCAGAGGAAAACAATAAAGCGGAGCATCTCTTAACGTCCGGAGATAAACTTTATTTATAATCGGGAACAGCTGCAAACTTTTGGTCAGCGCGCGCGCCTCCAACTGGAGCGTGGGATGGAAAGACAGGGTCGTGTCTTCCGCAAGTGACAAAAATACGGAAGGTACATTGATCGAACTTTTCATACGTGGATAGCAGTTTGCGAGCGCGGGTGACTCGTTTGGCAGCACATCTTGACAGGCGTGCTCTCTACTCAGCAATATTACGGACGACTTTGCAACAAAAATTTCAAGGTTGATCAACAATCGACTGTACATAAACCGAGATGATACTCGTATTGAAACATTAGGTTTCAACCAACATACTGAACGCGGATGTGTAAAATATTTAAAGGTCAGGGAACAGGCACGATATGGTGAATTCTACCGTATTAGAATCCTGTTCCTGGGATAGCGGCTTTTTATTTTGTCTCAAAATTCTTCATCTATTGTACACGACGAAGAAGAAACCTTAGCTAGCGGTGTCACTCAATGAAGATAAAACCATGTTCTCTGTACCCTTTATGAGTGGAGGACGAGGCTACGTGTTTGTTGTCGTAACGTAACCTTTTTGTTTCCAGCTTTTTCACTCATTTCGGTCCATTGTTTGGGTTGGATGGAACGGAAGGGTCGGAAAAGTGATTTTTTATTAGTGGGAAAACAAAACTCTGTTGGTGGTAAACTACGAATAAAAAACTAAAGAAGTGTTTCTTCTTACAAAATTCACTCTTAAAAACGGCCCCTGTCCTCTCGATTAGTCTGTACCAATGAAATGAGCGCAAGATGTGCTGTAGAGTAAATCACTCTGTGATTGGTTCATATCGTGCGCCACAGGTGACGACGTGAAAGTGGATTGGGTGATAGTAAATGACAGCGTAACTTAATATGATTGGTTTTATACAAAAAAAATATACATATACCTACCTACGCGTCGAATTGATAACCTCCTCCTTTTTTTGAAGTCGGTTAAAAAGCGTCAAACCATTGACTTCATGTTGTATAACCCCGTCGAAACATCTAGGTACCTCGCAAAATGGCGGACTGACGGTGGCTGGTGCATAGATATTTTGCTGGGTAATAATGAATTCGCTCCGATTGGTAACACAATTGACAAGCCCCGCCTGCCTTCGCACATTTGAACGTGGGGTCATTTTTAGCGCTTGTTAGACATCTATATTTTTTAACTATCACTGGAGGTAAAGGTACCGACGTGTAATCTGTAATTTCGGGAATTCAGCATCATCATGAGGCATCCAGCCCCAGGCCGCGTTACCGCGTTAAATGTTTTTGTCTTCCTATCGATTATGTTCCGTGTGGTGCCGGATTAAGAATAGCGTCACTCTATTTCCTTCCGTGGATGTCATAGAAGGCGACTAAGGAAATCAATTACCAGGAGACGGGCGGTAGCGTCTTCCTGAGATTCCAACCGCATACTGCGATCGCCAACCCGCCTGCTAAGCGAGGCGATTATGGCAAAACCCCTCATGGTTATGAAAAACCACGAAGGAGGCCTATGTCCTGCAGTGGACGTCAAATGGCTGATGATGATGATCGATTATTGTCATCTCGCATTATTTTATTACGTGAAACACTCCACTCCGACTCCCCTAGGTTTGCTGGAAGAAATCTCTCACAGAGATAAGGTCGCCTATTTACAATTGTATTTTTTATGTCATATTTCCTGTACTATGTTTTTCGGTGTAATAAAGTATAATAATAATAAAGCAAGATGGCGCTACGCGATTCGAAGATAGAAACCTTTATCGCGGTAACGTGCTGCGGGGGCTGTATTGATGTGTCATGTATGATCATGATGTCTACTCAAACCTATATCACGTTCATACATGCAGAATGTGATATCAGACATGATCAGCTTTACGAAAGTAAACCGACGGCTTCTTTTTACACGTCTCCTTGGCCCGGTTTACATTGCTAAACAGAGACTGCTTTAGAATTAGGAGAGTGAAATTGTTGAGCTAAAACGTCGAGTACATTAGTTGAAAAGTGCCATTCGAGTAGACGTTTACGCTCACTTATTTCCAGTAGAGTCGCGTCTTCCTCCTGCTATTTGATGTCATGATGGTACCCACAAAACATTTACATATTAACTAGTTCTGCGGCGGACCCGACCGATTTTGGTTACGGCGAGTACTTCAGCTCCTGTGTTGGTGGCGTTTGTGTACCCGCATATGACTCGCATAACCAACTTTTTTATGAATATTCTGTCATATTGTGGCATGCGAACGCTCAGGCAATGTAATTGTAATTGGTCGCAGCAGGTAGACGGGGTTTCAATGTATTTATCTCTCTTCGCGTCGAGTTCGGACCACCAAAGAGCTTCAAAAGACTTCGGCGTCCTATGGCAAAGACTTTTGTGTCCCGTTATTTACTCATAAACTCAATTAATTTGTTCGTTTACACTACAACTATCTATTAGCCAGATGCTCGTTTGAACGGGGCTTTGTGTCTTTAATTCAACGGCGAATAAGCTACTGCACTGAAAAAAAACTTATTATTTTTTTCAGTGTGGACGTCGAGTAAAAATAATAACTTTACTAAGATGATACCGTTCGCACTTTACTCTCCTAAAGCACTCGCTGTTTATGTAAGCCGTCATGTAAACTGGGCCTACGAAAAGGGAATAAGCCTTGAAATCGAAAGATCCAATACTAAAAATACGCTTACGCGCTACGTTTTGGTGTGTTTACTGTTTTTTGCAATATTTATGTAAATAATTTTTTTATTATAAGTTTTTATTCAAATAAACAAGTTTTTTACCTGTAAATATGTAAATTATTTTTATTAGTATTAGTTTTAATTGCTAGATGTATAGTTATTATTAGATAATCAATTTCTATTAAAATAAGTATCACTAAAGTAAATAAAATAAATACTAAAAATAACCATTTAAATTCATACTCCATGGAATATGAAATTAAGTTGTTATTTTCTAGAGATGACGGGCAATGATTCTCATTTAGCAAATCGTTTTGAAAGCTCCGGGATTAGCAGTCCCTTCCAAAATGCACTCCCCACTTTGCGAACGGCTCATTCTAAAACCGCTTAATCCCACCATCGATCAACTTCGACCTTCGTAGAACGTCTTCCAGACCGATGACAGGTTTTACTTACCACATTAGAAAACTTTCTTTTGCACGTTAATTCACTCTTAATAATTTGGAATAAGGACTACATTTGCAGGTTGAGTAAAAAAACAACCCGGACAAGTGCGAGTCGGACTCGCACACGGAGGATTCCGTATCACTCACCACGTAATATAATTAGTAAGTGCAACGTAGTGGAAGTTTTACTTAAACTAGCTGGTCATTTTTTATTGCTTTTTTTTTAAAGTGCGCAATTCCTGAAACATGTCTGTAAGAGTTTATCACTTACAACTTTTTGTACTATTTTGTAGATATTATTTTTGTACCATGACGATTCATTTTTTTTTCCAAAAAACATGATTTTTTACGGTTTTTTGTTTACAGTGCCGTTGTTTGATAGATAATGCTTAAGACCATATGTGTTAAATAGAATAGACATTCTTCTATAAATAGGACAATTAATTACTGAAGGCTGGCTGGCTGTTACATTGGTACATATGGCACGGAAAACGAGATTTGAATAATATTATATTAAATTCGCGCTTTACGCGCTAAATAAAGAACTTATAGAAAAAATATTGCCAAATACTTATTCTAATTGGATTGTCTCAGGAATTGAAGAAATAACCTTGTATTGGGGCTGCGCTATTATCACAGTTTTACGCTGTATTATAATCAATCTACTGTTTTAAACTTACTAAACCCGGGACTACAACAGGGTTATTTTGAAATCGTTAGCTATATTTTGAGAGAATGTTCTTTTCATTGTGAAAAACCGTATTCTTAATGATTTATCGGTAATGGTATAAAAACGTATATCTATAAATAGGTATTCGTGATTTCTGACCTTTGCTCGAAACAGTGAATCCTAATTGAAAGTGGTAGAAAGTACTATGATGTTGAAAAATGTTTTCTAATATGTTAAATGCTTAAGTATCTGTCGTCCGACATGCGTAAATAATTAAAAGAACGATTGAGTTGGCCGGCGCCGACCATTAGACGCTCGACCCATGGTTATTTTTTCAATTTGTGTACCTTTTCGTCCTGATATTGTTTGTAAGTGAAGTTTTTAGGGTGATAAAAAAAATTTTTTTTTGACGTCACATTTTTTTGAAAACTTGCCTCATATGTTTATAAAACATGGTTAGAATGTCTCCTTAAAATTTGTCAATCGAATTCAAAGTCACCCTGTAGAATTCCGTTGCCATCCTTTGTGTACAGAACCCTAAAATGTGTGTAGTTGGTATAAAATTTGATTCATGGTCTCGTGGCTTGTGGAACGTGCTTCTACGGATGAATTAGGGGTTGACATGTTGACACGTGGGACGGGGAATAAATTGTGGACAATAATGTGTTTACGGATGACAAGTGGGCGGATTTGGTTTTTTCGTGACCCGCCTTTGGCCGAAGTAGTTGTAGTTTCTAGTGCGTATAAAACTCTGACAATCAATCTAATTTGAGCTGATCAATTAGGAATTTTCTGCTGAACAACTTGTAATTTTCTGCTGACTACAAATTTCTGCTCAACAGACTTTTATTGCTGATTTATTTTATTTTATTTTTTATTTTATTTTATTTGGTGTACAAAACAGATCACAACCATTACACGATATAAAAGTAATAATATGACATGAGTACTAAGTTGTGGTCTAAACACACAACATTGCCACATGTGAATTTGAGTATCTGAATAAAGTAAATTTTAGGGATAAGCATTTTTTATAAAACCATTTAGACGTTATTATTTCATATTGTGCTGTTAGTCTACTTTAAAATGTAATCTATCTTTTCTCTTATATATAAAAATGAATTGCTGTTCGTTAGTCTCACACACAGATCACCCCCAAAAACTCGAGAACGGCTGGGCCGATTTGGCTAATTGTTGTTTTTTATTTATTTGTGGAAGTCCAGGGAAGGTTTAAACGGCGAGAAGAAAAAAAACGGTTGACGTCGGTGATACGAAGTTCACGGGGTCATCTAGTTTACATATAAAACAAAGTCGGGTTATGTAGATAGATAGTAGATTTTTTTCACCAAGAATTACAATTAAAGCTTAAAGCTGGGTTCTCCGAGCGCACGGATTTGTATGGGACTTATTGACCTGAGCGAGTGAATAGTTGGGGGAGAAGTAGGCACTTTTGAAAGTACAGAAATACAAATCCTATTAATAGAATTTTGATAAACGACATCACTAACACATTCAGTGATAGTCATTTTGGTATATTTTTTATCATCCAAAACTCAAATAAAACCATTTCTAATGATAATTTACACTTATGTTCGCGATTTTTATTGATGCTGTAAAGTTTAAAAAAGCATAAAAATAATGACCGACGGTCCTAGATAGGACATTGAAAAGTAATAATTTTTTTTTTTCAAATTTTAAATACTAACAATAGATAACGTTGGTAACTTCGTTACCAATCGTTAGTAATGAGGCTGTGTAGGAAAGTGGTTCTCTAAACTTTTGAGGCCATGGAACATAAACATACCTTTATTATTTTAAGGAACCCCTCTATACCTACCAAAATATAAAATTCTAAATTTATATTACTTCAAGCTTCTTCACTCTCCCATTACGTTGATCCAAAATAATACTTGTAGCTGAAAAATTATATAATTTAACAGTCAAAGTCATTCAACAATTCAGTGACAAGAGGTTTTCCAGTGACTTTTCCACGTAATTCTTAGGTTCCGCGGAACCCACTGTAGGAATATCTGGTCTGAAGATCCCACTCACCAGATTTAGGGGATGGGGGAACAGCTGTGCCGCAGTGCGAGGCTCGTCGTGGAGCAAGGCTCGGAGGTGCGCGATGTAGGAGGCTGCCAGTCGGAGGGTGTCCAGCTTGGACAGCTTGGTGTCCGCTGGCACCCAGGGCAGGGTAGTTTTCAATCTGGTTGGCGGGAAATGGATCTTCTTTAGACGTAACTTTCAAGAGTATACGTGAAGAGCACTCCGTTTAGGCGAAATTATCTAGAGGGTTGGTTGGAAACTCGACCTAGTCGAAGAATACAGTAATGGTGAATTTTCTACTAATCAGTTTGGTTAATTTGCTGATGTCTGCCGTCTCCCAGCTGTGGTTCAAAATACTTTTATTGCTAACCGAAAACAATTTGATTACTGGCAAAAACGGTATTATTTGCCGATCGTTTAAATGATACCCCTTTAATTTACATTTGGGTGATATATCCAGTTCGTGCCTGAAGACTCCAAGAGTCTACTCATCATCATCATCATCATCAGCCATTCGACGTCCACTGCAGGACATAGGCCTCCCTCACGTTTTTCATAACCATGAGGGGTTTTGCCATAATCGCCACGCTTGGCAGGCGGGTTGGCGATCGCAGTATGCGGTTGGAATCTCAGGAAGACGCTGCTGTCCGTCTCCTGGTAATTGATATCCTTAGTCGCCTTCTACGACATCCACGGAAGGGAATGGAGCAAGATTAGAATGGAGTGACGCTATTCTTCATTCTCCAAGAGTCTACTGCTAGGCATTAATGGTCAGCCTCTTCCCGCCATCACACAATTACTGCTATCTTGTGGGGTATCGCAAAATGGGGAGTCCGTAATTACGAAATCGCGAAATATTATTAGGACGGCCGAGGGCAAAGGGGAGGGGCTTTGTCCAGCAGTGAACTCATTTCGTTTGATGACGATATCATAATTAGGTAATACTTAGTTTCAATGTCTTGGCCGTCAGCAGCATAACAGCGGAGCAGGAGAGCAGCCGAAAGCCGAAATTTTCTTACAGACGGTGGCGATGTAAAGTATAAAGTATTTATTAATTACTAGCAAAAATACCAATTGGTTCTTGGCCATCACACTAGGCTTACTTAACGTGTCTTGTGAGTGCCATTTAATAGCTCAAATAAAAAAAAACTGCCTATTGTGTTGATGGTATCATCGCCGACGACCAACTGGCGGTTGGTAGTTGGAAGAGCTTTGACTATTCGGAAGGTTTCATTAGCGTTCATGATGATAAAAAAAATGGCACCGACCTGCAAAAGGCTTTAGAAAGCACCCTCATCCTGGCCCTCTCCCGAGCGTTGGCAGCGTTCCGGTGTTGCGGCTCGTGTGAATTTCGTCCTGGGATGGATAAGATAAATGGATGGATGACTGAGATGTTGATGACGCAGACAAGATCGTGGCAAATCTCTGCCTATCCCTCCGGGTACATCACTTACCAGGCCTTAAATAAAAATAAAGGAAAAAAACGTCATTGATGCAAAAATTAAGTAATAATAACTTCTTTCTCAAATTCATTCAATCACTCGTGCGTTCATTTTTTTAGCGCCAGTTTCTGAATTGAGATTTTCGCTAAGTAAATAGTTAACTGTAGCGCTGTCACTTCGAATTTCTCAGAGAAGAGCGTGACAGAATGTTACTTAAGTATTTACTTAGAGCAATTCTCAATTCAGAAACCGGCCCTTAGTGTTTTAAATTAACCTCTTCTAAATAACACCTAGTATGTAATGCTAGAAGAGTGGGTTATATGGGTAATTTTGAATAGACCACGTCCAGAACACAGAACAATAAAAACAAATACAACGTAATTTCGACAGCGTGGCCCTGTCATAAGGTTTAAAATATGTCAACATGCTGGGGTTTATAATTTCATCTTAAGTAAAACGACACGGCCAATAATGTTCAAGATTTCTTTGTAGTTAACCATGTGATAGGTAGTGTGAGTACTGGCGACAGCGGTTCCGATTGTAATTCAGGCGTATGCCACTTCCACTGTTTTTTTCTGTTCCGTGGTCCAGAAGTAGTAATTATTCGTATTTTTTATTGATGCGCAATCGCAGTGGCGTGGTTTTGGGAGCAAGATGTCGGAGGTGTCGGATGAAGGAGGAGTCGATGCTTTCCACACGAAATAAAAAGAATGACTCGCCATGCTCATACGTAGTAAAGAAATACATACATCCATACTTTCATACTAATATTATAAATGCGAAAGTGTGTGTCTGTCTGTCTGTTGACTCCGCAAGCTTAAAACGCTGATCCGATTTTGTAAGAGCAGAGGAGAGCGTGTGCCACTCAACTCTGTCGCACAGCAGAATGGGTATGGAGATAGTTTGAGTCCCGAGGAAGGATATGTTATACTTTTCATCCCGGATATATATAAAAAAAATCATTATGGAAATGAAGTCCAGGGGAAATACAGAATACTTTCAGCCCGGAAAAAAAATTGTACGTAAAGGTTCTATCAATAAGAGTGCACGATTCAATTTAAAAGAAAAACACTTTGTTTTTGAGCGAGTCATGATATTTTTATTGCATTGTAAACTAGACATGTTCTGATTATGTATAGAATACCGCGGCTTCGAACACAGGCTATTCATTTTCTTCACGAATTTTTTTATGACATTTTGACAAAGATGTGGCTCTATCTCACCGATGACGCGTTTTATCTACACCTTGAGCTCTGGAATTGTTTGCGGTTTATCCACATAGACCTGAGATTTCAAAAAACCTCAATGAAAGAAATCGCACGGCGTTAAATCGCACGATCTGTGTTTACTTAAATTCTGGTTGCATAAATTATTAACGTTTAAATAGTAAGCAGATTCATGAAAAAGTTAATTGGATAAAAAATAAGCTACCCAAATGACTCATTCTATGCGGACTAAGTCGCGGGCAAACGCTAGTATGTATATATATAAAAATAAAATAATCGCGATTAGACCCGTTTAATATACTCTAGCTGACGCAGCAAACGTTGTTTTGCCAAATTTATTAGCCTACGACCTATTCTCAGACCTACCAAATATCTACACTACACAAAAGTTCGATAACAAACACTGTGGAACGAGATTTTTATAAAATATTAGGTGTTTAATTGAACGATACTACAGAAATGGTTTTTTAGGTGTCACATGTAAATAATAATAAATAAATAACTTCCACACAACACATGGTCCCAAACTAGGATACCCTGTGCTATGGTTACCAGGCAAGGCGGCCCCCAGTGGGAATCGAACCCACGACTTCTATCTTGGTAGGTAAGCGCCTTAACGGCTAATCCAACGAGGCAGTCAAGGCAGCATAGTTTATGTTGCAGTGACAATAACGGATTTAGTTTCAACAGTGAATTTTAGCCTAAGCACGTAATTAATCTTATATAACTTCTTAATTTTAAATAAGAAAAAACTTTCATAATTACCAGAACTAGACTGACTATCATCGAAGAAGAAATCATCATCTTCGCCGTCAGACCTCCTATCTATAGGTGGTGACTTATTTACACGCTTTCGAGGCATTTTTTTAAACTAATCCTTCGTTTTTACACCAAATTCATACACACTCAAAACCACTTCCGAATTTTCCATCACATTTTATTCTGATTACGTTTCAGAGTTCGAAATTTGTACAGGGTGGGTTTTCTAGCCAGCCATTCGCGCGCGCTACGTTTCGGTTTTTGAGATGCGCGTACGCGTCGAAGGCGGGCGGGCCAGGCATTGGGCGGCGCCAAGCTTCGCTCCACCCTGTGTAACTTTCAGGCTGGTTCATTGACAAATGAGCGGGCAATACCGGGTGGATGTTATTGTTTTATTTACCCTCTGTCTTAAGGCATTGCCGTATCATTGCTGCAATAAAAAAGTTTTTTACTTTTTTCCGGAAAAAGCTCAATAATAAGAGAAATGCGTTAGGTTATTGCCTTATTTTCTCTGAGCATTTTGCGCATTCGCGATCTTCTGGCCCTATTCCTGTAGACAGGACAAGACCAGTGCAGTGAGCTGGAGCTACATCGCAGCTCCTCATTCGCCTCTTCAACACGTCTTTATATCGGAGTAACTGGCCAGCTCGTTTGCGCTTGCCTTCTCGGAGCTCGGAATAAAAGTAAGCCTTATAAGTCGGTGAAATCGGGCACTACCCAAATAAAAGTAAGTGTCAGAAATTAAGAGAGCAATTAGCTCTGTCACCGAAGAACAAGGAGAGTACAAAAAGAGTGACAGAGCGCCGCCTCAGGGTCGCCGTTTCCGCGACACCCAATACTTTATTCCTTAACACGCACGTGTGTCACACTTGGCCAGGAATAAACATGATGATCTCTTCCCGGCTGACACTTGTGTCTTACATTGACAATCCCTCAACTCATCCTCGCACGCTTAAGGTCTACAGACGTAATGGCAAAAAACCGGACAAGTGCAAAAACAAGTGCGAGTCGGACTCGCGAACAAAGGGTTCCGTAACATTATCTATACAACATTTGAATATTTCAAGCGTCTACCTGTTGTCGTTATTAATATCGAACAAAAAACTGCAAAAAACATCACCTTTGTTGTATGGGATCCCCCTTAAATATTTATTTTATTCTGTTTTTAGTATTTTTTGTTATAATGGCAACAGAAATACATCATCTGTGAACATTTCAATTGTCCAACTATCACGGTTCATGACAGCCTGGTGACAAACGGACGATGGACAGCGGAATCTTAGTAAGACAGAGCGGACCCTCTGAGTACGGAACCCCAAAAAGAACAATAGATCACGAGTGAAACATTATCAATCTGTTTTCATATACCTCGATCCTCTGACTATTCAAACTGCATTTGAGGAGTGTTTTAGGGGAATCGTGTTTTTACAAATAACACCGTTACTCTTCCGGCATAAGTAGTTTTATTTGGCTGAGTTTGACATCTAATTGGGACATACTTGGAGTTCTCTTCCGAGAGTAACACTTTGAAAACGCACGTCACATCACGGTACTTCGGAACTAACATTGTACCAGGCATTGGGTACATTCAGTAAAATCCGGCTTAACCCCAGTACTAGTAATCTCAGTAACTCCATTAAAACGTTAGAATGGGCGTACCCATCTCAGAAATAATCGGATAATACTAGGATGACCAAATATAATAGGTTAGGTAACGATATTCTTTATTGCACACCACGAAATTCCATGAACAATTAAAGATAATTATGAACAAAGTATACAACGTAAAAATAGTGGCCTTATTAAAAAAAAAAACTTCCAGACATACATAGCCATAGAGCCGACAAGTTTTGTCGCTTTTCAATGGTTCTCGAGATCTAACATCTCTAAGATGGAGTTCACAGACATCGAAGAATATAATGATATAGGCACAAGTACGTACAAGACTGTCCGTAAATAGAAATGGAATAGGGTTGGCACAATAGATTTTATAAATATTTTTTTTATTATTAATTAATCATATAAAGAAATCCGTTAACACCAGAAATTTTTAGAATAGGTAGTGCATACAGACGACAGCTGTCTTATCTATCAGTCCATATTTTATCCACTGATGGACGTAAGCCGCCCTGTTGATTAGCACACACACAGCTGGTGAACCCTTACCTTTGTTTCGTATTGCTAAGTCGCCTGCAGCACCTCTACGTACGTTACAGTTAGGTACGTAGGTATATAACTAAAGTCGACAATTCGACGGAATTCAATGTATTTAAACGTAGGGGCAGTTTTTATCACTAAACCAGAAGTACAAATACAATGTCTACGCACTACCTACATACTAGGAATATATTTTATTTTATTCAGATTTTATCTATAAACAAACCATTGATGATATCGTTAAAATGCGGGAAGAAATAATATCTATCAAGTAGTTTGCTTGACCTGGGTTAATCATTGAACCTATAAACCCAAGGAAAATCGACCTTATTACCGTGTTCTACACTCTGTAAAAATATTTATTATATTTAAATAGAATAAATTGCGCTAAAGTACTCATTTACCACGCGCTTTTGCGACAGCCCTAAAGTTCCAGGTGTCGTTCATCAAAGCATTGGTTTAAGCGCTCCGACGAAAAGCAATTCGTTAAAGCGCCGGGACGACTTACACCGATTCCCACTGTTTTCTAAACAAATATTGTTTTAAACTCGTTCCAAAGTATAGCCGGGCGTGAAATTATTAATTTGGTTGGGCAATATTATTAGTTTATAGGTAAACCTGTGTTAAGAGGCTACCCGTTTCTAACAATACCAATGAAAAAAAAACAAAAATATCTTCTTTTTAACAGATTTCAAAAAAGGAGGAGCTTCTCAATTCGACGCGTATATTTATATATTTTTCCATGAGGGAGGCCTGCAGTGGGCGTCAAATGGCTGATGATGATGATGATGACATTTTTTTTGCTATGGTATTTCATAACTCTATCAAATCTTAAGATTTCGACAATTCTGTTTCTGTTCGAATAGATAGAATATTTATATAAGTAGAATAGAATTCGGTGAATACCTGCCTAATGAAGACTTTCAGAGATGGAGAACGGAACTCTTCAATGGACAGCAGTAAATAGGCCTAACGGGGCCCATCCTTTAGTAAAATGCATTATATTTCATAAAATATAGCGTAAAAGAAGTACCAGGGTAATTTGGTGATGTTCTGGTGAAGACTTTCGGAGATAGAAATAGAGAACTTAAAATTTTAAAGCAAAGAATTAAGTTATTGTTACAAGGGACTTGATATTTTTCTCCCGCTCCCCCACTAAAAATTGAAAAAAAAAAATTAATAATAATAATAAATAAAAACCGACTTCAAAACGACAAAGTTTGTGCACTAGTTGGAGTCGGTCCCCAAAATATATGTGCTGGTCATGAAACTGGGCATCGACTATCTACATTACCTACATGGAGACGTAGGTACTTCTAATTTAAGGGTTTTATTTTAAATTATTTCTAACTTTTTAGATAGGTACCTAACTTAAGATAAAAGATAAGAGATTTTATTTGCTAAAGCATGGTTAATACATTAAAGCAGCTGGTAAAGTGAATGAAAAGAACATGCATGCTCTACCGGTTCAAGTGTGCAAATATTAGACTTTGAGAACAATTTGAATAACAAATTTAGAAACTTAGAAATAATAATTAACACAAACTATCAGTACCTATATAACTTACAATTATTATATTAATTAGTTGTATCCGGAAAAAAAGGAAGTTGTATTAAGCTATTACTTAGGAACATTGTTTTTTTTTCTTTCATAAAGGTTAAGTTGCTAATTAATTGAGACGGTCGTCAAGGAATTCTCTTACACCGTAATACATATCATCTAATAGGAATTTACATAACTGTTAGTGCGTGTCGGGCCACGCGCATTGTAGGGTTACCGTAGAAGGAAGGGTTTTTACGAGCTTTACAGAACTAACAACTTCATCTATACAGAACTATCAACATCGCCAATCACCATAGGTGTGTCACCATTCCGTTTTCGTTGCGCAAAACAATTTCGTTGCTAGGGGAAGCAAAATAAAAAGTTAATTTGGAGCATTGAAAACCGATTGTTTTATGTACTGTTTCTCTCTCACAGACTATAATATAGCCTCCTGAGACCCAATGTTCTCACACGTGAACTTAATATGAAACCGACTAACGCCCAAGTTAAAAAAATGCCTTAAAGCCTTAGTGACACAGTGTTCTCACACGAGAACATAATAGGTCAGACTTGATATTTTGAAATTTGGCGCGCTTCGGCCATTTGTTATGGTGTCATCCCATTGGTGAATAAGTCAGCGACATATTTTTTGTGTCATTCAGTGGAACCAATCAGCGTTATTCTTTCCTTTGGCATCGAACTGTTAAAGATGGAGCACACGCGTGCGACGGGTGAGTTATTATCTCTATTTATCTATACAATCTTTAAGTTTTATAACTGAAATAATAGTAAAATGTAAAGTTGAAGGATTACATTTTGTTGCGAAGATATAATTTTTACGAAACAATAGTTATTGACAGATTTATCTTGCGCTTCAATATTATGTTCTTGTGAGTGCACAGTGGGCTTATGTTCCAATTGTTAGCCATTATTTTATGTTCTTTGGAAAGAACAATGAGCTTTTATTCGTATAATGTTTGACGCCATTTTGTTGTAGTATAAATAAAACAAAAAATATGGATAGGCCGATTTGAATGTAATTTTTTTAATTTGAATTTTTTTTATTTGATTAGCTGTTTGTCCTTACGGATATCGCACCAGGAAGTGGACACAGCGATTCATGTCACAAATGATTGATTTGGCAGTATCGAATTCGTGGCTAAAATATAAAAAAGGCCAATTAAAAAGAAACATCCCAATGAAAAACATCCCCCAATTAAGAGGTTTCAAAATGGAACTTGGAGAACGTTTGGTTGAGACACAGACGATACCGTTGGAGGTGGAGGATAGTTCTGACACTGAACAAAATGCGCAACCTGTTAAGTGCAAGAGAGGGAAACCGACCACTCCACTTCCATCTAAAACAAGAAGGCTGCAAGGTGCTAGTCATATGCCTATGTTCAATGCAAAGCAGTCGCGATGCCGACATTGTCATTACAAGAAGTCGCGTGTTACATGTACTACATGTCTTGTAACATTATGTTTAAATTCAGAGCGGAACTGTTATTCTGAATTTCGTACGTAATGATAACACAATCCATACAATAGTTGTGATAATGATAAAGACTGAATACTTATTTAAGCTATTCCGTGTTCCTTAATTGATCTCCGAAGTTAACTCGTTAATTGTGTTTAAGAATAGTTATTTGTTTTTTTTTTGTTGTTGAGCCAGTAAAGGTCTGATTTTGTTTTTGTTTGAAGAAGTTAACTTTTAATTTTATTATGTCTAAAAATAGACTTTTTGTTTTTTTATGCTGAATTATCTCAAAGAGAATTATTTGTAATACATTTTTGATGATTACTGTGCAGAAACTATGGAAATGATAATAAAAATAAGCTAAACAAAGAAAATATTTTATTTGCCTAAAAGCCCAATGTGTCTTATCTAGGACATAAAACATAGAAGGATTTTTGTCCTATTAGCCCAATGTTCTTGCAGAAGAACAAAATATTTTAGGTCCTAGGTAATCGAAATTAGTTCTTTATCATGTCCTTGATGGCAGAAAAAAATACCACATTAAAATCCTCTCTAAGAAAAAAAAATCTCACTTTTAATGTTTGGGCTGTAAGCACCCTAACACTTTATGTTCTAGTGGAAGAACATTGTGCCAGTAAGCGAACCCTAGCAAAATTGAGCTTGGGCCTCAGGAGGATAAAGACACTAGACTCTCTGGTGCAACACACATGCTGAGCACACATGATGGGGATGGCAACACGAAACTAATGGGGGTGGCAACTGTCAAAAAATTTAAAACGGTGGATGTCCCGTTTTCTTGACTATTTGTATGGAAAAAGCGCAATATTTGTAATTGTATAAACCCCAGAGATATGTGTAGTCGATCGCTCGCTCGTAGCCCCGGCTGCCAGAGTGATCTTAAACGATCACGAAGGTTAAGCAACACAGGGCGCGTTCAGTGCATGGATGGGTCGCCGTCTATGCCTAACGCTAGTGGCATTTTTCCGAGCGGTTCCGTGCTTCGCAAGGCACGTTAAGCTGTTGGTGCCGGCTGCCGTCGATGGATGGCAGTCGTTAAGCCAAGTCAGAGGCCTTAGGGCGGCTTGACAACTTCTGACAGTAGACGAGCCACTAGTCTACAAGCCTCCACCAATCCGGACTTGGCCCCCGTGGTGGAGTACGGCCTATACCTTCCTCAGGGAAGAGACCCGTGCCCCTCGGTGGGGACATAATGGGTTGATGATGATGATGATGTGTAGTGTCTTTTTGCAACAAATCATTGCCTATGCATTTACTGCTCAGTTTGCAATAAAAAAACTGTGGCTCCATAAAAGGAAGTAAATAGATTATCAAGAAGTTTATAAGTTATGATTTTAATAAACATATAGGTACCAAAACAACATTTCTATGCAGGTGAATACAAATAATAGTAATGAAATACATTTAGAATCATAGTTATGTTTCTTGTTTGTTTTCAGATGTTTCTTGTTTGTTTGTTTCTTGTTTGTTTGTTTTCTTTTTTGTTTGTTTTCTCTTTTGTTTCTTGTTTGTTTGTTTTCTTTCACATGTGAGGGGCGTTGCCTCCTCAACAATTGAAACCACCAGAAGGGATTTGCAGGATGTAATTTGGTATGCGAGAAAATTCGTGTCAATAGGAACGAGAGACTTGAAAACCACTGACTCTTGACAGATGAGCCGCGCGGCGGCGGCGGGAACATTCCGCCGGCCAGCACGCGTGAGGCGCGCGAACTCAAGAGAAAGGAATTGATTATGACGAAACTTTCAGCCCCGTAGCTAGATTGACGACAATCAGATCAATTCTAAGTATCGCAGCAAACGAAGGGCTTTCTCTCATGCAGTTTGATGTTGCTACTGCCTTCCTAAATGGATCACTCGATGAAGACATCTATATGAACCAACCTGAGGGATTTAGTGATGGCACAAACAAAGTATGCAAACTGAAGAGAAGTCTGTATGGTCTCAAACAAGCTCCACGATGTTGGAATAAATGTATTGTGGACTATCTCAAGACAATCGGATTCAAACAGTCTGACACCGATCCGTGTTTATTTGTTCGATTGGTCTTAAATAAACAACAAAGAGTTGAGAGTAGAACCATCATAGGACTCTATGTTGATGACGGTTTGATTGCCTCTACAAATCAAAAGAAATCCTTGAAGTTCGTGGCTGAACTTAAGAGGAGATTCAAGATTACTACAAAACCAGCTTCCTTCTTTCTTGGGCTAGAAATCCAAAATGATAAAGATGGCTCCATTAAGGTTTCTCAAAAACTATATACCAAGAAGATTTTGGAAAGGTTTGGAATAAGTGACTGCAAGGCAATCAATACTCAAATAATTAAAGAAGGTCAGTCAGATACGGAGACGGAGAATGAAAAAGTCAAGTTTCCATACAGGGAAGCTGTCGGTGCACTGACATACCTAATGACAGGAACCAGACCAGACATATCATATGCCGTAAATGTCGTATCTAGGACACTAGACAGTCCAACGAATGAAGATGTTCAGAAGGGGAAACGCATATTTCGTTACCTTAAAGGAACTCTAGATTCGGCGATTGTTTATAAAAAGGGACACAAATCCGGAGAGTTAGAATGCTACAGCGACTCCGATCACGGTGGAGATCAAAATACTGGACGTTCAACTTCTGGAATTATGTGCATCTATGCAGAAGGAGTGATCTCTTGGGCAAGTCGCAGACAGACATCTGTAGCGATCTCGAGCACAGAAGCCGAAATAGTCGCAGCTAGTGAAGCAGCACGAGAGATAGTTTGGCTGAGACGACTTTTCAATGAGATAACGTCACTGAAAGATATCCCGATTTTACAAATCGATAATGATGCAGTTATAAAACTTGCGCAAGAATTGCACAGAAGGACGAAGCACATTACGATTAGACATTTTTGTGTCAGAGAACTAGTTACTGATAAAGAATTACTAGTGAAATATGTTCCTACTGAATACCAATGTGCTGATATTCTTACTAAGCCCGTTTTTAAGCCTAGATTGGCATTTATTTGTGGGCTGATTGGGTTAGAGTTGTAGTTTGCCAAAAAGGGAGGATGTTAAGAAGAAAAAGGTTTTAGCAAACTTCAATGTCATCATTGTCTATTATTTTTTTTTTTTAAGCAGGTACCGCCACTATTAATAATGTGGCGCCTTTTGTTATTTATTAAAATTACTGTTAGTTGTATAATAAAAAATATTGTGTCTAAAAATTAAAATTAAAAATTATATAATAAAAGTCATAATGTTAAAACTATCTAAAATTATAAAATACAATGTCTTAATACTAAAAGTGGTATAATAAAATGTCATACTATTAAAATTGTCAGAGAATAAAATCTTATAAAAAAATTACCTAAATTAAAATAGATGTCAGAATAATAAAATGAGAAAATTCTCTGGATACCCCGACGCCTTGTCTCTGTCTACTCCTAAGAGTGGTAACAAGCAAGGCGCCGGGGCTAACAATAAAATTAAAACTTAAAATAATATAAAATAACATGTTTAAAACAGGGTCCATTATATAAAAAATATTAAAAGTAAAAAATACTTCACATTTTCTCATCCTCTTTTTTTTTTTTCCTTATAAAATAGTAGAAATTAAAATTAGAGCGATGTTATAATAAAATTAAATTCACAATTTAAAAATAAATACCCCGACGCCTTGTCTCTGACTACTCCTGAGAGTAGTGACAAGCAAGGCGCCGGGGTTAACATAAGTTATAAGCGTAAAAATTAACAATGTCAAAATTTAAAAATTTAAAAAATAATACAAGATAATACGTGAGTAAAAGGTAAAAGATAAAATTGATAGACCACTTTAATCCCGGCCCCCATTTGCTCTAGAGGCCGCGCGCGTCACCCCCAGGGCGAAGGACAGGAAGACCTCTCGACTCTTGGAGTCGGCCATAAAGGCGGCGAATGCCTCGCAACTCACCGCTGCTCCCAGGAGTATCTCGCAATCGGCCCGAGAAGCCCCAAAACGGGGGCACTCCTCCAGCAGGTGCTCCAGCGTTTCGGGAGTCTCGTCATCACAGATGCAGGACGGACTCCCCGCGAGCTTGAACCTGTGGAGGTACGCTCGAAAGCCGCCGTGCCCCGTCAGGAGCTGCGCCTTGGCATTGCACATTGTGAATTTGCCAAGGACTTTGTGGGCCGATGCGACGTCCGGGAAGAACAGCGAGGTGACGCGGCCTGTGGCAGACTCGCTGTAGCGGGTCTGCCACTTTGCCACTGTCTCCCGTCTCACCTGCAGTTTTGCGTGTGAGACGGGATACAGGTCATAGGCTGCCGCGTCTTTGCGAGACAACGCCGCCCTCTTGGCCAACATCATTGTCTATTATATAGTATCAATACTTCAACAACCTTGCATTACAGTCTGTATTCCTTTCGCGGTACACAAAACTTTGCTTTTTCATTTTGGGATAAACTATAGCTTTCCCTTTCCTTTTTTAGTGAAAAGCATTTCATGACGTTTTTATAGGATTTCCATGAAAAATTCCGAAAATAAGCAACACTTATAAAACAAAACAGACATTGTCGGGGCAAAACTCAGTGGCGCCATCTGCAAGGCTTGCATTTCTTGTCTTTAGTTAGTGTTAGGTTTAACAGTCTAGGTACCTAAACACTGCCTCCGTGTTTAACGACTGTGAAAGACGCGGACCTGAAATCAAACAAGAATGATAAAACATAACTTTTAACTATGATTCCTTCAAGCTTCTGGAATGCCAGGGACGCGGCATCAATATCAATGGCGAGTACATGACGCACCTTCGATTTGCCGACGATATAGTAGTCATGGCAGAAACAATGGAAGACCTCGGCATAATGCTCGAAGACCTCAGTCGAGTTTCCCAACGTGTGGGCCTTAAAATGAACATGGACAAAACGAAGGTCATGTCGAACGCCCGTGTTGTGCCCACCCCAATAACATTGGGGAACACGACTCTCGAAGTTGTAGACGAATACGTCTACTTAGGACAAACAGTCCAACTAGGCCGGTCCAACTTCGTGAAAGAGGTCAATCGTCGAATCCAACTCGGCTGGGCAGCATTCGGGAAACTTAGAAAAGTCTTTTCGTCTAATATACCTCAATCGCTCAAGACAAAATTATACAACCAGTGTGTGTTACCAGTGATGACTTATGGCACTGAAACGTGGTCTCTTACTATGGGCCTCATAAGAAGGCTCAAGGTCACGCAACGAGCTATGGAAAGGGCTATGCTTGGAATTTCTCTACGAGATCGAATCAGAAATGATGATATCCGTAGACGAACGAAAGTCGTCGACATAGCCCAGCGGATTAGTACCTAAGTTGATGTGGCAGTGGGCGGGGCACATAGCACGCAGAACTGATGGCCGATGGGGCCGAAAAGTTCTCGAATGGAGACCACATATCGGCAAGCGCAGCGTAGGAAGACCAGCCACAAGATGGACAGATGACCTCATCCAAGTGGCAGAAGGCGCTGGATGCAGGCCGCTTCCAACCGGTCTTTTTGGAAATCCATGGAGGAGGCCTATGTCCAGCAGTGGACTTCTTGTGGCTGAATGATGATGATGATGATGATGATTCTGAATGTATTTCATTTGTATTTACCTGCATAGAAATATTTTTTTGGTCTTTGTTTACTAGAATCATAACCTATTAGAAACTTCTAACTTCTTGATAATGGATTTACTTTTACTTCCTCCAAATGGTTTGGGAGCCACAGTTTTTCTATGGCAAACTGAGCAGTAAATGCGTAGGCACTGTTTTTTTTTTTTCGAAAAAGACTACGCATATCTCTGGGGATTATATAATTACAAATATTGTGCTTTTCCCATACAAATAGTCAAGAAAACGGGACATCCTCCATTTTGAATTTTTGACAGTTGCCACAGGTTGCAATCCCCATTATGATTCTGGTTCCGGTGCGTTCAAAAATCATCTTCTTATATTGACCGAGAAGATATACTGATACTAGCGCGCTATCCTGCGCGACTAATATTATTTCTTTCTACTTGTCTCGCTCAAACATCACGGCTTAGAGAGAGAAAAACGAAATGACGTATGTCTCTCGGGATAGTACATCTATGTAAGCGAAGCGCATTTTCTAAGTAGAGTTTGGTAGAGGTAAATAATCGAACTATTTTATTGAGTGAGAGATGAGAAAATTAATTTGTGGTGTATTTCCAAATAAATCAATGTAAAAAACGAAATTTAAGATCAGAGAATAATCTCAAACAGTCCGGGACGGTCAAAATTTTGGAGAAGTGAAGTGAAATCAGTGAAATGTTACCTGGAATAGGAGTGTTTGGAACTGGCCCAATATCCAAGGTTTTAGTTCCTTTCCTGAGGGATAAAGGGTTCTCCGTCGAAGCTATTTGGGGCGTCACACTACAGGAGGCCGAGGCTTTGGCAAAGGACTTGAAGATACCATTTTACACCAACAAAATCGATGACGTATTATTAAAGAAGAATGTCAACCTTGTTTTCATTGTCTGTGCACCGAATCTCCACGCCCAGATTTCTGTGAAGGCTTTGGGTATAGGCAAACACGTAGTTTGTGATAAGCCAGCAGGACTGTGTCAAGCAGAGGCCTTGAAAATGGTCCGTGCTGCGCAGTACTACCCCACACTCATTTCAATCATAAATCACTCTCTTCGATTCCTACCAGCCTTTAGCCAGATGAAAAAGTCCATTCAAGATGGATACTTGGGCAATCCAGATGAACTAACGCTGATAGATGTGAGAGTACAAATGGGATCCTTGTTAGGAAGTACTTATAACTGGTTGTGTGATGACACCATGGGTGGCGGGACTCTTACAATGGTTGGCAGTCATATAATAGACTTGGTAACATACCTAACTGGCCAGAGAGTAGTTAAAGTTCATGGAGTGTTAAAAACATTTGTTGAGGAAACACCCAAAGTTAACGGAATAAGGAAAATCACTGCCCCTGATTTTTGTACATTCCAACTACAAATGGATAAGGGTTTACTTGTCACAGCCACCCTCAACAACCATTTACCGGGGCCTTGTTTCAATCAGGAGACTTATATCTTTAGCAAAAAAGGCTACTTGGTTGTCAGAGGTGGAGACTTGCATGGAAGACTGCACAAACCAAATGGGAATAAAAATCCGACAGAAGATGAGTGCAAGTGGCCAAATGATAAAGAAGAGGTGATATACAGGGATATTGAAGACCTTAATTGCAGCTCAAGTTTTCTTCCAAAACCCTATGTGAAGGGTCTCTGTAAGATGATTAGTGCATTAAAGGAAGCATTTCTCCCAGTAAAAGAGCAGATGGATTGGGAAAAAGAGCCTGTCAGAGCTGCTGCTACCTTTGAGGATGGCCAGAGAGTACAAGCGACTATGGAAGCCTTGCGGCAGTCAAGTGAGGATGGATGCTGGACTGCAGTACAATTGTTGACTGAGCCGCCTGACCCAAATCCTGCTCTTTCAGCAGCTGTCCGTAGAACAGCTATCTCATTGCAATAAGTTGTATAAGTGTATTATTGCCATTATAATGTACCTTTTAAATTTAAGCCCGTTGTGATTATTTTGTATTCAAGATTAGTATTATTTAGTTTTTTTTTTGCTTTAATTATTTCCATAGTCCAAGTTTGCTTGAATTTATATTCAATCAACAATGAGTTGGTCAGTCAGTACTTGCCATACATACAATGTATTTGTTCAATTAATTTAGAGGAGCATTGTAGATTTTGTTATACTGGTGTAAAAGAAAACTACATGTACAAAAACTATCAATTCACCTTAAAGTTTGTATTAGTTGTAAATGGAACAGTACATGCTAAAAGGTAGGTATTATTCCTACTTTAAAATTTACTCGAATAAAACTTTGTAACATGCTATGAGAATTTCTTATTCAATCTACGCTGCTGATTAGATAAGCAAATATGTAACAATAATGTTGACTTATCTCCTGTAATAATCTATATATATAAAACTCAATTGCTGTTTGTTAGTCTCACTAAAACTCGAGAACGGCTGAACGGATTTATCTTATCTTAGTCTTGAAATGTTCGTGGAGGTCTAGGGAAGGTTTAAAAGGCGAGAAAAAAATCGAATAATTTCCAGGAAAACCCTAAAAACAGCCCTTTTCTATTTCCCATACAAACGTTTTCTGTGGCATTACGAAGTTCGCCGGGACAGCTAGTATCTTATAATAATGGGGCCAGTGTATTTTAGGATACTCTAGATTAGCAATTCTATTGGTTGATGGAACCTGAACAGTTTGATAGAAGTTACTGGGGTTCTGCAAATCAGTTTTCAATGAATAGAGGATAATTTTGGCTGTCAAATAATTCCTCAGCTACAAATATTTTTAGATGTAATGGAACAACAGCAGTACTTTCAGTTCAGAAGCAGTGAAGTAAAATCTTTAATTCAATTTTTGATGTATGGTTCTGTAAGATAAAGCCCTCTTTTCTTTTGTTCCATAACCATAAATTTAGAAATCACTGTACTAGACTGCTGCTAAAGGCATCATTAAAACAAGACCAGTATAACAATATTATTATAATAAGAAATGCAACACAGATAACATTTAATCAAACATCCAACATATTACACAATACTTTCATGTTCAGACACTACTTGTTACTAAGTATGGCTAAAATAATCAGAACCGCACAAATTAAATCTAACACTAAATTACTGCTCTATCTTGGCCAGAATGTCAGACTCCCGGAATAAGTGGTATTCCTTGTCATCGCTATCCAGGCTGACCTTGGTGCCTCCGTATTCTGGCAGGAGCACTTTGTCGCCGACTTTTACAAGCACTGGGATGAATTCTCCGGTATCCTTGCGCGCGCCGGGTCCCACAGCGACAACCTCGCCGTGGAGGACCTTGCCCTGCGCCTTCTCGGGGATGACAATACCTCCAGCAGTCTTGGTCACAGCCTCCGCTCGCTTGATTAGGACGCGGTCTAGCAGGGGAATCAGCTTTTTCACAACGGCTGCCATTTTTTTAGCTTTAGCTGGTTGGACTTCGCCGGAACAAGTGAAGGTTAGGTTAGGAACTTTTTTTTTATTTCACCTCAAGTCAAGTCTAGAAACTTCGTGCCGAAGGAATAAAAAAATCTATGCCCATGTGTTTTTGGTGTTGCCATAAACAAATAACTGACAAGATATATTTTTGCTGCGACATCTCTTGGCCAATAGCAAAATATACGTGAATTCTGCCACCTAGTGTCGCATAGCAAAACTAAGACGCTTTTTGTATTTAGTAACTAGTGTACAAGAAGTATCCACAGGTGGCGCTTTAAAATAGTCTACTTTTCTAACACTAGGTGCCGAAACTAGTCTCCACAGTACAGTTGGATAATAAAATATTGGCTTCATTTTTTTTTTCACTGCTAACACATTATCCTAAGCGCTTGAAATGGATAATTCGCGGTGCCAATAAGAAGGCCTCTTACTTTGTCTTTTAGTGAAGAGGGCTACTCATTACACAATATACGCCACTTCGAAAATAATAAGTATTCAAATTATATTTTATGTACCTCCTCTACCTAGGTACGTACCTCAACCAGCGCTTTGTGAGCCGGGCAGCGTCGCCGCTCAACCATACAAGGCAATCAGGCTCGAACGTCGAACACGAGTCATGTCCGAGGGACGCGGAGCGCCGCGGCCGCCGCAGGAATGTGCGCCGGCGCCGGCTAGTCTCGGACACACCTGCGCGCAGCCTCACCACAGTCCGATACACGTATGCTATAAGTCACATCGTAGACAATGTTGTCACAAAGGCCGCCGACTTATAGAGCTAGTTTTAAATCGTAGCATCGTGGAGCTCTATATTTTATAATCACAAGCCGTTATGAATGTAGAGTCGACTGCTTGACACAAACTAAGTAAGGAGAAATAATAATAATAATAATAATAAACTTTATTTGCTTAAGTAAGTAATACTCATTTTAGTTAGTAGGCTTAACAACTATATATGTTAGTACTTATAGCTAAAGACACAATATATTATAAATTACACTCATCAGTACACATTAACGGGCACATGCATGCCGGCACAGTGCCGCATGTAGGGCGAATCTAGGCGGAATGAAGAGGCATGGAGGAGGTATTTCTTATAGTAAAAGAAAAGCTGCAAAGCTACAATAAAGAGTTTTGTAGCTTTGCATAGCATATAAACTCGTTAAGGGGATCCATGAGGTTTACTAGACTAGCGCCACCGATGATTAAATCATATCTTCTTCTATGGGTCATGCCTTACAAAACTTGCAATCCCTTTTTTTATGAAGCCCATATACGTCTCACTGCGAGGCACAGGCCTTCTCTCAGAGAGAGAGAGTATGGGCTTAGTCACCACGCGAGCCCACCGCGGATTGACAATGTCAAGCGCTGAGGTGTGTGAACACCTTGCACTCGCAATCGTGTAAAAAGTGATTTTTAGGCTTCCGTGTCCGAAGGGTGCCAAACGGGACCCTATTACTAAGACTTCACTGTCCGTTTGCCTGTCTGTCTGTCACCAGGCTGAACCATGAACCTCATGAACCGTATGAACCCCATGAACATCATCAACCGTAAAGAATATTCTTATCTTATCTTATATTAACCGTGATAGCTAGGCAGTTGAAATTTTCACAGATGATGTATTTCTGTTGCCGCTATAACAACAAATACTAAAAACAGAAAAAAATATATTTAAGGGGGCCTCCCATGCAACAAACAATGTCTGAAGATATCGCTCGCCATCTAGCGGCCATCTATGTAACCTTCACAGCGCCGATGTCATGTCGTTAAATGTCAATGTTAACCGCTTCTTGTTGGTTTCTATAGATGGCGCTGTTCTGAAATTAGATCTTTGTCTAATGTTGTATCGATAATGGTACGGAACCCTTCGTGCGCGAGTCCGACTCGCATTTGGCCGGTTTTTAGACCCGCGGCTGAGTTCACGGATGTAAAAATGGGTGTCCTGTCGAGCAGCCGGCAGCCACCTTTACATTTTAGTTGCAAAGGCGGCGCCCACGTAACTGTGTGTAAAGTGTGCACTGTTCCGTTATACACGGTGAAAGAAAATCCCCATACTTACGAAAATGGGGGGTTCTACTCGTACCAACTAACCAACAACTTTTACTAGAGAGAAAACTTCGAAAGCGGCAAAAATATCAGCTGTTCCATACTAAAGCAACCCCGTACGACATTAAAATGTAGGGAAAAGCTGTAATTTTCGCGATTTTTTTATTTTCTACGACGAAAAACTCTTACTATAAAAGTTGACTTTTACTATAAAAGTTTTTCGTATTCATTATGGGGGTTCCGCCCCCATTTTAAAATGTATTTCGTTACACCCTGTGTAAAAGCGCGACTTGCCGCCGACTTTATCCAGGTACTTGTACGCAATCCGTCGGTTCTCACGCGTACAGGTGCGCATCCGGCTATATCTCCGCGGCTCTCAGAGGATTCGTTCCATTGATTTAGAATCTACCAAATAATGGCATTCATACGGCCGGTCTTTTGCTAAACCTCTTTTCGTGTGAGCCGCGAAAAACAAAGCCTGTTTTTTTTTTTTTTTTTTTTTTTTTCCATTATTGGCTCTGCACGGTTTGTGCCTACGCCAGTGTCAAGTTATTGAAGGACTTTTAAGGATAAAGGTAGGGAAACGGAACTTAATTGAAAATTTTAAGGAAAAAGGAACGGAATTTGGAAAAAGTTATTAAAGCCTGTTTTGATGGATGAGGTTTTCAAATAGCAGCGGTTCCTAACCTTTTTCAGCCGCGGAAACCAAGGAAATCAAGCATAATGTCAAGAACCCTTGAGTGAAAAAAAGGTGCAATTTTCAGACAGTATTATATTTTAGTATTCCTTCATTAAATTAAAAAACAAAAACCATAGAAAAACATTAATGAGAAGGTTGGTGCTGCTTTTTTGCAACTAAGTCAGAAATGTTCGGGTTGATATTATTAATCAATTGCAATCTCAAATCAGATTCCACATGTAACCTGTTCCTGTATTTGTTTTTATGTATACAAGAGTACAGAATGCCTTTTCACATAGGTACGTGGCGGAGAAAAGCAGCAAATGTTTCAGTGCTTCTTCTGAGACTTCCTTATATTTTTTTTTATATTCACCAGAAACTACACAAGGAGCGTTCTTTGAAATTATGTTTCAAGGCTTACGAGATGTTAATGCTCTAAGACTTAGAGTCTAAGTAAGATAGATAAGATAAGATAAGATAAGAATATTCTTTATTGTACCAGGAAAAACACAGACATGAAATGTTTACAAAAATTAGATGCGTATGGGACCGCGGACCCCCAACAATATGCTCGCGGACCCCCAGGGGTCCGCGGACCACAGGTTAGGAAACAATGCTTTATAGAAACGGACCCAATGACTGATTGAAGTCGATCTACCAACCAAATGGAATATTTTCGATTGGCATATATAATCATCAGTTTTATCTCATATTTTTTTATTAATTTGATTTACTAGGTGTGCCGACTTCGTTCTTAAGTAAACAGTAATTCTTTGTGCTAAGGTTATTATTGTGTTCTATGTGCTGCGTTTCATCAAAATATGTGAAGCTCTTTTTGTTTTTGTTGATGTTTGGCACGCACTCAGCATGACAGTCAGTAATAATCAGAAGAAAAACCCATTAGAGCAGCCGACAGCTACCCGATTTTACACGATTATTAACACTACTTAGGTATAGTATTTCAATCACACTATCTAGCTCAGTGCAATAGCTGGCTCCGACTGATAAGGTTGATGTGCTATTGAAAGCATAGAAAGCACATCGGTCCACCTTTAAACTGTCGATCTGCAAGTATCGTAACCTAGCATAATCGTAAGAACGATCCAAAGTGAAGAATATTCCAAGAATAATCTACCTAGGTAGAGTATTTCAAGAACACTGTCTATCTCAGCTCCGACTCATATGGTGTAGGTGTAAAAACCGCCGCCAGATTTGTTCAGCCCCATTGTATATCCTGTGGTAACCGGGTAAACAGACGGCTTGGGAAGCCGCATTCCCACGTGGGAGACACAGGTGCGCGTCCGGTCGGAGGCTGTGGCGGAGCTAAGGCCTCCGCGGTCACTGATCTGGGCTGAAACCTTATAAAGTGGGATATACTTTCTTATAAAGTGTAAACGAACTATTCTTTGAAATACGGAAATCGGATCAAAGTCAAGCAATGTTATAATAATAAAACTTATTTGAAATAAAACGAGTCACAACAGTTTGCAATTGGCTTAAATCTAACATTGGTAAAAATAACCTGAATCTGAGGCGTCTTAAGGGAAAAAAATCGTATCTTTTTCATAGATCGAATTTGCAAAAAAGTGTCTCTACAATCTCTCAATCGTGTTGCAATTTATTTTGAGGACCCATGGCCGTGACCCTAAGGCAGTTAGTTTATGTACATTTTTTTCTCATATATTTCATGTACACATACCTACCTACTCTCTTCATCAGTTCTATCCATCCTAAGGTTGTCTGGAAGAGATCGCTTTTAGCGATAAGACCGCCAATTGTATACGGCAAAACTTAGACATGTAAGCCTTTTTATGTCTTTTGTTTTCTGGTGTGTACAATAAAGTGTTCTAATCTAATCTAATCCAAAGATAAAAATAATTATTTATCAAATTATATCTAGGTATGTTATTTATTTAAGTTTTTCGATAAGATTAAGGCTGCTGTTTCGTTTGGCATTCTTGTCTCAATCGCAAAATCTCAATCAAATTAATGATTGTAAAAAATTATACTTTTTTTGAATCTGGTAGCTTTACTACATTATAAAATTACGGAAATTTTGAATACCTACATTGTTGGTTTCCTATCTTTATTTTCCGTTTTTGATAACAAAAATTGTTTCTAAAGTTATTAATTTTAGTACTGACTATGAAATTTTCTCAACCAAAATTTGATTCAAGATAGCAAGAATATGTATTAAATGCTCGTAATTTTATTATCTAAGGTCTCAGACCACCATTATCAAAAGTATATACTTTTTTTTTACAATAATTAAATAAGAGTATGTGAGCGACAGGGCATGAAAAACGTAACTGCAGCCTTATGAGAAACAACTCATAATATGTTTCAAAACATTTTACATTTTCAATTAATTTCCTGTTTTCCAATTTTTCATTTAGTTTCAGTGGCGCGCCGTTCTTCTTCTATTTCATTCGTATCCCCACCGAACAGTGACGGCTGAGGTTGGTAAATACTGATCTAAATCGGTCAACTTGCGTTAAAATTGAGTGCATTTATTAAATAATTTAGCCAAATATGACTTTACTTTCCGATGCACTCTAAAGTGACTGACTTATTGCAATTAGGCTGACTTGCTCGTGGCTTAAATAGCATTTAACTAAATGTCTTCATACTAAAAGTCAATTAAAATTTAAGCGGTGGTGCAACCTAGTCTTAATTGTGGCGCAATTCGGGACACGATACACGATGAATAAAAATTCAAATGGTCCCAACTGAAAGTCAGTTTTTCTGGTGATGTGTTGTTTACAGCACAGGCCAGCAATGCATACCACGAAGGCACAATGTCCTTTTCTTTTTTTTTCGTTAGATTATTGTTTTTTTATTCTTGATGTAATTATGTATAGGTATATAGATTCTGTTACTATTTATGTGTGTGCTTTTGTAGCAATGTAAATAAATGGTTTCTCTCTTTATTTCTTCGATACCGTAGTAGAGGGTAGGGGGGTTTAATAATAAGCCCGGAAATTCTGCCATCTAAAAATAAACCCGATACAGAGGTCTGCTTTAACCGCCATCTGTTGGTGAGCTAGGTAACTAAACCAGCAACTGAACTGCTGGTTCAGTAACCAAACAACGCCTGGCCTTGCTGTGCTCGTATATAATTACGTCTGATTTGTTTCGCGTCAGAGCTTTCCTACCGGTGAGTGAACGTGTTTGTGCTGTTGAGTGACAGATCGCGACCTAAATAATGTCCAACCCGATTGTTGAAGTTAGTGAAGGGAAGTTAAAGGGGGCGATTCGAAAGACAGTGGGCTTTAAGACTTACTATGCGTTCAAAGGGATCCCTTACGCACTACCACCAGTCGGCGAGCGAAGGTTCTCCGTGAGTATTTTTTTTAACATATTGCACAATGTTTTGTGCAATAGCCGGCTGGCTAATATTATCGATTGCTCTCCATCAAACTCTTTACCCAATTATATAACGTTACTTGCAGTGTCCTATTCAACCAGAAGTTTGGGAGGGTGTCAGAGACGCGACACAGGACTGCAACATCTGCGCCCAGTATGACGACAGCGGAAGCGTTGTCGGTGACGAAGACTGTTTGTTCCTGAATGTTTATACACCGAAAATCCCACCGGTGGATCAGCTTCTTCCAGTAATTGTATTCTTTCATGGCGGCGGTTTCGTACACGGCAATGGCACTGACGACAACGTACATGGACCAGATTATTTCATGAATAAGGACGTTGTTATGGTGACCATCAACTACAGGCTTGGAGTACTAGGATTCCTATGTCTAAACACGAAGGAGGCTCCCGGAAACATGGGTATGAGAGACCAAGTTCTCGCCCTAAAATGGGTCAAAAACAACATATCGGAATTTGGAGGAGACCAGAACAATGTTACTATATACGGCGTAAGCGCCGGTGCCGCCTCTGTAGAGTATCTTCTCCTATCACCTTCCGCGAAAGGATTATTCCACAAAGCGATAGGGCAGGCAGGGTCTTCTTTGCTTCCGTGGGCGAGGAACGAAAACATTAAGCAGTTGGCCTTTAAAATACCACAAATGAAGGGAAACAATATAACAGACACGGAGGAATTGTACAAGTACCTGAAAGGGCTTACAACCAAAGACTTGATCGAAGCGTCGATGGCTGCAATTATGACTGAGAAATGGAAAGGTGGTTTGTATTTTGGATTTGTTCCAACCACGGAGAAACCGGGTTCTTGGAAGCCTTTCTTGAGCGTGCCACCAGAGATTATACTAAAATCAGGCAACTATTCCAAGGTGCCATATTTGACCGGAACGTGTTCGAGAGAAGGTATGATAATGACCGCCTTCAACACAAAAACTATCGAAGACCTGGCCCAGAAAAAGAACTTCATAGACTACTTACCTTTCCAATTCAGTGACGAGGAGAAGGCAGATGTTGAGAATAAACTTAAAACTGTATATTCAGAGGGCGCAAGCGAGTACAACGGACTTGTGGACCCCGTGATTGAGTTTTTTTCTGACGTCGATTTCATTGGAGGGGTGCACTATGCCGCTTTGGAAATGGCCAAGTCCAACCCAAACGTTTACTTCTACCTTTTTTCCTATGACGGTGGTCTGAATTATTTGAAGAACAAACGAAACCTGCAGCATCCCGGGGCGTGCCACGGGGACGAGGGCGGATACCTCATCAAGTCAAACACACCGACTAAGAACATCACTGAAACCGATTTGATGGTGCGCGACAGAATGGTCACAATGTGGACCAATTTCGCAAAATTCGGGTGAGCAACTAGACTATGTAACATTCTTACATATTATGCAGACCATGCATACATATTCCATACAAAGAGCTCATCAGCATTGGTAGCACGGCGGACGCGTTTCGCGCTTTTTAACGTCCAAAGTCACGACCTTAACTGTCAAATTCTAACATTTTAGCGCCTCAAAGTGAGCGATTCGCGCCCTCTTGCTACATATTCAGAGTTTCCATTGGCCAAAATGCTGACTTCAGTTAAATCATGAACATAATCTAAATTTTTATTAAATTAAGATTACGAATTTTTATTTTATTTCATTTTCACCAAAAATCTCGTGTTTACAGTTTAAGTATCGAAAGTATCTCAGATTATCTCAGTATATTTTCCGCTGTAGTAGGTTTGAAACCAATCTAAACAGGACAGTACATAATTATTAAAGTATTATTTATAAAAACAATATTCAGCTGCAGTATGTATACATAATCTGTGGTAAAAGGAAAGTCGTAAACACGGATTATTTAAACCTCAGAGGAGAATTTCGGAGGAATCGTGTTTCTGTAAATAAGACCATTATTTTCTTTCAGGAATCCGACACCTCAGACTGACAATATAATAACCACAAAGTGGGAACCGATGTCAGCTACAAAGTCATGCTATTTGCAAATAGACGACAAGCTTACTATGAAGACTGATCTACTGCCACAAAGAATGAAGCTATTTGAACATTTCTACAAAGCACAGTCCGAAAAAGTTCAGGAACAGTTTGGCAAAGGTCCAGGTAATTGACAGGTAATTAAAGTTATGCCATAATTTAGTTTCTAATGGTTATTTACTTTATTTCTTCTTCTTGCACTACCCGTCACCAGTCTCTTCAATACCAAAGGTTTGCTGGAAGAGAATGCTTCTTTCATTAAGCACGCCCTTGTACACACTTACAATGTAATTAGTGCAATAAAGAATTAAAAAAAAATATCATTCTTAACCAGAACCCGAGAACATACTAACAAAATCCTCACCATAACCGAGAGCCAGACAGCACAGCAGTCGCTATAGCCGATTACGGCTATAGGAGGGTATAGATTTATTTATAGGTATTACAAGTTAACTCATTAATTTTGTACTGCGCTTTAGTTGCAAAGATGAACGAGAATCCTAGTTGTGCCACTGATTGCCAATAATAATAGCAGGGTCGATTTGTAAGAAAAAATAAAATTAGAAATTTTATACTATTTTTTATTGGAATTGGTTTAATTATCGATTCTGAAGAAAAATTTTCAGGCTTTGATTTAATTCAAGAACCCGTGGTGACCCGCTAGTGGGCTTTGGTGTTTTATTGATGACTACTGGCCGCCCTTTCAATTCACTTTCATACAAAATACTGAAGCGAGGGGTGGGACGTTGCCCACACGAATAAGGCGGGGCGAGGACGCGAACTCTTTACAACGCGTCGCGTCTTTTCCGCGGCTTCGTCCCACGTCCTTCCTGCGTGCCCCACGCCTAAGCTTTACCAGGAGCTAGCTATTGTCACCCATATTTTTATTTGTTACATTTTTCCTACAACAGCCGTTTTTAGCATTTATTAATTTAAGTCCTACTTTCTTGACCGCAGGTTTTGGGCTGTAGCCTTTAAATACAAATTGATAATATAAATAATAAATAATATAAATTGCAAATATTGTGATTACTAATTGGAAACTTTTGCAGCAACATTAGTTAGAGCCTCTTCAAGTCCTCAATTGTATGAAACCAGTGTATAGCCGCCGACTTTGACAAATTTCTTTATTGTATTGCCGCATCAAATGCTCCAAGAGCCTGTGCGTGCCCAAACACATAATATACCAAAGACAGTGATTTAATATTTCATTCATCATCATAAACAGCCTATATACTGTAGGGCACAGGCCTTCTCTCAGAGAGAGAGTATGGGCTTGATCACCACGCGTGCCCACCGCGGATTGCCGATTTCAAGCGCTGAGGTATGTGAATAGCTCAGACACCCAGGTTTCCTCACGATGTTTTCCTTCACCGTTAGCGAGTGGTATTGCTACTATAACTTCACAAAATGTACATAACTTAGAAAGAAAAGTCATAGTTACATGCCCGCACTGGGAATCGAACCTGGGTCTCCCGCTTCCGAGTCCAATGTTCTGTTCTACCCACTAGGCTACCACCGCTTTTCATTAAAATGTATATAATAATAATAACTTCCACACAACACGATCACTTGCCCTGGTCCCAAACTAGGATACCCCGTGCTACGGTAACCAGGCAAGGACATTACGAACGTAGGAATGCACCGAGATTGAGGTCATTTGTACAAATGAACGACGGCTTTCTTGTACTTTTGCTAAGCACAATCCAGGTCGGGTATTATATGATTAATTACACAGCTATTCAGCTATCAATTACCAGGAGACGGGCAGCAGCGTCTTCCTGAGATTCCAACAGCATACTGCGATCGCCAACCCGCCTGCCAAGCGTGGCGATTATGGCAAAACCCCTCATGGTTATGAAAACCACGAAGGAGGCCTATGTCCTGCAGTGGGCGTCAAATGGCTGACGATGATGATGATGAATTACACAGCTGATGCAAATTCCTTTTCTTTACATTACAGAATGAGTCGAAGAACCCGAACCTAGCGACTACATCTTTGTATGGTAGCTTAATTTACATATTCTATGCTTTTATAACTTGTGATAATATTGTTCAATATAAGTTTAGTAGCCTTGTGTTTTGAATTTCTCCGAAGAACAGTTAAATATGAATTCTACACTACCAACAGAGATTCGCTAACTCTAGTATAATATTAACTTCCACACAACAAAATCACTTACCCTGGCCCTAAACCTCTATACCCCTTGCTATGGTTGAAATACACCCAGACTAAGGTGGAATCCGAGGTGTAGAGCAAGGTGTATTCCGCTACTCGTTATTCACATATCAATATAATTTCGAATTTCTTATTTATTTACCTACCGACTATATTATTCCTGCAATCCACTCCATCCAGAGGTTTTCTGGAAAACATATCCCTCTAAGCGATAAGAGTGCCAATTATAGATAGATAGATAGAGAACACAACCAGGTGTTCACACATAGTTTCTTATGTCTAAGTAGTGGTATACAATTGACGGTCTTATCGCTTAGAGCGATCTCTTCCAGACAACCTTTGGATGGAGATGATTGTAGGAAGAGTATAGTCGGAAGATGGATGCACATAAATAAGAGAATCTGGAATATAATGGTATGTGAAGCAACAAATATGTATAGCGAACGATTACAAGAATATAAGTACTTATAATTACATAGTACGTAAAGTACATAATACATGAATACCTACAAAATACATACATAATCAAAAACCTACATATAAGCCACAGTTTACAGTTCAAACAGTGAGTGAGTTATATATAACTATATAACATTACTTAGATTTAAGGAATCAAAGTTACAAATCTTTTTCTGGTTGTGCAATAAAATGTTCCCTGTCAGATAGGCAGATTCTGATATGATAGGTAGATTCTATCTATCTGAGGTAATTTTGTACAAATGTAAGGCGGCCCCCAGTGGGAATCGAGCCCACGACCTCATCGAACCACTGCAAGGAATGACAGAGCAAGTAAATAAAAGGCATCATTACAGTGACAGAGCATAGATATTGATGGTTTCTTGCAATTCACAAAGGTCAGTGGCCTAAAAATCTTTGATGAAAAAACATTTTTACGGACGGACATGACGAGTCTGTAATGTTTCCTTTTTTACTATGGAACTTGAAAACCACGAACCATACAACAATATGCCCCGCATCTCTGGCTTTTCGTTTGTCTTTACTTTTTGGCATGATACAGTACCATAAATGAGTATATAACTGGGTAAGTGGGTTTTGGATAAAGCCAGAGTCCAGAGCCTGTAATAAGACTTTCCAAAACAAGCTGGATTTCACGAGCCACATCCTCGCCCATCGTCGCAGAAGTCCCGCAAATTACGGATCACGATCAAGATCTTAGACTTCCTGAAAAATCATACTGTCTATCTCCACATCCAAAACAACTGTCGTAAACTAGTCTATCCGACTGCCAGCTGGAGGGACAAGAGGGGGTTTTACAATAAATGTTATTAGGGATCGATATTAGGATCTCAGGATTGCTTGAGGAGCCCCGTACCTCTACTGTACCCGTACTGAGCTGCCCCTCTTGAATCTAACCCTCTGAGAGTCAGAATATCTATCATCATCGTACTGTAATGTACGTACGACTGCCTCAACCATGCCGGAGGTCATGGGTTCGATTTCCACTGGGGACTGTCGCACATTTGTAAAATGGTCTCGGTCTGAGTGTATTTCCATGTTTGTGATATCCTTGCCTAGTTACCATAGCACAGGGTATCCCAGTTTCGGACCGGGACAAGTGATTGTGTTATGTGGAAGTTATTATTATAATTTAAGGAGCCCGCTTATGGAGTGCTTGCTAGGCATATTATTATGTCACGGATGTCGTGCGCTTACTCTTGCTGGTCTAGAGCGTAGCGTTATTCTAGAAACTGCCCCCGAAGACGCTCAATTGGCGCAAATTGGAACCCTCTGGAAAGTAGATACTTAAGAGATGCTGATCGGAATGTACTAATAGCATTACCCATTAATAGTAATGGGTAATGCTATTAGTAAATTCCGATACCTTCCGGAAGTATCTATATACTCGAGTATATAGATACTTCCTAGTCGCTTAGGTTGTTACGAGTGACCGGCCTTCATTTAATAGGTGTTAGTTCCTTTTTTCCTCTGAGGTGTTACACAGTTTTTTTGACATTCTCAGATGGATATAGTTCTAGATGACTTTGTTAACTCCGTGTAGCAAGAGTTTCATTTGATTTAAAGATTTGAAAATGCTGTACGGTCAATTACACTCGGATATAAGCACATACAACTAGGTATAGCTACGGTCGTACCACTCGTACCCGGTGAGAGCTACCTCACAATTGTTACTGACTGTCCCTTTCAGCTTTTTTCGGATCCCAGGAAATTTCGAGGAATTCAGCAAACTACTACGTTACTAAGACCCGCTTGGAATCGAGTATGCACCGTAGCTCCGTCCACTACCAGCGTCTATAGCAGGCCAGTCACAGACTATCGCGGCCTGCCAGCTCACCTTGCACTGTGGTCAAGGAAAACTGGATCTAAAAGCTTGGCGATAAGAATGTAGCTCGGTGTATGGACGGGTGGCCGGCGGGGTAGCCGTTGGCGCCAGCCAGTCGCGGTGTGAAATACTCAGGTGCATCCAAACCTGCCCACGGATTTCTGTATACAGCGGGATCTGTGTCCGTTACGACCGGATTCATCCAGATTTTTCGTTTCACTGATTCTTTCCTTTCACCTTTTGATGGTCGCCTCTGACTATTATACCGTCGAAATAATTTGACTGAGCTGGGGTGCGACCACGTAAGTCGTCCACTGTATGGAATTGTCTGAATTAGCCTACTCCGAACTTTCAAATACGAGTACATACATATTTTGACACTTTGGAGTAGTCTAAATGCTTAACCCGATAGAGTGGAAAAGGCTCAGGCGTCTGACACTGTTTACATCATTATAGTTTTGACAGGGAATTTATTACAAAAATCGCACATTACAACCCCTTTATTAACTTTAACTCCTGAACTTCGGTCGTCTCAAGTTTGAGTTACAATTACCACCTTAAAACAGAATATTTGAAACAGAATTACGTAATGTTTCTATTAGAAGTACGTCGATTATCATCGATCAAAGTTTATTACATAGTAACCCATGTAAATTACAAGATATTTTTTTTAGCCCAAACGATTGAAGTCTAGGAGCTAAGAAAATTTTGCCATTCCGTAATTGAATATGTTGTAATTGTATTACTTATGTTTTTTTACAATAAAAATAAAATAAAAGGCTATAACAGTGTAGATATAGATTGTTACCCAAAGAACACATTTAACGTAAGATCAGAATATTATGTAACAAAAGCTTACAAAAAAAAAAACCGACCGAGTGCGAGTCATACTCGCGCACGAAGGTTTCCGTACCATCTATACAACATTTGAATATTTCAAGCGTCTACCTGTAGCAGTTATTAATATCGAGCAATAAATGGCAAAAAATCACGTTTGTTGTATGGGAGCCCCCCTTAAATAATAATTTTATTCTGTTTTTAGTATTTTTTAAGATAAGATAATCTTTATTTGTACTTTCTTTACAATGTTTGCCTTAAATATGATACTTAGTTGTAGTACACAGTGACATAAATTAAAGTCGAACATATGACCCCTAAACTAGGCATAAAAACCTGTATCTTAGGGACTATAGGGACTATAGGACTTTTTGATATAGCAACAACGGAAATACATCATTTGTAAACATTTCAACGGTCTAACTTTCACGGTTCATGAGATGGTGACAGACGGACGGATGGACGGACGGTCAGCGGAGTCTTAGTAATAGGGTCCCTTACACTTTGGGTACGTAACCCTAAAAAAAGATCGCAGTCTAACTTTTTAATACGATATTTAGCGTAAGTTTACCGAGGATACGATCTCAATCAGAGCCTTTTCCCTTATGTGGTACATTCATCATGGTCAAATAGAGTTCTCATATAACCACCATGCCTAGACAAAAATTGGCTGGTTATTAAAATGCACAGGCAAATAGGTAGTAGGCTCCATGTTACAAGTGGAGGATCGATAAATAGATAAAGCACACTGTTTTTTACAGAAAAAAGAAAATTAAAAATAATTTCTTAATCTGAAAGTACAGGGAAATAGGGGATGTATTAGCAAAGGGCAAGATAAAAAGTATCCGAAACCGGCGTGCGTGCATGTAACGACTAATAAATGTTAACGACATTAGTCGACATCGTCAAGTGGCAGACCCTGGTCTCGGCCTACCCCTCCGGGGTACGTAATGAGATGATTTATGCAGCGTGGCACCTTCACTAGATGGGTGAAGGGACCACTCGGACGCTGCAGAGCCTGGGACATAATTTTTAAGAATGCAGGGATTGTTACTATCGTTGCAAAAGGCAGGTTTTCCCACTTGCAACGATCGTAACAATCTAATTTTTAAACAACAAAATAAGCACCCTGTAGCGCCTTGTATAAACGCGTCACAGGAACGCTCCGCAGTGCGCGTGAGTCGTGATTTGATTCCCACAGCGCGCTTGCCCGCCGGTACCTCTTGGCGGCACCGCAATCATAATCTTTTAACGTTATTGTTATTGTATTAAGTGATGGTTACTTTAGTAGAATCTTTTCACGTACATGTGGGATAGAAATTAAAGGTCGGTAACTGCCTTAAGCTAATTTTTAGGGCTCCGTACCCAAAGGGTAAAGGGAACCATACAACAAACGTTTTTTGCCGTTTTTTGCTCGATATTAATAACTACAACAGGTAGACGCTTGAAATATTCAAATGTCGTATAGATAATGGTACGGAACCCTTCGTGTGCGAATCTGACTCGCACTTGGCCGGTTTTGTACTTTTATTCCTCTTTTCACAATGAGTTCGTCGTTGCTCGCTTTGTCCATCTTCCTTTCGCTCCTCCCTCTCCCTCGCACATAGTTGTCACCTGTGTGGGCGGTCTTCCTCGTGGCTCGTTCTTTAAGTCGAAATTTCCATCACGAAAGCGTTTAAACCAAAATCGCACGGTGCGTTCATTAGTAGACCCCTCTCCAAACGCAGCATTGATATTGCGGGCTGTTTCTGCCGCGTTAGTTCCGCGTCGGAACTCGTATTCAAAAATCATTCGAAGTTTCGCAGTATCCATCTTTCTTGTCTAAATTGAATAACAAAAACAATTGAAAGTCGATATTCAAATGTTTCACATTTTTTAAAAAAAGAACATCATAGAAACCATTTGAAAAAAGTTTCATTCGAAAACCTCAAACCATGAAGATTCTATGTCAATTCAAAGAACCTATTGCAATAAAACGGCAATTTCATACTTTAACCCCTAATATTAGCGAAGGGCGAGATAAAAGTACAAGAAACCAGGCGTGCGCGTATGCAGTGACTAAACTTTTCTTCGTGATTTTTATGTTTCTAGGGTTCTCCAACACCACTCCTAAATCTTGTTTGTTGACCCTACTATTGAGAAATAAATCAAATTAATAACTCAACCTTGACAATGAATTGTTAACTCAAGGTGCGATGTAATAAATAAGTATGGGTTATGTATGACGGCTGTGGACATACAAATAGTTTATTATTCAAAGTAGATAGGACAGAGCCTTTTTAAACAACAAAAGGAAACAAAACAATAAGGCAAACGTGTGCTCATTCAATATGGGTTAGTGCGTCTCATTACCCCTTCTAGAATATTATAGGCGTGAATAAATCTAAGCCCAGTTTGCCGCCTGAAACGATACAGTTCCGATGATTTGATGTTAGTATTTTTAGTCCTTTCTATTGAGTTTTTTTTTTTACGTTTGCTCCACTCTCTACAACCCGTACACCATCATATACAGGTACCAAACGATGGTCTTCAAGTTCATGACTCGTAGTCGTGCGTGAATAATAAAGCCTTCCATATAACTACTGGTGCTGTGTCGTGCTGGCGAATCGGCCCATATAAATCGCAGTCCGTGGCTGAAGGGAAGGGAGACACCAGGGTTTGCCATTTGCCACGATATTCTGACAAATCTCTTTTTATTCAACATTCATCAGTCGCTGCATGCACGGTTTTTCTGTACTGTTTCAGGTACCTACTTAAAAAAAAACTTCGAAATACCTGATAAATCTGTTCCCGATGATATCGGTTCAAGTATTTTGAGACTTGTTTTCCGAGTGTCGCTTTGCATTTTAAAGCCAGGTAACTATTTACAAGCATTTTCAGAGAAGGCTTTCAGCTCTGTATTAGGTTGCTGGGAGGCCTCGTTAAAGCTCCGCCGGAATGCGGGCATGCGCCTGATTGCGCGACCGCGGCTGCGCGCGCGCAGGTGTGCCCGTGGGAAACTATCCTGCGCCTCCCGCTCCTAAAGTCCTAATTCTCTTGTCTTGCCTGTTTACTGAAAGGCATTTAGAAATGCCTTTAAAAATGAATACTCACTTAGGTCTCTCGTACTTTAACAGTCTGGTAATTGTTTGCAGTTGGTAATTCGACATAAAAAAACAACTGAGAACAATATTTACTAGCAGATTGTTAGCAAAAAATTGTAGGTCAGTGCAAAAAGGTAACAAATCTATGACTTCAATTTCGCCTATCACTAATAAGCATAGGCGTAGTATAAAATAAATGACCACTAATGAAGGAATGTTTCATCACCTAATTGGTTTTATAGTTGAGCTGAATAACTGCTTATACTTATTAAATTTAAGATTACTTTTCCTCAGTAAACAAGCTATCTTGAAATGCGATCTAAATAAGTAAAGAAATATAAAAAAATTGGGCTTGGTGTTTCTTAAATTAATAAGATAGGCGTTGATTAAAAATAAGATAGAGACCTTGCACCAGAAATCAACTTCATAAGTAGGCATTATGTGTTTCCGTGTTTTAACGATTTTATATTAACGGTTTGGAGGAAAAAAACATCTAAAACGGAATATAGATAAGTATGAAGTTAAGTTCCCGACAGCTGTCCGTTCGTTCGTTTGATTGCTGTGGTCAGGTCAGAGTTCGCTGCGAAATAATAATAATGCAACATATATACCTATGTACGTCCCACTGTACAGGCACAAGCCTTCTCTCAAAGAAAGAAAAAGAGTATGGACTTAATATGGATGAAGCTCAACTTGGGAGTAAACTGCATGCTGTCGCTGTCTAAATCATGCGACAAGACAGTGACGGCATCGGTTTTGTTCTCCGGTGGGTTTTATCTGACTATTGAAAAACCCGGTGAACACTCAGATTTCCTCACGATGTTTTCCTTCACCGTCAGCGAGTGGTATTGCTACTGTAACTTCGCAAATGTACGTAAATTATAAAACAAAGTCATTAGTTGGAACGAAATTAATTCGAACCCATGACCTTTCGAATGTGAGGCCGGCGTTCTACCGCTCCGCTATCACATATAAGATAAGATAATAGGGATAATAGTGACGTCAGCGTTAGAACAGAACCACAATTGTTGTAAAACGCAAGACCTACTTGGGGTGTTTCAAGAAAAGCGCATTTTAGAAAAAAACCGTGTATTTTATGTTTTAATTTAAAATACAATCTAACACGCAATTCTTTGTTTCAAAAGGAGTTTTGATTGATTTTATTTTAGTGTTAGCATCAGTGCTATAAACATATTTTTAATAAAATATCATTCAAAAGAAACCTCAAATTTGCAATTTAAATTACCGAGCGGATTAAAAAGTCAATGAATAATTTTACAGTATCATTGTTCCTTCATAAATACCGTTGAGAGATATAAGGGCATGTTTCGATAAAAATAGGTTATCTCCAAGTCCACGTGCTGGCAGTGTAGTCGACAGTACATTGACCATAGCCGCGTTTCATAAAACTACAATTCTTAGTTTATTACTACTATGTGATGTACATTGTAATGTTGAGGAAGCCAAAGTGATCTGTCAGGATCGTGGCAAGTGGCAGACCTTGGTCTCTGCCTAACCCTCTGGGACGCAGGCTTGAGTTTATGTTCGTATGAATGTATGCTGATGTACATTGCATAGCAGTCTTCCTGTAATATGTGGGTTAATCGACTTGGCAATGTACAACGAATTAACGTTATAAGCAATACGTCCCACTGTAGGGCACAGGCCTTGTCTCAGAAAGAGAGTATGGGCTTAATCACCATGCTTGCCCACCGCGGATTGGTGACTTCAAGCGCTGAGGTATGTGAATAGCTCAGACACTTCGGTTTCCTCACGATGTTTTTCTTCGCCATTAGCGAGTGGTATTGCTACTATAACTTCGCAAATGTACGTAACATAGAAAACAAAGTCATAGGTACATGCCCGCACTGGGAATCGAACCTGGGTTTCTCGCTTCGCTTCCACTAGGCTACCACCGCTCATAGTAAACCATGAATTGAAGTTCTATGAAACAGGCCCCTGGTATGCGTACAGCGTACAACCAGTAGGTACCTACGTGTAAAGGTCGATCTGTTGTTGACTCAATTTATAGATGAGAATTTTGGTAGTAGACTTTGTAGTTTTGTAAGAATTGGTTATCTAAACAATACGTTATCAGTAGTCACTTTATCAACGCTAGATTGTTCACGGTCTAAAGTAAGTATTCGTTATCATTACGTAATTTTGTCACGTATTCAAATATAAATAATCTACTTCCCTTTCTTACGAACAAACCGAAAATATTCTAGTATCCTCTAACCCAATGTTTTTCAATCTTTTTGAAGACGCGAGCCCCGTTGGAGCTAAAAAATTCTAGCCCCCGGGCCACAAGACCATATTAAGTGTCAGTAATTTCAAAGATGATGTAGTTAGAAAGGACCTACAACTAAGTGTTGGCATATCCTTTATGCCAAATACCGGGACTTGAATGAAAAAAAAGTAGGGCCCACAGCCCACTTTAGAATTAAGAATTTCTGGGCAGCAATCTTGTCAGCGCATCCAACAATCAACTTAATTATCGGTAGTATTTTGATTTAGTTCCGTGAAAATTCAGCGCAATCAAAAGAAACATATCTGTTTTGCAGGCGCGCGTGAGCGCGACCAAAAATTAACTACAGTGGCTTTTTCCTAAAAAACAAAAGATGTGTCTTGAAAGCTAGCCAGGAAATTTATGGTGACTAAATTGACGCAGGCATTTTCATAGAAATTCTGTGCCCTCGATTATAAAATATTTGTCTTATAGATCCGAAAATTTACTAAATTGATGGTGCCAATTTCATTCAATTCTGTAAAAACCTAGCGCCCTCAAAAATAAGCCTCAGCCTTATAATGACGCATAAAATGTATTAAATTGACGTTGGAATTTTCGTAAGAACTTACAATCCCAAAACAAAAAGATCAGTCTTGAAAATTTTATAAATTAAGAAAGAAAGAAAGAGAAATTGACGGCGGGAAATTCATTAGTTCCGTAAAAACATATAAATGTTCACGATGGTGCCGAAAATGTTATATACTGTCATTTTGGCATTTCACATAAGATTGAAATTTTCATTACGGTATATTAAAACTCAGCGCCTTCGAAAATAAAAGAAGTTCCCCAAATCCCGTCCGTTCCTGGCCGTTTGTTTTATTCTATCACTACTAAATTGTTGAATTTGCCAATATTGCCACTGGCAACAATTACTATAAACCTAGCATTAAAATTGGATAGAAAATGTTTAATTTGCTCGAAAAATCACGCGTGCGCATAATTTTGATTTTTCGACACAATTAAGAGATTCATCCATAATACTGAAAATATCGAAATACCGGTATTGGGATTTTTCAAAACCGGTTTTTCAATTGCGGATATTTCGTCCGGTATTCCGGTTTTTTGGTATTAACGAAAACCGGTATCGATGCTCTACTAGGGACTGAGTACCTACGGGGTGTTGCAGAAAGGTCTGATTTTATTCTACTCATCAATAAAAACATCCTTATTATGAGACCATCGCTGAAAACACGACAAAATATCAGCTATTCCTTACAAAATTCTGATTCCTTGCAAAATTTGCTTCTCGCTTTAGCGAATTATTAAAAAAACACTTCATTTTTTTGGCCGTTGGTTAGTCGAAAAGAAGCAAGAATTTTTTAAAATAAAATACCGTCTTACGCAATGTCCGCGGTAGAGTGCAACTTTACGTATGACAGCAGCAAATTGATCATACAGCGATTGATGGACCAACTATGAAATGGCGCACATTTGGCCCATTTTGTTTGCCCCACATGGACACAACGCGTCCAAATGATGCACTCTCTAGCTTTGTACTCAATTATGCCCATATTTGTTAACAATGTCCCAGGACTGTATTGACATCTGGTGCTGCTGCTCTCATAGTACCACCGTGAATACAAAACCAAGGGATATTTTTAGTTTAGAGTCCCATTGTGGAGATTGTAGAGCTCATTATTGGTCCTTCTACTCACTGTAACAATCTAGGACGACGGTGATAGAAACTGTACTTTAGTGAGCTTACAATAGGGTTGGTTTTTGCCTGTGATAGTAGAAGTAGTAGTGGAAAAATGACATAATGTTAACAACGGGTGTATAGCCACTCGTGACATAATCGCACGCCAGCTGAGGGGTGACAGCTATTTGCACTTTTTGTGTATTTTGCCAGTTGGCGCACACATAATGTAATTTGTTGACATGTAGATTCGGTTTCATTGAGATATTAGCACAACTGACGCGTTGTTTGCGGCACAATAGCGGCGATGTTAACGGCACATACAACCAGATTATTTGCTGCAGGAGTGCTGTTTATGCTGATTAAAATATTTATGCAAATATTACCCATTATAGTAATTTAAGTAGGTGCTTTGTTTACCATTTCAGATTTAAAACTTTACGATAACCGTATATAACGTGTTATTTAGTGAAATAACGCAAAACATTAGGACAGTTTCTTCAGTATCCATAACTAAACCACTTCACCTAGGTGATTAAACATTCATACAACCTTGATATTAAACGCGCAAATTTTTTTGAAAAATAAAAATGTATATGTTGAGGATTAGAAGTGATTTAATTAATCGATACTGAAGAAAAAGTCTTCAGGTGTTTCGTTACGACACGCTGTATTATGTAAGCCTGACTTTACAAGTTTGACTGCCGTAAGCACCTGTGACGTCATGCCCAAATTCGCCCAATAAGTCACTGCCGAACGATAATATATTTTGCTGACGGCACTAGAGCTGTAATCGCGCGCCCGCGACGTGTGCACCAAACTAGTCGACCCTCGCGTCACTTACGACTGCTTATAGGTCACTACGCCAAGGAGTCGAGTTCAGTACACTTCTGACTACAATTAATAATAGGTGTCGTTTGAAACACATCGCGATAACGCAAATATCGTAAGTGGCAATGGCATCGAACGGTGAAACTGATATAAAGGCGTCCGCATTGGAGCTAATCGGGAGCACGCCACTGGTGGCCTTGGACCGTCTGTACACGGGTCCAGGCCGGATTCTGGCCAAATGTGAGTTCATGAACCCCGGCGCGTCGATTAAATGCCGCTCGTCACTACACATGATCCAAGAAGCACGCAAGTCTGGAGCTCTGAAGCCGGGCGCGCCTGTGCTGGAGGTAACGTCGGGGAACCAGGGCTGCGGGCTGGCGGTGGTCTGCGCCGTGCTGGGTCACCCGCTCACCGTCACCATGTCCATGGGCAACAGCGCGCAGCGAGCCATACACATGGAGGCGCTCGGGGCCAAGTGCGTGCGCGTGCCGCAAGTCGAGGGCACCTACGGGAACGTCACGCTCGCCGACGTGAAGGCGGCCGAAGCTGTGGGCTTGCAGATCGCTGAAGATACTGGCGCGTACTACGTCAACCAGTTCAACAACGAAGCGAACGCCAACTCCCACTACGAGACCACCGGTCCCGAGATCTGGCGGCAGACCGGTGGGCGCGTCGACGTATTTGTAGCGACGGTGGGCACTGCTGGAACTTTTACTGGCACTTCTAGGTACCTCAAGGATAAGAATCCGGAACTGAAGGCGTTCGTTGTGGAGCCGACCGGCTCCCAGCCCATCAAGGGTGATCCGATTACTAAACCCCTGCATGTGCTGCAAGGTTCGGGGTACGGTTGTGTGCCGAACCTTTTCAAGTTTGACTATATGGATGGCACGCTGGAAGTCAGTGATGAAGAGGCAATTCAATACAAGGGCCTGCTGGGAGAGAAGGAGGGTCTGTTCTGCGGCTACACTAGTGGCGCCAACGTGGCGGCCGCGGTGAAACTGCTGGAGTCGGGCAAGATCCCGAAGGACGCTTGGGTGGTTACGTTACTCAATGATTCGGGTCTGAAGTACACTCCGGTACCAAATGAAGTTTTAACGTAGGTGGTTAATCAAGATTTGTGTATGTTAATTTCTGTTATAAGTCTCAAAATCATCTCAATAAACTTACCTACGTTCACCTTTTCCTTTTCTTTCTTACTTTATTGTCCTTTTATGTTCATTTCTCGGAACCTCATTCCTCGGGCTAAAATAAGAGAAGTTGGAAGGGACTGCCCAAGGACAAAGGAGATCTAAATCAGATATCTAAATAGTTAGCAGGTAAAAAATCCCGGTGCCAAAATGGCGAATCACATTTAGTTTTTGCAAAGAATCCAATTAAAGAAACAGAAAACACCTGCCCAAAAAACTGGCGTTTTGGCCTTGGACCTGTCACGTCGAGAAGCCATACTAAATTGGGCCTTGAAGGCTGTATTTGGGATGAGTATGATAACATATACGTCATTCCAATTTTTTATTTTACGAAGCTGAATGATACTGTCGGTATTTAAAAGACTGCGAAACTAATGCTGCTTTTTCCGAACCGTTAAATACTTACAAAACCTAGGTAATGAATGCTACGACTGTTGATACTTAGTGCTTGTTAGTAAAGCAGTAAAGTAATTAAACGACAACTTATCTGAACGAACTGGCTTAATCCTTATTTGACACAGGATATTCTAATTTGGCACCATTAAAAGTGATTGTTATTGATTGATATTTGCCTATAGCTCCCGCAATACTACCGGCTAAGTTACGTGAGCGAGAGGTAAATAGATATATGTATGTATTTTCATTACATTACTGATTTTAAGTTGAAAGTACAATTATTGCTGCCGTAACCCAGCTGGGTTTTACTAATTTTACGATCATTTCACCGTGAACTTCCCAAGTTATGCTTATGAACATGAGCTATGTGGGGAACGGAGTAACATTCGGTGGTAAGATTAACTGTACGCAATGTTACATATCGACGGTTAAGATTCAATACCACCTAAATACAAAAACAAGATTTTACAGGAAATGAAAAAAACGTTTAATTTTTTAATTTTCGAACTGAACTATACCTTTTTTACTTGAAAAATATTATAAAATTATGCCGTATTTTCCCTTTATGTTGTTAAATCTTTATGTCTAGCCGTTTTCGAAATAATGTTAGTTAGGTGTTCATGGTATTAATTGAGAGAGTAATATTTTAACTAATGTTAGATAGATGTTATTGGCGGAGGATAAATAATAAAAAACTAAGTAGTTTTATTTATTATATATACTTTATTATCATAAAATCAGAAAATAACATAATAAAATAGCTTCTTTAATCATTGGGTATTTGGTAACAAAAAAATAACTTCCAATATATTTTTCACGTAACAAAACAATCAATTCTATCGTATTTTTAAGCAATTACAGGCATTAAAATAGTACCTACGTAACCTTCATGGTACCTAAAACATAATACCGCAAGGAGGAAGTAACAAAAAAAAATCTAAATCAACGCAACATGATAGTTAGCGAAATAAGATAAAAACAAAAACCAGGTAAAAAATAAGTATGCGGCAATGTGTCATAGAAATGATGACAGTCCATTGGAAAGACTTCTTTCAACTCTTGAAGATGCTGAAATTTGGTAGAGCAATAGGAATCATTTCAAAGCGTAAATTTGTGTAAACGACGTCCAAATTAAGTCTTCTTGGTCTTCGCGGAAAAACATTCCAATCGTCATCAAAATGTAACTTTACTTTGATAACTTCTTCTTGATCGTAAAGAATAGCTCGAATGTCAGTCACTACAGGATCACTAGGTTTGCGCCCTGGTCTTATACTTTTATAGATCCAGTTATTTTCATCCGAATAATTTTTCACAGATGTGTGATCTATCTGAATCACTTCATACGGATTAGAGAGTCGAGCTTCTTTAGTAGCAGATACATAATCTGAAGGCAGATGAATTTCTCTATTCTTGAGTTTGCGTTCGATTGGGCTGTGAACCGAGTCACATTACATTTGTGTGTGACCAGACTCAAAATATTTCTGAGTTATGGTTACTCTATGTTTGATGCTAAAATTAAGCAATGTACTGTGTACTTTAACAACATCCAAAAACGCTTAAATTACAAAATAAAAATAAAAGTTTTTATTTTTATGTAAATATCTTGAAAAATATTATGAAAACCATGGTTTTACTTAATGTTTTGACTGTTGCTAATAATAAACACAACAAGAAGATTTTAGCTGATGATGTATGTTGTGAATTACGCAACAATCAAGCCGCAATAAATTAGATTTCGTAAAAAAGAAAAATATTCAACTACCAGTATTTCGTTTTTTTACTACTTTTTAAGTAGGTACCTACTTTTTAAAGTAAAAACCATCCAAATTATACTTACAGCACTCAGTAAATGTTCCAATTATAACACTGAACACACATTAATATGAATAAACAGAATACAATTTCAGCAAATTTTTCAAATGATTACTGAGGATAACGAAGTAATTGTGAAAAAAACTCGAACAAAGTGAGATATCCGAAGTGAGCGCGTCGGTCTTCAACTCATTTACTCGTTCTGTCATCGTTCTTTTAGGTATACTCACAACAAGCGCTCTAGGACCAGTCCGCTGCGACCAGCGCTGGAGTAAACACATCCTTCGCAATAGATAGGTATTTTTGGCAGACAATACTACGTCAATTTCACATAGACGATATTGTCATGGTTCAATAACTTTTTAAATATCGTCTTTTTGACCTAGGTGTTTTTTCCAGTGCATGCTAAATTGAATTTTAAAGCGAACTGCATTAAAAAGTCAAAATCGCAAAAATGTCAGTTAGGTGGTATTGATTCTTAACCGTTTATTATATCTTGTTCTACTGATAACTGAGTGACAGATAACCTTAGTTTAAAACAAACACTCTGAAACTATTATCTGGCTTTGGCGTTTAAAATATGACCATAGTTAATAAATTGTAATGAGTTAATATTAGGTAAAAATTAAGTTATTGACATATCGCAATGCCGAAAAACAAACTGTTTCTTTAGACTTTTGAATACAGTCCCGGCCCGGGGGGGGTCGTCAGTTGTACCATCGATTTGTATGAACTTATTTTATTTTTATTTTTGACGCTTTAAAATATCAACTAATTTATTTACTTTTTTGACAGGAAAATATAAATTTAACGCAACAAAAGTTGTGTTAAGCCCTCGATAGTTACAGGACAGCTACATATTTTTTTATATGGTCGAATAAAATATCAATTGGGCAGCCACAGGTAGTTCATCGATTTGAATTAAAATAATTGAGGCCCTGTTTTGTTTTTGGCCGTCCTTGCCTGGTCACCATAGCACATCCTGGTCCCAAACTAGGATACCCATAGGGTATCCATAGGGTATCCTAGTTCGGGACCAGGTCAAGTGATTGTATTGTGTAGAAGTTATTATTATTATTCTTTTTCAGAAAAATACGCATGTCTAAAATTGTCGATCTCGTCTCCTGTCTCGTCTTTTTAAAACTTTTTCGTAACACTTTAAACTTACAATTTTTAGCCTTCGCTTGACATGTAAAAAGTCTAACGTGGGCGAAACTTTTGTTTTCTGTAGGTATTTTTCAAATGACTGACCCTCAGTTTCTCGTACACTAACACGCTGTTAATCTACTGTTAACAGCTGTCAATTGACCAAAGTGCATACAAAAAAAAAACACTGAGAGCTGTTAATCTACAGCTTGTTAGTGTGCGAGAAATCGGGGGTGACTGCACTAAATTCATAGATCACACTTCTCGGCAAAAAACCAGTCTTAGGTAAAACAATCCACATTTAACTTAAATATTGCCTTCATTGATTCTCCAATAGCTCATTATGCCATAAAGAAATTATTAAAACACTGATCTATCTGTTAGGCGCAGCTGTCGACAATTATACGACTGACCGCTTGTTAGGTGGGCGTAGCGAGAGCTTTTTACAACCAAATTCTGACTGGCATTTTTGGTAAGTGGTGCCATGCCAATTCTTAACCCCCCCGCTTACATTCCGCCCACTACCACGGGTGTCACCCACTTCTGGGCCATACCTCTATCTACATCAATCAACCAAGTATGTCAGAGCAAAACCCAGGCAAATTAACCCAGTAACTCTAGGATATAAAATTCATTACCAAATGGATGCCAAAATAGAAACGACCTAGATACAGAACAAAGAGGCGGTGGAGTGACTGTGTAGAAGAGGATCTGCTCGCCATCGCGATAAATGTGTTCTTTTCTTTTCTTTTCTTTTCGATATGGAAGTATACCAATTGTAAGAAGGTCGCCAAGCTTCGCGACAGCTGAAAGAGAATTGTGAAGGGGCCAAAACCAGTAAAGAGTTGTACTGTAGCGCCATCGGAAGTAAGAAGAAGTATGTGGTTAATCATTTAGGCAAGCGGAGAGTAGCGGCAGCAATGTGTGTAAATGGGGATTTACGTTTGTCGGCATAGGTTTTTTCTTCCGCTCTAGGCAAGGACTGAGTTGGGTAAAAAACAAATTGGCGCGTTTCGGCTTTAATTCGCAACAGTCGCGTCGCGGACCTTTTTCGTAGAAGCGACCGAAGTTGTTAGGATCCCCGAAAGGTGTGCTTTGAACAATAGGAGTCGTCCTAACTTTGGTTTCACCTTGACTAATACATTCTAATGATAGCCGTAATAGCCAGCCACGTTTTCACCCTGAATGGGAATTACAATCGGTTGGTATTAGAACTATATAGCGAGCAACACTAATGGGATGCGCCCTCTAAGGGTGACACGGGGTAAACCTCCGCGTCGCTACTCCCCTCACCCCTCAGTCAGTCGTTAACGCTATTAAGTGCAACTCATGCGCAACGTGCGCTATGCAAATAGTTTGATTGTTTAGTGCCTTTATTTCAACTAATCCGTGTCAGTAAACCTGTGTATCGTGTTTGTGACATTAAACACTTTTTCCTATGCACACAAACTCTTTAATCAAGACAAACCCACTAAAACCCCTAGCTAGCCGAGTGGTCGTGGCACCTAACGCCACAACTATAATTTGATTTGTCTTTCCAGGACTATACTATACGCTGTACACTGCCTAGAGCCCTATAAATATTTTTTGTTTTACTTAATAACACGAAACATAACATAAAGGCTGCTTTCATACGTTTCTGGGGCCTTTAAGTTTTCTCTCGCCATTTTTACCTGACAGAGAAAGTAAATACAAGAATATTCAAATCATTAAATTATCATGAAGCAAGTGCCTACATAATTAATATTGTCAATCTGTTTGCACATCTTCTTTTACTCCATTCACCTTGCTTCACTTTGCGAGCGCAAATCGTGCTAAAGCCTCAAACATTTGCCATCGCATTAAAGTTGGCCAAACAACTCTTGTTTGCACCTCAGTATTAATAAGTATAATTGCTCGCCTCTATTTACACTAATAGTCTCGGATTGTTTGCGGCCGTGTTTGTGGTCGTGCCTCGGGCGCCATTGCGGAGATCGAACCTGATCGCTGGCAGACGAGCAAACAGATTGGGCAAATAAGCCCTAAATGGTACTGTGATGGACATCCATATGACTTGCTAAAGTACGGATCGACCAACTTTATTTCTATTATTTGAAAAGGGAAAAAAGTCTGTTTACAAAGTCTCATTAAAATAACGCAAAACCTGAAAAACCTTTCTTCAGCATCGATCATTAAAACACTTCTAATAAGCAAAAGTAAAAAAAAACTAAATTTATCTTAAATTTTTCTTACAAGTTTGTCAATGTAGAAAAAAAAACTTCCACACTACACAATCACTCGACTGGTCCCAAACTAGGATACCCTATGCTGTGGTAACCAGGCAAGGACATCACAAACATGGAAAAACACCCAGACTGAGGCAATTTGTACAAATGTACGGCGGCCCCAAGTGGGAATCGAACCCACGACCGCTCTCTTGGTAGTTAAGCGCCTTAACGGCTAGTCCAACGAGGCAGTTAGTTTCAATTCAAACTTTTGGTTATTCGATAACGAAGAAACAGATTTCAGATTATGCATTATTTTATTAAGACATCAAAAATAAGCTGGGCTCTGAGAGTCTAATCCAAGCCCATCGCCGTCGCAGAAGTACCACCCCTTGAGGTCGCCGGTCGGCCGGCGCCCCGTCGGAATCCTGAATACTTTTAATTAGGTACCAACTCTAATTTAGTAAACTGAATGCACGTGGAAAACGTGCGCATGCATTCAGTGGAGGGTTATAAAGAATTTTTCATATAAATTTTAGGATTCAAGAATATAAAATACGTAGTTTAGGTTGGTAAATACGGTAAAGACAAAAATTATCGTTGACTTCATCATTCGCTCAGTTTTTACACAACCAAGCTAACCGCCTAATTTACGAGTCTTTGTAGTTGCTAACGTTACTGGCCAGACAGTTTCTGCGATGCATCATGTTATTTTGGATTCCATTTTCAAATATTTACTAAGCCCCGGGCCACACAGAAGGGACGTGGGGCGGGGGCGCGGGAAAGACGCGACGCGCAGTGTATAGAAATGGCGCCCTTGCCCCGTCTCTTCAGTGTGGGCTTCGTCCCGTCCCTTCAGTACATTTTGTATGAAAGTGAATTAGCTTAACGACGTGTCTTTTCCGCGCTCGCTCCAGCCCCACATCCTTACTGTGTGGCCCGGGCCCAAAACCTACTAGCCAGTGTATATTTTTTGCCATAGACACGACCCTCGCTTTTCCCAGTCTCGAGCTGTTCTCGAGGAAGACGTGCGTGAGATAACGCTCATCCACGGAATTGGTTTTAATCAGTGTCAATATTGACCGCGTGGTGGGAACTCGACAGTGTGCACAGGTGGCCGTTTTACGCAGCACACAGGATGTTTCATTACCTGTCTACCTAGTAAATATTTCTATAATGGAGAAGACGCGCTAGATCTGCCACAAGGTTTTCTAGAAATAATTTAGCTGTCCACACTTCTGTCAGTCATGGTGGGGATCACTCTTTCCGTCACACACACACGACTTGTGTAACAGAAAGGGTGATCCCCTTCTGACCAAATAAACATTTTATACGGTCTATCATCTATTAATAAATACCTATTAAACCATTTTTTTGCATCAAATTATAATGACTCCCTAGATCGTACGTACCAGAAAGGAAAATTAATTTCCCTGCAGGACCGATAGTGGAATAAATTAGTCGTTTGGGTACTTTTTGTTTATAGATTGTTTTATTGAAATTGGTTTTTATAACTAACACCATTTCAGTTTTGTGGAATTGCTGTTGTTATTTGTTTCGTATCGATATCCGGAAACCATCTTTGAGTGAAGCCTCTGCTTTTCTGTCGTTTGAATGTCTAGCCAACTTTGGTGGCGGGGCTACCATGGCGAGCGAACTGTCATGGCGCCAAACTGACAACTTTTCGAACGGTTTTTGGTCATTATTGCGTCGTTTTCGCCGTCGTGAACAATCGTTCTAGCTAATGAAAAACTGTTGAATTTGACATTGTTCAAATAAAATTTAAATTCCTCTCTCCAAATAACATGGAGAACGAGTAATTGTGAAAGTGTGATTTCGGTTGAGAAAAATACTCAAAAAAGTGACGATTGTGGTTCGAAAAAACGAAAGCGTTCTCCTGCTCCAGGTGCGAGCAGCGATGAATCTACGACATCGAGCAACGCCTCCAGCTCAAGTCAAGAAAGAGAAAAGAAAACGGATCAAACATCGTGAGTCATCTTAAATTTGAATTTTTGTCGCTACAAGTGGCCTTTTTGACGAACATGATAACGCAGAATACGGCTAGAGATAATGTTGGCGCCGACGGTGTGGCAGTTTCATCAACCAATAGCGCTGTAACCCTAAATGATCTTAATTTACGGAAAAACCTGAACTTGTACTATGGGATCTTCCTACAACAGCTAAAGTCTGTTTACGCAAAATCGAACGAGAAGCGCCTCGCAAACTTAGCGCAATTACAACATTGTACAGATTACGAAAACAGAATTTTTTTTTTACCCCCGGTTTTGTCCAACTAAATGTAATCGATGAACTGAAACGATTCGAAGGGCCTACCGTACGCCATGACAGCCGCATGGACCTTTTACAGCGTACATTTTGCTGCCCTGTCAAACGTTGTCAAAAAAGCGTTGGTAGCCTAGTGGGTAGAACATCGGACTCGGAAGCAAGAGACCCAGGTTCGATCCCCAGTGCGGGCATGTACCTATGACTTGGTTTTCTAAGTAATGTACATTAGTGAAGTTATAGTAGCCATACCACTCGCTAACGGTGAAGGAAAAACATCGTGAGGAAACCTGAGTGTCTGAGCTAGTCACATACCTCAGCGCTTGAAATCGCCAATCTGCGGTGGGCACGCGTGATTAAGCCCATACTTTCTCCCTGAGAGAAGGCCTGTGCCCTACAGGGGAACGTATTATGCTGCTTATGTTAAACAAAATCATTCAAAACATATCTTTCACCATCAATGTGCTACATACGCGGTCTTGGCTGGATCATAAACTTCGCCAAGTCTGTGCTGGTTACGACTCGATGCCTCGAGTTTGAGTTTGAGTTTGCCTATGACGTGGGACACAAAACGCAACGCAAAGTCTTTATGGGAACCAAAAAGCCTAACGCTACGCAAAGTACTTCAGCACCATCTGCGGAAAGGAAGTCGGTCCCTCAGACAGTACTAATCGCTTATGGGGAGACTCAACTTCGGCACGTTCGTGACCCGGCGCAGACGGCATCACTGTCGGACAATGCAATCGACAGCTGCCGAAGTATCACCCCTATCGACATGCGACAAGTAAGTATCCCGCAGCCAGTCCTTTCAGAGATGCAGTGGTGGCTCAGCACATTACGACGCTCAATGCCTATACACACAGAACCAGTCACCCATCTTCTGACGACAGACGCGTTCGACTTCGGATGGGGCGCACAAAAAATAAGGCACGCGAACAGAAAAGAGATGTCGATTGATCAAGAGAAACATCACCTTCAGAACGCTCAGATATTCCTCTATCACAAACGCACTCCGACACCTACATAAACAAAGAAGGCCAAGTAAAAAAAATACTCGAGCAGACACAGGATCTTCTTACGGTGCTCGATCACTGGAATATTTCTCTAACAGGTCAGTACTTCCCAGGCCGATTCAATGCAGAGGTGGACGCGGTATCTCGCGGCAAGTCCTGTCCAGAATGGCACTTTACTCCGCACGCAACAAGCGAGATATTTCAACTGTGAGGCAAGCCGGGATCTTTTCGCATCTCGAACAGCCCATGTGGTAGAAAGGCATATCTCACTAGACCCGAAGCATCATCGAGCTCTGTCGCACAATGCGTTTTGTCACCAGTGGAACTACGAACTGGCATAGCTGTTCCCTCCACCCAACTTGATACCACGCGTGTTGTCCCACCTGAACCTAGCCAACGGCCATTACATACTGATAGCCCCCAAGTGGAAAAGTCTTTTGACAGGCAGACCTACATCAATGAGCACTCCAGCCCTGGCCCGAGTACTAGTAGACAAGACGATGGGTTACCATCCACCGGAAATACAAAACCTATGTCTGGAGGCACGGTTGATTTTGGGTGGCAAGGTTTAGTGGACAGTTGGACTGAGTCACAACGTAATCTTCTAATGTTAAGTTGGTGACCATAAACACTTACAAACCGGCATAGAATAGATGGAAAACAGCCAGTACATAGACTATAGAAATCCTAAGGCTGAACAAATAGCTCTTTACTTAGCATGATGCAGCTTTAGCTTATAGAACTATTTTGGTGCACAAATCGGTGATCGCTACGTTCTCTAATGTAAATGATGATGTAGTTTGTTTCAAGCCTTTTTATCAAACATATTCTCAAAGCAATAGCTGCAGCAAAACAAAAACCTGCTAAACCACCGATTTGGAACCCAGTACTATTGCAATATTTATGTAATCATCCACCTGCCGAGAATAATCTGTATCAGGTATCCAGATATATAGCCACCTTATTACTTCTTACATCTGGGCGCAGAGTCCACGATCTTATTCTTCTAAGTATCGAGCCTGGCTTCATGGATTAAGGTGAGCCAATTGTATTCTGGCCCACGTTTGGGTCCAAGACCGACAATGCCAACTACAAACAGTCTGGATGGAGGTTGGGGGGGCACCCGGACAGGAATCTTAATGTCATCTATTGGACCAGGCTGTTATTGCCCTTGTCAGAGTCGCGCAGAAAAATTGGTAAGTTCAAAGAACTTTTTGTCACAGCCAGAGGTGACCCGAAACCTACATCCAGAACGCTCTTGGATGGCTGGATAAAATCTTTGCCTGTTATTTAAGTGTTGTTTTTGTTGACGTTTTTTATTGTAAATAAAGTGTAACAAACAAACAAACATTTAGAAAATTGTATTAAAGGGAATTCAAACTAATACTGTTAGAAAGGATTTGACGTGCCTATAAATTTTTTTCGTTGCCGCATGAATAATCATTGTTTAAACAAAAACCAGATTACAACCTTATTTTTGTTTTATTAAATTGTAGTAATTATTGATTGATTGAAACCAATATATTCAAATTATTGATTGTTAACATTTAATTACATTTATCTTCGTTGATAAAACAAGAGTTTCCTTGCTTTCATATACAACTCTTTATCTCTTCACTATAGCGTTTTACAAACTTTTCTAATACGTCACTCGAAGATGGATTCCGGGTTAAACAAATTATAGAGAGTTTTACCTAAAAATAAAAAACATACCTATTGTCCGGAATTCAGAATTCTATCTGGTATATCTTGAGCTTCATAATGACCAAAAACCTTTCGAAAAGTTGTCAGTTTGGCGCCATGACAGTTCGCCCAACAAGGTAGGTGGCGCCACCGTGGGGGAAAGGAAGTTTGCTACACACTCAAACGACAGAAAAGTAGAGGCTTCACTCAAAGATGGCTCCCGGATATCTCAAGAAAAAAATAATAGGTATGTTTTATTTAAAGGTAAAACTCTCTATTAAAATACCGCATTACCTGAAAACCCTAAACATATGATTGTCATTTAGCCGGCTGATGTAATAAATAATTCGATTCGGAAAAGGTGTTAAAACAAAATAGATCAGTAATTTAGTACTTGACAGTCATTACAATCGGTACGCACCAAAAGCAATGTCGACCACATTCCTGCCAGGAACCAGTTTATAGAAATTCCGTTGCAATAAATTAGGCAACTTTTCATGGGATTGGTTCCGCAACTGTGAAAAGATAATTTTCCATTGAATTGCATTTAGGAATTGGATTGCGCTATCACCAATGCTTGGTGGGCGCGCGGGGAGTTTAAGCCCAAATTCTGCGTTTCGGGCCCATATACGTCCCTCTGTTATGTTATGTAGGAATAAGTGCACACTTATGTATCTTACATAACTTAAAGAATAGTGGTACTTATTTAATTAAAATTTAAGAACGTTTTTTCTCTAGAGATCGCAAGTTCGATTCTCGATGTAGCAGACTTATTTAGTTTCGTTAATTTGTGAAAACGAAAACCATATTATCAACAACAGCGCCATTGTAATGTTCCCTGAAAAACTGATTAAAAACCTACTACCACGTTAAAACTTGCACCTTGAAGCTTACCTCTTCGCAAAGAACCTTTACGTTTTTCACAGAGACAGGATGTGTTTCAATTCAATAAGAAAATTGTCTTTTTCCTGTGGGGCAGGTGGCGACCGGCTCTTTAATAGAAGTACGTAGATTTCCTACATCTAATAAGTGCACCTGGCTGGTTTATTGTTGCTTAGAACAAGCGAACTGATTTCACGTCACATTTTGCATCCGCGATCGCTTCCTGTGCCATCACAGTTGGAATGTAAGGATCTGATACGCCAAGAGAGCTTGTATGCGAATTGTGTGGAACAACCTGAGCTAAATGCAACGAAAGTGCATTTTTGGAAGCTTGAAGTTGAGAATCGATTATGATTGGCGAAACAATGCAATTAGCAATGATTATTGTTCGATACAGAATTTTAGACCCTGGCCACACGGGAAGGGACGTGGGACAATGGCGCGGAAAAGACGCGCCATTAATCCAATTCACTTTCATACAAAATGTACTGAAGGGACAGGATGAAGCCCTCACAGAAGAGACGGGGCGAGGGCGCGATTTCTATGCAACGGGTCGCGTCTTTTCCGGGCCCCCGCCCCACGTCCCTTCTGTGTGGCCCGGGCCCTAGCTGTTCGCACGCGGCATAGTACTTGTTATAAACCTGAAAATCGTTTCGTCAGTATCGAAAACCCGTGCATCTTAAGTCGACACCTCGCGCGACTCGATCTTCTTCGCGAGAGATGCCTATTTACTTCGGGTTGTACCGTTAGAATGACATTGTACTGCTATTGCTTAATAGATGGCCATCATCATCATCAGCCATTCGACGCCCACTACAGAACATAGGCCTCCCTCATGGTTTTCCAAGCTTCCCGGTCTTGTGCCGCCCGCATCCAGCGACTCCCCGCCACCGCAACGAGGTCGTCAGACCATCTGGTGGCGGGCCTTCCCACACTGCGTCGTCCGCTCCGCGGTCGCCAGGTCAGAACTTTTTTGCTCCAACGGCCATCAGTTCTCCGAGCTAGTATGTACCCCGCCCACTGCCACTTCAACTGAGCAATTCTTCGAGATATATTAGTAACTCGGGTTCCTCTGCGGATCTCCTCATTCCTGATTCGATCACGCAGTGAAATTCCTAACGTAGCTCTCCAAATAGACAGCCCAATAGACGGCCAAATGGATACAAATAACAGCCAGCTATTGTCGTGCTTATATTATTCTATTAGACTCTATGGCCTGAAGTGTTACAGGTTGACTCGTACATTCTAGTTCACTTAAGTCTTGCCCGTATGAGTAGGTACCTAACCTCTTTGTAAACGAGCCCTTATCAGCTCCAAGAAAAAACCTATTAGCCTCACTCACGTATCAAAATTATTGGTCTAATATTACGTAAGAAAAGGTAATAACTAATGAGGTGTTGGTTGGCATCGCCGGCATTGAGAGATTAAAACGCGCTGCAGACACGCTTTAACATATGTCTTTATTCAAATCGTCCAGATTTATTAATTTCCACCGCAGTTGGGTTTTCAGCGCTAGCTTGCGCTTGCTTGAGCTTCTGAAGGCACACAATTTTGTTTCATAATACAGGTGTTGCCTTCATATTTTCTAAAAAATCTAAGAATTTGATGAATAATTTGGATGTTTGCACTAACTAGCCTTCCCTGCCGCATCGTAAACCAGCAAAGATAGCTCCTTCAGATATAATATGGGATGTTAATATAAAGAAAGTTTTATAAAACAAGTCACGGAACTTACCTACTTAGGTACAAACGAGTGCTACGATGCCACGATACATTGCGCGTTGAAAATTCAAACTGGAACAAGTGCGTGTCGGGCCACGCGCAATGTAAAGTTCCGTAGAAAGAGAGTCTTTTTATCTGCTTTACAGAATTAACAACTCCATCGAAGTCATTTTCAATGGATTTTGTACGAAATTTTACTTTTATGAGTTGGTTGCCTATTACTCGTTAACTAGTAAAGCCTACTTAGCCGTGATACTTTTCCTTTTAAGTTCATTATACATATATGCTACTATGAATCGTTTCACGTTTCTAATATCAATCGGCTAAAAGCCAGGAGAAGGAAGGGACGCCATACTCAGAAAAAAATTGCGCTTTAAAGCTTAATATTTCTCAAACGGAACCCTAAATCAAAAAGTTGCTTTCCCACACTCACAATATTTTTCAACGAAAAATCGAACGATGCCCCAAATCATAGGGTAGACGAGAAAAAAAACCATCCCCACTTTTCATGTAACATGGAGGAGGTACAGTAAAAAAAATTATTTTCCATAATTTTATTCTTTAACTTTGTCGGCTAATAAATAAATGTATATAGACATACCAAATTACAGCTTTCTAGTACCACCGGTCTTTGCGCTAGGCCGCGGACGGACAGACAGACAGACGGAAATGGCGAAACTATAAGGGTTCTTTGTCGGACTACGGAACCCTAAAAATGTAAGTTTCTATAAGGTTTCTTCGGAACTATACTGGACATATACAATACTAGACGCATTTCTATTTCTGCGAAGATATCTAATTAGCCTCATTTCTTTCACGCCAACCCACCGTTCCCTTGCCAGTCTCGTCTTTGTGAAAATCTCTTATATACAAAAATTAATTGCTGTTCGTTAGTCTCACTAAAACTCGAGAACGGCTGGGCCGATTTGGCTAATTGTTGTTTGATATATTTGTGGAAGTCCACGGAAGGTTTAAACGGTGAGAAGAAAAAAAAAACGGTTGAAGTCGGTGATACGAAGTTCACGGGGTCATCTAGTATGCAATAAAAAAACTTAGTATTAGGCATAGTTTCTTTGGAAAAAAATATCGTCATACAGTGTTTAAATGTGCATTTCAGGAAGGGCAAATTATTAACACCCTATAAAACTGCTCCCGCGCCGGCAGCCTCGATCGTCGTCCTCATGAAGACATAATAATACGTGGACCAGTGTTGCCTCACCAGTAACGTCTTCTCGATCAGATTCTATTCTGGTGCACACATGCAGTTGCGTATCGCTTTAGTGCTCTGCCGTGAGCCATGCACTATCTATATATCATCATCATCAGCCATTTGACGCCCACTGCAGAACATAGGCCTCCTTCGTGGTTTTCATAACCATGAGGGGTTTTGCCATAATCGCCACGCTTGGCAGGCGGGTTAGCAATCGCAGTGTGTGGTTGGAATCTCAGGAAGACGCTGCTGCCCGTCTCCTGGCAATTGATTTCCTTAGTCGCCTTCTACGACATCCACGGAAGGAAATGGAGTGACGCTATTCTTAATCCGGTGCCACACGGATATATACAACCCAGGAAATACGTCCACTGTTGGGTACAGGCCTCTTCACCGTCACGCCAACCTCCTCGGTCCCCTACTAATCTTGTCCATTGCCCTCCTGACGCCTTCTTGGTGTCATCTACCAATATATTAAGGGTAGCCTACTCACCACCCACCACTCTGTGACCGCCTTCGTCTACCGTCCATCTTCCCATCTAACCAGATGTCTCTCCCATTCACACCTAATTTCCTCGAAATTGAGAACGCTTGTAATAATGACCGGCGCCGCCGCGTCGCGTCGTTGCTCTACGACGAGATCTAAAGCGCTTGCTATAAACGCCACAAAAGCCCTGAAGCGCTGGCTAGCAAGTTGTCCCAGCAGCATTGTCCACAAGGCCGACATTGTGCTGGGTCGAGATTGTGCGCGATTGGCTGCGGCGGGCAGCTGGCGCCGCGGCCATTACTCTGACACGTTTCCTATTAGAATCGTGTTAGAGAGAGCATTCCATAATTATTGGAGGCTGGCAGGTGCGCAGCGCCCACATACCACCGACTGTAGCTCTGTTGTCGAGGGGCTGGCTTGGCCTTTAGTAGGGCCAACACACAAAAATTTTCAAGTCTACGTAGAGAAGAGTAAACTTAAATGAAATATAGGTTAGAGTAGACCTAAGCGAGGAAATAGTCTTAGATGCTCGCTGACATGGCTGGCCTCTACGATCAAGAAATCATCGAAGACTTCACTTAGACTAGAAAGACAATACGGAGTTGATATTAAAATGTACAGAGCGCAAGAAACCGCGTCTTTATCGGCAGATACAGACAAATTCAGCTGAAAGATCCCTAGAAGTTCAGATCGCTAAGCTGAATTTTCAGGAAGTTTTGAGTTTTTGTGCCTTACTGGGCACTCGCACTCAAAACTTCCTGAAAAGGAGGGTTGTTATGCATGAGGAAATAGACACAAAAACACTGAAATTTACATCTCGATGATTTATACTGTGACTAGCGCCAACTCTTACCTACACTACATGGGTGTCGTGTCCACTCGGACGCTGTGGTGTCAAGGGTAGAAATATAGCCTAAACTTACAGGGTCTTTAAAATTCTCCTCGTAGGTTTACCTACAACAATGCGGTGCAACAAAGCGCAAGTCCCCTATTATGCAAAAGAACTTTAGTAGGTTCATATTTTATAATATTTTCCTTACATACTTATCTGACGGTGAGACGGAAATGAAGCTGCTATAATAAGCTTCCTTGTGAAGTAGCCTTCTTTTAACTAACTTCCTATTCTTAATTTACATACCTTCACTAGATCGTAATCACCCTTAGGACATTTTACGTACATCTGTCTATCCTTTATTGTAGATAGTTGACGAACTTTTTCATTGTGCGAGTAACATAAATTCAAAACTTCATCTAGCAGAATAGATCCAATTTAACAAATTTTAGGTCAATCTTTGTTTTTATAATCTGATCTGCCTATGATTTTCAACAGTTTGTACTTTGACTCACCTAACATTAACGAAATATCTACTAAATAGCTTCAAACAACAACTGATATCGTTATCATGTAATCATTGCTGATTTTGATAGTTGTTACGGAAATGATAACTTATTTATCTTAGAATGTGTGCGGTGTGTGCTAATTATTACACAAAATTATAGTATTTTATTTGCGTTGGAATCTGAATTTGAAGACTTTTGATTAACTACGATAATGCTGAGTGCCGTTGAGGCTGTGACCCCCTTACTTCCCTGAATGCAAATTTCACCATTCCACTATATGCGGGTCGTCACTAACTACCATCCAGGTTTCTTTTATGTGAAGCGGACGACCTCTCCATATTTGCAAAAGAAGTCAAATTATGCGCACTTAAATCCTGTCGTAATTCTGACGTTTGCAATAGCAATTAGTATGGAAGTTGACAGTAACATTACACGATTAGAATCGTTTAGGATTTGGTGTGCGCAGTGGGTCTTTAAGCTGAACACATTTTGTCGTTAGCAGCCTGCAATTCCTCGTGTATATCGAAAATCGGGCTTCATTTTGTTCGAATTACGAAATTTCACAATTTTCAACAGGTACCCACTCAATAAAATGCGTGTTTCCGAACTGTTTTCAATGCTTAGGCGAACATAATGAACAAAAGGCTGAATCAAACTGAGATATAACTTTTAGAAAGAAGCAAATTTTTGTTAGTTAATTTGTTTTTTTTTCCTGAGTGATATTTTTTTATTTTTATTTTAAAGAAGACATTTATATTAAGTGAGACCTTCAGGAAACCACAAAATAATTTCGGAAGCAAATGGTTTTGTACTTTAAGGCCCCTATTATACGAAAAAATCTAATATTACAAGCCTTAATGCCGGGTTCTCCGAGCGCATCGATTTGTATGGGACTGATTGCGCTGCACGAGCGAATAGTTAGGGGAAAAGTAGGAATTTTTGAAATTACAGAAATACAAATCCTATTAATAGAATTTTTATGACCGACGTCAATAACACATTTAGTGATAGTCATTTTGGTATATTTTTTATTATCCAAAACTTGGTACAGCTCAAATAAAACCATATCTTGTGATTATTTAGACTCCTGTTCTCGATTTTTTTTGATGCTATAAAGTTTAAAAAAACATCAAAATAGTGACCGACAGCCCTAGATAGGACATTGAAAAGTAATTTTTTTTTAGATTTTATATATTAACCATTAGAGAGAAAATGTATTTTAAAATACCTGATTTAGAGGTAATGTCGGAGAACCCAGCCTTAATGGCAACTCAAGATTCCCAAGACATAAGCGTCCTTAGTCCACTTGGCCCGTTTTCAGGGAGGAAAGCGCGAAGCGAGACCAAGTGAAGCGAGCGCTTCCTGTCACCCCCTGCGTTATCATTCCATTCATCTCTCTTGGATACTGTTTTAAACCTTAAATTTCCGGGAGGTAACTCAGTAAATAAATCCAGCAAGGTTCACTGGCATTTAACATTCTTCTAACTCCGTGTCTAACGTCCAGCCGGCCACCTGTCGCGGGTTGCTTTTTAATCTTGTTACTCATTTACCATGCACATACTGCGGCTAGGATTACGGCATTACACTGGGCATAGAGTTAGGAACGGTAACCAGGCGTACGCATAACTTTTTATATGTAATTCAAGACAAATTCCCGAAGTTTTTGCACCACAAAAGTTTCTGCAAACACCGTCAGAAGTGGAAATCTGTGGTTGAGGTCGTACGCTCCCCTACGAATTAAAGACCGAAGAAGAATATGAACCACCACGCGCCTGTTAAAGGGGTGCACCCCTAAGACCTAAAAATTATACATGTTACTGTAAAAGCAGTGTATTCTGTTGGTGCTCGTTAATTAAAATAAAATTCAGTGTATGATCTTTTGCTTATATCGAAGCATAATAATTCAAAGGAAATACAAATCCTTACACTCGCCCCTGTTTCTTGACTCAATCTGTTAATCTGCTGGTAACAGCGGTAATTTTGGCCAAAGTGCATATATATAAAAATTATGTCATCATCATCAGCCATTTGACGCCCACTGCAGGACATGGCCTCCATCATGGTTTTTAACCATGAAGGGTTTTGCCATAATTGCCACGCTTGGCAAGCGGGTTGGCGATCGCAGTATGCGGTTGGAATCTCAGGAAGACGCTGCTGCCCGTCTCCTTTAATTGGTTTCCTTAGTCGCCTTCTACGACATCCACGGAAGGAAATAGAGTGACGCTATTCTTAATCCGGGGCCACACGGAGCATATAAAAACGGAGAGTAACTCATCCCAGTCGAAATGTATTTACTCCAAGGCGACGTATCTGTCCTTCTGCTTTCAATAGAACTATATTAACGCTACTTTTTATGGAATGGCTTTAAAAATTATCAAAATTAAAGTGCTTGTTCCACAAACGGAAAGTCCGTATCTGAGCCAATTGGTTTGAAGAAAACCTTAGCTACAGTCGACAACACATCAATATCTATATTTATGTTGCAAAATTGCCAGTAATGTAACTAAGTGCATGGATGTAACTGGACTGAAGAAAATAATAAACAAAGAAAAAAAAAATGCAAAAAAAGGAGATTAAAACAAATCTAATGAACATCCAGCAGGTCTCCCGAGTTTGTAGTCTATGGTTGGTCAAAGTCCTGAGGTTTACAGTCCTGATTTGAGCGTGAAAGGTTGTGGTCTCAGATGCAATTAGCAGCGTATAGTTTTCACTTAAGTCGAGTAATATAGAAAGAATTTTGACTTGCGCCAAGTCACTGGATGAATAAGTAAATAGATAAATGCGTATCCTGGGATAAACGAATAAATAGCCGATTGACAGGCTTGTCAGTCATGCAATTTTTCTAAGGATACCTTGGAAAATGTCATGGTGCAAGATGTTTTGGGACGTATTCAATAGATAGAGCTTACTCCTGGATGAAGAAATGAGTAACATTACATAAACTCACGCCTGTATCCCAGAGGGGTAGGCAGAGACCAGGGACTGCCACTTGCTACGATCCTGACAGATCACTTTCGCTTCCTCAACATTCATTAGTCGTTGCATGCACGCACGCCGGTTTCGGGTACTTTTTATCTTGCCCTTTGCTAATACATCTCCTATTTGGTCGAAGTATGTCCGTCTGGGTCGTCCCTAATCGATTTGTTGTCAATATTTCTTCCTTCATCCTCTCCACATGTCCAAACAAACGCAACATTCCTTTCTCAATAAAATTCTAGTCACTACATCCTTTTTCACTCCACAACGTTCTCTAATCACACTATTGCGTAACCTGTCATTCAAAGTAACACCAGACATACTTCTCAAGGACCTCATTTCTACTGCATTAATCCTACTTTCTTGCTTCTTTTGCCATACCCAAGTCTCGCTAGCATACATAAGTGTTGGGACCAGCACTCTATTATGGATAGCCAATCTAGCTCTTCTGGAGATGTTTCGGCCACTCACAAAGGAGTGCAATGCACCGTTTACACAATTTCCCGCTTTTACTCTTCTTTTTATATCACCTTCACACTTTCCATCCCTGGTAAAAAGGCTCCCCAAATAGACTATTTTTTTCACTTGTTCCACCCTTTCACCTCTAATCCTTGTCTTGCACTCAGTCATTTCATCATCTTTTTCGAACACCATTACGTTTGTCTTACTCACATTAATGTTCATTCCTTTCCTTTTAAACGCCTCATCCATTACTGCTACTTGTGTCTGCAGGTCTTCAACCGACGATGCGAACAAACAAATAAATAAATAAATAATTGTTTATTCTGTAAAATGTGCATACATTTTTAAATAATCTCATTTCCGCCAAACTAAATAATAGTTTGTTGGCAGAATCAAAAACCTGATCATCGGCGGATAACAAGCACTTAACCAGTAGCTCACCCATCCTTATCCCAAAGTCGTTCTCTTTCAAATCACACAGGAAACTGTCCATGAATAAGTTGAGCAACCACGGAGAGGCGACATATCCTTGTCTCACACCCCTGCGGATGCTAAACTAGTCAGTATACCCCCATTAATTCTAACGTAAGCACTGGAGTCTTCATAGAGAGACTTCAGAGCTCGCAGCAAGACGCTGTCCACCCCATACACGGACAGTACCGACCACAGGTCACCACTCTATCATAAGCCTTCTCCAAATCGGCGAACGCACAGAAAACCCTTTGACTTTTGGCCAGAAGTTTCTCCACCATCCGTCTCAAGGAGAAGATTTGGTCCACGCATCCCATTCCCTTTCTAAAATGAGTAGAGCTGTCAGATAGTGTTGGCGCAACTCAGCCTAATAGATTTTTGTCTTAATTTTTTTTATAATTATTGTCGACGTCGAGTCGACACCACATCACCCATTACATCCTTGCACTCTACTCAGGTACTTTACGGACACCCGCCAATGCAAACTAAAGTGTAAAGGTAAGATATGCTATACATAGGCTGAAGCAGGGGAAGCTTAGTATTTCCCTGTGAATTTTCAGAGTTTTGATACCTACTGAACTAATTTACTTATCGAGAGAGTGATCTCTCGTCTAATATCCGCAGGACTATCCGCTGCCGCGTATGAATAAACACCCAGTCTCTAGGAACGCGCACTTACATAGAGCATAGGCAACTTGTCACCTGCTCCCTAGTTCCTGCCGTGATTATACTGCGCGCACCTGCTGCGGCCATTACCCCAGCACCTAGCCTAGCTCAGCTATTTGCTCTATCTAGTAAGTTAAAAGTTTGCTGATGGAGAGACAGCGATTCTGCCGTTAGGAATAAAGCATTGTTTGAATTTACTGGTAGTGCAACATTTTCATGGTGATACAAGTGCTTATGCCTGATGGACCATGGAATAACACTTAATTTGAAAATAAATATTGAAAATGATACAACTGAATACATCTAGAATAGATCCTGCCCCTCCGGGACACAGGCGTGAATTTATGTATGTATGAATAGTTATGTGAAGAGCTTAAAGAACAATAAATTACCTCTATTGCAGTTGTATTGCTTAAAACTGAAATTAATCAATGCTATGAAGCTTGGAGTCATTTATAAATAATTTGTAATTTAAATTACAAATCAGCCTTGCATAGTAGGTATGTGGTGTCGCATACACATTTATCTAAGTTCTTATTAAGCTGGCGCCAATAAGTCGCCGGTGACGATTGCGTTTAGAATTTAGATGTTGGATAATTTATTAATCAACTCATCATTATTGACAGTGTGACAACTGTACTTTGTTCACCGCAAGTCATAATATTTGAACGTGATTCATTGAATTCATGAAGGTAGAATTTTTAATTTGTATATTAGGGTATGTGCTTGTGACCACAGAGAAGTGAAAACTTACATGATTTTCGAAATTTATATGACTGCTGAAGCCGAGTGCATCCGAATCAACGTCACCGACCTAAGTGTGACGCTTCACTTTCATTCACTCTTCAGAAAAAGTATGCCCGAAGAAAATTTGACTTCAGAAATATCCAGAAAAGTAATCTTTCGGATTAAGCCTCTTCCTTGCAGCCTTACCTACAATAAATTTATGTTACCGCGACATTAAGGCAGCTCAATTAAATTAATAAAAAATGCGTCCATAAGTAATCCAGATGCAGTAAAAAATATTTAAATATGTGTGGACATATCGTTAGTGGTAACGAGGTGCCGGCCGTGATTCAGCTTCGCGGCTGGCGACCACGTAATTTGTTCTGCTACAGCCTGATGCAACAGCACAGAAAGCTCGCATGGACCTATCACAAGTACTTGTATTTATCTTTTAAACTACTGCAGTATAAAATCAAAATGTTTTTATTCAAAGTAACACAGAAACTGCGACTTCATGAACGTTACAAGTTAGGTGTCCATTTCAAAATCTAGACCATTTTGGAGAAAAATCAACAAAAAATTATAAAATTGATCTTTTAAAACTGGTTTGTTAGCGTTATCTAACTATCCTTATTAATTAACAGAGTTTACATAATTATTCTAAAACCTAGAACTACTGCATTGACCTAACTTTAATTTTAATTTAACAATTTACATACAAAATATCTAATGAGCAATGCGCCGAAGCGCGCTCAAATTGGTCTGAAGGCTAATCCCCGGTTTCCCGTCCACGGTCTGTTAATTTACTGTTAACAGCTGGTATACTGTCAACTGTACATCAAATCCCAAAATTTGAAGTCTTGAGTTTGATTCGTTTATCAAAATTGTTCTGTAACTTCCCAGCACGTGCTACTGCAGTCTTACTGTAAGAGAAAACTGAACGCCTTCCTCTTCAAAAAACTCCACGAATTCAAGGGTCACCAGTTCATATCGTTGGGTGAGCACTAATTTGTTGTACACTCGATAAATTAACTTTATGGTGAACCTGCGGTGGTAGCCGTGGGTAGAACATTCGACTCGGAAGTGAAAGACCCAGATTCGATTCCCAGTGCGGGCATGTAAGTACCTATGACTTTGTTTTCTAAGTTATGTACATTTGTGAAGTTATAGTAGCGATACCACACGCTAACGGTGAGGAAGGAAAAATCGTGAGGAAACCTGAGTGTCTGAGCTATTCAACCTACCTCAGCACTTGAAATCGCCAATCGATTGTCGACAATGGAGACATAAATTACCTCAATAGCTTTTCGTTGGTTACAGTTTTCTTAGAGGTTCAGAGATTTAGGTGTAAAAGAGACTTGAATACAACTTGACTTACCATAGTAGAGTCGACAGCAGGTCAACCTTTACCTTTTTGGTTGCAAAGTCGCCCTTAACGCAACTGATTAAAGTGCACGTATGTAAACGTTGATTTGATGTTGACTGTACTATATACGTAAGACTTACTGCCGGTTTCTTATACGCTAACAATCCGTCATGGAATGGGAAGACCTCGATGTCGCCGCTCAAGACCACAGCAAGTAGAGATCTACTATATAGGTCACGGTATAAGTAAGTAACAATCTGTTAACGGCTGTCAGTTAACCAAAGTCCTTACAAAGAAAACCATTGACAGGCATCAATAGATTGTTGACGTATGAGAAACAGGCATAATTTTTGCCATGTTGCTAAACCACACCAATATGTTGCACGGAATAGGAGCCCGGTTTCATATGACGATAACCGGATCTCGCCTTAGAATAGAACTCATCTAAACTGAACTCATCTAATCGGAAGTTCATAAGTACCTATGGGTTTAGAAATTTCAGGCAATAATTGAAAGTTCAAGTTGTCGACGGGGCCCTATTTCTATGCCTAAGTATGTCATTCTGTGAGGAAACAACATTTTCTAATTTTTTGCTCCGTTGTACAAATGTTAATACATACAAGTGTCAAACTTGGTGTGTTTACAGAACATCCGAAACAAATAATGAAAACCGGCTAAGTGTAAGTCAGACTCCTAACGGAGTCAGCTATGGATTCCAAATGAAAGAAAATACATTTTTTCCCTCCGTGTTTTTGCTAAATAGGTACGTACCTATGTTATATTGTATTACGGTAATACAGAACCGTGAGTTAGACTTGCACTTGGCCTTTTTTATTTTTATTTGCCAAAAGTCATATTGCTAACCCAGTAACCTATGGGCCTATACCTACCCAGGCCCCTATTTCCCACTGGTCACTCTGAGCACGTGCCCAGGGCCTGATCCTGGCAGATCACCAAACGATAACTACATTTGTTGAGAAAGTACGTACAAAATTAAACAAAATATATTTTACGTTATATATTGCTTATCTACTTTCTTGGTCTAATCTAACAAAATAGTGCTCTGTCAAGATTGTAGGGGCCCCATTATCGTAATGTGCCCAGGGCCTCAAATAGGTTAAAGACGGCCCTGTACCTACCTACCTATACCTATAAGCTACAGCATGTAGGTACTAGGTTATATCCGTAGTATTATATGCTACGAATTCACTATACTAAACAAGTTCGCACATACATATTCAGTTTATTTTTGATACTTAAGTTTTATTAGCACGTTCGTGGCTACATTCCTCCGCTGCGGACCCGAAGGCGGAACTCCAAAGCTGTATTCTATCAATTTTTTTTGCAAACGAGTTGAGTGGCCAAACCAGTGGGACGCTCTGTGTACTAATTTGAAATGAGACCACATGGAATGCTACCGGAGGTTGAAGATCCGCCTATGACATGTACACATAGAAAAAACTGATCTCATAAAATATGTTTAGTTATTACCTACCAGTTTTTTTTATTCGTCCCTTTGAAGGGCACAGGCCTTCTCTCAGAGAGAGAGAGAGAGAGAGAGAGAGAGAGAGAGAGAATGTGGCTTTACCACGCGTGCCCACCGCAGATTGGCAATTTTAGAGTTGGCCGTCCCAAACGTGGAAGTTCTTGTACCGTCAGCACAAAAAGTGGACTAAGTGCTGCGTGCACTTTACGACAAATATATGTAATTTGGAAGGCCTTGGCCCACACAATAAACAACCCGAAATTTGTCTCATCTTGGTAACTTATGACGTATGGTGAACGACGGCCAACCAACGATCTATATTATTGAAGTACAGTGACCATAACGGGACTATAATCAATCTGTAAATTAGCCCTTAACGTAATTGATTAGCACTCTAATGCTGTTGACTGTACTGTATGTGAAAGTTGATGTGTTATCGGCTTCACAATTTGTGATTTCATCCAGATTTAATAAAAATAAAGAAAGACGGAAGCTGAAAGATGCCTCGGTAGGTAGTGTCAACCTGTTATGGAACTGAAATTTTGCGAGCAGTAAACAAAGAAGTTATGAGAATAATTTTAAGTACTTACGCAATTCGTTCCTGTCTAAAGCAAGCTTAATATGCGGAATAAAACAGAATGTTAGTTTTATTCAGTATGTTCATTATAAACATAACGACAATGTTAACAATAACAACCTCAAACTTTCAGGGTTCTACTGTAATATTAATATTGTAGTTGTAAGACGAAAAACCGCAACACAGACCTTAGCCTAGCTCTAGCGTGAATTTCTGTTCCTAAGTATTTATTGGTACCTATCCTGAGACCATCACTATATTTTTGTACCAGTTGTACACTTCATATTTTCCTTTTTTTATCGTAATTTTTAATTACTTAAATACTTTTTTCCTTTATCAGGTTAGGTACCGTAGTTACTTACTCTACTTGCTCTACATAACAAGCGCCTGAGTCAAATGTAGAGGCAATGAGTTACAACTATATATTTCCACGATACCTTCTTGTATTTTCAACGTAAAACTATAGTAATTCTTTGAAAGTCCTCGAAGGCTGAAAGTTCGTGACGTTTAAAATAACAATGAGAAGCCAAGCTACTTTTGCGTAACAATGTACGGCTTATCTGATCTCTTCTTTATCATTGACAATAAATAATAGGCGGCTTGACCAAGCGTGAGCAAATTAATAAATAAATTCTTACTGACTCATCCACTTTATCATCCATAAGGTTCCTGACATAAGGTAGAAATTCCAACTGAGACGTTTAGCTCCGGTGGTACCCACAGTACCAAACAACAATCCCGGCGACGTCTTGGCGGGCGCACACCTGCGAGCGCCCATCTCATCGCAAACAAAGAGGTACCTACTTTAAGTGAAGGAAGTAAGATTGAAAATACAAAGGCAAGGTTAACAGTTAGTTTATTGTACCATAGCGCCAATACAATACTAATCATTGTTGACAAACCAAGTATTTATTTATAGTTTTTTTCCTATCGAAACAGTTTCCAACAGCTATGTTACGGAAAAAAAATACTAGGTAGGTACATAGGTATACTTAGTTCTCAAACGACCGACCCTACTGGCACAGCAGTCACACAAGTTACTTTTATTGCGAGTAGGTCGAAATTTCAAAAGTCTTCTGTAAGATGGAGCGTTAATTAAGCAGTAAGAATCTGACCTTTTTTAAAAGCTTACAAATACTTTTTTTTGTTTGATTAGACTTCTAGTGACCAAGAGAAGCGGTGGTAGCCTAGTGGGTAGAATATTGGACTCGGAAGCGAGAGACCCAGGTTCGATTCCCAGTGCGGGTATGTACCTATGACGTTGTTCTCTAAATCATGTACATTTGTAAAATTATAGTAGCAATACCATTCGCTAACCGTGAAGGAAAACATCGTGAGAAAACCTGAGTGTTTGAGTTCACATACCTCAGCGCTTGAAATCGCCAATCCGCGGTGAGCATGCGTGGTGAGCCTATACTCTCTCCCTGAGAGAAGATCTGTGGCCTACAGTGGGACGTATATAGGCTGCTTATGAAACCAAGAGAATAGTTTTGACTATAAACATAGTTCTCAGATCCGATCATAGATGGCGCTGCTATGCACAATAAAAATTAAAATGTGGTCTATTTGTTTTGCAGAAAATCCTAATATCGTGAAAATAAAAGCGCCCTTTTTTGTCATTCAATATAAAATTGCCTTTCTTGTGTAACTGTTTGTACCAAAAGTTTCAAATAAAACAAAAGAAATCTAAATTTATTTCAAATCACGCTATCAAAAAAACATGGAAGGGTTTGTATAAATAGCGTCTGCTTCGTTTCTTGATGGGAGTTCCAACCAGTTCAACTTTCGGGGTCACACGCTGAGTCTTTATGACTCCCTTACCCTGTGGAAAGTCCCCGGAGCGAGGGCGGAAAGCGCCACGGCTTGAGGCCCGAGGCCGGACGGAGGCCGTAGGGAGGGCTAACCTGCGCGGTGTCCGTCCGATGCATTGCTCAGAGCAAAGCTGATGTTGCAAGGCGTAGGCTAACCAAATGGGGCTTACTCGGTCATGGAACTCCTTCCTTTTTGTCGAAGTTTTTGCTTTGTTACCTTCCTTCCTTTTATGTGATAAATAATAACACAATGTGAGTATTGATTAATCCATTTCCCTTCATGCTAAGCCGTAAAGTAATTTAATTTAAATGTTAAAATATTTTTATAGTTTTCGTACCACAGATTTATTGTTGTTTCGTAACCACTATAATCCATCTTGTAAGAATTCGTGTAATAACAACATTTGGCTTTAAATTGTGTTGTGTTCCTCAGTGTTGTGTCCATACTGTTATTTTTTTTTTAAATAATATTTATCCTTTATCATTCCGAATTAAGAACTTTAAAAATTATACGTCTGTCAACTTTACTAGCTATTTATAATCCTCAATTACTCTATGTTAGACTTAAGAAAGTTCCTAGCTTACAAAGATTTATGAACTTAAAACCCTAAGTGCTCATGAAATCTCATAAAACAGATGACACTTCAGTGTCAGACACATGATTTAAATACATCTCTTTCTTTTTTTACCTGTATTAAACCTATTGTCAACAAAATATAAGCAGGCACTTTATCTAGTGAAGAGCTGGGAAAGCCTACTTCGTCTAAAAATATTATCCTAGGCACTGCATCTATCAAGTGGACACTTTACCTATCTACCATATAGGCCGGAGTTGCCACTAAACGCTGTATAAATCATCTAAGCTAGTTATAAAAGGCTTATAATTATAACTTTAAACACTAACGGTCTTATTTATAAGAACTCGATTCCTTAAAATACTTCAAAAACGCCGATTAAAATAGTCTGTGATGGAGATTTTACAAGGAAAAGATGTAGCCACAAATTAAATAAACAGAGTTTTAGATTGGTTTTAGGGAATCGTGTTTTTATAAATAAGGCCGCTAGTGATAAGTACTTAGTTTAACCTAAATAAAATGTAGAATCAAGCAATCTCGATCAAAACGGCTACCGGACACGAACCAAATGTGGCTTTTCGAATGTAGAGCGCGCCGGCGCTGCGCTGGCGCCACTTTGCATGCCAAATCAGGCCGCGCTGCTAAATATGCACGCTATTACCTATTCAATCAATTAATTCCTTAAGTAGATGTAATAGGTCCTATAAGTACCTACTTCAATGTATTAATTACGCAGATCTACGATGGATTTCCCAACTTAGATTTGGGTACTGAATCTGATAGCTTTCAGGACTGAGGAAAAATAACATCACCTCCACTTTTTTTTTTAAATATTTTAACAGAAAATATAATCGTAACACCATTGAGTACAGTTCTATGGAAGTAGGAAAATAATATTATTCCTGAAAATCTAAGTTGAAATCTAACTTGATAACTACATAATCTTAATCAAAGCATCAAAATATACTAAGATCAGTGCTAGATATAAGAAAATCCTGGGCAGGGGGGACTTCCTCACATCAAATTTGGAGGCCTGAGTATGCGACAGCACTGGATAAGTAAAGGAAGGGCACTGAAACGGAGGCATCTCCATAATTTGCACATTTACAGGTCTTAAATTGACTTTTACATTAGCCCCGAGAGGCTGCCTCGTGGAATTGCAAATGGCCAATAAAAATAAAGCAATTGACTGAATTTAATTTAGTTAGAGGCAAATTACGGCGCGAAATCACCGCTACCTCAGAAGTCGCCATTTGCAATTTGTTCCCGCCCAAATTAGTGAGACGATGTGAGGGATTACCATATTTATAAAAGTGTAATTTAAGATTCATCATAAAATGCAGCAACAAAATGGGAGCCGGGGTCCGAAAATACATCGCTTTAAGCACTGTAATTTGGTTACTGGTATTTGCCATCATCATTAAGTTCGGGTTGTAATTGCTGGCCACCGTCATTCCTTCTTTATTACAGGGAGCATCTTATTCTCTTTTAGTGGCGCTTTTCGGTACAAATGAAAGATATTATGTGAATAAAAATAAAAAAAAAAAGCGGAATAGACTGATTTGTGTGTCTCGCTGGTTGGTGAGAGAAAAAAAAGCCTCCCAGACACTTCAGAAAATTTAATATTGGCAAAATAATTCCGAATTTACGTTTAGGGGCCTGTTTCATAGAACTACAATTCATGGTTTACTATGATAATTCGATGTAAATAGCAAAGTCGATTAACCCACATATTAAAAAGTAGGAAGACTGCTACGCAATGTAGCTCGAATTGTCATAATAAAGTACGAATTTTAGTTAATGAAACTCGGCCCAGAAATCGTACCTACACATATCAAAATGGGGCCGATATGGCCAAAAGTCTCGGCAAGCCACCGCGCTGTCAAATCACGTTCAGAGACACCGCGCAAACCAATATTTAGGTACGTATATTAAAACTACTTACACACTGGTAATGTTGTTGTTCTTGATTTTGCTAAGTGGCAATTTTGGGAACATACGTTTTTAGTTTAATTGGACCTTCGGAGTTAACTGTAGTTTTCTCTGCAAACCTGTTTAATGAGTACGTTATAGGGTCATAGGTTTGCATGAATTTACTGCGTTGGAATTCCGAATCGAAATTATTATATTCTACCTTCATCTTAATGCTATACAATCTCCTTGCGCAAAAAATACTCGATACAAACTCCTTGTGCAAATAACTCCTCGAAATTTTTGATTGGTCGAAATTTTCGACAAGGAGTTTAGCATTAGAATAAAAACTGTTTTGTGTTCTTCGCTGTCAGGTTGACTATTCTAATAATAAAAAGGAAATATTTGTTCCAATTTTAATGTGCATTTTAATTCATTTAACCTTCCGTTTTTCTTCTTTAAATGTCTATTTTCGCTTAAATCTTAATTTTTCTTCTATTCATGGTACAAAGTATAGTAATGCAACTCTTTAATAAAACGGATTTATATCGAGGGCCATGAATCACTCGCAAGTGAAGGATTCTTGCACTTGAATCACTCGGAACCACTATCTACTATTGTAATTCGGTCGTTAGAATCCTTCACTTGCTCGTGATTCATCTATGGCCCTCGTTTTAAATCAGTCCTTTATTCACTAATTGTATAATATACTATTCCGTGTGGCGCCGGATTAAGAATAGCGTCACTCCATTTTCTTCCGTGGATGTCGTAGAAGGCTACTAAGGAAATTAATTACCAGGAGACGGGCAGCAGCGTCTTCCTGAGATTCCAACCGCGAACCTGCGATCGCCAACCCGCCTGCCAAGCGTGACGATTATGGCAAACCCCTTCATGGTTAGAAAACGATGAGGGAGACCTGTGTCCTGCGGTGGGCGTCGAATGGCTGACGACGACGATGATATGAGCCCTAATATTTCGTAAAATATAAATTTTAGAAAAAAACTCATGAGAACAAAAGTTTTCGTAACACACAAACTCTAATTGGGGTATTTCAGGAACGTATTTTAAAAATAGCCCCTGCGCTGGTACGGAACCCCTCGTACTGACAGGTTTCTTTAAACCAACCCTATTGTTTTTCGAAAACCAACGGAGACGTAAGAAGTGCCGAATTCCACAAGCATATCAGTCTGTAAACGAAAAATTAGGCTTCAAAAAGTATTCGAGGTGTTCAAGTAAAAGTAGAGTCAACCAGGTGTTTACTATCTTGCAATTGAAAAGCGTTTTGTTGCATTCAAGTTTCAACAACTAATCTACTAATCATCTCACAGCAACTTGGAAGAAATTGCTTTTAGCAATAAGGCCGCCAATTGTACTGTGTATTTTTAAACTTTTTATGTCATGTGCTCTCGTGTACATCTTATCATCATTCTTATCTTATCTTATCTTATCTAATGTTGGATTATTTTAACATGCCCCCACGATTAGCAGTCACGATATCCATTAGCTGTTTACACTTCAGTTTTCTACAATTCTACGTAGCACATAATTAAATAAAATAAAACCAGTGCAACCAAAGTAAACATTTTTATCAGTACCTATGTACTATTGCATGACCCATTGATTATATTTTTCAGATGGCCAAATTTTATCAACTTCCACCACAGAACTCTGTGACTTCCACATTAATTGCCCGAATGCGTAAGCAAAGCAAGGTTATGTTTTTGCGCGTATGCGTGTATTTATATATATGCATGTATGATGTAAACTGAAATAAAATAGTAGACGTCAGCCTTTATAAAAAGCCACTAAAAAGCTAATTATAGAACAAGAAACCCGAAGTCATATTCAAAACTTCAACTAGTGATTATAAGTCCGGCCTAGTTCGAGTCGGACTCATCCACCGAGGGCTGTACCACCATGAATATGATATTACACAAAAATGTATTTTCTTTAATTCAGTTCAGAGCCCTTAAAGGGAGTCCGACTTTCACTTTATTATTTACTTTTATATTATACCAAAGCGTTGCACTTTGACGCGTGAAGTAATTGAAGGCGTTGAAGTTTGACTTTTGCATTATTACGGTGTGTACAATAGAGCCAAAAAAATATATTATCATATAAATACAAATCAAATCAAATATTCTTATACATTGTAAAAACAACATGTTTACTTAATGAACATCAAAGTAGTTAGTTAAGCTAATGTGGGGAAGAAGCTAACAAAGGAACTGAAATTTATCAAAAAAGTTTTAAATTAATTAACAGAGTTTTGAACTTCAAAATTATTACTCATAAATGTGTTGAATAAATGAATAAATAAATGGGTTGAAATAAACGTGTTCTGTAAATACCCATTAATATGAATCTACTGTTTAATACCAGACATCTTTGTCTTCTAAATAATCCTTGATATTATAGTAAGCTTGCTTAACACAATTTTTAAGCCGCGTCGAAGGTAAGTCTATTACGATTAATCTGGGTAGACTGTAGAATACCCTAACGCGACTACCTTACTCTACGACGAGTTCCCAGAAGTTACATCCACGGAGCGCTACTGACCGATTTTCCGCGCCAATTAAACCGACCAAGGGTGGTCTTTACCACGGAAAAGCTTTGAGCGTAGCGGTAGTTAGGTACAGTTGTAAAATAAAAAAACCGGACAAGTGCGAGTCGGACTCGCCCTCCGAGTGTTCCGTACAAAGTAGGTACTTACAAAATTATTATAAATAGTTCAGGGATCAAGTCTCGCAGTTTTTTTAAGACTATTTTTTTATGATGTTATTACAAATGTACACTTTTGACTTTTTTCCCTATATTTGTAGTATAAGACAATTAAATATTACTTGGCAAATTTCATAGTTCTAGGTCAAGGGAAAGTACCCTATAAATTTTTAGTCCCTTGACTGTCGAAATAGATGTATTTTGCGTCCTACAGGGCCGTACATTTGTACAAATGGCCTCAGTCTGGCTGTAAGTTATTACGAGTGTAAATTATTACTGACAAAAAATAACAATATTGTCAAAAATTCGATATTTTAAAAAGTAAATACACGTCTGGCTCAGTAGTTTATATAAGTTTTATGCAAAATTCCGTGTGGCGCCGGATTAAGAACAGCGTCACTCCATTTACTTTCGTGGATGTACAAGGCGACTAAGGAAATCAATTACCAGGAGACGGGCAGCAGCGTCTTCCTGAGATTCCAGCCGCATACTGCAATCGCCAACCCGCCTGCCAAGCGTGGCGATTATGGCAAAATTCCTCTTGGTTATGAAAACCACGAAAGTGGCCTATGTCCTGCAGTGGGCGTCAAATGGCTGATGATGATGATGAGGGCCACATCTTTTTTTTTACGTTAACTTAGAAGCTGATTTTTTCACAGCTTCAAGAGACTATAGACTTGAGTATATGATTTTAATTTCAACTTGATGCCTCCACGCGTTCCCGAGGTCTTGACAGACAAACGAACGGACTGACGGACAACAAAGTGATCCTATAAGGGTTCCGTTTTATCCTTTTGAGGAACGGAACACTAAAAAAACACGGTAATGTGAAAAATCGTTTAATTTTTGTAAACCTTTTACTTAGCCAGGTATATTATATAAAAAAAAACGATAGATTTACGGTAACTGAACCTAGTATTTTTTTTTTCTCTCTCAGTCTTGCTACTTGAGGCTTTTTGTGAATTTTGCAGCAAATTTTTGATTTGTAATAATTTCTATTTATGGTTATCATAAGGGAAAAAGTATTAATAAAAACGGCCACATAGTACAAAGATAATGACGCAGTTTTTTTTTATCTCAATTGACTTAATGAATTATAAAAGTCATAAAAAAACCCCTTTCTCTCCATAATTCAGTCTTTCAAACCATTTATGACACAACTTGCGATTTATTTGCGATGCCGTGAAAAGAGGCGAGAGAAGAACATAAAAAAGGCAAATAATAAAATTTACAAATTACAGAACATTTTCGTTTCCGTCTATAACATAAGGCCACACTGTAATGCCCGATGCAATTAAGTACAATCTGTTAATGAGTGTTATAATAACTGGCAGTATGTTGACTGTTGAGTCCATACCAACAAATATTATAATCGCTGCTGAAAAGTAAATCCTGTTAAGTAACTATATTTAGACGACCTGAAAATTTATTTAAATTCGGGAGAACGCCTTTTTATTGACAATAGAAAATAAAAGGTAAGACATTATTGTAGGAACACTTACTATAATAGCCAAGTGCAACCACAAAAATCGAAAACCATTTAACAAGATCTGTTAATCATTATGTTTAATTAACTTTCAAGGGGGGCGGAGAGAGAACAAGTTTCAAGTTAAACTTTACATTTTGGTCAATTAAAAACACATTACAGAGACAACCTCGCGAAAAATGATAATGGCAAATCTACGTGTTACGAATTTTAATTGGGAACTTCAATTAATCCGTTAATTTAATATAACTTACCGATGTACCGCCCAATGCCAGGGTCTAACCACACCGCTATCACGTAACGCTCCACTGCCTTAATTATATTTTAAGTTTTCGTGTAAGTAAGAGGCAAGCTACGGTCACTCAAAAAAACTTTCATTGTCACACACACACACGTCATAAAATCATTGTACGGTCAACAGCACATCAACCTTTGCATCCGTTTCGGTACGGGCGACTTAGCAACTAAAATACAAAAGTTGATACGCTGTCGATTGTAGGTACTTGGATAGGATTGGCAGAAACAATTGTAGCCTGAAGAATTTTTTTTTTAATATTTTTTCGTATGTTAGGGAAAACAACAGCTTTTTAAAATATAGGTATACATCAAATTGTTTTTTAAAATAGCATAGCCAACAACAGTCTTCCTCGAATGTATCAAGAAGGATTCATCATTCAGCCACAAGAAGTTCACTGCTGAACATAGGCCTCCTCCATGGATTTCCAAAAAGACCGGTCGGAAGCGGCTTGCATCCAGCGTCTTCCTGCCACTTGGATTGAAGCAATCCACAAGAAGGATTGCTGAGACGTAAAAGAAAGTTAAATTTTATCAGTGAAACAACGATAGGCGAGTCTGAGAATGTTTGCGTTCTTACACTGCACATATTTTGTTTTAAATATTTAAATCTGTGGCAAAAATAAATAAGATAATATATTTAACAAATAAAATTAATACCTTATATCATCATCAATCCATTATGTCCCCACCGAGGGGCACGGGTCTCTTCCCTGAGGAAGGTATACGCCATACTAAATACAAATATCTAAAATAAATAGATAAATAAATAGATAAATAAGAGAAAATTAGTAAATAAATAATGTGTAGTTGGTAGCATTTAAATAATACGGCTGAGTATTTAAATAAATGGACGATGTTAATGTTCTTCTTGTTCTTACCAATTGTAATTGGGTTGGTTCGCGGATACCAGAATAATCCGGATATTTTGAAATTGATCGGTTTGCGCGTACCTGACAATTACATCAGGGCAAGAAGGCACCAGCTTTTTCATGAGCCAAGTGCAAACACTAAGTTATTGAGCGAGGCGCCCGTAGCGGTGGCAATCAGACTACTCAATTGGTTTGATAGGAAAACAAGTATAGATATATTTACATGCTCGCTCGCGAAATTCAAGGCTGAGGTGACATTTTTATTGAGTAGATAATATTTTAATAGGTAATATTTTTATTGATGCATGTTTAATATTTAATAAAATTGACATGATCTTGTATTATTCTTATGAGGCAATTATTTATTTATTTTCTTTTTTTTTTGTTTTAATATTTGATGAAATTTTTATGAATTGTTTATTAATTTTATATGCTTAATGAATCGTATTTTTAATGTGATTTAACTTTTTAATGTAATTAAGAAATATGTTAATTACCCACTCTTATGTTAATGTGCTCGATTTTCCTCTTTTTTCTGTGATGTTATTTTTATTTAACCTGCTTTATTAGGTGGATAACCTGTAAGGGCGGGATCTGTTACGAAATAAATAAATAAAATGGGTCCTAGGATTACACCATCTCAGCAAATTTCACCTGATTTGGTCCAGTACATTCGGAGCAAATTGGCTGTGACAAACGGACGGCCAGACAGACAGACGCACAAGTTATATACGTATCTACATACTTAGATACATAGATTCTTCCACGTAGATTCTTCGACATGGCGGCATGCATGCATTTAAGAGAATAATCACCATCATCATCAGCCCTTTGACGCCCACTGCAGGACATAGACCTTCTGGTTAGGAAAACCATGAGGAGTTTTGCCATAATTGCCACGCTTGGCTACTGCGGTTGGAATCTCAGGAAGACGCTGGTGCCCGTCTCCTGGTAATTTATTTCCTTAGTCGTTTTCTACGACATCCACGGGAGCAAATGGAGTGACGCTATTCTTAATCCGGCGCCACACGAAGAAAATAATATACTCGTAAAGAAGAAAAGTGTGAAGAAAGGTGCTTAGCCCTACGACTGTTAAGTCTTGGGATCGGAAAACCACTATGCGCCATGACTACCTACACAAAGAACACAGACTACTAGTTGTGCATCAGAGTATAATTATGTAAGCGTAAGTACATGATAGTACTTATTTCTTATGCGAGTGTCTATAAAAAATTCAGTCTTATGCGGTTACCTCTGCTTTGGACCATGGAACATATTTAAGCAGCCCAAAGCATATACACAGCAGCCTATGTGCTAAAGTCCCTCTACAGGGCATACGTCGCTCAGAGAAAGAGAGAGATAGATAGAAAGCTGGCGATTTCAGCCATTTCCAAAGAAAAAACATTGGCAGCTCTCGAAAAATTGAAGTGTCATGGCTTTTACAATTTCCACCAGATTCCAAATTTAACATGACAAATTTAATCTTACATTTCTCTGGATTCCCTGTGACAAGTTCATACATGTTCAGTTTATTACATTTTATCCATATGATAAAGAGAGAACGAGAAAACGCATCCTGTCCGAATTGGCCTTAAGGGAAACAAAGACAGAAGCCGTCAACGGCAACGCAATAAACCGAACATGTATGAACTTGCTACAGTGGAACCTCTTACAGGTTTCTAGCTGAGACGTGAGCTTTCTCATTTCTATTTGGAACTTTGCCAGAGCTGTAAAATCAGTCACACCTCGAACTCATGGGATCTTTAATTGTTTTTCCGTTTCTTTCGTGCGAGCTGACTTACCGGCAAAGTGCGTGTACTATTTTTGCGGCTTGCAGGTGCGAGAATGACGTCAGGATGGCCATGAGAATATCCCGAGAGTCGCTATTCTCACGCCTGCGCCTGGGCATGACAATCACAAACGGGTTCGACGATTAAAGTATGCGAGTGCCGTTAAACCGGCGAGTACCGCTTGTAATGTGCCTGATAAATTGACCAGCCCATATCGAGGGTAGATGTACATAAATTATCCTAGTTATCGGTACAGGGCTTATACGCTGCAGCTTCTAGATCGATAACATTTTATTTTGTCACTTTTCAGAGTATAACAATGTTCGTGAGTTCTTGAGACCATTTCTAATCATGCAGCTAAATGTAAAATAGTAAGTTTTATGTAGTGCAGTGTAACAATAACGTAAGCTAAACGCTGACTGCGGAAGCGTACTTCCTCGCGGTCGAAATTAAACAGTCAAATCGATAATGAACAAAAGTTACAATCGGAAATTACCATAAAATCTCACCCAATTGTTCGGGCGGGGGTAGGTGTCGTGTCGTGTGAACCTGCCCCGGAAACGGCGCAGTGACGCGTGTAATGTATTCCAAATTCAAATTCTCAAATAATGTAGAGCAGTACACGCGCATTGCGGCGTGGACCGCGCAATCAAAACATGATGTTTACTGACACAACAATCGATCGGCTTTACGATTACAGCCTCTGATGTCACGACCGTTTGATGTCTCACGTAAACCAGAATAGTAAGACATTTGCAAGGAAGAAATTTATGCGCGTATTGAGTTTAGTTTAGTTTACTTTAGACAACCCATAAAACTTTGGTTTCTAACAATACTGGCTGATGCACTAAGCTACCTACGAAACGTTGGTTTCGAAAATACTTTTCTATATCCTCCTGAGGCCCAATGTTCTCACACGTGAACTTAATATCAAACCGACTAACGCCCAAGTTAAAAAAATGCATTAAAGTCTTAGTGACACAGTGTTCTCACACGAGAACATAATAGATCAGACTTGATTCTTTGAAATTTGGCGCGCTTCGGCCATTTGTTATGGTGTCATCCCATTGGTGAATAAGTCAGCGACATATTTTTTGTGTTATTCAGTGGAACCAATCATCGTTATTCTTTCCTTTGGCATCGAAATGTTAAAGATGGAGCGCACGCGTGCGACGGGTGAGTTATTATCTCTATTTATCTATACAATCTTTAAGTTTTATAACTGTGTGGGGACACAACATGATCCGTTTGTCTGAATCAGCATTCCTGCCGCGTGGCGTCGGTCGCGCCAGTTGTTCCCCATACCGCGCTCTCTCCACCCGTGTACTTGTCTTAATGAAATGTGTTATCGATTTGTAGAAGCTTACAATAAATTAACAGTGAACTTTATTCTGACTATCTTTTATCTCCATATTAGTAGATGTAACAACCCTGGACATAAAACAGTAAACTGGTGACCCTAGAGTGAAAAGTGAACATTTTTTTTTGTATCGTTTGATAGGGAGCAACTCGCCACGTGGAGTCCGGTGTTCCGCGTGGCTAAGGGCAAGCGGGGAGAGCGCAAACGCGACTTATTATTTAGTCGTTGTAACGAGTTTTAAACAGTGAGTAGGTACAGTGCACAAGAAAAATGTCGGAACCACCCCAACCATCACCAATGCCGGAGTCGTTGGCAGCGATATCCATCACAAATCGTATTGCGAATTTTTGGATTGATCAACCGAGGGCTTGGTTTGTACACGCAGAGTCAACGCTGTTACCACAGAATGCTAGTGATGAAATAAAATACAACATTGTTTTATCGAAGTTAGCCAAAGAGACCATCACTCAGATTACAGATCTTGTTAGTGAACCGCCAGCAACTGGAAAATATGTGGCTTTGAAAAATAGATTGTTACAGTTGTATGAAGACTCAGAAAATCGGAAACTGCAAAAACTTATAGGAGAAATGGAATTAGGCGAACAAAAGCCTAGCCATTTATTGAGACGGATGAAGGAGCTGGCAAGAAATAAGGTTCCGGATACTACATTGAGCATTCTGTGGCAGAATCATTTACCGTCATGGGTTAGAGGAGTTTTGACAGTGGTGGATGAGAAGGATATTAGCAAACTAGCAGAACTAGCGGACAAAATAATGGAAACTTCTCGCACAGCGCAAGTAGAAGCCGTGAGAGCATCTCCTTCCACGGCACCGCCTTTATCAACAGACGCAGCCATGATGGTAGCAGAGATAGCAAAGCTCAGCGTGAGGATGGCGGATCTAGAGAGGTCAAGGTCTCGATTTAGAAATCAATGCGGTCGAGGGCGTCCAGCGTTTAGAAGGCGTAGCAGCTCCCGCAGGTCAAACAGTAAGCGTAGGAATGAGAATAACCCGGATTGGCTCTGTCATTATCACTATCGCTACAGGAAGCGTGCTACTAGGTGCGAAGAACCTTGTGCATGGAAGAAGAAGGGAAACTAGAGGGAGTGCAGACAGAGGCGGATGTCTGTACTGCCCAGCCAGCTAACCGCCTTAGTGTGACGGACAGACGGCATAGAATTCGTTTTTTAGTGGACACTGGTGCGAACATTTCGGTGCTACCAAAAACTTTTAAGTGCGATGCAAATGTGTCAGACTATAAACTATATGCGGCTAATGGTACTGAGATAAAAACTTTTGGTGTTAAAAATTTGGAAATAGACCTTAATTTGCGTAGAAAATTTAAGTGGACCTTTGTGGTAGCGTCAGTGAACCAACCAATTTTGGGAGCGGATTTTCTGACCCATTTTGGATTACTAGTGGACTTACGGGCGAAAAAGTTAATAGACAGAGTGACTAAATTAGGTACTGTGGCCTCGATAGTACAAAGTAGTGAAGTGACAGTTAAAACAGTGGACGATAATCACCCGTTTAACGAAATTTTATCTCAGTATCCGGACATTACTAAACCGATTTCATTTCGAGAAAGTGCCCGTCACACAGTGTTTCATCACATCGAAACCTCAGGCCCGCCTGTGCAAGCTCGTGCACGGCCCCTGCCTCCGGATCGTTACAAGAAGGTAAAAGTCGAGTTCCAGACCATGCAGGAGTTGGGCATATGCAAGCCGTCCAAGAGCGCCTGGGCGAGCCCGCTCCATGTCGTCCCGAAGAAGAATGGCGACATCAGGCCGTGTGGAGACTACCGAGCCTTGAACGCCATCACCAAACCAGACAGGTACCCAATTCCACGTCTTCATGATTTTACATACCTATTAGCTGGCAAGAAAATTTTCTCTAGGATTGACGTCAACCGGGCCTACCATTATATACCTGTGGCCCCAGAGGATGTGGAGAAAACGGCCATTATAACACCGTTTGGCCTCTTCGAGTTTCCCCGGATGTGTTTTGGACTCCGCAACGCAGCTCAGACTTACCAAAGATTCATGAATCATACGGTGCTCGCGGGGCTGGATTTCTTATTCTCCTATATAGATGATGTAATAATCGCAAGCGATGACGTAGAGGAGCACAAAAAGCATCTACGTCAAGTGTTCGAGAGATTGAGTGAGTATGGCATAACTATCAACATCTCTAAATGTGCGTTTGGACAGGAGAAGATCGAATTTCTAGGACATGAGGTATCCACTGAGGGAATAAGGCCTTTAGATGAAAAAGTAAGCGCAATTCAAAATTACCCAAAACCAAGAACTATTGAAGAACTGAGACGTTTCTTAGGGATGATAAATTTTTACCGCCCACACATTCCGGGTGCGGTAAAAAACCAAGCATTACTCAATGAATACCTACACGGAGCAAAGAAAAAAGATAAAACTCCCATACAGTGGACACCGGATGCCGAGCAAGCTTTCGAGAAATGTAAGTTGAGCCTGAGTCAGGCAGTGAGGTTGGCGTACCCACGTCTAGACGCTACGTTAGCACTCATGACGGATGCGTCTAATACCAGTATAGGGGCAGTGTTACAACAACAACAAAACGGCAACTGGGAACCATTGGGCTACTTTTCTAAGAAGTTAACAGACGCGCAGCAAAAATACTCAACATATGATAGAGAGTTACTAGCTATTTACATGGCAATTAAACATTTCAGGAATATGATAGAAGGACGACAAATTACAGTATATAGCGATCATAAACCGTTGTCATATGCATTTACAAAAATAAACCCAGAAAAAGAGAATCCGAGACGCACTAGATATTTGACTGTAATAAGCGAGTACACAACTGACATACGACATATTAAAGGCGACGACAACGTTGTAGCTGACGCCTTATCACGTGTCGAAACCATATGCGGCCCAACAACGATCGATTATGCGCAGTTAGCAGTAGCTCAAAACAATGACGAATACTTATTGCGAAAAAATTACGGTGGTCATGTAGTCATGAAAAAAATAGTTGTACCTTCGAGCGGAAAAACTATATACTGTGAGATGTCCACTGATAATGCTAGACCGTACCTAACCAAGGAGTTTCGCAAGTTAGCCTTTGATGCTGTGCATAACCTCAGTCATCCCGGAGTGAGAGTTACTCGGAAGATGATAGCAAAAAGGTTCTTTTGGCCAGGAATGAACAAAGATGTTGGCGAGTGGGCCAGAGCATGTTTGCCGTGTCAACGTTCAAAGGTCAACCGGCATACTACGTCAGAGATCGGAATGTTTCAAGAATGCGATAGGTTTGAGCATCTACATATTGATTTAGTAGGTCCCTTACCAACTACTGAGGATGGCTATAGATACTGTCTGACAATGATAGATAGAGCGACGCGTTGGCCGGAAGCGTACCCTACAAAGGACGTTACTGCCGAAACTGTTGCAAGGATAGTCTTCGAGGGTTGGATTGCTCGATTCGGTTGCCCAGTGAGGTTAACGTCGGACCAAGGCAGGCAGTTTGAAAGTCAGCTGTTTAGCGAACTCATGAAGCTGTTAGGTGTTAATAAGTTGCGTACAACGCCTTATCATCCGCAGGCCAATGGAGCCATAGAAAGATGGCACAGGTCGTTGAAGGTTGCATTAACCGCGAGGCTGAACGCAAGTGCGAGTTCGTGGGTTAGTGAGTTATCGACAGTTTTATTAGGCCTAAGAGCCGCTGTGCGTAGTGATAACAGTGCTAGTGCCGCGGAAATGACTTACGGTAAGGTGTTGCGTTTACCATCAGACTTTTACGATGATAATGCAGTGAGAAATGACTCTTGTGTAGATGTCAATAAAATCAGAGAGACAATTCGTAGTTATAAACCTGTAAGTAGGAATAATAATGATAGAAGGTCATTGTTTGTCCATCCCGATCTTCGTACCACCGAGTTCGTGTTTCTTAGAAATGATGCCGTACGTAGGCCATTGCAGCCAACGTACGATGGTCCGTTTAAGGTTCTTGAGAGAAATTCAAAAGTATTCCTATTGCAACTACCGAACAGGAAGGTACGAGTATCGGTGGATAGATTAAAACCGGCATATTATGTAGATTTAAATGACAATACAGCCAATTCCGGAACTCATGAGCAGACAACGCCAGTTTCGGAATCAGAGCCAAGTAGAGTACCAATACTTAAAAATGCAAATAATCATGTAACTAGAAGTGGAAGAGTGGTGAAGCCACCTGTAAGGTTTATGGACACTTGTGAAATAATTGTATTTTAATTTTACTGTTCGATATATCCTAAAAATAATTGGTAGAAGTAATCGATTACTTAAAATGATCGTACATTTATATTTGCTAAAGAAGTTGTACGCGACTGTACTTTACGCTCACTATAACGCGCGGTAGTAAGCATAAGGTACAAAGTGCAATTATTTTACTTAGTATGTTTAGTTAAGTAGTGTAACCCGAATTTTATTGCAAATAGTGGAATGTATTGTTTTAGCAATGAACAAAATAAAATATTGCTTTTTAACAGAATGGAATGTTACTAAAAATCTATGTAGGCAAGCAAATAATAATGGATATTTAAGGTAAAACACTAATTTTATTTTATCAGACAGATTTAGTAGACGGACACTGCATATCTTAAGTAGTTTTGTTGAAAAATAAATGAGCATCATTTCCATAATGGGTATTCCACAAAGCAAAAACGAGGAAGTTGTAATTGCCCAAGTCGGAGCGAACGACGCTAACGCCACCACGACGCTGGAAAAGAAGGTGGAACTGTTTAGCATTTTCGTTATTTTGGTGATTGCTATAGTTGGAGTGATAGTAGTCCTTAAGGGGTACAGACATTGCAGCCGGAAGGCTAAGTCTGCAATGGTGAGAGATGTAATTTCGTCAATAGAAAGGGGCGCCGTAGCAGTAGCAGCGACAGCGCACCCGACTTCGGAACGAGTTCCTACATATTAGTGTTGTGTTGTGTTTAGTGTCCCTCTATTAAGCAGTGGTTTCGTTTAGTTTAAACGTAATAATTTTAAAATATGGGTTAAACATAGATATTTTTTTAAAGTTCACGTGCAATAGCCTAATTAGTCTGTGTATTTCGTTTCAACAGTGTAATAATTCAAACATAAAATCACGCCTATATCCCTTGCGGAGTAGGCAGAGTGTAAAAGTGTAATAAGATTTAAAATATTTGCAAAGTCTAGTAGCAAGCGCTTGTATACGTGCGATAAGCGGACGCGCTGATCGTAGGTGTCAAGTTGCAGCTAGCGATAGGCGCTGGGGCACTGCGTTGCCGCGCGCATCAGCATTTGTAGAATTGGATTGTAACTATTTGAAATATTGTGTTTAGATTTTTGAATTTTGAAAATTTTTGATAAAATTTTGGAAAAGGAGGGGGAATGATGTGGGGACACAACATGATCCGTTTGTCTGAATCAGCATTCCTGCCGCGTGGCGTCGGTCGCGCCAGTTGTTCCCCATACCGCGCTCTCTCCACCCGTGTACTTGTCTTAATGAAATGTGTTATCGATTTGTAGAAGCTTACAATAAATTAACAGTGAACTTTATTCTGACTATCTTTTATCTCCATATTAGTAGATGTAACAACCCTGGACATAAAACAGTAAAACTGAAATAGTAGTTAAATGTAAAGTTGAAGGATTACATTTTGTTGGCAAGATATAATTTTTACGAAACAATAGTTATTGACAGATTTATCTTGCGCTTCAATATTATGTTCTTGTGAGTGCACAGTGGGCTTATGTTCCAATTGTAAGCCATTGTTTTATGTTCTTTAGAAAGAACAATGAGCTTTTATTCGTCAGGTAATTTTCAATCAAAGGAATTCACTTTGTCACAGCCTTCACATTTGATCTCTGATGCTGATGGATTTGATATAATAGACTACCTTCACGAATACATCGATGACGTATTAGTTACATTGATTGTCGAGAAGAGCAATCAGACTGCGGTTAAACTGCATGGGCGAAGTTTAAACTTAGACTTGAAAGAATGCTATTTGTATATTGGCATTACATTGGTCGAATCAGAAATGATGAGATCCATAGACGAACGAAAGTCGTCGACATAGCCCAGCGGATTAGTAAGTTGAAGTGGCAGTGGGCGGGGCACATAGCACGCAGAACTGATGGCCGATGGGGCCGAAAAGTTCTCGAATAGAGACCACATATCGGCAAGCGCAGCGTAGGATGACCAGCCACAAGATGGACAGATGACCTCATCCAAGTGGCAGGAAGACGCTGGATGCAGGCCGCTTCCAACCGGTCTTTTTGGAAATCCATGGAGGAGGTCTATGTCCAGCAGTGGACTTCTTGTGGCTGAATGATGATGATGATTACATTGGTCATGGCCAGTGTCAATTACCCAAACCTACGAATGTACTGGGAAAAGAAATGGCGTGTTGAAATCATTGTATCCCATATGTCTAGAAATTGCTTCGTGCAACTAAGAAATGCTCTCAAACTAGTATTCGATGACGAGATTGCTCAGGAGATCCGAGCCATTTTGTTTTTGTTTGAAGAAGTTAACTTTTAATTTTATTATAACACTCGATTTTAAAAAGACAATACACATTAAAATACAAACAAAGAAATAATATAATCGATACAAAATACACCCGCAGGTTTCGTCAAAATGGTAAATTAAAAAAAAAGGAATAATACAATGTCAAAACAGTATTGAAAATAAATAATAATAAATAATATAACCTAACCAAATAAATCACCCCGAGCCACATCCGGCCCAAAAGTCCCCATGATACTGGCCGCATTGCCGCGTTGCACAGCGAGGGAAATCCTTTGGCTCAGATATGCCCCAGAGCGAACGTCCATTCCACGGTCCCTCAATCGGCGGCCCAGCTCCCGAATAAAAGATCTGCCCTGAGTGCCCCACACACCAGTGGTTTCGATAGCCAGCGGCACAAAAATATAATTACTCATGAGCTGACTATACTTTAGGCACTTTTGTCTTTCAGCCAGTTCAGCTGCGGCACCAGCAGTAGCAGCAGTAGATGCTACATGTGACGGCGCAAACGTGCACACACACGTCGCATCCCACAACAAACTACGACCTTTCTCCCAAGGAACCAAAGTTAGTCCGTCCGGACGTTTCCCATCGTTCCGGCATAAGCCCGGAGGTTCAAGGACAGAAGGAATGTTTGCCGCAACCAGAGCGCGTCGAACAAGATCATTAATGCAATGATGTCGAGAAATCCTACCTGCACTGCGGACACAATGCAGACCGTGGCGACCCTGGGCATCTTATTATGTCTGAGAATACTTTTTGTTTTTTTTTTATGCTGAATTATCTCAAAGAGAATTATTTGTAGTAAATAAGAATACAGTTTTGATGATTACTGTACAGAAACTATGGAAATGATAATAAAAATAAGCTAAACAAAGAAATTATTTTATTTGCCTAAAAGCCCAGTGTGTCTTATCGAGGACATAAAACATAGAAGGATTTTTGTGCTATCAGCCCAATGTTCTTGCAGAAGAACAAAATATTTTAGGTCCTAGGTAATCGAAATTAGTTCTTTATCATGTCCTTGATGGCAGAAAAAAATCATCATCATCAACCCATTATGTCCCCACCGAGGGGCACGGGTCTCTTCCCTGAGGAAGGTATAGGCCATACTCCACACGAAGGCCAAGTCCGGATTGGTGGAGGCTTGTAGACTAGTGGCTCGTCTACTGTCAGAAGTTGTCAAGCCGCCCTAAGGCCTCTGACTTGGCTTAACGACTGCCATCTATCGACGGCAGCCGGCACCAACAGCTTAACGTGCCTTGCGAAGCAAGGAACCGCTCGGAAAAATGCCAGTAGCGTTAGGCATAGACGGCGACCCATCCATGCACTGAACGCGCCCTGTGTTGCTTAACCTTCGTGATCGTTTAAGATCACTCAGGCAGCCGCTACGAGCGAAAAAAATTCCACATTAAAATCCTCTCTAAGAAAAAAAATATCTCACTTTGAATGTTTGGGCTGTAAGCACCCTAACACATTATGTTCTTGTGGAAGAACATTGTGCCAGTAAGCGAACCCTAGCAAAATTGAGCTTGGGCCTCAGGAGGTTATATGTAAGTATATATAAGTATATACAGATATGCTGAAAACTTTTCTTCAGTGTCGATAAATCAAATCACTCCCTACAGGCAAAAGTTTAAAATTTTCAGTATTTTTATTTTATTTTTCAAACCATCTTGAATGCGGTCAATCAGTATGATAAATAAAAAAATGTTAGCGTAAGAAAACTTTCGCTGAATGAAAGTGGTCTGATTATTATCGATACCGATAAATGGTTTTCAGGTTATCTCAGGTATTCTTTACGGCACAACTTCTGTGTATTCTATTTACTTGTTGCTTCAATCTACGATACCACATGCAAATGTGACCAAACAAGACATCACAGTCTGAAACGACCCAGGGAGGTCTGATTCGATCTTATTTTAGCACCTGACCCGATAGCAATCAGCCCGATTGTAAGTCGAAATCCGATCATCCTCATCTCGCCGCCTGAAACCTGAGGCTGATCCATGGTACGGCGCACGCGTCAAGTCGCTCTGAACGGTCGAGCAGTCAACTGACTGCCTGGCTGACCAACAGATCACTAGCCTATAGTGAAAGTATTGGCTGTTGAGCTCTTGGTGAAGAAAACAAATTGGAGAGAAAGAAAACTTATCTTGCCGACATCTGTCGAAAGAGCCATATGGCTTGCCGGGACTCCTGAAGCGAAAGAAACCATCATGGCTTGTGGGTTATCTTGTGTGGTAGAAGCTGTATTACAGTTACGTCCCATCAAGATTAGATAGTTAGATAGAGAACACTTTATTGCACAACCCGAGGAAAAAATTACAAGTCATTTAGAGAGAAGACAACAGACCAATACGTTGTGTGTGTGTGTGTGTGCGTGCGTGCGTGCGTGCGTGCGTGCGTGCGTGCGTGCGTGCGTGCGTGCGTGCGTGCGTGCGTGCGTGCGTGCGTGCGTGCGTGCGTGCGTGCGTGCGTGCGTGCGTGCGTGAGTGTGTGTGTGTGTGTATAAATTTTTCTATCTATAATATTTTCTCCAAGCCAACTTTAAAACGAGCCCAGAGAAGTCTGGAATTTACACATTCATGCTTAATCAAACATTCGGCCATTCGCTCGAAAAGAAAGAGAAAGGTATTTGTCAGGATCGTGGCAAGTGGCACACCCTGGCGTGAGTTTATGTTATGTTTATGTTATCTATCTAGCTGTCTATCCATAAATACTTACAGGCATCAAATGGACGCGTAAGGGACGTGCCGGGCGGGCATATGACAAAAAATACCTACCTCACAGATCAAGGGGGGTGATCTGTGACCTACCCGAAACCGGCCTGCGGCTATGCAGCAACTAATGAATGTTGATGAAACGAAAGACAAGAGAAACGAAAGAGTTTGCCATGATCATGGTGATTTAGACCCTGGCCTATGTATGTAGAAAAAGTTGCTAATTAAATTTAGCTGCTGTCTACTAAGGTAACTACTAGCAACGCTCAATATAAGCACAGCCGAGAGAACATCAATAGTTCCATGCTTATGTTCTTCTCAGGTTTGTTACGCGAATTTACAACAAAAGTGTAAAAGTCGAGGTGCTCTCAACTGTTATACGATTTTGAATATTCATGATGAATTGGCATAATTCTTACCTGGCCGGATCCATCCGACAAAATTGCGAGTGTATCCGGAATCAAATTAACATTTGAAATAAATGATGAGCAAGCTCACGACCTTTATTATTATTATTATTATTATTATACTTTATTGCACACGAAAAACAGTACAGGAAATATGACAATACGAAATTACATGTACAAAGGCGAGCTTATCTCTGTGAGAGATTTCTTCCAGCAAACCTTGGGGACTCGGAGTGGAGGTGTAAAACGAGTCTATGCACGTGCACAACATACACTAAATAATATACACTTACACGGATAAGAAAATAGTACTAATATAAATATCTACCCAAAAAAATATATATTCTATATGCTAATAAGGAAAAGAATAAAAAACATAAACCATCAAAGAAATATACATACATACATAAGAAAATACATTCTAAGAACCTACTTATATAAAATATCAAGGAGTTATGATATTGACAAATAATGCTCTTTCAACCGTTTCCTAAAAATACTGAGTGACGGGCTAGTGCGAATACTCTGCGGCAGTGCATTCCACAGCCTGAACGAATGAACCGAGAAGGAATCTCCGTAGGCTCCAGTATTATGGAGAGCAGGAGATGGGAGTCTAATATTCTTGCAGGTCTCACTCCAGAGTGCAAGAATTGGAAGCGCTCTTTTAAATAAATACATAAGAAGGATTGTGGAGGATTTTGTAAAGAAGAGTAAGTACCTATATGTGCATTCCGGCGAAGACGAATTGGGAGCCAATTTAACTCGTGTCGAAAACTGGATACATGATCAAACTTGCGTAAACCCTATAGACTGGATACCCTTTCTACGGGGTGAAAAGGAGGGGGGCACGAACAGGAAGGAATGAATAGCTAAAGGGGAAGCCTATGCCTAGGAGTGGGACACATATCGATGCTACATAAAAACCCTTCGACTTTATGGGCTTATTAGAAAAGTAATTACTTACCCAGCTACGTACAGAAATCCATCTTTGTCATTCAGCGCCACCTTTCAGTTAGCATCCTATTTGCTTACCGTCTTGATTGGATTTTTTCTCACTCATCTTCTCGGTAAGAAAATCGGTATCATCTGCGAAACAAAATAATGTCAGGCAGTATCATCTCATTACCTCGGCGAGAGTTAATTGACTTGGCAATGATAGCGGGACAAAAACATGTCTCCGGTAGGCTGGCTTTACGAGACCTCGTCGGGTAAATTAATGTTGTGTAGACCACCAAAAGGACAACTTTGAGCTGGTTCGAGTGGATTGTAAAGAAACACTTTCTAGGAATCTGGCTTGGTCATGAACGACTTGCATATATTTTAGGATATTAGGCACATCAATAAAAACATGTACCATAAAATATAAATAGGTATCCTATACAAGACACACACGCACATAAATATATTTTGTACTGCTTCGACTAAACTTATTCTTGTATTGGGGAAAGGCCTAAACCCAGCAGTGGGCAGTAGTGCGCTGATGATGATGTATTTTTTATGTTACATCAAAATTCAAATAATATTAGGGGTTAAAGTATGAAATTGCCGTTTTATTGCAATAGGTTCTTTGAATTGACATAGAATCTTCATGGTTTGAGGTTTTCGAATGAAACTTTTTTCAAATGGTTTCTATGATGTTCTTTTTTTAAAAAATGTGAAAAATTTGAATATTCTCTTTCAATTGTTTATGTTATTCAATTTAGACAAGAAAGATGGATACTGCAAAAATTCGAGTGATTATGAGGCACCCATTTTTCGTATTTTTTTATTTTATTGATTTGACGCAAGTGAGTCAATATTGTGGGTAAGGTAACGTTAAACCATGCCGCTAATTCCTGGGTAGTTTGACTAGGGTCGGCTTCCACTATCTCTCTTAATTCATCGTTATTCACCTGTGTGGGCGGTCTTCCTCGTGGCTCGTTCTTTAAGTCGAAATTTCCATCACGAAAGCGTTTAAACCAAAATCGCACGGTGCGTTCATTAGTAGACCCCTCTCCAAACGCAGCATGGATATTGCGGGCTGTTTCTGCCGCGTTAGTTCCGCGTCGGAACTCGTATTCAAAAATCACTCGAATTTTCGCAGTATCCATCTTTCTTGTCTAAATTGAATAACAAAAACAATTGAAAGTCGATATTCAAATATTTCACATTTTTTAAAAAAGAACATCATAGAAACCATTTGAAAAAAGTTTCATTCGAAAACCTCAAACCATGAAGATTCTATGTCAATTCAAAGAACCTATTGCAATAAAACGGCAATTTCATACTTTAACCCCTATTATTAAACCGCTATTTAAAACTTATTTTCCGCCCTAGGGCAGAGGGATCTTTCCACTGTAGCAAGAGTGGGTACAATTTCGCCTTACAACTTGATGACCGCGTATCAAGTTTATTATGTGGTTTTCTGGTGTGTACAATAAAGAATATTTTTGTCTTATAAAAATTTTTACCTGTCATAATAAGCCTTAATTATTACACGGCTTATAGGCTTGAAACAAGGAGTCCTTCTCTTCTACGAGTAATTATAACATTAACGTCCTTATTTATAATAACACGATTCGTCTAAAACCAATCTAAGACTCTGTTTAATCTGTGGCTACATCTTTTCCTTGTAAAATATCCACTACAGACTATTTGGTCGGCGTATTGAAGTGTTTTAAGGAATCTAGTTTTTATAAATAAGAGCGTAAATAGTTGGTTACTTAAAACAAGGAAGTAAAGTTTAATTTCCAATTTAAAAACGCACTTTGATGTTTGGACTCAATTGATCGCTGGGCAAGCAGCATTAGTCAGCCAGTACAAAGGAAACGAGAAAGCTGTCTTACTTAAATGATGTACAAAACTCTACAAAGTGCGGTCTTACCACGATGCCTTGGGCGAGTAGAGCGCAGGCTATTCTACAATGATCCAAAAATCTTGACGTGCCTCCATTTTATATAATTATAGGATCAAAATCCAATAAGCAGGTGCTTCACCACTGGTCATGATTTTGACATAACTCTATGCTCTGACGATCTTATTGTAGAGCTTTAATAATGCATTTAATTCGATCTAACGCTGCGTACTTACCAACCGAAAGAATACAAATGAAGGCACTCGCGCCGATCGGCACCGAGCAACGTGCACGCGCAGTAAGTGAACAATGGCCCCCACGTTTGCGTGCAATTCACAGAAGAAATAAATTTACTTACAAATACGTTGACCTCCATAATGCTAATACTAGTTAGGTCAAGGATATTCTACACTAAGTCATACGTTCCAATGGTCTATACCCAGCATAAGAATAAATACATTCGATGATAACCGTATAAAAGTAGTTAGATTTGGTCAAGCTTTTATTAGTAAAAGTAAAACATTTCAGTGAATAATTCAGCAAGAAAAGTTAATCATATTTGGATCCAACCCTAAATTAAGCTCACCTCTCAGCTCAGTTCTTTCTCGGGTATGAAATAATAATCATATATAATACCTTCCACACAACTCAATCACTTTCATAAATATGTAATTTCCTTTTCTGTACAATAAAGTGTAGTCTACTCTCTACTCTACTCACCATTAAAAAATACTGTTCTTCCTTTCAACGCCAACACCCTCGTTACTTTGCCAAATATTGGATCCGAGTGGAGTCACCCGCAGTCGCGGGCGTGGGAACCCCAGACAGGTGTATGGACGTCCGAGCCGCCGTGATACGCGCCGTGTCCTGAATAGCGTTATTGGACCCAAATTATAAGCTTTTTATCATCATGTTCTACACTACTCCCCTGTAATCTTTACCTGCCTTTAAATAAGCTCCATAATTGAATGAAAATCTCCAAGGTCCGCCGTAAAGATTGTTCTGCATACTACCCAAAAAGTTTCATTGGTATGCAAGGGGTGATTCACTCGTTTAATCTTTCACAGGAATGCGAGAGAGGTTGGCTTGATTTTAATGGGTGCACGTTTTTCCCTCTTACGTATTTTTTGGTGCCGTAAGTAAGTGCATCGTAATTCTGCATTGTAATAATGAGAGAATGTAAAAAGCTCCTATGAAATATCGTCCAACATAAAAGTTGCGAGGCTGCCATTTCAAACTCGTAAATCTGCAATAACTTTGCGAGCCTTATCATGGACAACAATTACACAAAGCAAGATCACGTTTTCACTGAAAAAAAGCAAAGAGTGTCATCGTCGTCAATGCATAAAAAGCGCATTTATTGAGTAACAAACGTGTGGGAATCGTCGACAGGTGCGTGTGCGCCGGGCGCAGGAAAATCTCCACGTTCTCCTCCTCACTTTCGGGCTTCTACTCTCTATACACCTCAGAGTAACAAATTGTATATTACAAATCCATTGCATAGATTCAATAATATAAATATAAAAACAAAAAAAATACCATAGGCCAATTAAGATTAACTCGCCTATGATCAACATGTCAACGTTGTCAACAACAAAAATTTATAAACTAACGGTATTATTTATCGAACTAAACAAAAAATATTATAAACTCAGGTCTAGATCCTTCAGGGTTAGGCAGAGAACAGGATCAATCCTATCAGAACGCGAAAAATAGCCGATATAAAAACACGATTCCTTAAAACACTCCTCGGCGGTGTAGTTTAATAGTCCGTAGTAAAGGGAAAAACGTAGCCACAGATTACAAATCCTGAGTACGCTCTCAGTACAGCAGCAACTTGCGGACTCTTTGAGTAGTCCTCTGTGGTCGCACATATCTTCTTAGAACTAGTACTACAGCCTAGGACACCAGCAGCGCCATCGGTCATCGGCGACACTTTATCTGTTTGTCATTAATGAACTCACCATACGTGTTGTGAAGGATGCTGCCCTATAATTACCTCAGCCATCGATGGCATGGAAATGTATGAGAGCCTGGGTAATTGTCGCGAAGCCCTAGCACTGATAGCGTCGCCCTCGTTTAACCACCGTGAATTATAGAGACTTGCAAACACATTAACCCGTCAAAGAAACCAGCAAGTAAGTGCTAATTAAACTACAGTCTTCTTTATTTCTTCTCTACAAGTTAGAATGTTTTCAGCTTTACAGATCAGCTACTAATGTCAACGAAAAGCAAAAACCAACATTCTGGAAGAAATCTTCTTTGATCACACTTTTTATTTTTTCCTGCATTTTGTGTAACCTTCCAAAAGCTATATCTTTGTATGAACAGATAATAGGCAAGTTTTCTCTTTGGCGATATATCTTAACAGAAACGCAAAAATGGTGGAGGTAGAGATAAGTGTATACAAATAAGAGAAGAGAGTAATTATAAGTGAGAAGAAATTGTCACAATTTGTATAAAATCTGTTTATATATAATTAGTGACTACATAAATAGTAATAAAAAATAGAAATAGTACAATGTATAAGCACTTGTCACTATGGTAATGTGCTACATGACAAATAACCGAATATGTTTTAAGAAATGTGTGGCTTTACGATAAGAACAATTATAATGAACTGCAAATGGTCGTGAGTAGAAGTAAGGAATTGTAAAAGTAGAATTAAGTGAGAAAAGAAAAGATATATAAAGGCTCTGACCCACCCATGTTAGAGGAGACAGAAAATGGGCATAAAAAAAAAAAAAAAAAAAACTGAAACGCAAAACTCAAAGGTTATTTTGCAGTAACTCCATGGCGTGCTCGTTTGTCGATGTACTATGACTCTTACAAGAAGTTATGATTTGTGCTTAAATGATAACAAAAAGCTAAGTTGATAAGCTTTACAAGCGAATGTTTTTCGGTTAGAGGCAGATGACTACCAAACTAGCTACAAAGCTTCCTTTGACGGACGTGACAACTACAAAACGTAAAATAAGTAACATCACTGCAGAATACTTGCAATAATTTCATCGAGTGAGCCGATCGATGTATTAAGTGTTGCCTTATTAAATCGGCTCTTGTATGAAATACAATTCAAATCTTCAAACGTTTCAGGTTGTTCTTCTTGTCATATCTCTGAGATGGTAAAGCAACCGCCCCATATCGTACTCGCTTCCAGTGACCGACGTTGGAGCTCCGTTTACTTTCATTTCTATTAGGCCTTCTGTTACAATCCTATTTTCTGTAATAACATCCAAAGGTAATAAATCCTATCCCAGATGAGGCTGCATCGCCGAGGAGACTTCGTAACAAGAAATCTAGTCGTCATTAAACGAGTTGTTTCTTATAAGCACCAGCTATCTGTCTACATAATCTATGTTTACATTAAATCTGAGAAAAAGTGTTCATTCCCATAATTGTTCTAATATAAAACAGAGGTAATCGTGAGAACTGGAGGCAGGTGCAGTGCGGGACGCATTGATTAAATATAAAATATCGCGAGCTCATATTTACTGCATAATTTAACAGATGAGGAACCATAGATGGAAGTAGCTGGAGATTTCAATTATTTTTAGACAAACTGCGAAATGCCTATTGTTGTTTAATGTAATATTGAGGAAATTCCGGTACTGTATGGTGCCGGATTAAGAATAGCGTCACTCCATTTCCTTCCGTGGATGTCGTAGAAGGCGACTAAGGGAATCTATTATCAGGAGACGGGCAGCAGCGTCTTCCTGAGATTCCAACCGCATACTGCGATCGCCAACCCGTCTGCCAAGCGTGGCGACTATGGCAAAACCTCTCATGGTTATGAAAACCACGAAGGAGGGCTATCTCCTGCAGTGGGCGTCAAATGGCTGATGATGATGATCATCAGGAAATAAATTTAAACCTATTTAGAGGCTAAAAATCTCACCCATGCCGGGACTTTTTTTTTTTTTTACTCCCCCTTTTAGCGGGTCCGCCACCATTTATTACGTGGCGTCCTTTGTAACTTTATTAAAATAATGTAGTAAAAGTTATACAATAAAAATTCTTATGTCTAGTTTTTAGGATTAAAATTATATAATACAAATGTCTCACTGTTAAAAATTCCTATTATTTAAAGTTTAAAAATTAAAATTACATAATAAAAATGACGTGATTGTATAACTAGAACTATTGCATGCTGCCGGGACTTGAACCCGACATGATGAGATCCGTAGACGAACGAAAGTCGTCGACATAGCCCTGCGGATTAGTAAGTTAAAGTGGCAGTGGGCGGGGCACATAGCACGCACAACTGATGGCCGATGGGGCCGAAAAGTTCTCGAATGGAGACCACATATCGGCAAGCGCAGCGTAGGACGACCAGCCACAAGATGGACAGATGACCTCATCCAAGTGGCAGAATGACGCTGGATGAAGGCCGCTTCCAACCGGTCTTTTTGGAAATCATTGGAGGAGGCCTATGTCCAGCAGTGGACGGTGGTCTTGTGGCTGAATGATGATGATGATGACAAACATTGCATTTCCCTTTTTATGTACAATAAAGTGTTCTCCATCTATCTGGTTGAGATGGTGCGACGTTTTATCGCGTTGTCGCGGTGGTTACAGTGATCATGCTAAGATACGAGGTCGTTTTACGAAGTTTGAAATCTTGACTGCTGATTGGCTTGTAACAAAATCCTCAAATCTATAATTTAAAGTTAAATCAGAAAATGAGAGTCAATATGAACAACTTTTAAGGGTCTACCATGAGCTATCTAGCGCCACCAATGGAAAAAAAATATCTTCTTTTGTAATACGTTTTTACAAAAAGCGAACATGATAAATCTTTATAATGGTAATAGCTATTTTTATTTTAGAAACTACAGCCTAGAACCTATGAATAGAAACCCAGGAATTAAAAGCATTTTGCACTGAGATACAGTGTTTATCACCTGTTCAGATGTCAATTTACATACGTACTACTAACCACAATATTATAGAGTTTGTATGTATAGTCTTGGTTTATATATGTTTTTGTAAAAATCAATTAGAGTATTTTTGCCATAGGTGCCGCTAGTTAGCTCTTGGATACCTCTTAAGAGTGGGACGCAACAGAATTAGCATTTTAATTATTTATACTGTGCTAGAGGTGATTCGCGCTCAATCGTGCGCGACTATCCACGTACTAAAAACTAGACGTTTCTGACCATAAACCAAACTCGAATACAGCACAGAGTAACAAACTAAATCATAGCTGTCAAAGTGTCATTTCAAAATTAACATTATTCAAAATTACCTTCATTAACTGAACTGACAATTAGGCATGAAGGTTTATTTCAAATTACCTACTTTACATCAAAGAGTAAACAATAAAAAATAGGAAATTGCTATCGTCCGGTAGCAGGCGTTGACTACGCTCCAACAAATATACTAAAATAAACTGAAAACTTGCAAAATACATGTCAAAATATACATACGAGTATAATTACTAAATCTTTTGGGTATAATTTAATTCTTCTTCAAGGTTCGACAGGTTTAATTTTGGTTAATCTGGGTGGTCATGCGCAGTTTTAAAGCTCAATAAAGTCCAATTTACCCCAAACGGCCGCACACGTAGAGACGTCTATTGTTTTGTTAATTTCATGCGCGCACGCAACTACAAACGATGCGATGTTCACGTTCACGACACGGGGCCGGTCGTAACTTTGCTATAGGTAGACTCAGCAACGTCCGCAGATACGTTATTTATCCGATCTTCGTACTTATTTCAAGTATGAAGCGAAAGATGTCTCTCAGGATCGCGGCAAGTGGCAGACCCTGGTTTCTGCCTATCCCTCCGGGATACAGGCGTGAGTTTATGTTATGTTATGTTTACGATTAGAGCTACTAGTATAGTCTCCATTATCAGCATAAAATTTATTACAATAAAAATAGGTAAAGCGCCTGTAGGCATTATTGGATTGCGAAAAACTGAAACGTTTTGTAGAGATGCCGGCAAACATCATACCGCTTCAAGTTCGGTCGCTCCAAACCTTTATGTCGTTAATCTATTAAAAACATCAGTCAATCTTGTTTGAACTTCCTGAGAGCGGTGCATAACCGAATTACCCCCTCTTCCCCATACACTAAACAATCTATTAATCTATTATTAACAGGTATCAGTTGGCCAAAGTGCATACAAACCATGACAATTTGCTATGACTCTGTGTTTGTATGCTTCGGTTTTGTTTGGATTGTCGACTAGCAATCCGAACAACTATTACTATGGGGGAAACTTCGAAGTCGCGAAAGACATATCAGTTGTTTTGTACTAAACTTACCACGTACGGCATTAAATTGTAGGAAAATGCATATTCGATTGCATATGGGGATTTTGGTTACACCCTCTATACGGTAAGGAATGGAAATTTGCTGTTATTCTATTATTTTTGTATGATTTGGTTTTGTTTACGTTTCCTTCGTGCTGTTACTTGTGATTCTATGTGAGATTCTTCGTATACGTGTCGCCTTATGTAAATTTAACATAAAAAACCTAAAAATAAAATAACTTCCACACAACAACACATTCACTTGTCCTGGTCCCAAAGTAGGGTACGCTGGGTTACGGTAACCAGGGCAGTACAGTATCTATCTACTTTTACTATTTGAGCCACTATTTCCATAGAATTGGGCCCACCATTAAGCACCCCGTGTGAGCGTTTTATCGCGTTTGTCTGTGTTTGCATAGAAAACACGTTTGCAAAGCAAACGCTCCATCGAATTCATTTGGATCGACGACGACTTGGTGGTTCCACAGTTCGTCGATCGATCTTTATTATCTGAAGCGGAACTAAATACTTTATTTTGGATGTTTCTAGTTGATGTGTGGCTTAATTAGTCGTTTTAAGTAAAACCCTGTGCCAAGTTTCAAAACCTATTGTCCTATTATTGTCATAAGTTGGTATTGTCGTCAAAAACCTAATAGGTCTTATCTGAGAGAGAGAGAGAGAGAGGGAGAGTATGGGCTTAATCATTATTATTATTTATTATTATACTTTATTGCACACGAAAAACAGTACAGGAAATATGACAATACGAAATTAAGTGTACAAAGGCGAGCTCATCATATACAGGTCCACCGCGAATTGACGATTTTAATCGCGAGGGATGTGATGTGCATTCCTCAGACACTTACATTTCCTCAAAGTGTTTTCCTTCCCCAGTGAGCGAGTGATATTGCTGCCAACAAACGTACGTAGCTTTACGACAAAGTACTGAAAGAAATACTGGAATCGAACCTAGAACCTCTGGAATATGAGCCAAGCGTTCAACCGCAAAACATCGTCAAGACGAAATTGAAACATGAAACCAAATAAGCCGTCCTCAAACATTCGGAAATTGTGCATGATCGCTATTATCAACAACAAGGTCTCCTTCATCCAATAACACCAATATGTCACGGTCAAACAGCGCCTCAAATTAACAGTGAATTCCCGTGAAGACCCAATTGAAGTCTCGGTCGATCGGATACGGATATCCCGAGTCATTCGGCCAGAAAACCGAGGCGTGGGAACTAGTTTTTGATTCAATTTATCAATGATCTTTAGTAAAATAACATACCTTCACGCCCATTCTCGTAGAAGTAGACAGCCTCGCCAATTCGTTACAACGAGTCTTCGGAGTTAACTGTACCTATTGTGATAGTAACAATACAGAGTGTTTGTTGTTTAGCTGCGTTTGCGCAGATGTCACTATGCCAGTATTTGACAACAGCTGCCAGTTGAGTTCAATCACTGAAACAGGAATGAGGAAGGGAAACTTGAATTATAATTTTGAAATCTAATTTGTTACAACCGTCCAACCGGGGATGACCCAGGATTAAGAAATATCACCAGAATATAAATGTAAAAAAGGGGCCAAGTTCATTACAAAGTGGAGGAGTGTCAGATTCGTTGATAAAATAATTGCGAATATTCCGATATGAATTTTGCGAAGCGCTTTCCGCTGGAACCATAACTTCCTTCGGAATCCTTTTTTAAAAACAAGTTTGTTGGGCGTTTGGCTACCGACTGAATATGAAACGGGGCACATTTACAGAGCCTAAAGTTACAACAATCATACTCATACAATAGTTGACGAATAAAATAAGAAAACTTGCCAAACGTATAGTAGAGACACTGGATAAACATTCTGTAGTATCTCAGAATCGTGATCGAGGCCTAAGAATATTAGGTGATGATTCGTGCTTTGCATTATGTCTATATGTATTGTAGTTCTGCGTCTTATTATGTATTCTTTAATATGTTTATTTAACTACATATGGATTTGCTGTAGCTGAAATAAGTGCTATATTATTATTATAGCTGATGCGTCGCCCTTTCCAATTCGAACTTGACTTGACACAGTGCCGTGTGTCTAGAGGTAGCGGTGGTGGGCGACAAGACTGATTTATATTGATTGAGCCACAAGTCCCATACATACGCCACAAGAACAAGTCGTGTGACCAAATAAAACAATAAGTTTCCACACCCATTGTCTCGATCTTCCTAATAAACGTCGGTATCCCGTTATGCACCGCTCTCAGGAAGTTCAAACAACAATTGCATTATAACCAACGCAATATTGTGATGTTGTATTATTGCAACAATAAAAATCAATGTCAGCACTAACGTATTTTAGCATCTGTCAGAAGCAGCCGCCGCGGCATGTGTGTACTAAAACAATTTCTACCCCTCATCGTATAGGGGTAAGATTTGCCCAGGTGAGAGTTCCAATGCCCACATGGCATGGCGTATGACCTACCCTTCAGTTCAAAATTCGCCGTTATATCTTACACAGCAAGAGCCACATAGATTCCATTCATCAAGCAGGGGTATGAATTGGCCACGTGAAATCATAGCACAAATTGCCCGTCCGATTATCGCCTCTACTACAAGACAACAAAAACTATTCAGTTTTATAGTAGCCCATATGCTACCACGTGGCTGGGGAAGCCTTTTGCAGGTGCTCAGTGAATGAACTCTTTGTTGGAGCCTCCATTGACAAAATGTTTGTTCGAAGCTGAGTTTTGGCGGAATGTAGCGGACAGATATTGAATTTAAATTTTTTAAAAGTAATTAACGACATCAAACGATTTGGAGCTTTGCAAAAAAATCCGGTAGAACTTAACGTACATGTTAGAACAAGTACTTATGGAGATTTTGTATGGAACAGCTAATATATTTTTGGGCTCATTAAGCTCGTAACAAGTAGTATGTTTGTTTGACGAGTGGAACTGCCCCCTCAAGGGCAAGGCAGAAAGGTGGAACTACCCGACCTTTCCGCGTTAAAATCTTGCAATTGTTATACCGAGTTACCTCAAAAATGCGCAAACCTAGAAAATACAATTGGAGTTTGTCATGTACAAAAGTTTTTTCTACGAGTTTTAAATTTCTTTTGTAACATTAGGGTATGGAATCTATTTTTAGCATTCCATACCCAAATGGCAAGGGACCCTATTACTAATTATTTCTGTCATCGCTATAACAAGAAATACTAAAAACAGAATAATAGTACATTACTTCAGAGGGAAGAAAGTGACAGTTCCATACCGAGATTATGGCATACTCCAGAAACGGGCGAATAAAAAAAGGAAAAGCCCGCGCATTTTCGCAAAAACTTTGATTGATTTAGCATTTATCTTTGTGTTTTTTGTAAAATATGGATACTTCGAGCGACAGTGATGATGTTATCCCTAACACACCGCCAGAACTATTAGAGACGGCCCAAGAAGTTGTTGATAATCTGTTGCCGGAAAAATCTAAATGCAGATACAACAGTACTTATGAAAGTTTCATACGTTGGCAAAAGGAAAAGAAAACGACTTCATTTTCTGAAAATGTATTGCTTTCGTATTTTAGGGAGAAAGCAATATACACATTTATATGCATTTATGTCTATAATTTTCCTCGTAAAAAGCACTATACATACCTCAGGATAAAGTACAGTTTCATACCTCAAATGGTTTGCGCCCCTCGCAAGCTCGTGGCGCAAATGCCATAATCTCGGTATGGAACTGTCACTTTCTTCCCTCTGAAGTAATGTACTATTTTTTGGGGGGAGGCTCCCATACAACAAACGTGATTTTTTGCCGTGTTATGCTCGATATTACTAACGGCAACAGGTACATACTTGAAGTATTCAAATGTGCTAGGTATAGATAATGGCCTACCCGTCAGTTCGTGTCCTTCGTGCGCGAGTCCGACTCGCAAGTGGCCGGTTTTATTTTTCTTAACGGATTTTCTACTTCTTAGATAGTGCTTAAAACCATAAAAATTGAACGTTCATGTAAACCTTGATGTGAGAATTAGTAACATTCATCATAAATTCAACGTGTCCTTTGTCCTGTGTCCCGGAGGGATAGGCTTTTCATAATAACGACGCTTTTCACTTTGAGGATGCTAGTGATAAATGAAACATAATGTGACAAAACCTATATTTCTACTTATCTATTTTTGGCAGTGTCCTACTGTCAATTGCCACCGAGTCAGAAATTTCTGAATCCTAGACTTGGTCCAGCAATCCGCCGTAATAACACTGGCGAAATAATTCTGTGAGATAATACCCTTCATGAGTCAGACAGACAGACACACAGAATAAGGTCCCTTGGCACCCTTGACGTACGGATAATAAGGAAGTACTTAGATAATTGAGAACGCAATAACTCAATTTTAATGTCGTCACTTGTGAAAAATTTTGTAGAATTTAAATAAATCGAACCTACAAAATTTGAAAACTCCGGTGGCCTAGAGTGTTTTCACACGCTTTTGTACAAGTGAATTTCAAGCAATTTCCTATCAGGATCACACAATCTGCCCCAAACGGCCAACTCCCAGTTTACGCTTGAGGAGCAACGCAGCTGTGCGCATAATTATGTACCTCCTTACTTTTTCACACATCTCAGCCCCTTTCCTTACACTATAAAGTTTATTCCCATGATTCCTCAAGGAACTAGTCCTCGCGGTTATACTTGACCGCTGGTTAAGAGCTTAGTTGAAGCCAAAAAGGCAAAACATATTTCTTTTCTCAAAACCGAATAAATTATAAGTTATTACAAGTAACATACACTGCCACTGGCCACGATCCTGAGAGATCACTTTCGCTTCCTCAACTACCATTAGTCGTTGCATGCACGCACGCCGTTTTCGGGTACTTTTTACCCTTTGCTAATACATCTCCTATTTGGTCAAAGTATGTCCGCCTGGGACATCCCTTACCGGCACTTCCACCCACATTCGCTCGATATATTTGCTTCGTCAGTCTTTCTTCCTTCATCCTTTCCACATGTCCAAACCAACGCAACATTCTTTTCCAAATAAAATTCTAGTCACAACATCCTCTTTCAGTCCACAACGTTCTCTAATCAAACTATTTCGTATCCTGTCATTCAAAGTAACACCAGACATACTTCTCAAGGCGTGAGTTTATGTATGTATATGTGATTTTAAGTTTCAAAATGACTTGTTTATTACAATTAACTGGCAAATATAAAAATTTCTTGTCATGTCATTTTCTTTTACCTTTTGCTAAATTCTCAGTGAATTGCAAACAAATCCTTTTGAAACTCATTACGTAGACACTAGACAGTACCCCTATTATTAATACTGTAACCAGGTTTAATGACAATTCAATAATTTTTTATTCATCGCATATTCACTAAAAGACTAGCGCCGGTCGGAATGCTAAAAACAATAAAATATTTGCTTTACTAAATTCAGTTAACGTAAATCTGTCGAAAATAACCTCTTTAAGAGGAAAATTTTTACATACCAAGCTAACGGCAAGATGACCCAACTCATATCATACAACTCATAATATCCTGTTGATCCTGATTCCTGCTGTCAAACTGCGCAACGCAACCGCGAGGGCTATAGCGAGCGTTTTGTTCCCGTGACGGAGGAGACAGGTGGCAGTATTAAGGTCAAGGCATTCTCAGTGCCACGGGTCAGCAGGCGCGACGGTGAGGACATGAACCTGACCGAGCGTGGAGGGCCGTTGCTCTTAATAGAGCCAATCTGTGCTAGATGCTAGAACCACTACAACCGTGACCATACTACTGCGGGTTTATTCTGTTAAGATAACAGTTTACAAAACCAGTCCAAATCTACTGACAAGTGTTTTCAATACATTAACGCCACAGAGACTTGACACGTTTGTGCAAGCGAAATTGAAGCAGCGATGGATTAAAAACATATGGCTTGACAATGGTTTTATGCACTTTTGCCTTAACAGAGTCTGGGGCCTCGGCCTCAAGTCAATTCGAAGCGGTGATAGCCTAGTGGGTAGAACATTGGACTCGGAAGAGAGAGACCCAGGTTCGATTCCCTTGATGACTTTGTTTTCTAAGTTATGTACCTACATTTGTGAAGTTATAGTACCAATACTACTCACTAACGGTGAAGGAAAAGATCGTGAGGAAACATGAGTGTCTGAGCTATTCACAAACCTCGGCGCTTGAAATCGCCAATCTGCGGTGGGCATGTGATTGGGCCTGTGCTCTCTCCCTGAGAGAAGGCCTGTGCCCTACAGTGGGACGCATACAGACTGCTTATGTAGACTGACCAATTGACCAAAATGTATGCTAGACGTGATATATAATACAGACTACATAAACCTAAAGAGTCTAGATAGCAATATTCCGTCTACACTGACAATCGTTTTCTTCGTTCAATGGCCGCAGCTCCTACACCAACGCATTATTGCCCCAAATACTGACTCAACATCCGAGCCGGGAGCTGTCTAACTGAAGCGATAAGATAACATAAGCCGGCAGACAGGATACGCCCCATGTGGTAATTGTTTCCTCATTAGCACTGCGTAATCGCCACTTCCTCTTCTATCGGGTAGGTATATGTACCTAAGCACTATCCACTGCGCGTTTACATTGAGCCCCTTGCGTTGCTGCTGCCCAATTTGCTTTTGCAGCAGATTTTCTCCATGTGTGTTAGTTTAGTTGCCCATTCAAGCCATGCTCTATTCTGCAATGCCTCTGCCTTGCTCACAGTCGACATGTTTACCGGACAACACTACTCACTTTCCTGCGTACTTCAGCTGTTCGCTGTGTGAGTGTAATGTAAACCATCATCATGGGCATCAATGCTTAACTGCCCCTATGATTACTATCCAGGAAATGCGGAGAAACGTGGGTAGACGACGTTAGTCACCAATTATACAGATGGTCAAGAGAATAATTGGCATCATAATATAGCTCAAGATTAACTTTCAGATTTAACATGTTCGACCGAGGTCGAATTATTACCAGTCCCGCAACTTGCAAAAGATTATCTCGTATTTTTCTCTCGTTATTATCGTGATTATACGCCGTACAGTACCGAGAAATTGCTCGTATCAAAGATTGCGCGGCGAAAATCGTGAGCAGGCCAGGTGCGCGCCGCGACATCTAATTGGCGCATTCCGACTCGCTCTCACGTAATTGGGCATCAACCGCGCCGGTCGATCCGCTTGATCTAAATGTCACGTGAACCAGCGATGATATCATAACAGACATCCACTGCGACATCCAAAAGTTCGTTACAAAACAAAGAGTCGTGGCTAGCGACCATGATTCCTGCGCTCCCATTCTTCAAATCTCAACGGTCATTCACCAAAAGGCACTCGACGGTGACGAAGAAACGTGAATAAAAAGGTGCGGCAAGGAATCACGCCGCGTGGTCACCCTACGATGAAAGGAAACTACGCCGATCAAGGGACCAATAAAGTACTGAGTCAGAGACAATTGAAGACGGGGAGGAACTGCGCCTGGCCACCCTCGCAGGAAGTCCAATCTGTCTGATCGCAGCAATCATGTAAGTAAGACAAATTTAACGACAATCTGCCCAAGAGATGAAAGGATGCACGCGTGTGGCCACTTTTTGCAATTATTGCTATTGCTTTACCGTTCTATTGCGCTTAATTGGCGTTCTATGAGTATAGATGAAAATTGCTTCGGTTAATAGCTGGGCAATGAAACTTGGTGTTATCACCATTGGATTGTCCAAAATTACACGTCATGTTAGAATTTTGTTATCTTAAGATTTCTCTTAGCTTCGCACAATGAGAGCCTTTATACAGGGTAACCTAAAAAAAATCAATTTTAGCAATTAGTAATTCTACGACTTTTGAAATTATTTTGTTCAATTTTCTATTTTACGAATCCTTTTTATGTGGCACTGTTTGATTGACACGTGTTTAATAGAATGGATATGCGTGTGTTTTGGTTTCTTGTATGGACATTCTTGTATGATGGTTTACATGTAGGTAAACAAACCGTTTGATAGAAATCGTTCACATATTGAAAGGTACGATGTTTATCGAGTTGTTTCCTTTTGTTTCCTAGATTCATTGATCTCATTAAACCGAGAAATATCAATCCCAAACTTATAAAAATTCAAAATAATAGGTAACGGCATCCGCGGCATGGTTAGAGCGGTTGTTATAAAATTATGTAAATCCTGATATTAAAAAATAATATAAATCTAAGAAAAAACTCATAGAACAAACTGATTGTGGTTTTTTCGAGGTACAATTACAAATTCATAGCGCACTCGTAAAACCTTTGCACGCAGAACATTTAGCATAAACTGCTTATTGAAAGGAACTACGGTAGCTGCCCATCAAGACATTTAAAACCCCATCGGAAAAAACTCATACTGCACCCTCTTCGCCTCGTAGTAACTCGTAAGTGCGGTGGTTACGGGGCGCGACCACACTGATTGCGGTTCCCTCCTCGGGTATTCTTAGGGCGTCTTTCGTTCTGGAGGCGCTCCGATGCGCATCGCGGGCCGAGCGGAACTGGGCATGTGAACAGGCACTAACACCTGCCGCGGGCGGCAGACCGTGGCCCTAGTTCTGATTGTTTGAAGATGGACATCTTTACGAAGCGTGCAATGCTTATAAAAGTGTTATTGTTAAAATATTTTTGATGCATTTATGATGTTTGGCTGTGCTCGTGGAACATACTCGTAGTAACTTTTACATGGATAGAAAACTAAACTGCAGCATGCTGAACTACACTACTCATTGTCAATGTCATTAATAATTCAGATCTACATTGAGACAAGTATCAATTTAATATTGTACAGCGTTATACTTATAAATGGTACTTATTACTTACTCCACCTAAAAAACAATGTCCCAGGCACTGCAGCATCCGAGTGGTCCCTTGACCCATCTAGTGTGAGTGAAGGTGCCATTGGACGCTGCATAAATCATCTCATTACATAGATGCAAAGGCCAAAGTTTTTTTTTTAACTTATAAATAGTCAGTAATTGCAGATATTTAGTATGCAATATACACAAGGGCTCCGGGTTTTCGCTTTCTTGCCTGTAGTCTAATTCGAGGTTACACGTCTAAATAAATTTGTTTACAAAACATCATTGACTTTTATGAAAAATTAACCTTTGAAATTACTAAAACCAGTTTTGACGTGGGTCTGAAGTTGAGTTAGCTTACCACCGTAGGTCGACGAATGCAAAAAGAGCAAAGAACAATAAACGAATACTGTGGAGTTGGTCAACGCAGGTAAAACGAATAAAACAGAAGCACAGCTCGAATATAGCAAGTCACTACGCAAACGCGTCCCCACCCGGAAATACGCCCAGTAAATTCTTGCGTATCGAAGCAACTTGGTTGGAACAATTTTCTGAACTTTATTTTTGTACAGTAGAGTATCTTCGAATGTTGCAAAAAGTGCACTTATATTTTTAAGTTAGTAAGTTTAGATATTAAGTTAGTAGGTGTTAATCGTAAATTAAATATCTTTTTTGTCCGTCAATGGAAGCCGATTGTACTGAACTGTAGTATAAAGAATTAAAAAAATACTTTCATCATTATTTTCGATGGACGTTCAGGATGGACATGGCTTTATTATTATACCTGAATTATATCAGGCAAAACCGAAAGCAAGAGCTTGTATAACTATTAAATAACTTCCGTACAACACAATCGCTTCACCCTAGTATACCCAGTGATATGGTAACCAGACAAAGACATAACAAATATTTAAAAACACCCAGACTGAGGCCATTTACATTACAAATCAAACTACAACCAGTGGATATCGAACCTACGACCTCTATCATGGTAATCCTACGTGTTACCCCTAGAACATCAAGGCAGTGGCCTAATGCAGTGACCCGACCGATACATATTTTGTTCAAACTGGCTTACAATGGGAGTGACTGTATAGCCACTGTCAGCGTCCAAGGGTGCCTTTTGCACTACTTATTCTACCCCCGCGGGAAACAAAGGCTTTTGTTAGCTTCCACGTATCCGGGCTAACGCGAGAGGTGTAAGGTTGCCCGGCCTCTAATTAAATACATCGCCTTTGGAATCTGATACCTGAAAGTGTTACTGGAACTGATTTTATGCGGAATTTCTGCAGTTAATGAACCAGCTTTGTTGCTTGACGCTTAGGTGGCTACGGTATTAAGTACGTATGGGAAGTGTGATAGTAGACATCTTGCTACCAAATCATTCGTGCATGTTTAACGTAGGTACATATTCTGAAATGTACATGGACTCTACAAGATCTACATTCCCGTCTTTTTTATTCCATTATTACTTCAAGGGGCCAACAAAAGTATGTTCAAGAACAACCAGTGAACATATTGATTGGAAGTAAATCTACTCACTAATGACAGTAAGTCTAAACATCTTCCTAAGTAGACGTTTGGAAATATTTTCAGCGTAGACTGTTAAAATACGATAACTCTGACTACGTTCTAAAACCGATTTAAAGTATTTTTGTCGTCTTTTCGTCACGATAATATGGCTTTATTGGTCATACATAAAAACCAACTGAGTCTTGAAAGTCCAAGACGTTGCATGATATGCAAGTAAAATCAGCGACATGCACTCAGCGATAGCGGAGCAAACAGCTGTTAACTATTGCACCCAATGAAATATGAATGGAGAGCGACGCAAGAGCAGACGAGTGGCGCCTCGGAGGTTATCGCGGGTCGCGCGCGCAGCTGCGTCGCTGAGACCACAGTACGAATAAAGACTGGAACTCTGCGCTGCCAATTGATGTGAGAACAATTACATAGTAGTACAGCGACACCCTGAAATACCTTCTAATATCGTGCGATATTTGGTCTTTTCGATAAGAGTTGTTGTGCTAGTCTTTACCGTTATGCACGTAGCGTTAGTATTAGCGGCTGAAAAACCAATACCTACATACTTACCTATATCCCTCAAGAGGTAGACAAACTTCAATTTATCGAATTTGTCAGTTTCTTGCCAATACTTGGTAATCTGCTTTGGACCGTTTTATTTCCATGTTAAAATTGTAAAATAAAAATAAATGTGCGTGCGCGCAGCGTTCTATGGATGTTGATGAAGCAAAAGAGGTTTGTCAGGATCGTGGCGAGTCACAAACGCTGGTCTCTGCTTACCCCTCCGGGATACAGGCGTGATTATATGTAATGTAAATAAAGCTATTCTAACTGGCACAGAGTGCCAACTGTGGCCGTTTCCTACATGCGATCCATCGATAGATGAAGAGATTTATCTCTTCTGTAAATCCTCGTAGAACAAATACAGCTACTTTGCAATAGAATCAATGCTTTAATCCTTAAAACGTGTTGCTTGCTCTAATACTTTTACAATAAAAAAAAAACAAAAGACAATTACATAAAAAGCATAACTTAATAATAGGAAGGAGATTGTATACTTTTTGGCAGGCGCAAACAGTGGATACTAACAAAAAAGTGTATACAGCGTTTTCTATTCTATTCTAACACCTCTTTAACGTCAAAAACTGTCGGTGGGCCTAACTAAGACAGAGGGTCCAGGACGGGGCTGACGATGTAGCCCAAGTAGGCGGTAAACCGTAATTGCGTATTGCGTAAAAAGTGGCATGAACGCTGAGGCTTATCTATCCACGGATCAGGAAACAGCCATTGGCCTATGACGGCTACCGTTCGATTATTATTCTCACACTCGCGTTGCAAAGCTTCGTGAGTGGAGAGTCCACTTAGCGGCTGAATTGCGGTCATCGACGAGTCATCCTAAGTATTCTACTTAGAGTTCACAATTTCCGCCATCAAGCAGTAAACGGGCCGTCGGATTAAAGTGCGAATTAAAGCGGTACAATTAACTAATGATCACACGGTAAAACTAGAAATCCGTTTTTTTGTATAAACGTTGTAGTTTAGATATATACTTTTATACATCGATAAACTAAGCCCAGTGCGGGCATGTACCTATGACTTTGTTTTTTAAGTTATGTGCATTTGTGAAGTTATAGTAGCAATACCACTCGCTAACGAAAAATCGCGAGGAAACCTGAGTGTCTGAGCTATTCATATACTCGTACCTCAGCGCTTGAAATCGCCAATCCGCGGTGGGCACGCGTAGTGATTAAGCCCATACTCTCTCCCTGAGAGAAGGCCCGTGCCCTACCGTGGGACGTACATAGGCTGCTTATGCTACAATAAGCGAAGCGAAGGACGCGATAAAAAGTACTCGAAAGCGGCGAGGGTGCATGCAGCGACTAACGAATGTTGATGAAGCGAAGTTTCTTTTGGATCGTGGAAAGTGGCAAAACTTAGTAGAGATGTTTGCAACAGGCTGAGGCCTACCCTTTTGAAATACAGACGTGGGTTTTTTTATATGTGTAGGATAAACCGATAGGTGAGTTTAAGAAAGCCTACAGTAGTTAACTCAAAATTACATTATTAGTGTGAGGTTGTACTTACTAATTATGGCGCCAAAAATGGTCCATTTTGATAATTTTTATATACCCAGATTACCCAGTGTCACTCTCAGAGTTAAAAAGAATCTAACGACACGCTAAAATCCATCAAGCCGCTTAGTTAACAGAGCGTGCCAAAGAAATATACATACATACACACGAAAAACATAACCCTCCTTCTGGCGCAGTCGAGTAATTTAAAAAAATTGCCAATTTTTCACCTTTGCTTATTGGAAGTGAGATTAGGTTCTGTTAGATTGTGGCCTTGAAAAGAACAATTAAATACCATTGTTATGATGGCTCGATCGGGTCCTAAAGGATTGCAATTTTAAAGGATTCTACAGATTACATGAAGCATGACATAAAGCCCCCCCCTCCGCCTCCTCTCTCCAGGCTAAACGGTTGATTATAGAATTCAGGGTAGTAGCACATATAATGAACTTAAAAGGAAAACTTTTACGGCAAAGTAGCCTTTACAAGTTAGCGAGTAATAGGCGACCAACTTATAAAAGGTTCTTACAAAATCCATTGAAAATTACGTTGATGAAGTTGTTAGTTCTGTAATGCAGATAAAACCTCCTCTTTGTACGGAACCCTACACTGCGCGTGGCCCGACACGCATTGGGCCGGTTTTTTGAATCAGCCTTTTATTCTTTATTTGTACTGAGTTTTTATGGTCCTTATAGGTTTAATAAAATAAATACAGTAAATGTGCTGCATTTTTAATTTCTTTTCATCTCAGGTACTGGTTGATATGTTGTATACCTAGTTATAGTAAGAACTTAAATCTATTTTTGGCTCTATTGTCTATATATTTTTGCTGTTTGGTGCTGTTGGGTTTCCAAATCATAAGCAGCCTATATACGTCCCACTGTAGGGCACAGGCCTTCTTTCAGAGAGAGAGTATGGGCTTAATCACCACGCGTGCCCACCGCGGATTGGCGATTTCAAGCGCCGAGGTATGTGAATAGCTCAGACACCCAGGTTTCCTCACGATCTTTTCCTTCACCGTTAGCGAGTGGTATTGCTACTACAACTTCACAAACTTACATAACTTAGAAAGAAAAGTCATAGGTACATGCCCGCACTGGGAATCGAACCTGGGTCTCCCGCTTCCGAGTCCAATGTTCTACCCACTAGGCTACCACCGCATTCCACTAGGCTACCACCGCATTTAAGGTTTCCAAATATAGATTAATAATTATTATTATGTCCACGACTCTACCGCGGCGCCCCAGAGTAACCGGGTCGCCGCGCTACACAGGCATAATAAACATGATATCCGTATGCAGAAATTTGAAACTCGCACTTCCGTCAGGTTATAATGATACCAACCGATCTCAGACTAAATACGTCTGTAGGCAAAAAACTGAAGGTCTTATTTACCCCTTAATAATTTCCACACAACACAATCACTTGTCCTGTTCCCAAACTAGGATACCATGTGCTACGGTAGCCGCAACGGTAATCACAAACATAGAAAAACACCCCGAATGAGGCTATTTATTCAAATGTACGGCCGCCCCCAGTGGGAATCGAACCTATAACCTCCGGCATGGTGATCGGACATAATACCGCTAGACTAACAAGGCAGTCGTATATAGCAGGAGGCAGTAGTTATGAAAACACGATTCCTCTAAGCGAAAGAGGTCTTTCAGGATCGCGCATAGTGGCAAACTGTGGTCTCTGCCTACCTCTCCGAGTTACAGGCGTGAGTTTATGTAATGATTCCTCTAAAACGTACCTGAAAAGCAGTTTATATATTCTGTGGTTAGGTACGTCTTTCCCGTAACCGCGGACTTTTTAAACTGACTCGGAGGAGTGTTTTATAGAATCGTGTTTTTATAAATAAATCTGTTATAGTTTTCGAGATCAATAGGATGTCGGAAAATAAAGCAGTCTTCCTTTTTGTTAATCTGTGGGTTAATCGACTTCGCAGTGTACATCCAATTGTCATAGTAAACCATGAATTGTAGTTCTATGCAGCAGGCCCTTGACCCTGGACATCGTCATTGTTACCGCGCATATCGCCATAGTCAGTGGTCAGCATTCCGATGGATTTGAAATGAAAGGCGCTTCCATAAGCGTTCCTATAATGAGAGCGCCGCGGCGCCATTGCGCCGGCGCAGCTGCGTCGGCGGCGCCCGCGCATGCAGAAATGTGAAACTACACGTGAAACTGCCTCGGGAAAGTAGTAGGTGTGGTTTAATGTGGTTACTTAGATTTATAAAGTACGAAAGTAACTGAGTAAAAGTGCTATCGAATGTGCATTAGAAAAACAGATTGAATAAGCCTAGGTACAGTCGACGGTACATCTACTTTTACATTCGTGCACTCTGAGCATTAAGGGCGACTGTGCAACATAAATGTAAAGGTTGACCTGATGTCGACTGAACTCCCTACTCTAATCTACCCCCTGCTCTACACTACTCAATTTCAATAGTAAGTCCCAACCCAATCCAAGCACTATGTGACTATAGTATCAGAGTGGTATTATACCATAATATCCGACAAATAGCTTGAATAAATTACTTTGACTTTGCGTGGATGTATTTCGGTCTCATTGGCGGGGGACGCGGCATGTGACTTAGAATTCTTAAGACTTTAGTTCAGTAAAACTAACAAAAAATATATTTTTCTTGTTTTACGCATCCATCGCAAACTCGTCCCAACTGCGCAAATTTTCGTGAAAGAAAAGTTGCGTTCTCTGTGGAACATCACATCTAGTGTAGATAGGCGTTACTACTAACTAGACATTGTACCTATATCACGCAATCACGCGTTGGCCAAAGCCCACAGATAGACTTTCCTATACGTACAACGTCGCAAACGGGGGGTAGAGTGGATCACACTGGCTTACATAAAGGGTGTTATCCACTACGGATTTTACAGGACATATCTTGGTACTGATTGACAAAATCCTGCAATAGATGTCACATAAGACTTTATTATGTAACCTATAAAAACGCGTATTTTAGAACATTTTCCCGCGGAAGGGGGTCAAGAGCCATCGTGCCAAAACAATTGACAGCGCAGCTGCGGCCGCGTTATTTGAGGAAACAAACATGAAACGAGCGCTGTGCTGCCGACACGTGCGAACAGTGCTACTTTAGATTGCTGGCACGATTTGGTTAAGCTACAACTCTGCAAGCAGCCGGTATTGTGAGGAATTTAGTGTCGAATTTTGACACCAATGGGGTTTAATATGAAACTTAATATTTATTATTGTTGGAAAATTTGTGGTAAATAAAATATTTTCACTTTCACTATAAACTCAAAACAGGGCCACATAGTTGTTCAATTGAAAGATATTAGCACGACAATAACTAGTGTGGTTTGCCTCTATTTCGTAGTCTACTAACCAATAGCTGTACAATATTATTTCATTGGTCTAATCCGCGCAAATTCAATAAGCATCTCTAGCGATCGACATCGAACCGCACGAGGCTTCGAGTTAAGTTGCACGAGTTAAGCTATTGCAATTTGATTGGTTAGTAGATAAGACTCGCCCTCCAGATATGAGCTCAATGTATAAATGTATTACACGTACGTTTAAAAATTTTAAAGGTGGATCTGCGCACGATTGTGCTCCCATAGAACTAAAAAAATATATAGACAGGATTTATTAATCAGTTTACAAGTAGCTTATCATTAGACCGTAAGCTACAACTTAATGAATACGAAAACTCTTCGACTAGTATAGATGGACAGATTATGGAACATTCTTGACTACAGAATTTTAATGAAGGAAGGTCTGTATTTTCGATACAACTAAGAATGTCCTATAATCCTATTTATAGACACAGGTTCTTTGTATTAATTTTCCGTAAAATGGGCACAAGTAAACGTGACTGTTGATGATCGCCAACCTCCACGCTATGATAATGCAAAATGCAAATTGATTTTGCGTCTCTACAAGGTTACACAGAAAGTGATATTGTGAAGACTCTTCACGGACTTTCCCAGTTTATCTACCTATACTGGTGGTCAAGTAAGTAAGCAGCAAAGTGAGTACAGTTAACATAAAAAGTCACACGTTAATTTGATGCAATAGAACGATACCAGACAATGTTGACAAGACGACCGAATTGAATATGGCAAACTTTCCCTCTACAAGGAGACCATGTGGTTAGCGTTTTAATGTACTCGTGGAGTAGCAGTCGTGATGATGTTTTCTTAAAGAATTTTCACAACTTTCGTGTTGAGTTTTCACAGCGAATGTACCCGGCGACTGTCCACTTGTCAATCCGACGTATGTCTGAGTGTATAAGATTATGTATGTGTGCGTGTCCGTGAACACGTGCAGTCATTCCAGTAAACAATTTGTTTGCGCTCCGTCGCCGGCTAGCAGATTTCATACTGCGCGCTTGTCTGGCATATCTTCTATCATTTCGGAATCCGAGCGGATGTAACATAAAATATATTCACATAACAGGAGCAGGTAAAAGTCACGGTTGGGCATATAGCTTTCGTTTATGTAGTGATCAATAACCTCCTCAGTCCTGACCTTGAAAATAACAATGGTCTTCAATCGTTATTTTCAAGGTCAGGACTGAGGAGGTCATCAGTCTTACTTACATCAATACATTGAAGTAATCTATTAATAACGATTATTGTGGCTACTTCACCTGGACTATAGCATGCTTGTTAGATTTATTATCGCAGGCAATGATTGTATTGAAAAATACTACCTGACAAAAACTTTAGACGTCAAAGTTCCTTTGAACAAAAACATAAATTACGTAACTAAATTCCTTCGCTAACTTGCTAGACTAATGGATACACAGTGAAACATCCAGCATATATCTGCATAGCAACAAAGAAGATATCGTTTTTTATCTGCGTCATATTAGGAATAATACAATGTTATAAACAAGCATTATTTAAATTAGATACTTAGGTAGGATTCACACCACATATCGGCGTCTTTAGAAAAAATCCACGTTTTTAGGATTCCGTACCCAACGGTGTCTGAACTTAATAGACAGACAGTTGAAAATTTCGCAGCATATGTGTGGTCGTGTTGATAATTTTATTATTGTTGTTATTGTTATTAAGTAAACATTATTTTACCTGCACCTGTTGGATAAAGAGATAATCTACGCTCTCCTTCCTGAAAATTTTGGCTACAGGGAGCCCAAGATTCTTCTCCCGGGGCCCATAAACGAGTGGGATGGGTGGAAACTATGTACCGACAAGATAAAGGAACCTAAAGCTACTAGATTATACACTTAATAAAAAAGTACAAATTATCTCACATTATTAGATTTTACAAATAAAAATTTAATACAAATTATCTCACATTATTATATGAGTTAATTTGAATTAAATTTTTATTTGTAAAATCTACGGGCCGAACTCCATGCAGAAGCCCGTGAAAGTGTCTGCCGGTGCCACCTGCCTGATGTGCACTTGTAGTTGAAGGCCCTAGTCTTCCTCAAAGACTACCCCAAGAGCGCTCATCCCACGAAAGCTACTTGCAAGTGGAGATTTGTCTTCACTCCAACGCCGCATGGCTGAAGATTATGATTTGATCGGAACTTCACAAAATAACTTGAGTTCGTTGTTGATTTTTGTTGCCGCCACAACAGTTTTTTATCATTTCATGCCGCGTGAATTACAATTCCAACCAAAAAAAACCAAGGTGAATGACAAGTGACAGTTCACAGACCATAGACAATGTAGAAATAGGTCCGCCCATGGATATTCTGTGTCACCGGGTCCAGCTTTACTTTTATTCCAAACAGTACCTTGCCTTTTATCTTGTCAGCACATTATTTGTATCCCTGTGGGGTTTTTAAATAAATACTTTTTTACTTTTTTTGCAGATTACCCCAAAAAATAACAATAAATATGTTTTTTAATGTGTTTTCCAACTTTCGTAAGCACTGCACATTTTATACATTGATGTTACGGTGTAACACTTACTTTAATGTGTTGTTGTATATCCTCTGTCGTAAAAATAGTACATAAATCTCTGTGTCTCAAGTTCAAATTAACAGTTAATAATAAAAATCGGCCAGTAGTGAGTCAGACTCCCGCTAAAATGGTTGTGAACTGTATCAAAGAACAAATAATTTATGTTATGGTATAGAACCCTCGGTGCGCAAGATCGACTTGCACTTAGCCAGTTGTATTTTGTAATAGTGCCAATTAACACCTTTTTACCGCTGATTGGCGAGGTGTTGGGGATGGATAGCAACTATTCTGTTTGTTTACTAATAAATAATAGCTATACTGCAACATATTATCCTAAAAACCCTTTCTGCAGTAGAGAGATAGAGAATGTTTTCGTCCTTGGAAGTAGTTTAATTATCGTTACTAGGTTATGTTATCGGATTTACAATTCAATAACACGTTTCGTTAGTTTTGATATATGAAGAGGATGAAGAAGAAATATTGACGAAAAAAATATATCGAGCTAATGTGGTGAAAGATCTTCGACCAAATAGGAGATGTATTAGCGAACGGCGGTATAAAAAGTACCTGAAACCGGCGTGCTTGCATATAGCGTAGTCGAAGAGGCCTCATAATAAGAAGTAGAATGGTTATTGTAACTCAACACCTACCTATTAGTAAACCACTTTCTGAAATTATTTTTTATGTAAAAAGACCTTTCTTTACTGTCCTATCTCTAGAAGGTTTCAAATGTCTATCGCTAGTCACTAACTCTAGCCAGATCATAAAACTATATCAGACAGGTATCCAGAAAAACAGATCAAACTTCAATATCTTAAACTATACATTAAAATTCAATAAAATCAGCATTTACAACCTTAGATCCGTATTTATGCAAGCTTGACTTCAATAATAATTTGCAACCAGTATTCCACACCTTTATTTCCAGGATTGCACTAGTTTCAGAGGTATCTATATTTATACTAATACATATTATAAAGAGACAAAGTTTGTAAATCGAATAAGTACCTTCAGCGTTCAGATTGGCACTAGGGGGTAAATGTCGAAAGTAAGTACCTACTTATCCGATTACAAAACTTCTTTCAGCAGTATTTAGAATGGACCTTCAGGGTGGACATAGGCTAATCCGTTAACCACGCGAACGTAGTCGCCGGCATTGCTAGTCACTAGTAAAGTTATATTTTGTATGGAAATTCTGTCGAATGGGCCTTACAAGTTACAAGGGATCCAAATTTATACCATATTCGCAAAACGGCCTTGGTACCAAAATGCTGAAACTACCGGTGCGATAACGTCGTGTCTTTTCGGTTATCGTCCAATGTGAAACCGGCCTATCATCATCAGCCGTTTGACGCCCACTGCAGGACATAGGCCTACTTCGGGGCTTTCATAACCATGAGGGATTTTGCCATAATCGCCACGCTTGGCAGGCGGGTTGGCGATCGCAGTATGCGGTTGGAATCTCAGGAAGCTAGGCAATAGAGATTCGTTAAGAGATTTCTTTAAAGAAACTAACATCCTAACAGTTGCTAGTCAGTATATCTATGAAAATATTATGTATGTTAGGAAAAATATCAGTGACTTTAAAACTGTAGGTAGCCAACACAATGTAAATACTAGAAATAGACATAAACTTTCGTTCCCAAAATTTAGGCTGGCAAAGGTTAATACATCCTTTATGGGGCATTGTATACGTTTCTACAATAAGATCCCTGAAGATATAATAAGCTTGCCAGAAACGCGGTTCAAAAAATGTGTGAAGCGCACTTTGTGCCAAAAAAGCTACTATAACATTAAAGATTATTTAGATGACAATGATGTCTGGAATTAAAGCCAGTTCAATGCATGAGTTTTAGAACATTTATATAAATCCTGTAAATTAAGGACTTGAAAAGACTAAGTTTGGAGTTTTTTTGTCCATTTTTTCTCCAAATTGATCTAGATTTTGAAATGGACACCTAGTTTAACTTGTAACGTTCATTAAGTCGCAGTTTCTGTGCTACTTTGAATAAAAAAAATTGATTTTGATTTTGATTTTTGGAAGACACTGCTGCCCATCTCCTGGTAATTCATTTCCTTAGAAACCGGCCTATTAGACCTTGCTATAAACACAAGCATTTCTGAATGTCATTAATTACGTTAATACCGGATTCATTACTTGATTTTTTGTCGGAAGAGTCCGATCATGGTGACTAGAGCTCGCGTCGTTGGCTCACCATGATTGGCCTCTTCATCACCTCTTCCTACAAGTAAGTGAAACCAGGTATTAAGCTAATAATATGAAAGCTGACGAAAGTTTTAGTTCGAAAAAATAATGTCAGTTATGTTACTGGTACAGGATGTAGAGGTCACGAAGCGGAATTGGTGTTTACTCGTTAGCTATCGGAACTCTTGAATCGGCCTTGCATCTGAATGCCCGAGCTATCGTGGCTTATTTAAATTTTTATTTTGCTGCTGTTACGTTTCACATCCGTGTCGTTTGCACATTCTAACGTATTGAATGATTATAAAATATTGGATATACTTTTGATAAATATCATGGTCATAGTGTGACTACAAAGATAATACAGTAAAGTTTTTGTTTTGTTATGAGCGATAAACATGGCATATATTTATACTCTTTTTGTTGCACTAACCCGTGCTGAGGACAATTTTACAAACCTATTTAGAGGCTAAAAATTCCACCCATGCGGGGACTTGAACCCGGCCCATTATAGGGCCTGCACTTGCCCATTAGCTCAGTTGGGAGAGCGCTGGCACGGTTAGCCAGAGGTCGCGGGTTCAAGTCCCAGCATGGGTGGAATTTTTAGCCTCTAAATAGGTTTTTAAAAATGGCACATATTTACCATAATTTTAATCGCCAATATATTTAGCAAAAATATATCTAAAGTGTCCCTACTTTTAAGAACATCTCAAACCACATCAATCTGTCAAATTTACAATAATTCAAAATGTTCAATGTGAGTGTCCTCCCGATTGATTGAATGATTCCTCCCGAATGTCAGATTTTGGAATCTGCATGTGAAATTTTTATTGAAAGGGTTTATTACTATTCGCCAACTATCATTACTAATGCACGACAGCATTAATATTTTTTAAACAAAAGTGCCTGTTTCACGTTACAGCAGAGTTCGGGAAATAGGGAAGCTAAAATGTCGGTCAATTGGTGACGCCATCGTCAGTTGGAATGAACACTTGGCTGTATTTTATTTGAGCAACAAAATCGATATCGAAATTCTATCTATCTATAGATAAACAAAACAAGGCTAATTTATGTTAATTTTTTACGGAATGTAGTCCTTTTGAATAATGTCGGTGGTTCTTTGGAATTTCCGCGTTGATTAGCATTGATTTCACATTTACGTGGAATTCATGTTACGTAACACGTGCGAGCGAATTCTGAAGAACAGGATTATTTAAATTGTATCCCATATCTGGATAATGTGATCATCATCATCATTCAGCCACAAGAAGTCCACTGCTGGACATAGGCCTCCTCCACGGATTTCCAAAAAGACCGGTTGGCAGCGGCCTGCATCCAGCGCCTTCCTGCCACTTGGATGAGATCATCTGTCCATCTTGTGGCTGCTCGTCCTACGCTGCGCTTGCCGATATGTGGTCTCCATCCGAGAACTTTTCGGCCCCATCGGCCATCAGTTCTGCGTGCTATGTGCCCCGCCCACTGCCACTTCAACTTACTAATCCGCTGGGCTATGTCGACGACTCTCGTTCGTCTACGGATCTCACCATTTCTGATTCGATCTCGTAGCGTAGAGAAATTCTGAGCATAGCCCTTTCCATAGCTCGTTATGGATAATGTGATACCTACTTGACATTCGGGCTCGAGCTTTACTGTCGTGTTTCCATGAGCATAATCTTCTGTTACTTCTACAGACCTTAATTGCCCTCGTCACATTTTCGATATGTAAACAATTTGTTTGACACGTGTCGAGATTATGGCTCTTAAACTGGGATATTTATGGCAAAATATATTGAGCTTTAAACGGCTTCCAGTTGGGTAGAGTTAGAAAAAAGTTAAGATCGGTGTGAACATAAATATTGGTTCCTGGTTTGGCAGATGACGAAATTATTATGTGTTACTAAATTAGGAATGTTGCGGCAACTTTGAAATGATAAGTGGTACCTATACTTAAGATAAGCGAAGGCATAGGTACCACTTATCAAATGTGTAGTTACATGATATATACGTGGTTTTCTTACCATTGAAAAGGAGCCCCCATAATACAAAAACGTATCTCAAACTTGATAGAGCGATATGTCGTGATCGGTACTATAGCACTGATCTAAGTAAATAAAATTTAGGTTTAATCCAACTCGATATTATTGGCGTGCGTGCATGCAATGACTAATGTATGTTGATTAAGTGAAAGTGATCTGTCAGGATCGTGGCAAGTGGCAGTACCTGGTCTCTGCCTACCCCTCTGGGATACAGGCGCGAGTTTATGTTATGTCACATAGTTGATCATCATGCTACGGAGGCAATCATAAAGCCTCGAGGTTCACCGTTATAACAAGTAAACTACACAAACAGCACGCAATTCACGCGTCTATCCATTATGAGGACCGCAAGGCCACCAGTTAATGGGCGTACAACAAAGAGGTATTCAAAAAATATTACCACAAAAACGCTCCCAGCACAAACGATCAGACGCCTTATTATTCACAAGAGGAAACCCAGTAATTAGACTTCAGTCGTAAAATAGTCATCAACATGATGCCGGAGGAGTGTGTCGGCATAAAATCCGACCGCTTCATAAATTATCCTGGGTATGACAAGCGCGTTTGCCTTTACGACGCTGCATACCGGGCGAATGGACTCGCCCGGACAATAGGTCAGCTATTCAGTCCTCCACCTCTAAAACCTGCCCTTAAAACCTCAGGAACACTAAAAAGTCGCCGCAAAGGTCTCTCGTTTCTAAAGCGAAACTTTTATGGATTCTAAGTGGTAGAGTTTACATTTTACGCTCGAGTCTTGCGCCGCTCGCCTCCTGGCAACGGCCATTTATTCTGCAATTAAGAACAAAAATTGTGCAACGTAAAGTGAAATGACTTTAGCAAGAAAGAGCAGCCGCTTCAGCAATCTCACAACACCTTACTCGGCAGGGACACGCGATAAACAACTTTTCATCTATTACATTCGATGAACTTAGTTTTGAGATGAGGTAGCTGGTCTACCGCACATAAAATTACTTTATGTCAGATACATGTTGCTATAAAGTTAATACGTCACCCGAATCGTGTGTAGAGGCTTGCGAGATCAGCAGAATCTAACTTAATTTTATCAATCACTTAGGTATACAGGATGTAACAAAAATCCCCATATTAGGCTACCCTTTGAATAACGAACAACTTTTGCTAAAGGGAAAACTTTTAATCGTGAAAAAAATATCAGCTAATCCGTACACTTTACTGTCCTAGGTGTTAACTTCAGCAAAGAACAGATAATCATTATTTTGCTCTTGTGAAATTGTCTCAAACTTATACACTTATACCAACGTTTCGGCTTGCGTATTAACTTTATGGTCACTTGTATCTGCCATAAAGCTATTTTATATGCGGTACATCAGCGAGCATATAAAAAACCAAATTCTATAATAGATAAAATAGGTAATAAATAAGATAAGATAAGAATATTCTTTATTGCACACAAGAAACAAGAGACATAAAGTATGACAGTTACAATGAAAAAGTATAATGAGCGGTCTTATTGCTAACAGCAATTTCTTCCAGATAATCTTGTGACGGAAAGGTTGGACATAAAGCAATTTTGTTACACCCTTATGCCACTGCTTGACTTTTCTTATACGCCTTTGGTATCGTGTCGGACCAAGGCATCGCCTCTCGGCTGCAGCTGCCGCTACACGTGCGATGGTCACGACTGCCGAAATCACGTAAGAGCGTTACCCCCCGGTCACGGCGCGGGAGTCACGAAGCCCGATGTCAATTACAGACCAAGTGTCACCGGTGAACCCTGCCCGTGACACGCCCGCGGATTGATTTATTCGGACCTCATTCCACGCATATCTTATTTATAAGGTCGATATAAATCAATTTGATATCACCAGAGATAAATAAAGTACGGACTGAGTACGGTGGACACGGTGGTCGCCTCTAGCCCAGTCCGCCTATTCTGTAACAGTCCCCTGGATGGATTTTCCATTTTAACGAGTTCGAATTTTCAAAACATGTAGGTACGTAGTGACCAGATTATACAAAAAGACAACAACGATTATAGGCTCAAGACAAAATTATACAACCAGTGTGTGTTACCAGTGATGACTTATGGCACTGAAACGTGGTCTCTCACTATGGGCCTCATAAGAAAGCTCAAGGTCACGCACCGGAATTTCTCTACGAGATCGAATCAGAAATGATGAGCTCCGTAGAAGAACGAAAGTCGTCGGCATAGCCCAGCGGATTAGTAAGTTGAAGTGGCAGTGGGCAGGACACATAGCACGCAGAACTGATGGCCGATGGGGCCGAAAAGTTCTCGAATGGAGACCACATGTCGGCAAGCGCAGCGTAGGATGACCAGCCACAAGATGGACAGATGACCTCATCCAAGTGGCAGGAAGACGCTGGATGCAAGCCGCTTCCAACCGGTCTTTTTGGAAATCCATGGAGGAGGCCTATGTCCAACAGTGGACTTTTTGATGCTGAATGATGAATGATAGTGACCAGATGTTAAAAAAATAATGAAGATTCATTAATCAATGTTAGGCATCCGGTGGAGACTTAGAGAACAATAGCTCGAGAGCTTTATTACGTTTATCGAAAGGCACAACACACTACGAAACAACGACTATAGGTAATTGAGAGGTGGGCGAGTTCTTTTGCGTATTGTCTTACGGTCCTATTTATAAAAACACGATTTCTCTAAAGCACTCCTAAGAGTCAGTTTATTTAATCTGTGGCTTTAATTTGTGACTTTTCCTTACAAAATCTCCACAACAGACTATTTTAATCGGCGTTTTAAGGAATCGTGTTTTTTACCGCTAGTCCTGTAAGTTCGTTCATGCTCTCTTCAACGTGTTGATCTACTAAACAAACCGTATTATATCGCGCGCGAGCTAGCCAGCTACATATTAGAGAGTACACAACAAAAACATGGCCTGGACGCCTGCCTGCGTCTCCTCAGTCTGGCACCACCACCGACAGCCGCCCCTAACAGTAACCAGAGCGACTATTTATACCTGATCTCAGCTCCAGCATGATGTGTTGCAGCGCCCCACGTCAAAATAACTCGCGGGTAACGTATTTGTCAGAGTCACATGGCAACCCGAGCGTGGCTGAGTTGTTTATCAGCTTCTTTCGTTGACCCTAAACGTCTGTCACCTTTGCTTCTAAAACAGGAATATACCCCGTCATCATCGTATCCAGATTCACGAACTCAAGATACAATCTAACGGCCGAAATGGTCTGTCAGACTCAGATCTCCTAAGTTGCGGCTCAAAAACTGTAAGTACGCTTTCTATATAATCACGAATCCAAATGTATTCATCGGTAATAATAGTAATAGTAATTATGGGCAACTCAATTTTTTTCTGTCAGTGCAACCACTACTTTTAATAATTTTACTTTCACACCTGTTGGCATTCATTTTTGATTGGATAGTGAGTTTTGAATAAATACTTTTTATCTATCTAGTATTCTAGTACATGATACTTACAAGTATATGAATCATTGGACGTGACGGTTTGTCAAAATAAATAAAAAACATTTTTACGATCAAAGTCCTCGTCACTAGCTTACTTAACGGTACAAAACTATAAACACAGTAATTATAATGAACTGAAATGACCTAAAATTGAAATGATTCAACATACTAAGGCCGACTTGCACAAATTTCTTAAATAGGGCTCAAGTAGCATTTAACTAAAATTCTTCACACAAAAAGCAACTTAACATTTGAATAACATTTAAGTAGTGGTGCAAGTCGGCCTTCATATAGGTATGTTCAATTACCAAGAGCCGTAAAACTAGCGTGCGATTCGCATGCCGTGGACTGAGTGACCAATTCGTTGCGATTAATATTCAAATCATGAATGCTCATTGTAATTTAGTTCTTCGTAATCGCGTCGATTGGTCGAGGTAGATAATAGGCTATTTGACAGTGTGAAAAAAAGTATTAATTCGCAATGTAAAGTTTTTTTTGTAGGGCCGAATTAACAACCAATGCAGCCAATATAGTTCAAATAACAATAATGCCCTTGTTATAAAGCTAGGAAATATTATCAATATTGGCATTTTGAATAAAAAACTCACGATATATTTGCCTTTCACTGTGACCGACTGTGACGTCATTTGGCAGCCAGATCAACATAGAAATCAGTGTGAACCTTATTCCATCGCGCTATGACCGGTCAACACAAAAATTTTGGGGCCGATTGTCGATCTTTTCACCCACAGATTACCCAAACAAACAGTTCAAGCAAACAACCAAAACGAACGTCAGTCTGACAAGTACGACAGGTATTCTCATCCGATGCATTATTTTCAACTCAATCTCTTGCGCCTACTACGAAAATTTAAGAAACAAAGTCATGCATCAGTTGGGAAAAAGCCCTCGCAAATGACGTCACGATGAGTGAATTTTATTTTAATTTTTTTAAGGTGCTTAACAATAACTTAGAACAACAAAAATTAAATTAGTCCTAACTAATTATGTCTACTTTCGTAAAAAATAAAAAGAATATGACCCTAAACAAACTTTACATTGCGAATTGTATAATGTATTCGTATAAATTATGAGTTGTAAAACCGATTTACCATTTTAACCAAAAAAATGGATCGTTTATCCAAAAAAACCAGGATAAAACTTGATAATTTTGTATCTGTAGCCATTTTGTTGAAAACGGCCTAAATTCGCCGATAGATTCGGCGACATCACATCATAGATGACATCACAGATCAGTAAATATAGCGTCTGTCGTTGATGTCGTTCTTACGTTCATTGGTGTCTTGTCTGACCAGTTACGTCACTGATTCCTGTGCGACGCCATACTGCCCAAGATAGCGTTTTGGCGGCTTATTTTAAACGTGAATTTTTATTTTCTTCTTTTAGGATAAATACACGAAAGAATTTAAAATTACCACTTTCTGACCACTCACTCGACTTTTGTAGTTGGGTTTTATGTGAAAACATTTATTTGACAGCAAAGTTGAGTTTTATATTTTTCAACCGAGTTGAGTCCTACGTTGGTCGAATCAGTGGAGTAAAGAGCAAGGTGGTATGAAGCATGTTTAGTAATCGACCTTTCAAATCAATATCCCGTATATTGATTTTACTAAGGGTTAGACAAGGGTTTCCAACTTTTCTCCGTCAAGATCAATGTGAAGTGAAAATATGATTACCTATTAGATACAAATTACATATTAATCGAATCAGGATGCATCCAGTAATCTGTACGGAAAATAGTTTGACAGTTCTCGTGACAGCTGCGTAGCGATTCTCGCTGTGCGGTATGATACAAAGCGCGCTATCTTTACATCGCAAAAGCGTCTAGCATTGTCTGTACGCACAGTCCTTTTGAAATCCGCAACTCGGCGAGAAACGTGACGTAGATTGTCAAGATACGGCACTAGTGTTGTGTGTGACTGACGTAAGAGGCCATTGCTGCCCACATGTCACACCGAAAGTTGGCAGATTGATATTATTATAATACGACGAGCTTGACAATTCGCAGACAAAATGAATGTCTCACACACACAATGTACACTCATATGTACTCTACTATGACACTCATAACATAACATAACATAAACTCACGCCTGTATCCCAGAGGGGTAGGCAGAGACCAGGGACTGCCACTTGCTATGATCCTGACAGATCACTTTCGCTTCCTCAACATTCATTAGTCGTTGCATGCACACACGCCTGTTTCGGGTACTTTTTATCTTGCCCTTTGCTAATACATCCCCTATTTGGTCGAAGTATGTCCGTCTGGGTCGTCCCTTACCGGCCCTTCCATCCACATTCGCTCGATATATTTGTTTTGTCAATCTTTCTTCCTTCATCCTCTCCGCATGTCCAAACCAACGCAACCATAAGTAGACCTTTCTGCATGGCCTTTAGATGTGCTATGGAGAATGATCTCCAAAAATGTTTTTGCATCACGAGACCTTGTAAATTGAAACACGGTGTCTTCGTTCAATTAATTCCGCTCAGATAAGTTTTTTTTTCACTTGTATCTGCCATTAGTTGCCAGACTTTGATTAGATTTGTTCATAGGAGACTATGTAGTGTTTGGGAGGCCAGGCAATTTTCTGCGACTCTCCCATGGGAGTCGCAGAAAATTGTCCCAAGCACTTGAGGCCTCTTGAGGTTGTGTCCAGCAAGGTGGGAGCCAGAGTGTTGGGGTGAATGGTTAGCCTAGCCTTCTATTTGTACTTATACGAGGCTACTTCGTACAAGAAGTTGTACCGCTGCTCAGATAATGTTACTGTAAATTATTTCAATAAACATAATTACCACTTATTTCCAATTTTAAAGTCTCGCGCGAAAACATTCTCCTCCGCTCATCACTAGAAAGGCTCTGGAGCTCTATTTTTGAATCACTCGTATCGCGTCGAGCGCTCGATTTCTACTGATTTTCGTTCGACATCTGAAATTCCGTATTTTTGAATCACTCGACTGCAACGAATGGTCCTTACCACTCGTCTCGCATGGCGATCAGTAGATTAATTGTCAAAAAACGATAAATGTGTGTTGGTACTGTTTGTCATTCTGAGTGTCAACCCAACCTTTTACCAAATAACCAATAATTAGATAGATTCTTTGTTGCTGCTGACTGTTGTAGATTGTGATCCTCAGTTTACAAATTGAATTTGGAAGAATATCTAATCCTTAATGGATATTTGGATAGTGATGATGAAGAAGAGATTGAGGGAACAAGAGAAAATCGATACAATGCATTTAATGACTCCAACAGAAAATTCGTGTCTAACTATAGATTGTCGAAAGAGCTTGCCAAAAATTTGATTGAGATTCTTAGACCTTTAATGGTCCCGAGTAGACGGCTATCAGATTTGCCAATTGAAATTAAGGTTAGTCTTTTATTACCTATGTTGATGATATTGCTATTTCTAGCTTCCAAGCACGAAGATTTTATGTAACACCGTGCATACTAAGCTAGGTCCCTTGTATAGTTGCATTTTGAGCATCTTTGTGCGTAAAGGTGATTGAAAATTTGCCGGAGCGTAACTGTGGCTTGTTTGAAAGCAAATCCAGCAGTTTGTGTTTTTGTGCGGAATTAATTTTTTGTTTCGACATTTTCGTTAGAACAAACACAAACCAAAATGACAGTAGTGTTTTGTTTGTAACAAAAGACAAAGATATTTTATTTAAACAGCCAATAAAAAAAAGTGTTTTACGTTCCGTTTCTGTTACGGTAGTTTCCGGTTTTTTTTATTTCTGCGTGGAATGGATAAAATACAATACTTCAAATTGTACTGGCAACACTTCAGGCGAACGATTCAAAAATACAGAAAAACGACATCATGCGACTTAGAAGACGAGTGTGACTTAAGTCGCATTCGACGATACAATTTCATACGAGTGATTCAAAAATAGGTCTCCTGGTCCGGTGGTTATGCGAATAGACCGAGTAGCGATGCTTTGTCACCTAGTTACTCCCTTACCTTTACTCCCTAAAGGTACTTACGTACAAAGGCCCGAACATTCGCGAGTGCAGTCAGCGCCCACAACAACGTTTTTCCGGCAATCTGCGCAGCATGTGCGCGTCAAATGCGCCTGCGCACAAGGGTGGCATTCAGCGGCCACTGCCGATGTTCGCCACATGCTCTGGCGCCAGCATGTGCTGCTGCTGAAAGAATGTCTCATTGAATGCCTGATAAGCGCTTATAATAGGCCTGTCCGGTAGTAACGATTTGCCGTTTCATCTATCTATAGAAGAAAAAGTCCATGAAATATGCCGACTTTGCAGAATAGGCCTCTTTACCAAGACCGTTTCATACGTTAGATAAACTCAATCTTCAGTCGACAGCACATCAACCTTTACAACCATTAATTTTGGTCATTTACGCTAGGGGCTACTCTGTGACTAAAATGCTGATGTGCTATCTGTCGACTATACCAGCTCTTACTAACTAAAACTCTGCATGCACAGCAAAGTTAACGCGAAGTTAAAGAAGAAATTACGCAAAGCGCGCACGCACGCTCGCCGTCGCCGGATGTCACTCGGTTCGCGTATCGTGCATATTGTAATAAAGTCTATTTTGATCCCTCGAAGCCTTCGCGATCTGTCTGCACGTGCCTTCGTCTCTCGTATTTTATTTTTAGAAGCCAGCGCCATGAGCTGCATAAACGTCCTTTAGTTATCTATGCTTATAAATAATATCACATCGAACGTATTGCGGAGCCTCGGCAATCGTACAACGTATGGAGGAAATAAAGCGCAAACTGTAAATGAGACTTATTTGAACTTTTACTTGAGTTTGCAAACGTCTAAATCCAAACAAGGCTTCATTTTATCACGTGTCAATAAATGACGTCATCTGTAAGTGAGTGATCTGCGAGTGTTTACTCGCACACTTAGTATTCTTTCCACAGTTTTCCTCCAAGGACTCAGCATTAAAATTGAATAAAATATTTTAAACTTAGGTACATACTTAAATAAAATTGGTAAGTTCAGGAGCGTTAATAAATTTAAAGTAATTAAACCACTTTAAGTCAAAATTATTTTTATTGTTAGGATAGACATAGATGGATGCCCAATGATTGAGAATTGAGCTATCCACTCTGTCGCTGATTACTCTAAGAAGAGTGCTCGCCCTTACGTACAACTGCATGGAAGCCATCTGTGCTTGAAGCGGCGAACATTCCTGATGCACAGTGGTGCTGCAGCCCCGGCATCCTCTTCAAGCCGTTGATGTATTAGACTCGCAGGGCATTAAAGGCTTATTTGGTGTAGTTGCTCCATGGGTTACAGATTTATAGAGCTTAGCAGTAGAGTTCTTAATTACTCGCGATAATCATACATACTTACGTAGTTATACATTTGACGGGCCTAATAGCAATTGTTTGTTAGGTAAAGTTAATTACATATGTATATTCACTGTTGACGAAGTTAATTACCTTAATTCTCGATTAGACCCGTTAAATGTATTAGCTTGGCAGTAGACTTTGATAAAGACGATTTTTACTTTCGTTCCAAGAAAACTGAAAATACTCGTAGTCCTGTCCTAAGTCAAAGTGACGAAGACATAGGTGGAATACGTAGAAATACGATTCACGACATTTTCGCCGCACGCCGACACGCCGTGACCGTGTCAAGAAAAATATCAAAAAATTGGCGTCGATTTTCTCGCGTTGACAACTCTTAGCGGGATTGTCCACCCTCGGCAGCCCATAAGCTGCTCGCGAGAATATTTAGACTCGTGCCATCCCGCTTTCAGTCACTACGTGATCCCAGGGCAGGGCGATTATTTATCTATTTTCCGCGGGATAGGAGGTTATGATTACGCATGCTAACGAAGCATAGCATAACGAAGCACTTTTCACACCATCCGCGTCCATCAATCCATCGATTTTAGTTCCTAATCAAAGTATCGATCCACGGAATAAGTACTCTGAGAAGATTTTCCCACGCCATTTACACGGAGAGATTAAACAACAAAGCGGAGTTACAAAAATATGAATTTGAACGTTTCTGGAAATGCCTCGTTTGAGGCCCCGACAAGCATCTGCAAGGCAGATTCCTCCGATTGCCGAAAAGCTCGCCATCACATGGCAGCCAGACGTGGGAACACGCATTGCTTCTCAAAAGAAAGATCTGTTCCTAATACTTTTACGATACCATATTTACCCTCCAATTATCGGCCGGAACATATGGGGACGTTTGAGTCAAAGCAGCCTTCCTGCTTTCTATTGTCTTACAAATGCAGTTGTAAAATCCGATCTGTTTATTACCTTACATCTGTTTGGTTTCTCAGCCGTCACTGACTCACTGAAAACAAGCAAAAAAGTCTATTATTACAACAGTGCATCTGCGGAGCAACGAGTGATCCTGGTTGATGGAAAACAAAGCAATATTTTTGGCATTTAAACGCCGCACGGCGGTTTGTCTGACCTTTGGTTATAAATTGTCTGCATTATATGCGGTAATAAGTCACTTGAACCAATTGTTGGAGCATACTTTCGCAAGAGTGATTGGTGTAGTTTTTTACTCGCAAATTGCGTGACAGAGAAATGCGAGGCCTTGGCGTGAGATACGGTGTGGACTCACCGCAGGACAATTTATGTGGCACCGTAGTGCATCACTGCCGCCGGTGTTATGTACAGTCAGTGATATGCAAAAATGCCCTCTTTTGTTCAATACTCGCACTTACGTGTGACTATGATTAGAGCTGCCGTGTATCAGATCTTAGTTGACTGTAGTTCGTCTAAACCTAAGCAGTCCTTATCACATAAGCGACAAGTGCGAATTTCGAACAGAAAGGGTACTCCAGGTGTCGCTGAGTGTGCACGCACGTGCGAACAGCTGCGTCTGCACACGTGTGCGTGTCAGCAGATTATCTTCCTCACTCTTTATGCGTCTCTCGACGAGCCTCGTTTAAAACCCCATTGTAATGTCTAAATTATGTATGTGCATCGCTTTCGAGTTTTTTTCTCAGTTCTATTTACTTACATTGTTGTTTCTGGGAAAAAAGTTTTATAAGCTTGTGACTTTTCAATTGTGATATTAACAGTAATTTGTATTGATGTCTCTTCATTAACCCAATGAACTTCGGCAAAAATCGTTTTTTTTTTTTATTTCTATTTTGGCAACAGACAGTCACAGTTTTGAAAATAGGTACAATGGAAATATACTTAATGAAAATGTAACTGTTCATCTTTTTACGTATTAAGTATGTCTATCATTGCTTATTCCAAGTTCCATATGAAGCCGCACTATCAACTAAACAATAGAGACCACACATGCTAAACAGATTCACAGATGCTTCAGTAGGATATCAAAGAAATTGTGACTCTTACTACTGGTTTCTATATTGAGAATTTTACTTTAAACATCAATTTTATTTAAGTATTTTTTATTTAAGTTATGTTTCTGTATCTCTCGATTTCTCGAAAATAAAAAGATAGACTTGTGCTTAACTAGGTATTTACTTGAAATTTTCTATTCAGAAACGGGTGAATACGCTGCTATTTCACCATGACCGTGCATACTGTAGAATTTCATTATTAGGTCTAATTCTGCAGTGCGAAACTATCACAGAGATAAGAGCTCAATATCAAAATGCAGTAACCGTGTCCGGCACTCGAGGTGGGAATCCGACGTTCATTAAACAGATAGCGCTATCTTGCACACATCTGTCACATATTTAGCGACAACCTGGGCCGTGTTTCATAAAACTAAAATTAATAGTTTATTATGACAATACATTGCGTAGCCCAGGGATTCTCAAAGTGAGGTACGCGAACCCCTAAGATTTAAGCCAGATTGGGGTAAATACCCCATAATGCATTATCATGCATATTATCACTATCCTCCTACCTTGAAAATAACAATGGTTTCCAATGTTTACTTGCAAGGTCGGAACGTCGGAACAGTTTTTTTCATGCAGTTTATTGCCTTTTAATAAGGGGTTTGCAATCGTTTGGCAAATTCAATAGGGGTCTGCGAAGCTAAACGTTTGAGAAACCCTGGCGTGGCCGATTTGTTGATCTGTGGATTAATCAGCTATGCATTGTAGATTGAATTAAACCATGAATTGTAGTGCCATGAGATGGCGTCAGTGGTACAACCCTTCTGTTTAACTGGAACTACCAGCCGACAAACACAGCTATTCCGTTTCATATTATTTTCCCCAGATTTATTATTTTAGATTTATATCTAGGGATAAGAAACAAACCTTAGATAAATCTCGTTAAGGGAGGTCATTCGTTAATCTCTTCAATTCAAGAAACACCAACCCCTATTTGCTTCGTCTTTACGCTTCGGCTTTCACCTAAAAATCGTTTATGTCTGAAACCCATCTCGAGATATCTATAAAAGAAATCTAATTAATAGTTGCGGTTGTTTCATATTTCCTTAATTGATTGGTGGTTTGGTGATTTTAAAAACCTTGATCCAACATCTATGTTTACGGCCAGACGTGTTCATCCGTGATCACCTACCTTACATAGATCGAGATTACATTTCACAAAATAATGTCTAGAATGTTCCACCTCCGGTACTCAAGACTTACATTGTAGTTCATCGTATTCATATGGTTTACGAGCGGCCTCGTGAATGGCGCAGCTTCCTCAGTTCCTAGGAAATGGTTAAAATTTCTAAGGAGCACACGTTTGAGTTGTGGAACTAACTGAAGGTATAGTACGGCTGTGGAGAATCTTGACTAGATAAAGCAGTTGTGCCACTATTTCGGCGTTGAAGCAATTGGGGTGATATTGTTAATATAGAGAAAGATAGTGCTCATGCTTAAGCTAACTTATAATAAACTGGCTCATTTAGTCTAAAAAACCCTATTTAGAGACAAAAAATTCCACCCATTAAAATTTTAAGGTTTTTAAAATTGTCCTCAGCACGGGTTAGTGCAACAGAAAGAATATAATCATTTAGTCTATTCATAACAAAAATACCGTACTATCTAGTACAACAGGAAAGTTACGGGAGTGTATACTATCGATTATTATCAAGTTCAAAAATCCTAAAAACTTACAATATCCCTGAAAGTATTTATTAGTGACGTTTATACGTGACCTGGATGCCTTTAGAAATGTGAGATTTTATCTAGAGCAAAAACAGCCAAATGAACTGGTACAACGACAAAGATAAATGGCCGGCCAAAACAATGAATCCGTAGATGTGGAACGCTATACAAATAGAAGGTGACCATTGCTCTTACATAAATTCCTGGTTTTCATGTATCTACAATTACCCACCCACTATTAAAACCGTTTGTACCTGATTTTTGTGATGCCAGAAAAAATCTTTAATTCGATTTTAATTAGACAGATAGATAGTGATACTGCTCCAATGCTCAGACAACTGTTAGACACTTACACTTTTTTGTAGCATAATTTTGAAATTAGAAAACCGGCCAAGTGCGTGTTGGGCTACTTGCAGTGTAGGGTTCCGTAGAAGGACGGGTTTTTTACCTGCTCTACAGAACTTAATTAAAGTCATTTTCAATGGAATTTGTACGAAGTTTTCATTTTATAACTTAGTCACCTATTACTTGTAAAGCCTACTTATCGGTGATAATTTTCCTTTTATGTTCTTTATATGTGCTACTGCCCTGAATTTTTTCACGTTTCTACAATCAACCGTTTAGTCGGCAGAAAAAGACTCTGACAAAAAATTGCACTTTAAAGCTTAATATTTCGCAAACGGAAATAGAATAATGGTCTTCCTACACCCACAATATTTTTAAACGATCAATACAACAATACCACATAGGTACTATGGCGTAGGCGAGAAAAAAATGCATCTCTAATTTAAGTGTATATGGGATGTACCCTAAAAAAAAATCTTTTTGAGATTTTATTTGTTGGCGAAATAAATATGTACATCTATCATAAATTTCAGCTCTCTAGTACTAATCGTCTCTGTGCTAAGCCCCGGACAGACAGACGGACGGACGGACATGGCGAAACTATAAGGGTTCCTTATTGGCTACGGAACCCAAAAAATCCGCCGCATAATCGGAATCCTTTTGAGAGCTATGATATAGATACTCTGACAAACAGACATAGGAGCAAAACTTATACCTAATCCATAGTTTTAAAAAGCTGGTAAAATGAGGTGTTTTTAACTTAGTACCTACGGGTACGCAAATTTCACACTTACATCCGGCTTCCTATGGGCATTTCTCCACGGGGTCCGAACTTGACGGCCCGGCGTATAACATGTCCAGATTATCAAAATATACCCCTGCAAAAAATACTACAGTATCCTCTAGGTCCTCGTCTACCTGGAGAACATGCAAACTTTGCTGAAAACCGTTTGCAACTCACAGAAAAAAAATCTGAAATGGCTGAAAATGACCTTCGGTGGCTTGTCCCCAACCCAAAACTTGACAATTTACAATTATTTTTGTAAAACTCAGACTGTTTTCGGGGAATGTATTTATGTTCACATATTCTCAGATAGTTAAAGTACCTCTCATTTAAATACCATAAGAATCTAAACAATAGCTCGCCTACAATAGCAAGATGTTTAAGTGTCCCTTGCTTCTGCCTGAATCCGGTGGCACTTATGAACCAAGCGTTTCTTCGGTCGTAGATTACACTAGGAATTCGCGGTGTGGATGAGCCATTTTGTCGGTCACGCCGTAGCACCCGAGGTCAAGGGACGGGTGATTGAATGAAAGTCTTGGGAAATATCAGGGTAAGTAATTGATTCTTGAGATTTGGTCCAGGGCACACTTTGACTTCGGTGGAGGTGTTATTGGAAAGAATACTTGATGACTGTAAAATCTAGTGCTTACTGTATAATTTATCTCAGTGACTAATTTCTAGTGCCTTGAGCTGGGGTTGATACGTGTTGTTGTTTAAGAGTGAACTTGAAAAAACATATCTTTTCGGATTTCGGTGTGCCTGATTTCGGTGACTTTTTGAGAACCGAAGTCAGAAAAACTTCCACCGAAGTCAAATTTGCCTGATTTCAATGTATTTCGTTCGACTGTAGAGAACCGAGGTCAGATTCCTTACATGTAAGTTTCAAGTAGGATATGCGCATTTGTTTTTTTTTTGAAAACTAATCGCTAACTGTAAAAGAAAACATCGTGTGGAACTATGAATAGTTTTACACGTGTAGATATTTTCTTTACTGTTAATAATAACGACAAAAATACATGTGTTGTTTCTGTCATAATTGATTTCAGTTAGATTGTTAGTTAACTTGAAAATGTGAAACATGTGTACCTATTCGTGTGTACATTTTTTCATGTGTATATGTGTGCTTATTATGTCTGTATTTGTGAATTATGTGAATGTGTCAACAATGGCAAGTTAAAGTACCTACAAGAAAGAAAGTGGGTGTACATTTCTTTAACATAGTTTTCTTATAGTTTGTGGTCAGTTGGTGTGTACGTTTATGTAGGTATGTACAGTAGGCTCTACATCAACCTACTCTACCTACCAATCTATTCTATTTCAGCTGACCATGGAGCAAATAAAGCAAAAACAAGCTGCGAAAAAAAAAACAGGAAACAAAAAGAAAGAAAGAGATTGAAGGAGCGTGCTAGGAAAGTAAAAATCAAGAGTGATCCAGTCCTTTATGAACGACTTAAGGAAAAAGACAGACAGCTTTACTTAAAAAGGAAGATGGAAGGGAAGATTGTAAAGCTATCTTTACCTGTACTTTGTATTACCTCATAAATTAAGTATAAAAGACAATATTTTTAAGAAAGATATATTTTTCTTAGTAAGTTTTATCTTTATGTTAAATAAATATTTTCCGAAGACTGATTTAAGTCTGAAAAAAATTTATGGAAAGTTATGATTATCGATTTTTTAATTGTCTCAATTACTATTATTGACAAGTACAAACCGTAGCATAAAAAATAATAATAAAAACATATCTTTGAATGTTTACACAACATTTTGTGTTGAATAAGTCCAAAAGACTAAGTAAGTGCTAAGTAAGTTTTATAATAAGGTTATCGACAATGTTAAACAAATATGTTCATAAGACTGATTTAAGTTTAAGGAAAGTTTTGTTTGTAGAATTTTTATTTGATTATTATTAAAACACCTTTTACCTAGGTACGTAGATTATTTTATTCCATTTTATGGCATTTGAAGTTGAGTAATGTTAAATTCACTTTTCATGAAAAAAAACGTTAAAATGGAATAAAATTAAGTCCGGAAATAAAATTCGCATTTCAAAAATCATTTATCATTTATCTCTTTCATAACTAATTATGCCATGTTAAAACCAAATAAAGGGTGTCTCGAATTCCTTTTTGTTTTTGGTGTAGTCACTTTATAAAAACAAGGCTATACTGAGACAAAAATGTATAGTTTGACTTTATTGCGAGTTTTGATAAAAATTTGCCACTTTTTTTTTGAAGGATTATTATTTTTCGTTCTAGAATAGTTAGCTAGAAATAGTTACCTACTTACGCAATTCGTGTTAGATTTTTAGCGCTTGCATGACGAGCTGACAGACTGACAGATGAGAAAAACTGACTGAAAAAATGTGATTTTAGGTAAAAGAATTAGGTACTTTAGAGCTTAATAATGTATGAGAATTACAATAAACAAGTTGATTAATTATATCTGCCCGGTTTTTATTTATTATATCCTCTTTTAATTACTAGACAATGCCTAACATTAATGGTATCAAATTGTGACTTTGGCACGTTAAATGATTCTCTGGTCATTTTCTGATTCCAGTTAATTATTTCCTGATGTCGATGCTTACAATCTGTTTTCGGTGCAGGTAGTCAGATTTCGGTGTTAGTTTTTCTGATTTCGGTGCTGGTAGTCTGATTCCAGTGTACAGTTTTCTGATTTCGGTGTAGTCTGATTTCGGTGATTTAAATATTTCGTTTTATAACCGAGAATCTGGCTACCCAAAATATATCATGATTTATAGTTTTTAGCCCTTTATCCAAAACAATCGATAAAATTCCCGAAAGACGAAAAAAAAAAACGACCACCGAAGTCAGCCATTTTTGCCTCTTCTGGAGAAATACCCCTATACTCATATGACTATCAAGCTTAAACTATGATACTATTTGAAAGCAGACTTTCTGCTGAATCTTCTATGTTTTGCCTGCAGTCAGACACCTGAACTAACGAGCTCTACGCTTGACAAATCACTCACTATGACGAATGTCTTTACCTTATCTCGTATGCTATCGTTATACAGGCACTCGTTGTGGCCTTTATTACTCAGCAATATAGTCTATTCTGCTAGAGCAAGTATTGAGATTTGAATTATTCTACACTCACTACTCTAATTTAGACTTTACGACTTTTTAAAAAAGATCCTAATTATGACAGAAGTCCTTGTTGAAAACGAAGCTGGAGGCATCTTGGCTAATCGATTGCACGATCTTAGTAGGTATGTTGTTAATCAGTGGCAATAAATTTTGTAGCGGTAAAGTTCGTTTTGTACGAATTGTAACTCTATTTGTAGGTAATATGTATTTCATTGATGCTATAATGTCAGATGCTATAATGACGATGCCAGATGTATCTATTTTTGGCTACCCAAGTGCATTTAGCAATACAAAATATACAAAACCTTTCTATTGAAATACAAATGGTATTGAGTAGGTATCGGCTTATTAGTTCGGTACTGGAACAACGCCGACTTGTCCTAAATCGCTTATGATGGATTTATGTTACCTGAACATAGTAAAGAAACAAAATATACGTTTTGTAAATATTGCGATATATCGAAAATAGTCGCACTTATAGTATCACGAACAGAGATATTTTTTATCTTCGTTTTAAGTTTCAAAAGGATTCATTAACAATTAACTAAAAATATATCAAAATTGTACAAAGTGCAATCTAGGTAGTACCAGTACTAAGAAAATTAAATAGATTATTTTTTAACATTTCCCATTTAATTATTAATGAATCCTTTTATATACATAAATAATGTCTCTCGCATTGATAAAGTAAGTTTTAACTACTTATAATAACATGCGATTTATTTGCATTGCCATAAAAATGGCTGGTGGCGGTTTTGAACTACCTTTTTTTTCTCTATGTCTGTAACTATCCTAAATCCATCAAAAATATTGCTCTAGGTAATTTAGGATAAGAACATTTGTTAAAGAAGGCTAAAATGGCTGATTATTGTTTAATTAAATAGTTGCTTTCTCGAAATAATACTGTAATCAACTCTGGCGCCGTTGAGAAAAGTTGTTCGGAGCTTAAACTTGACGTGACAAACGTCAACTGCTTGCAAAGTTTGTTCTCTTCTCACAAAGAAATTACATACAAAAGCTCAGTAAAATGAGACGTAGATAAATAACTATTCAGCCATATGATTTACTTATTACAATGTAGCTTGTAATGATCACCACGTCAAAAGTCAAGCGGTCATCCCCCTAATCAAAGGGAACAAAAGCGATACGAAGTCTTACGCCGCGTTTGGACTCAACTCGACAGCACTGCAGCACAGCATGCTGTCTGCCTTGCCTTCTCCGACCTCTGATACAGTCAATCCAATCCGTATCGCATTACATTGTCTGTCAGTCTTATTTATAAAAAGTCGATTCCACTAAAACTCTCTTAAGACGGAGTTAAAGCGGGTTTATGGCAGGACTTCCTCTCATAAACCGGACTCCGTCTTAAGAGTAAGACTGGGTCGCTTTGACATCCGTAAAAAGTAGTCACGCGATTAATGTGTTCACTATGCTGAAAAAACAATAATTACTTCAACTAAAATATGATGGACAAGTGGACATATTACTGACACATTGCCGCTAGACTCTAATATAAGTAGCAATGTTATGTAAATGCAAAGATCCTCTTCACACTTCCTCGCTCACTTCCTCTTGATTACGAGCATAGTCCAAAGCCGGCAGTAGACTAAGCCGGTTTCACACTTTATCTTGCTGTTTTAAATTATGAAAGTAATAAACCCCTATTCTGGTTTCTCATACAAAGGTCTCGAGGACGCAATTTCTCAAAACATTGTCGCGTCATTTTTCATTGCATCAATCAGTGCGCATTTATGTGAGTCTGTCCTTATTTTTTTAGGGTTGTCGAATCTCTCGCAAATTATCGAAAAAGTACCTAATCCTATTTTTCCTGCCCTACATTAAGGGTAGATCATGATTCTAAAATTAAAAATAAATAAATACAAACATATTTATTTCAAGTAAAGGTAGCTAATGTAATAAAAAGATTGAAATTGCAATCTCAACGTTTTAAAAGATAAGATAAAAAATTAATCATGTACTCGTATCTTTGAAATTCTTTAATCTGTATAATTCTAAAGGACCCGATCGGGCCACCATAACAATGGTTTTTAACTGTTTTTTTCAGGGTCATAATCTAACAGGTTAAATAAAAATAAAATAAAACCTTTATTCATTTGTTTATGATTTTATTTGTCTTTATCATAGTTTATTCTGTCACTTTATGAAAACTATTTAACTATCTATTTCATACTGTATACATGATACGTATTCTATTCTATATAAGTATTATTCTATATAGCATAGTATTCTACTCTATATAGTATTGCTCACGGTTGTACTACACCGCGGTCTGTGATGCTCGCGTGGTAGCTCCTGGCACTGACTGAAAATCAGCGCTGAAGGCTTGACCCTCAGCATACTGCTGAGTCAGTTGCCATTTATAGCAACAGTGGCACGCTTTGACCTTTCGTTTTCCGTTCTTTTTAGTAAAATTTATGGAGTAATATTTTCTTGGTTGCTTTTTGTTTTGTTATTGTGGCGTGTGTACTGTTTTTGTAATATATGTTTTTTCTTCTTCTTCTTCTTCTAAACTTGGAGTGCTATTTCGTCATTATCATCATCGGCCTACGCTTGTCCACTGCTGAACATAGGCCTCTCCTATAGCACGCCAGTGCTATTTACTCTCTATCTTTAGATTATCTAAGGATTCCTTAGATAAACACAAATACATTATCAATGGACTATTCATTTGTGGAATTGTGCTTTAATCGAGTGTTATTGAAAGACACAACCCTAAAGTTCCCAAGCAGGGCTGTCTCATCAACTGAATCGAGTGTGAGCTAATGAATATTTTTATTGACGTCCCCGACGGGTTTGCTACGAATCTTCTGCGTTACATTGCTTGACCACAGCTTGTTGGAATTTCAGCTCTAACTACAACATGTTCAAAGTGAATTTTAAATAAACATAATTTTGGCTCAGTTCATATCAATTTGAGCGTAAACTCAAAAGGGATAGAGAGCAAAACACCTTGAAAGGTGATAGTTAGAACGTAACTAAAAATAATGACAGTCTGCGCAGACGATCTGCGGGATGATAAGTTCCTCACATGTCCGTTTCTTATGCAAATATTAGCACAATGTTGCTGTCATTAATCAAGCCTCTAAGGGCATTGGGACAAACGAAATTCGGCAGAAGAATGAGTTGAACTATACGCTAAAAACGTGTGTCCAATAAAGTTATTGGTGCCTCCATTCGTTTATTCATTTAATAAAAGAAGCATGAGGATATGGGGATGCTGTCGCCGACGCGATAATGCAGAAAAAAAATAACCATGTTTTACCCAAGCAACACCGAAGAATGGACGGAAGTAGAATCTGTAAATCACGTTTATTTTTATTTTATTTATTAGACACAGTCTACAGATGTTAGAGGCTTAATAGTAAGAGGAATACATTTTAAAGCCTTGAATTATACAGCCAAATGCCCAATCGCAGACTTACAACAAAACTCTTGACTAACTGTTAGTCATACTTTGGCCTTTGTATCTACGTAATGAGATGATTTCTACAGCTTCTACTGGCACCTTCACTCACACTAGATGGGTGAAGGGACCACTCGGACGCTGCAGTGCCTGGAACATTGTTTTTTAGATGGAGTATGCTTGCCCAGCCCTATACCATCCTGACAGCTTAGTCGGCCTAGCCCCCAGGAAAGACAAGCGGTGGTAGCCCAGTGGGTAGAACAATGGATTCGGAAACGGGAGACCCAGGTTCGATTCCCAGTGCGGGCCTAGGACTAGTGTGCCTAGTGTACCTAGGACTTTGTTTATTTTCAAAGTTACATCTGCGAATTTTTACTAGCAATAACCCGCGCCTTGGTTGGCTCCGCACGTATTAACAGTTACTTATAAAACTGTTAATTAATCATGTCACTTATGAGCTAAAAGGAGATCTGATAATGATATAATACAAAAACGTTCAATCTAAATAAACTTTTGAGAAAATATATAAGTACTGTAATTAAAAGATGAAACAGTAAAAACGTCACTGATGTACAGTTGGCAGTAGGTGAACCTTTACATTTTTGTCGCAAATTCGCCCATAATTTAACTGAGTAGAGTGCACGCGTGTAAAGATTGTTGTGCAGTCGACTGTACTCCGTCCATCCATAGGTAGAGGTAAGCCCAAAACAGTACTTTTGTCTTGACATAGGGTCTACTACTCTGTGTTAAGGGTCTACAAAGGCCCCCGATGTCAAATATCTCACGTGCATCTCTTACACACATCCAGTTAGGATACAATTTAATGACAAACATCACTGAAACACGTTATAAAAAGTTTTGACTCCCTTGTTTGAGACGAAGGCGTATATTTAAAAGCATTTTTTTATTTACTAGCACTATATGAAATTATATAAATAAATAAATGTTCATTTGCACACAAAGACATTAAATTTGTTTACTTTTAGTGCGTTGTCTCATTGTTTGTCAATCATGGACTCAATTTGGTAGTTCGAGACGTATGTAAGGGCGACTTGCCCCAAGCCACTGTATAGTATAGGTAGTTAGTTAGCCCTGAGATTTCCGCACTTAGCCTCATAGTTGGCCCATTGTACGTACGTAGCAAAGCTGTGAGTTTACTCCAGCCAGCCCATCTCTCTCCAGAAAGCCAGCAGTGCTCTGATGTCACTGCAGGCCTCCCGAAGGGATCCCACCTTCCCAATTATGGCGGTCCGTTGCTTTTCCGCGCTTCACAGTGAATGGACACGTGGGCGGGTGTTTCCACTTCTTTGAGGCATCCCCGGCAAAGCCGACTGTCAGTTAGTCCCATGTTGTGGAAATGTCTATTCTGGCCTGTTAGGATTGCCACAGCTGGTTTCTGTTCTCCAAAGTTCAGCATTCTGGCTTTCACTGTATAAGTAAGTAAATAGATAAATACTCATCCAGAGATCGACGAATATTAATATGATTGATAGTGTTCTCAGTCATACAATTTATCTGCGGATAGCTCTGAAAATGTCACGGTACAAGACGTTTTTGTACATATTTATTAAATAGAGCTTACCCATAGATAAACAGATAGATAGTGCTGTCAGATAGCGGCGGCGCACCAACCAAAGTTACTTAGCTCACGGTCAAATGGTCACATTTATAGAATGTATGAAAATGTACTGAAGCTCACGCAAGAGGTAGGTTTACTACTTTTTGACTTTTTCATTTCATTCACCCGTTCCCATACCCGCTCGAGGAGCCGGGTGAGTGCCCACAAGTGCGTCTCAGCCCTTAGAAAGGCTAAAATTTATATGACTCCAAAAAAGTGCCAAATGTTCAGCAAACATAGACTACTGTATCGTAAACTGTATACTTATTTAGAGATGAGTCAAAATATTGAACTGGCTTAGCTAAAAAAGCCTCCTAACAGCACAGATGTACCACAGATTTCGCTAAAATATTTAGCCCGGAGCAGTGATTGTGTGGTAACTTTGGCTGCAGTTGGCCGCAACATGTGCAAAGTGAGATAAGATAGAAAGCTCGACTGTATTTGGACGGGAAATGCTGTAGAAATAGGACATACGATGTAAATTATTCACTTGAAATAAAATAAAAATACCTTTTTTTACTGTTACATCTAAGTATAGCTCAAGGTATTTTTAATTAGCACTTTTTCATTGTTAGATTTGTTTTAAAATTTGTACAAATGAATAACTTCAACACAATACAATCACTTGCCCTGGTCTCAAGCTAGGATAGTATGTGACATGATAATCAGGCAAGGATATCACAAACGGGGAAATACTAGACTGATGTCATTTATTTGTAGTTCTGAATTACCCAATTAAATTATTTAAGCCATCTAACCTTTTCTTTGCCAAAAACATTTTGAAGTACAAGCAGGGTATTTATGCACTACATAGATTTGTGTTTTAATGCCCCCACACAAGGGTAAGTATGAGTTGTGGGTTATCTCTCTGAATTCGGTATTTGACACGATCAACAATAAATTATTTCATATGCTCGAATAAAACAAAAATTACGAAATATCTCGGAAGATGTATCCCTTTTAGTCAATTACTAGTTATTACAAACTTTAAATAGATTAAACATAAAAAGAGTGCTCTGAAATGTGACGTCATAAGCCAGTATTTTCATACAAAATTCCGTTTAAAAAGTAACTCATTTGATATTTTGTCAAATAACCAATTGTAAATATTAAGGTAATATAGGTGTTACGGCATGGCAGAAGCAAACAAATACAAATTTATTTTATGAGCAGCAGTGAAGCACGTGTAAGCAAATAACCCCCAATTACCGCCAGCAATAAAAATAGTACAATAACGCCGTAAAAGTAATGAGAGCATGTGCCTACGGAGAGACTGTACGTATAGTCTGTTACAATCTGATTTTCAGTAAAGGTACATAAACCACACGTGAAACATTTTGTTCCATTTTCTACTAAACTTGTAAAGGTACAGAAAACATGAACAAATCATAAACTATAATTAGTTTGAAAGTGGAAAATGTACGTGAGGCAGTTAAATCAACTCTTAAGCAAGGAGAAATCCATGTACCTTAAGAGCCAATGTCAATGGTATGACACCGCGGATAGAGTCAGCATTCACACATTTCTGATAAGCGATCCATGCTTCACTCCATACATGTTTGTTTACTTCAACCGAAAGTGGTTTTGGAACAGAGTTCGTACCGTTGCTTGCCTGGGCGGGGCCGCCCTCGTCTGGGCGCCAAATGCTTGCGGCCGCGCACCTCGCCACGTGTTCAGCAAATGAGAGACGTTTCCGAGCAATTCCTAAACAATCAATTGACAAATATGTGCTACACTGGTTAAAGTACTTCGAAGTTTTGGAAGTTCCTTTATGTGTACCTAAGCATTTTACGGTTACAGTGTGGAAGACTACCTGAATAAATAAATTGTTTCATTGACGTAGTCTTCAATACCGTAAACGTAAAGTAAGCGCTAACTCTAGTGGTGAATGAATGTAAATAAATAATATTAGAAAACATTTTTGAAAAGTTATTAGTATTTTGGGACCTTTCATATTTTCTCCCATTGAAAAAAGTGTATAGGAGAACGGGAAGTAATCGCACGCATATTAATTCATAGCGTATCCATGCTAAGGAAAACACTGAACTACCAAAATACGTCCGGAAAATGGATCAAAGCGGAACCGTCAGTTTTACTGCGCACGCGGTGGCTAAACAAGACGCCTTTGTCTCCGCAAATTCCACAACTGTTCGACAAAACTACACAACTGGAGAAGTTTAACTCCAGGCAGCAGGCGCTAAGCTCATCAAAATTCACATACCGGCAATAAGGTAAAATAAAATAATAAAGTAAAATTAAATAAAATACCGTCAAATGTCAATGTGGTATGCAATGACTTACATAGCCTTGAATTTACACATAGTTAGTTTGCTAAACCTGAGTTACAGCACTAACCTCCGGTTACTCGTACCGAATTAAGAAGCGGTCATTCTACGGTTTACAGCTTTCAGTTTTTTGTATGCACTTTGGCCAACGGACAGCTGATAACAGTAAATTAATTAATTAGGTCATTGGACCATCGTAACAAGTGCTGAGGTATGTGTTTGAGGTATGTGAGATGTTTATCTCAGACACTTGGATGTTTTCCTTCACAGTTAGTAAGTAGTATTGCTCATAGCCCCGGCTGCCCGAGTGATCTTAAACGATCACGAAGGTTAAGCAACACAGGGCGCGTTCAGTGCATGGATGGGTGGCCGTCTATGCCTAACGCTAGTGGCATTTTTCCGAGCGGTTCCATGCTTCGCAAGGCACGTTAAGCTGTTGGTGCCGACTGCCGTCGATATATGGCAGTCGTTAAGCCAAGTCAGAGGCCTTAGGGCGGCTTGACAACTTCTGACAGTAGACGAGCCACTAGTCTACAAGCCTCCACCGATCCGGACTTGGTCCCCGTGGTGGAGTATGGCCTATACCTTCCTCAGGGAAGAGACCCGTGCCCCTCGGTGGGGACATAATGGGTTGATGATGATGATGATTGCTATTTTTAGAATTATTTATATAATTAGAATTACTATATTCAAGAATTAAGGCAACAGTATTATAAGCAGCCTATAAACGTTCCACTGGAGGGTATAGTCCTTCTCAAGCGCTGAGATGTGAACACCTAGGTTATTCAATTTTCCTCAATATGTTTTCCTTCACAGTTAGTGATCGGTATTGCTACAACGAATTGAGGGACACCCGACGGACTATTGGTTAGTTGACCTGCTGTTTACTGGCAGCAGAGTATGTGCTTTCGGCTTTACTGACATTATTTGGTATTCATTTGTGTAGATATTTTCAAGCTTTTAAGTTAACCTTCTTTAGTCAATTTCACGGTCTGAAAAGAACTTATGGACTCGCATATGGACGGCATGCGAACGGGCCCTTTCTGAGTTTTCATCGGCTGCCAACAGATTTCCGTTTTTTCTTTTCGTTGTCTTTTATTGGTTTCCTGCACTCTGCGACAAGGTCCGCGTAATGTGTCCAGATGGAAAGAAGAAGAAGAAATACAATTATTTAACGCCGCATAGACATATACAAGACATAAAACAGAAAGAAAAATAAAATAAAAACCACGACAGAACAACAATTAGGGAACACAAGCTATGTCCATGCAGCGGTAAAACGGCCTCAGGCCCAGTAATTGCTGCAGGTTTTTTGCCCGCAGCACTAATTTTCAGCTAGGGCCTGGTCTAGTGACTCACTGAACAACGCATCGACGCAGACAAAGTTTATTATTAGTAAATACAAAAATACAATACCAATACAATTACTGGTGTGGAATAAAGCGTTATCTATCTATCTATCTACAAAACAATACAATACAACATGAGGAAACATGATGGCCAGTAAATAATAAATATCTAAGTAAAAGTTATGGGAAGGTTTTTGCCCAGCGGTGGGAGACGTTAATAGAGGCTTAAAAAACCAGATACTTCTTTCATTGCTTGAAGCTGAGTAATTTTTAGAACAAAATTAACAGTGTTATTTACAAAAAGCCGATCCCACTAAAACACAATTAAAATGGAGTTCAACCTGGTTTATGAGAGGAATTAGTGTTATGTTAATTAGTGTTACTACGTCTTAAGAGGGTTTTAGTGGAATCGACTTTTTGTAAATAATACTGTAAAAGTTTACGTAAATAATCAACGCTATCCTGTCTGATGGTGATGATGATGATGATGATGATGCAAGAACATCGCAAAAAATATATATACGCGTCGAATTGACAACCTCCTCCTTTTTTGAAGTCGGTTAACAAAAAGAGAAAATATAATATATCCAACGCCACACGTTCTTGCATAACCCCGTCACATCTTGACCAATTTTAACAATTCTGTTTTTATTGGAATAGAAATAACGTCCTATTGATCTCATTTTAATTTGGAGAAGATCTGATGAAGACTTTCAGGGATAGAGAACGGAACTCTGCAATGGACAGCAGTAAATAAGGCCTAATAATCCTTCAGTAAATGCATATGTTTCATACAATATAGCTTAAAAGTCGTCCCAGGTTAATTTGGTGATGTTCTGGTGAAGACTTTCGGAGATGGAAATTGAGAACTTCAAAGAGCCACGAAGATTAGTGGCATAGTCTCAGTGGCGCCCTCTATATTTTTTTCAATGTCGTGGAGCACGATGAAACTTAGCTAGATCGATAGAGGGCAAAAAAGTAAACAAAAAATTATTAAAGTCACCATGTCCTAAAGTGGCACGTTTAGGAGTTATTGAGCTTTGAAGTTTGTATGGAATTTCCACTAACTGAGTTTCATCACTGAATTTGTCACTTGATATGAGTTTTCTCGGGGATTCAAACCTACTTTGATGTTTTTTAAAGTCTGGGTAGCTATGTCTAGTAGGTACCTACCTACTTATATACATATATACATGAAATTATAGTATTATTCATGCATCCAATTCGTTCAATTCGATTAAAATTCAAAACATGTCAATATAAAACCTACAGTTTAATTAATATAGATAGGTTTAGGTGGTAGGTAGGTACCTATAAATAATGTAGATAGGTACATATCGCTAGAAACTTAAACCGGTAGAATGATTTAATGATAAGTAATGCCTAATTGTATATTGTAATTAGTCTAGCAGCTAAGTGTAATTTGTAATTAAAATAAAGAAATATCTTGTGAATTTTCCTTTAAATACACTATTTTATTTATTTACCTGATAGGATTGATGAAAAGCAGATTTATAACTCTCGTATAAGCTCCCGTAATACCCTCGCATTGTAAGCATCCTCGCTACGCTCGGGTGCCTTAATATACGGTATCTATAATAAACTGGGTGTTTTTTCTACGACTTATTTAGCAATTTAGTCAAGAATCGGCAACGAGTCACAGGTGCCAAGCATATAGTCCAGTATTTAGTGAAAAATGATTCAAAAGTTAAGTTTTATAAAAATCTCATACAAACTTCAAAGCTCAATAACTCCTAAACGTGCCACTTTAGGACATGGTGACCTTAATAATTTCTTGTTTACTTTTGTGTCCTCTATCGATCTAGCTAGGTTTTATCATGCTCCACGATATTGAAAAAAATATAGAGGGCGCCACTATGAACTATGCCAGGCCCCATACAAAAATCTTCGTAGCTCTTTATTAAGAATTAAGTAGGGTAAATTATGATTATAAGGGACTTGACATATGTCTGTCTCACTTTGTTTCTTTTTGCGCGCATCTCGCAAAAACCCACTGAAGAGAATTTAATAAAACTTACCATCATTATTGCTTAGAATCACGTGTAACATATAGGCTACATAAAATCACGATTAAGTCCACAGGGGGCAAGCAAATCACTATAAACATATTCGTAACCCGGTACGAGATCAGTTTCATAACACTGCAATTTGTAGTTCATTATGACAGTTCGAGGTAATTTCGTAGGAGATTTATTTTGTTAATCTGGGCATCAATCGACTTTGCAATGTACATCGAATTGTCATAGTAAACATGAATTTTTAGTTTTATGAAACAGGCCCCAGGTAATAACCGACTCAATGGGTTGCTATAGGAACCTGATAACATACAACTGCGGGCACTGGCGAGACGATATATGCAGTTTCTGTTTACGTATCTCTGTTAATTATCTTAATTACAAAGCGTTACAAAAAATAATGGTCAATTCAACATCAATCATAAATTTTATATGGCTTATTAAAAAGTAAGAAAAGAGCCGAATTATCATCGAAATAATAATTATATTTATCTTCCGATTTCAATTAAGGTATGGTAGCACCAAATATAGTATGGCCAAATATCTAGGGCGCAATAATTCAACACATTCACAGATTAACGCACAGATAAAACGTAATCAACCTTTTATAAGAAATCGCTATAGTTTCTCTTTTAAAATTAGTATTGTATCGCCTGCCAAGCGTGGCGATTATGGCAAAACCCTTCATGGTTAGAAAACCGTTGGGGAGGCTTATGTCCTGCAGTGGGCATCGAATGGCTGATGATGATGATGATGAAACGTGACAAAGGAACTGAATTATTAATTTAGAGAAAGAAACTAAATTAATTATGAAATTTATTATGTACATATTTATTCATTTCATTCATATTCATTTTTTTTAAACGACGTTGTTTTGGTAGCCGAAGGTTTTCGACTGTACAACCTCATTACATGTAAACTTTTTTTTAAATTTCAGAAGTCAAGAGTCAAAATAGATAACATAATAATGTACATATATCAACGCTAACGCACAGATTAAAATCCTAGTGTAAGAATAAACAACCGATAGGTTTAAAAAAATCTAATTTGTGTAGGTATGTACCTACTAATAACCGTAATACTAATAATACTAATACCTAATAATAATTAGTACCTACATACACAATCAAAGATATTGAAACATTTTTCTTTGACGCAAAACTATGTATGATTGTGCGAACAAATGATATTTCTTACTAGAGTGGCTGAGAAAAAGGTAAGTTTTAATTAATATGTTTTGGTGGCTCAGTCCAATCTAATATATTATTCCAGTGTGAACATTAATGGTCAGCATAAACTTGCCTAATTCACGCCACATCGTCATCCACATTCAGTTCTGGACCATCCTCATCCAGCTGCTACCAACAACCTGCTGCTGCGTTTGGCAATATTTCACAAAGAGATCCAAATGACAAGTCACTGTATTATATTGAGCATTCAATTCCACCAGCATGGGTAGTAACATCGTATGGCGGAAACCACTGCTATTCAGAGTCTTGGAGTGCGGTAACCGACACGATAAGAAGATGGGCAGTAATACGTTTTAAGTGTTAAAAGCGCGTCTTTCCTGTTTTTTTTATTGTCAAATTCTGACGTTTTACGCCGTACAACGCGTGACTGACACTTTTATACTACCTATGCTGTAATGAGTTTAAGCGGGCGACAAGCTGCGCAGACGGGAGACTGCGTGGTGAGGTACGATAAGAGAATATTAAATTTAACACAGTCGCGAAAAGGTCTCAAGAGACAAAATTCAGTTCGGAAATGGACCATAGCCTTGATTAAACCGTAAGGGCACTTCATATTCTAATCCAAAGCAAACGCAGTCGCGGGCACAGCTAGTAAGAAATATTCTTATCTTATAATTTACTAGCCGACCCCGCAAACGTTGTTTTGCCATGTTAATTAGCCTACGACCTATTCTCAAACCTACCAAATATATATAAAAAATCATAAAAATCAGAGCCGCCATTTCGAAGGAGTTTGCTAACAAACACTGTGACACGAGATTTTTATATATTAGATTACAAACTTGTCGTAAGACGTCCAAGTTATCTTTGCACTAACATAAAATGAAACTTTTTTGCGACCGTCATAACTAGGTCCGGTCTCACCTCTGAGATCGCTCTTGTATGCGTCAAGTTGCTGTTTTGTTACTAACAGCATCGTGAAACGAAACATTTCGAAATCATCAGGAAATACATTACCAGGAGACGGGCAGCAGCGTCTTCCTGAGAGTCCAACCACATACTGCGATCGCCAACCCGCCTGCCAAGCGTGGCGATTATGGCAAAACCCTTCATGGTTAGGAAAACCATGAGGGAGGCCTTTGTCCTGCAGTGGGCGTCAAATGGCTGAAGATGATATATAACTTACACACAACACAATCACTTATCCCAAGCTAGGACACCCTGTGCCCCGAACCCTCTGAAACAGAGTTCACTACAATCGGCAGCCTTATTACTAATAGTAATTTCTTCCAGTTTAGACCGCGGTATAAGTTCAATAGTTTGCATACGAGTCGCTTGCAGCTGTAAGGGCGCGCACACACCGCAGCTGCACGCTGTGTGAAAAACGTGCCGTTGTGATTCTCATACGGGGATGGAGTAAGGGGTGTGTTAGACTGACACCTTGCGCGATTGCGACTGTTTTAATAGCTTGGTAGAGCTTTGATTCGTATTGATTGAAAAAAACATTAGGTATACTTACTAAAGGCAGTTTAGGCAGTTTTTGTACTTTTGGTGCATTTCAGCCTCGAAATATCCTTTGTATTGAAACAAAACCGCTGTTTCATTTGTAAATATCAGCAAGTCATTCCAAATAAATCCACGGTTATGTTTTCGTCTTCACAAAACTTTACTTTTTCTTATACCTTCATAATTGATAAGACGTATCAAAAAAACGTTAGCCCACATTTGTCAAACAATGATCTCGATAACAACAAAGTAATATCGTTCTCGTTCTCAGTACAATAGCACTACTCTTTGGAACCTCAAAAGGGAAGCAAAAACTTCCCAAATAAAAAGCAAGAAAGCAAATAACACACCATCTAAAAATACTACAAATAAACGATCTTACAATGTGGTCATATCGCCTCATCTGCAATTAGGGTCACGAATAATCGACTTTAAAGGTTCAAGGGGTGTTTCTTTCACCAAAATAGCGACTTCTTATGTAACCCTCATAAGTCTATCAAGATAATAGCTCGACAAACTTTACAACCATGGCATCTATAACATAAACGAATAAAGCTTACAATACGTTGCAGGAACAGTAAAGCTTTGTTCGGTTTTCTGGCCCCCGTTTACACCTGGCTTTCTCTCTTCACATCACCCTGATTTCAGTATTTTAATAAATTTTTCATATTTCTCGATTATTATTCCTTTCCGGTTCATTTTCTGTTCGATGAATGAGTGAATGACTTTATGTGAATGTGGCGAATTCACAATGCCAATTCTTTTCTCTCGCCACCATTTGATTGCGTAGCGATAGTGATCTCTATTATTTTATTGTTCTCACAGGGTGCTTGGCGCAAATCTCGATTGAGATCAGTTTAACAACATTTTCATGCCAAAAAAAAACCCTCACTACATTGCTAAGAAGAGAAATGATTTGCAAGAATAAAATCATGCATGCCCTAAACTCGTCTATGGAACTCAATCAAAGAAAATTCAGTGAACATCCGCGCAGCGGCTGTTAATAGTAACAGTTAATAGTAAAAATTTTGTATGCACTTATAGAAGTGCATACAAAAATTTTCCGATGTATTTTATTTATCGGGGACATTTTCTAAACCAGCAAGAAAACATCGTTTCTAACAGAAAATGTATGTAGAGATTTATGAAAGATTTTCCAAGCAATAAATAAATAAGTGTAAGTATGGTTTTGATGTAGTTTTGACGACGCTGTCATCAAAATTACTGTTTCACGCAGTAATGTCCTCATACAAATCCCTCCTGACAGCGCAATCATAATCTCCATGTCGACTGATCAGCTATAGCGAGTGAGCATCGCGAATCCCGTCTAATGGCCCCACAACAGTACGGCACAATGGGCTGCAGTCCGCGAGTTAAGTGCCCCCATAATGGAGGCGGCTCCCACGCGTGCCACCCTCGTGTCGCTCAGGGGTGACCAGTTTCTGATGACCTTTGTGTAATTCGTGAAAGAATAAAACTAGTCTTTTGACAAGTGTGCGAGAAACACTACGTAAGTATACTAACAGTCTGTTATTCTACTGTTTTTTCTTTTTTTTGTATGCAGTTTGGCCAACTGAAAGGTGTTATTTAAAAGAGTGTATGAGAAACTGGAAGTTAGTCTTCCACATGAATATGAAGGCGCTGACACGCTGGACTGACTAGATCTGCACCACCTTTAACTCCACCGTAAACGATGCCCTATACTCGGCTTCAGGTATGAACCAATGAAGCTACATCATCCGTGAAAAACTGTTCCATAAAATATGACAACGACCCACAATAACGAGGGAACTGAGGCAAGAAGAAGGTTAATGGAAAACGGCTCATATAAACAACATATTGTTACTATCAACATTGTCACTGCTAAATAGCTAATAACAAAATCAACCCTTGTATCACTCTTCCAGTAGCTTTCGATGGAAATCTAGAATTCCATCGAACTCTCGATGGAGAGTTCACCATTCGCTGGTTGTGGACGTAATGCGGCGTCAGCCGCGCGCGCGCAGGCTGATTCAATCCGTGTTGATCCCCGCCGTTCATTACTGTAACGATTGTGGGAACCTCTACGCTGGTTTTGTTATAAATCTGTGGGAGTTCCGCTTTGACAGCTACGCAGAGGCTTTGTTTGAACACTTGGAATGCCGATTGCGATTCTATGTGACTGTTATTGTTGTTCTTTCCGTGGATTTTTCTGTTGATCATTCTCTGCATGTTTACAATGTGAATGTGTCTTTGGTTATAGGAACACTGTTAAACGCACGATGAGTTTACAATCCAAATTGTCACGGGGTCGCGCTATCTCTGCATTATTGTCAGTGATCGTCAATCCGTAGATTATATAAAATGCCTAAATTAGCTATCATTTCTATTTTTTTTATTAATTCGCCCTCTATTCTCTAATGAAAAACGCAACTTACAATATTAGTAAAATTCGCCTTCCGCACAATTTGTACCGCGCCGGCTGAAGGAAAAAGAGCTTTACTGATATTGTCAGTTGCGTATTTTCGTCTTAATAGGGCAGTATTGATTGATTGCTTTGATTGGCCGAACAACATATTCAACAGAAAAAGATTTTTTCCGATGATGATTTCTAAAAAAAGCTTTCACTTAATTAAAAGTACCTACGTCCCTACCCCTATCCCTCTTGCTATGCTTAATGTAAAACTGTCACGTGACCGCCACGCGTCCTCTCCCCACGCCCCCCCGCCGCCACCCCCGCGCCCTCATTACGCCGATTGCTAGGTACTCGTATTTGTCCCTTGTATAGGCCACACTATACGAAAATGTTTGTTCGACAGATGGTCCGATCAAAAGAGAGCGCAATCTGTTTAAAGGTCTTCTGTGCTATGCTACTTACTACACTATACAATCAAAGGCCTAATTAAGTACGTAGTTTATAACAAGATTACATACATAAGCAATAAGCAGCCTATATACGTCCCACTATAGGGCATAGACCTTCTCTCAGGGAGAGAGAAACCTACCACCGCTTGACCGAAATTAACTTGGCATGTATTATGATATTAAACAAATGTACGTTTCGTTTCATTCAGCTTTGGTCTACATGTAAACAAAAAGCTGATAGAAACCGTTAAAATAAGGGAATCAGTACCAATACTGTCTATCAAGTTTATTTCATTTATCATTCATTCATCTCATTTCTGTAAGAAATATCAACCCCTATAGTCAATTTCTTGACTTTGATAGTATTTAAAATTAAATTAAATACACCCAGACAAAGTTAATAAAACGAAATATATTATTGTATGTTATTTTATCAGTATGACGTACAGTCAAGTTAGTCTATATTCAGTTCCCTAGTGACGAAAATTAACTAACTTTGGCCTTTGCATCTACATATGAGATGATTATACAGCGTCCGGTGGCACCTTCACTCACACTACATGGGTGAAGGGACCACTCGGACGCTGCAGTACCTGGGACATTGTTTTTTAGATGGAGTAGGCTTTCCCAGCACCTATACCATACTGACAGCTTAGTCGGCCTAGCCCACAGGAAAGACTAGTCAATACGTGCGGAGCCAACCACACCACGGCCTTCCTCACGATGTTTTCTACTACTACGATTGCTACTACAAATTCGAAGATGTACGTAACTTTCAAAATAAACAAAGTCATAGGTACATGCCCGCACTGGGAATCGAACCTGGGTCCCCAGCTTCCGAGTATATTTTTCTACACACTAGGCTACCACGACTTGACCGAAATTAACTTGGTATGTATTATGAGGTACACCCCAATAGTTTCTGTGAAAGGAGGCCTGCCTTCTACCACTTACTTAGTGTAGTATTAGTTCCTTGCATAGGCACACGATCAAACGCGTGCATTATTAAATGCCTTTTACGCTTATTGCGAGTTCACCCCGCCCCGCCTTCGGGTTTTGATATATGGTTATATCATTATTTGAGCGGATATAGGGAGGGTTTCTTTCTAACGAAGCCTTTGAGTCTCTAATAAAATTAGGAAAATTTTATGGCAGTCTTTTCCTGGGAAAGAAATTAACTGTTAGGACAATCATTGTTGAGGAAAGGAATCTAGATACCTACTCCAGAAACTCACGCCTTTACTGGACTAAAGCCTTTGTTCTCAAAAAAATAATTAGTGACATTATTTTATGTGTCGCTGCCAGACCTGCGCTTCACCTACTTCACTTCGTAGCGCCCAAATTCCATTCAATTCATAATTTCCTCTCATTTCCCTCCTTCCTTCGAAGTTGGAATTCCTCCCAGGGTCGCTGGGAACCCGGCCCATTCTCACGTGAACCGAAGGCGCGTGGGAAGCGCCGTGCGAACCAGGGTCACAGGTCAGAGGGATAATTATACCGGCGATGGACCAGCGGGCTCACACAGGCTTTAAGTTTGTGGATCACGCAACTGAGATTTGGGGAATTCGATTTTATAATGACTCTTGACGTGCGCCCACATACCAACCGTATTCCGCCGTTAAAATACGAGGTTTTAGCAATCAAATCAGTTCGCCTAAAATACACGCTTCAAAAAAGGCGTTTCTTTAGACCGAACTATCATGAGCGCTCACAAAGCGGGTGGTAGCGGGGCGGCGCGAATATTTATCTTGTCTTTTCTTCCTCGAGACGTGCGAGCTAAGCGAACTGTGGCCTAACTATGCGCACCAAATCCTGAGCGATTCCAATCGTCTAACTGTCAAATCATATTAATTTGACAGTTATACGATTGGAATCGCTCAGGATTTGGTGAGCGAAATAAAGGGGCTGATGTGACAACGAACAACTCCTTAGAGTGCCGATGGCTGGCGAAAAGCTGAACTGTAAACGAGTAAAGCCTAGTAACAGTACCGAGAGATGAGCGTAGTTTTTTTTTTGTGTAGCCTCATGACATGGGCAAAACTCTCAGTGCAGATCAAAAGTATACCTCGTTTAAGAACAAGATTTTTGGTCCTTTGCTACCTTAGACCACTCCGGTAAGAACTATCAAGATCATCCCGCCATCGCATCGCCAGCGATGTATTATGTAGCCACTAAATTCGTATTCGTTAATCTTGAATGTGAGGAGTTGTGTCAATGACCAGATTTTCAGGACCAACCTCGAGGCATTATCTAGTCGTGACTCGTGACATGATAGATACAATCTCGGGTAATGAAGATTAATTTCAAATCGCCCTCTAACTAAATAATTTCATCGGCCAATTTGTAAGTGATGATTTGTATTAAAGGCACGCCACAGTGGGCGTACCACGGAATTTGGACGCTGCTGCTCATCACCCACTATCTACGTCCATCATTATTTCTACTTACTAGATATTCGGATGAATATACTTCACCACGAATGGAGACCACATATCGGCAAGCGCAGCGTAGGACTACCAGCCACAAGATGGACAGATGACCTCATCCAAGTGGCAGGAAGGCGCTGGATGCAGGCCGCTTCCAACCGGTCTTTTTGGAAATCCATGGAGGAGGCCTATGTTCAGCAGTGGACTTCTTGTGGCTAAATGATGATGATGATGATGATACTTCACCACAGCTTTTTTCGCCAAAGCCACTTCTAATGTCTTGACACCGACATTTGGATTACCTGCGACTTAATTTTGCTAGCCTTATGAAGAAGGATGCGTGCTTCGTGAAGAGGGTTTAGAATTCGCTGACCCGTGCTGACTTTTGTTACCACCAGACTCTACATGTTATATTTTAGGTCCGTAGTAAGCCCCAGTTCGTGGGAGTGATGGAATTTCAAAAGTAAATCGTGGTATTATTCGAAGCACAAATATGTGCGCGTGAGAGCGCGAGGTTCTTGTGTGAACCGACGCGACTCCGTGAGAGTCTCCACCCGCGGGGAGGCTCGCGAAAGGTCAAGTAATGACGTCGTTAGATCATAGCCTTATTATTACTGGGATCTACAGGTACTTTGTTTTATTTTTGGGATTGCTATAGGGTAGTTTCTAACGAGTGACGACAAGGTACTTTCTATAATTTTTTTCAATTGCACGAACCGAGAAAAGTGTAAACAAAATCGTCTTTGGAAATGATTTATTTATCCTCTAATTACAATAACGTACATGAGGTTAAAGATCCTGTAACACTCTAACACTCGTAATGAGAGATTTTGGAATCTTCCCCATTCCTCTTCCACTCCATAAACAGCCGAATAGGCTCGTGGCGCTTACTGACACGCGTTTCACAGTCAAGCTACAAAATAGTCGGCGTGGATGCTCAAATCATTTTATCCAGATTCATTAGTGGACTATATATGACCCACCTATGTGCTGCCTCTCAATCAGACCAACCAATACTACTAGTGCGTGCACTGTGCTCGCTAAACAAAGTCGTGTGCTAGACACGTGGCTTGGCCCCGTAATGAGTGCACCTGCAAGGCATTATGGGATCTCTCGCGCCCTCCCGTGGGACCGGAGGGAGTATTGTGTGACCTGGGAACTCATATAAGAGTTATTTGCTTTGTCAATAAGCGCACACGGCTGGGAAAAAGCAATAATAGCAAGCCGATATTATGTATCGGGTGCGGGGTGGATTTATGACTGTCGGTTATTAAGTTAGATCTAAGAATGTTATTGGTAGTATGAAAATGTATACTTGACAGTATTATTCGTCATTAAGAGTATGTTTTCGCCTATCCGTTGCCAACTCATGAAGTTTCTTTCTCATGTGTTTCATTTCTCAACTGTGTACATTAGGGCAATTTACACTGCGAAACTTAGACAAATGAAGACATAATAGATAGGCCGCTTGTCCACAGAAGACGTTAATAAGAAACGAGATTATTTCCTGACAAATTTAGGAGAAATCATAGTTACTCATTGATTTTAGTGACACATAACCGGCTCTAGTGAATGTGCGTATTGCTACTTCGGCGATGTCACCTCGTCCTCGTTGACGTCGGCAATGGACATTCTTTCGGTGTGATTTGTCGGGCAGCCAAAAACAAAAGTAGGTATCTCAGACATTTGGTAACCCATATTGCTGAGGGTGTATTTTCTAGGCATTAATACCTCATTGTCCAGGATCAAATCGATGCCACTATCACGCGATGGGAGCGGCACGCGCGCGGCACTCCCACGGCACGCGTCACCCCGCCTTCGGGGCTCCGAGCTGAATGCTGCTCTAATGAAAGTGTTGAATATTGGATGATGATCTTTGTTTATAACATATACACGTGTAAAAAATATTTGACTGTTCGTATATAACTAACTAGTACAAGAATAGAACCCAACACCCAAGACAACGACAGCTTTGACAGTTTGTAATTCGTAAATGATTGGTAACCTCATAAAATGACTAAGCATGGATATCACTACAATCTTCACTCGTTCATTCCAATGTGTGTGTAGTTATCTATCTCTACAACTTTGGCACCAGGCTATAAGTGAACTGGAAGACAACAATGAAAGCTGCTGAAAAACTTACCAGACTTATGTCTGTTTTTAGACCGCAGGTCCATTGTCACGAGTATAATTATTACTCGTCTGACACATACCCCTCAATCATGTAGGTTTCCATGTCGGTTGCTACCTCAGATTTTGTGCAGACAAGTCCCATAACCGATGAAGTTCTTAAGATCAAAAAATATTCCTGTTTTTTTTATGCCCCAGCCCAGTATTAATATAAGGCACGTATAACCGTCTACCACCATAAACAATTTCACACTTAAAACTTTCGAAAGACGCCCATAAATAACAATCAAGGCACCTGCGAGAACAAAGTGTTCAAGTCGATTTTTTTGCCTGCATACCTTTATTGTGCCTATAAAAGCAACTCACGGTTTTTTCTGTTGATGCCGTCGCTTCACTTTTATTTCATTTGTTGTCTACTTGAACTGTGCAAAAGAATAGTACTGTCGACCTAAGACAATATTGCTATTGTCTAACAAATTGCATTACTGTGCAAGGTGCTTTTGGTTTACAATAGTTTCCTTAAATGATTATAACAGAAGTATAGCTTATCACTAACTACGAAAAACGGTAAACAGTAAAACATCTCTGTAATAGTAAAGTGTAATGGTGTTATTTATAAAAGTTTATGCCACTAAAGCACCCTAAGCTCGGAGTTAAGGCCGGCTTAGACAATATTTTCTCTTATATACAGGCTTTAACTTAAAAGTCTCTTGAAAGTGTTTTAGTGAAATCGACCCACTAATAGAACAAGAGAGCGATACTGCTCGTCTAAGATATTTATGGGTTCAGGTTAAATATTGTTCTTGAAGAAATTTTTTGTATAAACTGTACAAATGTTTCCTGTTTTTTTTTTTCAAACAAATAAATAAATCCTCTTATAAAAAACGAGGTTGATGTTTGAGTAGGTATATGTTAAGATTTTATTGTATCAATAACACGCGTATAGCATGTTATTTTTTTTTAATAAACTATCATACTTTTAATAGAAACGTAATATAGCTTCAATACCGTCAAGAACACAGCTCTTTATGCATCTATTTACTATGCCATTGCAGTTACTTGGCGTCTTTCTGTTACATTTAAGTTTATGCTAAAGGACGACGCCCGAAAAGGTTGTCCCTACGTGAGTGGACAAAGGCTGGAACTGGAGAAATAAAATGTTGTTCGTATACGTAATTACACAAGAAGCCATGGAGACACGTCTGGATACAAAGGTAGACCATTTTGGACAAAACTACGACGGTGCAAGATAGTTTGTTTTACCTGACAACGGTATAGAAGCCTTGGGAAACGCAAATACGGGAAGGTACCCCGTGGCTCTACTCTGAAAGTGTTATTTTATGGGTTTAAGAAAGGTGACTTCTATGGCGGTAGATTAACAATCTTACATCAGAACATACCATGGCGAAATCATACCCCTTACACTATCGACATAACCAAAGTTATCTGGGTTATCCAGACGAAAATACGCAATAGTAGGTATTAAGCTTGCCTTTGTACAAATATTTCTGTTTTCTACGGTACAACAAAGAATTTTTACAATTACAATTAATCAGGAACAATCAAGTGTATAATGAGCTGAAAGAACATATCGATTGCCCAAAACCACCGACACATAATTACGTCTAAGGCACAACACGACTGTCAACGTAAAATTGCGTTATTGACTCCAATTAATTTGTACGAATCACAGCATAAAGCACTCTAAATACGAAACGAATAGCTCAAAATGAAGCAATTTACTACCTGAGTTCTAAACACCAAGGTGACTTGGGAGTTTTTCGGTGGTCGTTTTTTTGTTAAATCGTTATTATTACGATTCGGACCTCTTTGTGTGGTCGCATCCGAGACTCAAAATTAAGGTCCATATAAGGCTCCAGTATAATTTAATTGCCGTATGCAATTACATCATATTGCATTTCAATTATTTGTGCTGAGGATAAAGGTGTCAATATTGCGTATAAATAAACGTAATCTTTTATTTTCGACCGGTACACGAAGGATTATATTATCGTAATTTGTTATGAGCGTGATACTTGCAGCCTTTGAAGATTCATTACCTACACATTGAACACGCATAGTAAGATTCTTTCGTCGCATTTACGCAGTGTTTAACTTAAATTTTGTCAAAAAAATTGTAAGTGTTAAAGAGAATTTGTATCGACCTGGCAACTCACCGGTCTCCGCACCTTAACTCTAGCGCGCTCGGGCTCGCTGCTCTGCGTCAGTCCTTGTTGGGCGTTTTCCAGGCACCACAAATTATTCTTCAACGTCCATAGGGCTGAATGAAACTCGTTGGCATATTTAACGTCTTCGACTTTGAATGATTACGTATAAATCACGAAAAAACATATAGAGCGCAATTCCTCTCACGTTTGAATTTTCATCAATGTGAAGAGTGTGCCACGTCACCGATAGAGGCGCGACGATCACCCGGAAGGCACCAGTGCGAGTATTTAGATTGGATCACGGGTCGTCACCAGAACAAAAAACTTTTATTATCTAAAATACGCGAACCATTCCAGAATGTGTTGTTTATAAGAAAACAAATAAAAATAGAATTTAAAACTCGTATTACAGTACGAAACAGTAAGTGAAGAATCATTAACATCTCTTGCAAAATCTTGGTTCTCTACTTCAATTGCAACTGCATAACTACGATACCAAATAGGAAAAATCTCGATGCGATAAAATCCACACAGTGCAAGACCTGTGTGACTCTGTGTTAGGTTTTAGAACCGCATTCCAATCCACTTCAACTCCGAGCGAGCTGAAACCCTAAACTTTACGACTCTACTTTTAACCCCCAAGTCCACTGCGAACGATGCTATCCTTGACGAGGAAAATTTTACCAGATTTTTCTACTTCATAGAAGCAAGTATATTGCGACTATTCTAATACTTACCACTTGGATGAGGTCATCTGTCCATCTTGTGGCTGGTCGTCCTACGCTGCGCTTGCCGATATGTGGTCTCCATTCGAGAACTTTAAATCGAAATAATTATATAAAAGTATAAACCAGCACTTGCAATTTTGTGACATCGTTTTTAAGGTTCCGTACCCGAAGGGTGCCAAACGGGACTCTATTACTAAGACTTCACTGTCCGTCTGCCTGTCCGCCTGTGTGTCTTTTTTGTCTGCCTCCAGGCTGTATCTCATGAACCGTGATAGCTATGCAGTTGAAATTTTTACAGATGATGTGTTTCTGTTACCGCTATAACAACAAATACTAAAAACAGAATAAAATAAATATTTAAGGGGGGCTCACATAAAACAAACGTAATTTGTTTTTTTGCCGTTTTTTTTGCTCGCTATTAACAACGGCAACAAGCAGACGCTTGAAATATTCACAGAATATTTAGTTCTATATTTGCTTCAAAAATAAACAATGAAATTTAAATATATTTTTAAGGGAGCCCATACAACATACGTGATTTTTTCCTTTTGGCGACTTAGGTCTATCAGGAAAAATGACTAGGTCTACAAATGACTAAAACGTGACATTGCCGTTTTTTCCGATCTCTGTGTCTAATGTTGTATAGATAATGGTACGGAACCCTTCGTTCGCTCGTGAGTCCGACCCGCACTTAGCCGGTTTTTTTATTCTCTTTATTGACCCGAGCCACATATTAACTACTACTGACACAAGTTACGAGGCTCGATTAAAACTTTTCAAAAACAGCCATTGAATAATGTTTCAAATAAATAAAGTCTAGAATAAACTTATTACATCCAACAGCCACGACGCTGTCATTGGCTGTCATATTATTGAAAACTTATAGTCGAGGCCTTTATCCTTACATAATATTAATTTAAAGAACTTGAATGTATCTAATATTCGACAAATGGCATTTTTTGACGGTTTTCCGTCGTTATAACGTCAACATTAGAATAAGCTACAGGCTCGCTACAGGGTCGCAGGCTCCGGACTCGGTTGCCATGGTGACGCGACAAGTGGATGCCATCACGTCCGCGCTATTGTTCCGTGCCCCCGCCCCTCGAGCCTCGGCTGGACCTTCTTACATGTATGAGACGAATGGTTAAGGTTAAGAGGGGTCAGTGGGAAAGTTAGGTTTTTGGTGGTGGTGAAATGTTTTAATTTCAAAGACCAAAGATTTTTCACTCTTGAAATAATCGTTAATTGTGAACAATGAATTCTTCAAATTATTATATTGCTGAGACAAGCATATAAATGGTCGATTGCTGTTTACACAAAAATTATAACCCCAATTTACCTAAGTAGGTATCTCCATTGACGGAATTTTATTTATATACATTCCACCTTGCTTTTGACTTCTTCAGCACTCGCCTGCCAAAACAAATTTCGATCACACGATCGTCCCAATCGCATTTTGCATACGCAAAACTCAATCAAATCAATATTCATGAACAACCGAAAATGAAACAGTGGACCGGACAAAGTGCAAGTGTACGAGCGCAACGGCCTTAGTCAGGGCCGCCCAGGGTAGACACGGCGCCCGCCGCCGCCGCCACCGCTGCCGCCGCTATGGGAAAATCAGGCTTTACCGCCTCCGCCCCGCGCCACTATTGGCGCACCGGCCCGGCCCGCCCCACGCTCCCCCCCGCCGCGCATAAATACGGCTCCGCGCCGCGCATCTCCTCATTCCTCGCCCGCAGCCCGTGTCCGACGCACGTGTGACGCGCTCGCGCTACTTCCCCACTCAAACCAGTGCTTGTGTTCAGTGACACAATAATGAAGGCCATAACAGCAGTGTGCGCGACCGGCGCCTCGGTCCCGGCGATCGCCAGCGGACGCATCCAGAGACACCGCGACGGGGAGAACGCAGAGATCCAGATGTATCTCTCGAAGCTTCAGGATCTGGTGCCGTTCATGCCGAAGAACCGAAAGATCTCCAAGTTGGAGGTGATCCAGCATGTCATCGACTACATCTGCGACCTGCAGACAGCCCTGGAGAGCCACCCGGCGGTGGGGCAGTTCGACGCGGAGACGGCCCTGGCGACGCCCTGCGAGCCGGTGCAGAAGCGCCGCAAGCCGCTCGGGCCCCGCCCCGCGCCCAACACCATCCTGCGCAGGACACCCTCCACCCCCGCGGAACACAGAAACCATCCGACGGTAAGTTTCAGTGCGTTTCTCTACGTTGATTTTCATTAAAATTATACATAAACACGATTATCCGCAGCATTTCACTTTGTAGAATATAAGTGCCTGTAAAATTATTTACTTATTATCTCACTCTCTCGCAAATATAACTGTTGTTTTCTATATCGATCTCTGGGTGATTTTTGCAGTAGACTTTTTTGCAAGTCATCAGTCAAGTCAATTACCTAAGCGCGTAGGTTTGCTCGCACGGCCGAGATACCAGTTACGGCACAAAAAGTAAATGAGATCCGCCGGTCGATGTTTTTGCCGAGCACACCTGCGTGTTTCGCAAGCGCGCCAGTGTACAGCGGAGATGAGTTTCACAATGCGTCTGTGGAGCGACGCACTATCAAACTAAAATGCGTTTTCTCCACGTAATTACAATTACGCTCCTAAACTGCGATTTATAAGCAAAACAAGGAACAATGCGATTTTTGCGTCAAACAAAACAGTAAATTAATCCCAAAAATTTGCAACCCTACGAATGTACCTATATCTCTGTGCAATTTAGATCTTGATAGATATCAAAAATTTGCGGTGTAAACGAAGCATTAATACCACGGCAATAACATGAAATTTCCTCTTTCTACGTAAAACGGGCAGTTTAATTAGCAGTTCTAAAATAAAATAAGGCTCAGAACTATTCCTGTATTCAACCCCTATCTCTCGTAGTCCCTCGTAGCAATCTCGTAGCGCGTAGCAATAGTCTACGACTACGGAAGGGGCAGTCTACATTCAACACCGCTAAAACTACGACCAACCTTCATCTCACGATTCTAATTAGTACCTAATTGACTTTTGTATCGTTTCGTTACACTTAACGTTTGACCATCTAGTGTTTGTACTTAGTGACTATGCCCGCGTAGCGCAGTTGTACTATTTACATCGCGCTTGTTAACTATCCCAAGGCTTCTGAATCTGTTAGTGTAGCTATGCATTGTTGGTACCAAACCAAGTGGCTGTTTCGTAACGTGACCGTCTCTAAGTAAACACGGAGTCGCAATCTAAACCGCAGCTCACGCATGCGTGACGGCTGTTTTGAATTTCAGCCTTGGCGCGGCCACCTGCGCCGGCGCCGCCTCGCCGCTCAATCTGAATATTCAACGAGTATTTATGTCGCCTCACTTAAAATTCCTTTTGACACCTGCGTGAGATTCGCGTTTCGTCACCCGCATTATGCTTAATAGCTTAGACATCACGGATTTCCTTCGGGAAAGAATTCCAACCGCAAACTCGTCGCTCGCTGTGTTTTGGGTGAGAAACAAGCATCCGTGCGTGCGGAGCGTTGGCGGTGGCAAAACGATGAAAGTCATTCAGCACGACACAATGCGAATCTCACTCCTCACCAAAAGACTTTTAACAGCTGAGGTTTGACAAGTTTATTCGCAATCGTGATGTCTCGTCATGTAATGGCCGCGGCAGGTGCAACCGCAGGATTTATTCGAACGCCGTGCTAAAACACTTACACCGCATAAATATATTGCGCAATTACCTCTTTCGAGAGAAACTCAGATGATTTGGCTATTAGTGAAAAAATCGCCGGTTACAGGCACAGCTCAGCTTATAAGGATATTACATAAGCATTCATTTAGCCAAGAAGGCAATGCCGCGGCGCTCATTACTCAGTAAACAGAAGCCGGTCCGGTTCACCTCGCGGCGCCAGCCCGCCCGTTTCCATAATTGATGTCTAATTTATTCATCGACATAAAGAATCGGCCCAGCCAAACCGCAAAAATGTCTATTATATCATCTATCACAGATTTCCTGTCCTCGTGTTGTTACGCAGAGAACCACCATATTCAAATAAAGATAATAAACAATCTAAAGCAATTTAGGCCCAAGAGCAACAAAACAGCGAACAACTGTTTTAATTAGCCAGTGGACGCCGACGATATCATACTATTTACAAATAAACGGCCTGCGACAGCATAAGGCCGGAATGTTGTTGGATTGGACCGCATTCCTTCTAATACAAATGCGGAATTTCTCTACTGGCTCCTGTCTAGGTCTTAAATATTACAAACTAGTTGCCGATTGTGCTTGATAGCGATCAGAGGCAATAATGAGAGCACGTTGCTAGGAGGCGCTTCGTGTCGGAATCCTCGGCGGGTCGTGAGGCATTTCACGGCGCTATCGAGCGGCATCGGGCGCCGGTCACGAGCATACGCCACGGCTTGCTAGACAGTAATTACCGCAGCTGCCTCGCCCGGGGCCGGGAGAGCTCTCTCTCGAACACGTACCGGCCCATGCTCTCTATCTTTCGTCACGACGGCGATACCGGCAGATAAAAGTTGCGCAATACGTCCCTAATAGGCTGTATTCAACTCGCACAGAATCGGTCTCTATTCTGCAAGCTTTGTTCCGCGATGCCCTTTCACCTTCACGACTGCAAATGCCAGAGCGGGCACGATCAGGCAGCTATGTTTGACTTCTCGCTGCGTGCGACCGTAATAAGCTGTTAAGTACTGTAAATGAGTACGGCAAACCGTGTAATCCGCCGGCACCCCCATTATGTCCGCACAAAGGGGCTCGCCCCATTCATAATCATATCGCTTTTATCACAGAGTTCATCTGCAAGTACGATCATTTATTCCTACACTCTATAGTTGAGAGAAAGTCACGCTTAAAGTTGGTTAAATAACCTGTCAATATCACTTAAGTCATCTAATTAGTGGCCCGCATAGTGACATTTAGAATCAATTTAAAAGTTGTGTGGTGCACCACCCTAGTACGTGTTACCATATTTAAATCTCAGCCGCCCCGCCGTTAGTGGTTCTTTTCTTATTAGTTTCAAGTAAGTAAGCTTATTTATCTCGAGCCATAATGTCATAAGTTGTTGGGCACCAGCGGGCCATCGTGACAGGAGCAAGTAACGAACCGTCGCCAGGTGGCCGCGCCCACGCTCGCTCACTCCTCTGAATATCTTTGTCCCCGCCGTGCAGTGTACCGCACATAAATTGCGAGCGTGAAAGTTTTACGAGCACCTTTACGCTTCTCCGAACTAATAAAGCGAATGGTGATTGTCGGCGGAGTAGACAATACCGCCCCGGTGTCCGAGGCCGCCGCGAAATGTCTCCGCGAAACCTCCGCACACGTGCAGAGATTTCACCGATACCGCGATCGACGAATCGATCGAGGGCATTGTGCGAGTAACGGTCGCTCACAGCTGCGCGTACGGCGCCGGATAGCTAAATAAATGCGACGTATTCATTATCCGACCAACAATGCGCGCCTCATAAAGGGATTTCACGTGTGCGCTCTCGCGAAGTCCGATCCGTTTCGGGACATGTGTGCTCCCTTCAGTATGTGTCCGTAAATAGGGTGTCCGCACGTGGGCGCTCAGCTGCGTGGCAGCCGCGGATGTACCGGCTGCGGCAAGCACGTAGGCAGCTCCAGCTCTAATCATGCCATCTTCGCCAGGCGTTCGACGCCCTACCAAATTAGGGTAGTGAAACAAGCGGTGCATTGTCCAGGCACTAATGAATTAAAACGGTGTTGAAACACAGCGCATATGCGATGACAGATGGCCGGACGCGGGCCGCCGCCCGGCGCGGGCGGGATGCGCGCATGCCACCCGATACTCTATTTGTCGCAATCTCTAATAACTCGTTAAATGAAGAGGGGTGTCTACATTACGGGAGCTCCGTATAAAGTAGCATTCCAAATGTTTATTGTCAATCAGTTATTATGAGTGATAAAACAGTACCGCGAGTATGTCAGCTGCTGGTAGTGTTTGCGCCATGTGCGCGCGCATCTGTGCCTTGATTGGCGACTGCGTCACCCTCGCCGTTCCACTCCCATTGTAGTTATTACTTTACCGAGCCCTTTATTTCACAAATTGTACTTCTTCATACCGTTCAGTTTATCGCTAGTGCTAATGAAATTTTATCTATTGTTACAGACGCCTGAAAAGCAGAGCCACCCTGACAGGCCGCTGTCGTGCTAAGCCAGTGCTAAAGGACAATGTAACTTCTAATGGTTATGGATACTATACCTCGCGGAGGCCCGCCGGGATGAGTAGAGGCTCTCCCGGAAGGCGGGCCCGAGGGACCTCCAGTGTCGATCATCGCTACGATGATAATCCTAAAGCGATCTCGTTACGATCAATGTAATATTATTGTATAAACTCGTGGCATTACATCAAGACTTGAGCATTACAATGCATTAGACGTCTCGTCGTATTGTTCTGTTATATTTTGTTTATGTAAAAAGCTTTACTAGTTTTAGTCCCATATAATACAACACCGAAACACGTTCGTATGTAAATATGTCGAGCGAACGATGCAGATGAGAACAAATTTAGTATCTGGGCTGCCACTTGCAAAAACATTGTGTTAAGTGTAAACTCACTTTTCAATTTATTTTCTCTTTAATTATGTTTGTTTAAAGTTATTCTTTAGTTTCTAAAACGATGCTTCCATTTATATCAAAGATGTAAATCAATTATAAGTTGGTTTCTATAATTTTAAGTTTAAATTGACGAGTGTGATTTGCAAGGCGACCCCGTCGCTACTATATAAGAGTATGAACTTTATCGTAAGTTCATTCATTTGCGATGAACTTATGATCGAGTGTGATCTATGTAAATAATGTATGTAGAGTGATTTATGAAAAAAACTATCAATGTGAAACCTTTATGATTTTATTTTGAATATATAAGGTGGAAATGCTTTAATTATCTTTTATGATTCTTATTACTTTATCGCGTAGTATAATTTTAAATAGACTGTTATAGCATTAGTTATGGAAGGAGTGTTGTGTTGGTCAATCGGATGGTTACTGATGATGAATGTGAATTATTCCCTCATGGCATTGTTCAAGCACTGAGTCACAAACGCTGTTACTTCAAACTTTCTATTGTCCAAGAGTCCTTTTAATTTTGAGGTTTAAAAAACATGTTTACTTACACATAAATTCACTGGAAAAATAAAATAAAATATTCTGATATTCCAATTGAAGCAATTTTCTTTACGTCCCTACATTCCTCTTATACCGACTCTATATTTTGTAAGAGTCACAGACATTATGAGTTTGAGTCTGTAAAACTATTAAGGATCCAGCAAGCAAGATCACGTGATTGCATCACGGCCAATTATCGCTACTACAATATTTGGTCAGCTGTGCGTATATTACACAGTTCAACAAGTCAAATACACAGACCAAACTCTACCTTATTATCTGGGTAATAAAGTTGCAGGTCTAAAGTTATATGTCAGCGTGGGTTTAGTAAACGAAAGAACACCTTATGTTGTTGGCACAAAGTCAAAATAGGGTATGCTAAGGTAAATAATTGCGGATTGTTCCACGCTTGTTCGTCAAACAGCGCCGCAATACCGTCTTGACGTTGAACAATACAGCTAATTATAATGACTTCTACTACACTAGCCAAGGTAAATTACACCTTATGAATTTTAAAATAAAGACGCTGTTTAAAAAAAATTAAAAAACCTTGCTTGCGACCCTGCCAGGATTCGAACCTGGAATCTTCTGATCCGTAGTCAGACGCGTTATCCATTGCGCCACAGGGCCTGGTGGTCACCAGAGCCAATTTCAGCATTACATTGGAAATTGTTCAACTGGGATAATAGGTACCTATAATGAATGACCAATCGCCTTCTGAAATAAGTATTCCAGGATACTAATTACTTCGGTCGAGTAGGATAGCGATAAAATGTACCAAGGGTTAACGGCATTACCCACAAACCAACATCAAAATTACATTTGAATGAAAAAGTGAAAGCGTCTTTATTGTCAAGATCAAAAAGTACTACGAAAATAATAATAGGGGTTAAAGTATGAAATTGCCGTTTTATTGCAATAGGTTCTTTGAATTGACATAGAATCTTCATGGTTTGAGGTTTTCGAATGAAACTTTTTTCAAATGGTTTCTATGATGTTCTTTTTTTAAAAAATGTGAAACATTTGAATATCGACTTTCACTTGTTTTTGTTATTCAATTTAGACAAGAAAGATGGATACTACGAAAATTCGAGTGATTTTTGAATACGAGTTCCGACGCGGAACTAACGCGGCAGAAACAGCCCGCAATATCAATGCTGCGTTTGGAGAGGGGTCTACTAATGAACGCACCGTGCGATTTTGGTTTAAACGCTTTCGTGATGGAAATTTCGACTTAAAGAACGAGCCACGAGGAAGACCGCCCACACAGGTGAATAACGATGAATTAAGAGAGATAGTGGAAGCCGACCCTAGTCAAACTACCCAGGAATTAGCGGCATGGTTTAACGTTACCTTACCCACAATATTGACTCACTTGCGTCAAATCAATAAAATAAAAAAATACGAAAAATGGGTGCCTCATAATCACTCGAATTTTCGCAGTATCCATCTTTCTTGTCTAAATTGAATAACAAAAACAATTGAAAGTCGATATTCAAATGTTTCACATTTTTTAAAAAAAAGAACATCATAGAAACCATTTGAAAGAAGTTTCATTCGAAAACCTCAAACCATGAAAATTCTATGTCAATTCAAAGAACCTATTGCAATAAAACGGCAATTTCATACTTTAACCCCTAATATTAATGACCAATCGCCTTCTGAAATAAGTATTCCAGGTTACTAATTACTTCGGTCGAGTAGGATAGCGATAAAATGTACCAAGGGTTAACGGCATTACCCACAAACCAACATCAAAATTACATTTGAATGAAAAAGTGAAAGCGTCTTTATTGTCAAGATCAAAAAGTACAACGAAAATAATATTTTTAATACAGTTGCTCAAAAAGTGGCGTATTGCAGGGACGTATAGCGTTCGGGATGTAGGCTATTACACACTCGTGCTTTTTTTTTACCTTTCCCGCACTCGTGCGTTCTCTTTCCCAACTGTCAAAATAATGTCTATTAAAAAGAATAACCAACCATGAAGTTTTGACTAAAAAAAATCATAGAAGTTTTTATGATTCAGGCAAATACGTATATTTGTAAAAAGAAGCTACTAATTTGTTTCAATATCAGATTTAATTATTTGATTGAATGAGTTTGGTTAGGTTTCATTTCATTTCATCTCATTAAATTTCATTTTCATTTCATATCAATAAAAAACTTCTACTGAAGACTTGGCTGTATGGGCATAGTTTCCTTTGCCTACCAGAATGGGTGAAGAAGAAAAAAAAACTGCTTATGTTCTACGGTTGGCGCCATTTTTCAGAAATTTTCTTTGCGAGTTTAGTTGTTTGTTGCACAAAATGAGTAATTTCGACCCTAGTTTTTTTGAATTAACACCACCGGAACTCAGTATAATTGCACAAAATGCTTCGGAGAACATTTTACCGGAAAAGTCAAAAAGTCGCTACATATCTACATACGACGAATTTATTGCGTGGAGAGAAGAGAAAAAAGCAAATAGTTTTTCATTTTTTCGCAACTGTATTAAAAATAGTCGTTCAGTACACGTGCGGAACCGTCATTGCAACTTGTTCCGACTGTCAACCCTCGCCTTCGGCTGCGCCTCGGCTCGGGTAGACATTTGTCGGAACTCTTTGCAATGACAGCCTTTCCACACTTGTAATGAAATATACTATAGCGGGATACTGGAATGAAAAACAGATTTTGCATAAAAGTACAAGTACATCCAATAGGTCCATTCCCATACCCTTACCCGATATTTCCGGCTACCCGGACGTAAATATCGCCACCAATGAAGAAAAAAATCGCATTTACTAATACATGTTTGCAACAAGGGAACATCTTTATATCTCAATAATGCTGATAGCTATTTTTAGAACCTAGGGCCAAGCACGGTACGACTTTGGCCAAAAAGAGCCGTTTTCAGCTGAGATCGAATAAAGTATTTCGAAGAAAACTATTAGAAGGTTCTAGTCTGTAAAAACGTATTATAAAAGATTCTTTTTATTACTATTGGCGCTAGTTAGGTCCGGGTAGACCGTTAATACTTCTAGGCTCAATAACATTTCCGCTAAGGTCTTTCCGATAAGGCCGCGGCCGGTGCGCCGCAGGTGGACGAAGCTATCACAGGGCCAGACCTAAGGAAAATCGCTTTACACGTTACTAATGGAAAATGTACACGGCACTTCAGATTACTTGAGTACGGTGGAACGGAAAAGTCGCAGCCGATCTAAAGGGAACACACGGCGATTAAGCTTGGGCAAAAACTATCGATAAGTCAGAGTATCGGAGTAAACCGAAAAAAAAAACGATATATTTTCGTTTTTTTATTTTTGATACATCAAATTTGATATTTTATAGTTTTTAAGAACGCTGCTAAAGCTTCGCATCATGTACATCACAGCTATACTTACGAAAATCAAAGTTATAAAGTGCATGATTCTTTAATAATAAAAGTGATAATAAATTTTGCATAAAACTTATGATAAACTACTGAGCCAGACGTGTCTTTACTTTTAAAATATCGATTTTTTGACAATATAGATATTTTTTGTCTGTAATAATTTACGCTCGTAAAAACTTACCGCCATTTGTACAAATGTACGGCGCCCCCCCGTGGGATTCGAACCCACGACCTAAGGCATAATCAGACGTGATATCGATGCGCCTGAACGAGGCAGTCTGAAATCTATGTCGATAAAGTTCAAAAATATCGCTACGACATCGATATATTTCTTCCATCCCTACTGTCGATTGCACGTAGTTAAGTCTCTTTACATTGCAGTTGCAAAATCGTCCATGACGTGACTGAGTAGAGTGCACGGATGTAAACGTTGATGTGCTGTCCACTGTACTAGCTAGAAATTCATGAGCGAAATATGGTAAAGGTCACGCTGTATCTATTGACTATCGCTGACTTAGGTACTCGTTTCACCTATTTCATATTTCACCACCACTCATGATTACCTTATGTGTGACTGGTGAACAAAACTTATTTTCTAAGTTATAGCAGACTTACCAAATGAATATCATAGGTGCTTAATATATATGTATATGCTTAACGAAGGTCGTACATTTTACTGTGTTGAAGTAGTATACGTCGTAGTTTTTACGCAGCGCTATAATACCTACAGAATTTCATGCATAAAATTAGACTCCGAAACTAATTAGTAAATGAAATGAGATAAATAGGTCAGTAAATACACCGATTAGGAAGCACTGTTTAATACATCAAAATCTCATCATCGCCATCGACATCGCCTTTGCTGGGGATGATGCTGGGTAAGCTGAATTATAGCATATATAGGCTGCACAATTCTACTTCATCTAAAATATATCCCAGTCTATCATCATCATCGTCATAATAATTATTAGCTTCATTCCGGATTCACTTGTGTAAGTGCTTGCGAAGGTTTCAGTTCGAAAATCACTACATTCAGACTACCGCTCCCCACTGCTGCCGCCTTTTCCCCCTAACGCCATCTCTTACGGTCCCTTGCCATTTGTCAACCATCGAGCTTCTGGTCCTTCTGGATAAACTGCGACAGCAATAAATATATTTCATCATCATCATCATCATTCAGGCACAAGAAGTCCACTGCTGGACATAGGCCTCCTCCATGGATTTCCAAAAAGACCGATTGGAAGCGGCCTGCATCCAGCGCCTTCCTGCCACTTGGATGAGGTCATCTGTCCATCTTGTGGCTGGTCGTCCTACGCTGCGCTTGCCGATATGTGGTCTCCATTCGAGAACTTTTCGGCCCCATCGGCCATCAGTTCTGCGTGCTATGTGCCCCGCCCACTGCCACTTCAACTTACTAAATTTTTTTATCACTACCGATTTCGAGCTCAACACTGCTGAATCGGAAAAACTTGGTTCCGTCTCAACAAAGGCCGTGGAGACGTTGTCTTGAGGACAGACTTGTGGCCCTAAGGAGCGGATAAGTAGTTGTGGTGCTGTGAAGAAGAGAATACTCAAAATGACCGAAGTACTTATTAATCATAGGCCAGAGCCAAACAGTCTTGACTATAGAAAGCAATGAATAATTGGTATCATTCGCAGCGTTTATACTCATCGATGGGCGTTCGATATAGGCTATCAAAAGATTAAGAGCTAACGTTTGAGACAGGTGCGCCTTGCCCGACCTCAGGTTTGTACACTTGTCGGTGTACATGTACTCGGCTGATAAGACGGCTGATATCACTAGAGTAGTACGTGAGTACAGTCAGCCTCTTATAAATACTCCATGCTTTTTGGTTGGTTTGAAAGCCAAAGTAAACTAAATGCCTTAATAATAACTATCGAATACGCTAGTTTTTTATTTTAAATTACTTTTTAAAATATCCCAAAACATATATGAGAACCATTAGTAGCAATCCAGAGCGGGGCGTGCGCGCCGCGGGTCCGCAGGTCATTTTTCTAATAGATGGAGAATTGTTGCTAATTGTTCGCGAATTTTTTAGAACAGTATTTCTCCACTGGAAAGAAGAATATGATTTGATTGGTCCCCCCGTCAATACGAACAAGTTTTATTCGAAATTGTGAAAAAATATCTTCTTCTTCGGTTCTTTAACTAGGAGAGCATAGGGCCTCAACCACAGATTACCACTTCTGTCGCTGGTTTATGGCAGCTTCTAATTAATACAGGACAGCTAGTGCCAATCGACTTGTCCTCTTGGGCAAGGGGTTTTTTTCCAAGTGATCCTTGGCCGCCCTCTCTTTCGATTGCCCAAGGGCAGTACGAGAGGATTTGCCCGGTCAGACATCCCTTGTCCAGACGTTGAGTGTGGCCATGAAAAGGAAAAATTATCAGCTGTTTCATACGTTTTAATAACGTAACATTTGTGTGTATTGATCTATTTTGAAGTTGTCGCCACAGCCCCCCTTTTCAGATGAACAAGGGGTTTTTTTTTCTACGGTCTACCGTTTTATACCGTCGCAAAACATCCTGCTCTTTATAGGTTAGTTAGGGTAAAGACTCATGTTTATGTTTTAAATTTTTTATTCTTGTAAAACCTTCAATGTACCTCAGCGACCATACACGCGATACAACTCGTAAGATTTTATCACCTGAAACGTGAGTACTATTGATCGATACATTGCAATTCCTGGTACTGACTGTACGTATATAGTCACTTGTTTGCACTTAGAAGGCAACTCGTGGAAGTACACAAGCAAATAACATTTAAGTTGATTAGATTAGTGGAAATACTTCGTGATAGGAAACGTGGGTGCTTCAAGTGCATGCACCTAACTACCTAATAGTAAAGAAAAACACGTTATACGGACATGTTCCAAAATAATTTTTAAACGTCATAGGTGCGTTGCCGCATAACATGAAGTTTTACGACGTGCCACTAGGAAGTTTAATTCAGTACTTGCAGAAAGTTTATATTTAGAATAATTCGGCTCAAATTCTGACTTTTGTGGACGTGTAAGCCTGGCCGTATACTAATCTTAATCTAGAATTCTAGAGTGTAAATGAAACTGACTCTCAGGTCACGCTTGCTTTAGACACAGTTGCTGCACGCAACAAAAGCTACGGGTCTGTCCATAGTATAGTTCCGCTATACTTAATTTAATTTAATTTGTCTGGGTGTAAGCAATCCAATTTTTTGGAAATTCTATCAAAATCACCGGTGGTCAGAATATCAACTGGCGTGCGTGCTTGCAGCGACTAACGAATGTTGATAAAACGAAAAGGAAATAAGTCCGCCCTTGCTCATAGTCTAAACTCTAAAACATTCATGTTGTTTTAAGTGTTAAATTTTGTATTTTGTGCAATAAAGTTTAACAAACAAACAAACAAACAAAGGGTTTATCAGGATCGTGGCATGTGGCGAACCCTGGTCTCTGCCTACTCCTCCGGTATACAGGTGTGAGTTTATGTATATAAAAGTGTATAAAAGGCAAGAAATTTACACTAGAGGTTAATATTTATTAAATTAACGAAATGAATGAATTACCTACGAATTGTATTTTATGGTGGTACGGAACCCATGACGCGCAAGACCGACTCGCACTTGGGCGGTTTTTCTACTACTTCGATCAAACAATGCGAACCGAGCTGTTGCCGCACTCCACGCAAGAAACCGTAGATTGGTCGGGTGTTACGCCAGCCGTAACAATGCCACCGACCGCAAGTAACGTAACGCGTAACACTAAACAACACCGAACTCGCGCGAGGGCTATTCCTGTAGTTTACTGCTCTCTGGTTCTACCGCAGTTCCGCCTGCGATTTCCGCACGAAAGACTCCAGGGCCTCGATTCTGTTAGTGTATTGTAGTATAATGACAGATACACTGTCGGGTCACGTGACGTGTTTTTTCATACCATTGACGCCTAGAAGGTTTGACACGCGTGCCCGCGTAGACTTAAAGCAGCCATGGAAATGAAATCGCCATGTTCATGCAGTTGTCATGATACTACAATGCATTAACAGAATCTAGGCCCTGATCTCACGAAATCATCAAAATTGTCCACCTTAATCCACCTTAGGTGACTCTCAAAATTTCTCGTCAAAATGTGTCGATGTTTCACCGAAAACCATAAAATATTATTCATGTTGTAGAACCAGTATAAACGGTAATGATTGACAGCTGAATAGATTATTTATTAAAGCTTTTGTAGTTCTTAATTGCAAGAGCGAAGAGCCATTACCTGAACCTCTGCTCCAGCTAGTGTAGTTTTTACCACAGGTTTAACCAGTAACGTCCGGACTTAACAAGGTTAGGAAATTAAGCCGGCGAAGAGACGACGACTGACCTGCACCACTTCCTCTTCTTTTTCTTTCGGGTGTGAAACATTTTCTTAAATTTTTAGATATTTTGGTGTTGGTCCCAAAAAAAACCGTTTTTATTGATGAACCACCACTTTAAAAGAGATAAAATACGAGTATAGCGCTCAGCTTAGTTTGGCGTAGTATAACTAGATAGTGGAGATAACGGAACGTTTACTGCGTTTACAAAGATAGCACTAAAAGCAGGTGTTCGCACCTAACCTGTACCTAGTGAACGTACTCTCTGCTAATTGTGTAAACACTTTTAATCTAGCTCCAGTGCAAGCTAGTTAAGACGCTGATACCTGAAACTTAGGCATCCGTATCGGTGTCAGTACAAATAAAAGAGTAGAAAAACAAGGCGCGCCACTGAAATTAAGCGAAAAATTGGAAAAAAAATAGAATTAATAAAAATCTAGTAAATTAATTGGAATATTAATTATTCCTCTTTGCACGCCTAGCAATCTTTTTTCCACCTCCTGCGGTTGACTGGTAGAAAATGCTTATGGCATTAAGTCCGCCGTATTGTACATTAAGCTAAATGCAATAAAAGTATTAAATAATAAAATAATAATAATAATTAATCATGATGTGTTTTTCCCTTGATGTTATCGATAAATTAAAAGAAATAAGTTACATACGATTGCTAAATGGTTATTTTAAGGGATTACCAATGAGAGATTTCGATTATATTGTGTTTCAGAAACAAAGATGTTTTCAGAAATATCTCAAAAATAACATCTCTTTATTCACTACGGCAGACTAACCAGATTTTGCTTAAAAAATCCAATTACCTTAATGGCCTCAACTTTTTGACGCACAGTCGGCAGCAGGCAGCCCAACATTTACAGTTGCGTTGCAATATCGTCCGTAACGTAAATGATACAGGCGTATGTGACCGTATGTTACTTATGTGCTTATTTTGTTTCTGTGGTGTATCTTGTTGGTATAATAAATGTCTTTCTTCTTCTTCTTCTTCTTCTTCTTCTACTGCCTAAATACATATAATAACAAGAACTTGGATTTGTAAAGTGGTCACGGTACTTATAAGTAGGGAAAACCAAGGGTGTGTCACTGTCAAACCTGTTGACCTTTCACGCTACTCAGCTAACTATCCAAGAAACCATTGGAAAATAATAAGCTATTTTATTTATTGCAAGATATAACTCGATAACATTTGAATATATATTAAGCAAGTACACGTAATGTAATCTGGCGTCGCTAACTGAACTTTGAAATTCCGTCAACTATGTCGGCCTCGTTGGTCTAGCCGTTAAGGCGCTTAGCTACCAAAACAGAGGTCGTGGGTTCGAATCCCACTGAGGGCTGCCGTACATTTGTACAAATGGCCTCAGTCTCGGTGTACTTTCATGTTTGTAACGTCCTTGCCTGTCTACCATAGCACAGGGTATCCTAGTTTGGGACCAGCTCAAGTGAATGTATTGTGTAAAAGTTAAATTTAGTACGAAATATGGTACATTCGACAGCTTGTGTACATGCCGTTTCTTCTTTTTAACGGACTTCAAAAGGGAGGAGGTTCTCAATTGTTCTATCTAATACATAAAAATCTCGTGTCACAGTGTTTGTTACCGAACTCCTCCGAAAAGGATTTACCGATTTTTATGAAATTTTTGATTTGGTCCCATATAATTTCTATCAAAATCTGTTGGTAGGATCCGAGAGAAAATAATCGAACTCTTCTATTTAGGGCGTATTTTCCTTGTAGCCAGTATTTTTAAATTTTTTTAGTCGTTAGCATTTTGTCCATTTCGATGTAAATCATTTCCCTTGCTACGTTGTCTGTTTCCATGCAGGCAGACAGCCAAGGGGCGCAGGGGTAAACTTGAAGGCTTTAAATATTCAAAGGGTGTAAAGGGCAACATTCACTTTATTTCCCCAGAGAACTCAAAAATATCCAAGAGCCTATGAATAATTTCCGAGCAGAAAACATAGTTTATAAATGATCTCTAGGTATAATATTATTGTTGGACGCTTAGCAATATTAATTTTGAAAAGAACCTCGAGGAGATTTAGTTCGGGTGAAGAATGTTCCGTACCGGGATATATCTACCCAACAATTGGTTTTTGAACCAAAAAAAAAATATAAAACTGACTAAACAACTTTGCCCTTTGCATCTACGTAATGAGATGATTTATGCAGCGTCCAATGGGACCTTCACTCACACAAATTATGTAGATTTTTTTTTAGATGGCTACTCTAACTGGCTGAAAGTAACTCTATACATTAATAAGAATTTCCTCATAAGGTCAATCGTCCGAACCCCGGTGTACCCATATCAATGACTTTGTTTCCTAAGTTAAGTACATTGGCAAATTTGTATATATTTTGGATATTGACGGATACCGTCTACAGTGGCTCGTCTCTACTCACTCTGTGTTACCGGCTATTTTGCAATAATAAGTACCAGACGTTTGTAACATCATCAATTTGTGTAGCGTTGGTGCAAATAAACACTATGTAGAGTCGCGGTAATGAAATGTAAATGGGCTCACAATCGCGTGTCGATGTCGCTAAATATAGAGCGCTTAGCGCGGCACGCTGGCGTCATTATGCATCGCTTGTTGACTGATAAACGCTACACCTACACCTAACAGGCTCAGGGATCACTAAACGATCAGCAAAAAAATACAGTTTTGGTCCACATTTATTTTATTTGCCCTTTGCTGATACATCCTCTATTTGGTCGAAGCATGTCCACCTGGGACGTCCCTTAAAAAGAACCCGAAACCGGCGTGCGTGCATGCGACTAACGAATGTTGAGGAAGCGAAAGTGATCTGACAGGATCGTGGCAAATGGCGGTCTCTGCCTACCCCTCTGGGATACAGGCGTGAGTTTATGTATGTATGTTATTTTATTTCCAGCAGCAATAATTAGTCTTTTGCGCGGAAGCAGCCGACCACTATGGTCGCGTTCGGCAAAAATACAAAATTTGGTGGCAATACAATCGAATCAAGCAGTGGAAAATTCCAAATTGATCAGATTCCAAGTGGAGAACTTTTCGATTTTTCGAATTTACTAGTAAGTTAATCTGGACTTCAGTTAATAATGTATGCACTAAACATTGTAAACTAAAGTATTCGAAAGTACGTGTTAATTACTAGATGCTTTTTATAGATGCCATAAATGTTCATTCAATCCGCATAACGTTCCAACCTCATGATAGCTATTGTTTTGAGCGACGCAGGATGTACGAGTATTATTCCCGCCAGCGCAGCGCCGGCGCCGCTCCGCTGCCAACCGGCTGCATTGTTCGCGTCATGCATGCCACTGCGCATCAATAATGTCCACTAGTACTTCCACTGCCGACCAGAAATTACTTTCATACTTTTGTATGCTAAACACGTATGGTATTATTTTTAAAAAACTCGAGTTCGCTAAAACACTACTCAAATGCAGTTTAAGTAGTCTTTGGTAAAGGAGAATGCTAACTTAATCTGGGTTTGAGAATCCAGATTTAAGGAGTCATCTATGTTTTCTATACATAAGACAGATCGAGTGTACCTGATAAACTTTTTCTGAGTGTGTTTTATATAAGATCTACATCAATGTAATATAAACTAGGGATTATTTCTGAATGACTAGCATATAAATGGATACTAAATTGACATAACCGATTTTCATGACTATGCAAGAAGGTCTTTGCCCAAACGAGTTTCTTCTAATTTTCACTACTCCTGAATTACGTTAATCAGTTTGTTATGTATAAAAACTTTTGTTTTACGCCATATATGTACTTATTATTATTTTTCGTTCTTTTCTTTACATTTTACGTGGATTTACAGCTTTTCTACCTTGCAGTGGCGCTGTCTAAATCATCGTTTAAATTATTTTCTGAGAGAAAAGTTCTATTATAATAGTTCTAGTAAAACATACACTTTAATTGGGGTTCCTCGTTTTAAAGGTAACCCTATATAGGTGGCTTATGTATGTTTGTTACATCTGGGGGCACGACAGTGCCCCCCCAAGTCGAGCAAAAGAGCGGCACGACCGTACCATCCTTTTCTCGCAGCAGTTCAGACCATTATGGACCCCCATATAACTTCGCTGTGGATAAAACAAGAAGCCAGAATTTTTAAAACATGAAAACACAATGTATTTCACAAGTAATACATAATATATTAAATTAGATCGTTTAGTGCGATTGTCATTTATTTAAAACATAAAAGATTTTTAATATTGATATGGTCACTATAATATGTTGTTAGGTTAGCTAATTACGTAATAACTTTAGACAGAAGGACCCTTAAGTAGGGAGTGAAAAAATAAACCGACTTGGTATTACATGGATCTCACAACTTTTTACGCTAGAAGAACTGAGCTGCGAGACTTGGTGTTTTTTACATGTTATGTTTTTGATGGCATTAAACAGTTTACTTACATCCAAGGAACACCTAACTGCCACGGATTATATCAACACGCTTCAAGCAAATCACGCAACAGTCGCATTGCATGTCTCTACATCTCCATATTTATGTCAACCAAATACCACATCAACAGAACTATATAGTAGGTAGGTATACCTTTTTGTGTTTCTATAAATGACTTGGTGTGCAATAAAGAGTATTAATCTAATCTAATCTAATCTTAAGTATGTAGGGACTTCGGTGTTTCAAACAATGTTTGTAGTAAGTAAAGATTGGGTACACATTGGATACACAGTTCCAAATTATACTTTCGTAGGTAACCTTTATCTCGATACAGATAAGGTCTGTATACCGACGATATAGGGTACAAAGTAATATGGCGGGTTTTTTGAATACAGACGTGTTGAATATGGACTCGGCCGTCCGCACAGAGTGGGTCATCGTTGCCTTGATGCATAACCCACTGCGCCTCTGTTCGGTGTCCGCCGTCTAACCCCTCATTCAATTACCTGACAGAAAGTGCGATTATTGCATGTAAGTATAGAAATACTTAATACTGAATAGGTACTGGACGGACAGGCAACGAGAATGGTTGTCTATATTTATGGCCGAGACCTTCGAACAACTCTACTGGCTTCATTATAATAAAATTACGGAGACTTGAAACTAGGTATTTCGCAAGTCAAATGGGAGTTGACCTTCGCACGTATTTTAGACTTTTGGATGAATTACCACTTTATCCGGTTAGCTCTGTAGGGTGACGTTTGTTTGCACAAGTGTTTTGATAACGTCAATAAGAGTAGAACGATAATTTCACTTTTCTTTACATGGCAGGCGTGGCCGAGCGGTTAAGGCGTCTGACTAGAAATCAGATTCCCTCTGGGAGCGTAGGTTCGAATCCTACCGCCTGCGAATACTTTTTAGTTTTTTAAGGTTTCGTACCCAAAGGTTCCTCTGTGCCAAAATAAAACCATAAATGTCCCAAAAACACACCAACGCAGTCGCGGTGGCGGTGGCGGTCCACACATACATCATTTACGGCAGTAGTATTTTGTATGGAACGTCACCAGCACTGCCACCGTGACCGCGTTGGTGTGTTTTATCCTTTACTAAGACTCCACTGCCCGTCTGTCTATCTATCACCAGGCTGTATCTCATTTACCATGATAGCTAGACAGTTGAAATTTTCACAGTTTATGTATTTCTGTTGCCCCTATAACAACAAATACTGAAAACAGAATAAAGTAAATATTTAAGTGGGGCTCCCATACAACAAACGCGATTTTTTTGCCGTTTTTTGCTCGATATTAATAATGGCAACAGGTAGACGCTTGAAATAATCAAATATTCCATAGATAATGGTACGGAACCCTTGGTGCGCGAGTCCGACTCGCACTAGGCCAGTTTTTTTGTTATTAATTTGCTAAAATCGGCACCGATTGCTTTAAAAAGAATTCAATAAATACCCTTTATTAAAAATATCATGGGCAAAAATAAAGACCTAATATAAACCACTTATTATACGTCTTACTGCACGCTGCAGGGACAGTCTTATCTCTCAGAGAGACAGTATAGGCTAAATCAAAACACGCGCCCACCACGGATTGCCGATTTCAAACGCAAAGACACCAAAATGAAAACCTCAAGCAAAATACAAGTCTATACCTCCGCAATCTTAGACCTTGTAACGCAATTATTTCTGCATCAGAGAAGAGTCTCGGTTATAGCAGGGCCTCATTAGACGGAGAGCGCACGTGCGCGCCCGGGGGCGCGCGCTGCAGGGTTGCGACAGCCATCCGCCAATCAGATAATGTAACGCTTGCGAGACGTCGATGCCTATCGGAGAGTTAACACTTGGTTTGCTTTAAAATTGCTATGTTGGTGAGGACGTGGGTCAAAGCCGTGTGATTTAGTACAGCTCCGAGGTGTCGAAATGGGATATGTACTGTCGCCATCAGCGAAACTTTTACTTTTTGCTTTAAAATCGCTTTATATTAAATTAGATAGAACAATTCTGAGGTGTCGTAATGGGTAATGAACAGTCGACATCAAGTCTATTTTTACATTTTAGTTTTAAAGTCACCAGTAACGCACTGAATAAAATGCACGCGTGGAAAGGTCGATGTGCTGTCGAATATACAAAGTGACTATTGAGGTCGAAATGGCTTGATAAATATTTAAAAAATACAGTGTTATCTCTAAACAAGCTGTGTATATAAACAAACTTGGACTAAATTCGGGTGCGGGGCCTACATATATCAAACTAAAATTCTGATCTAACTATCGATGACAGACCTCAAAGACGTTTAAACAGCATAAAACAACAATAGTAACTGACTAATGTCTAAAGCACAACGTCCGCGAATGAAACACAAAACCGCATTAGCCGGCCAACTGCCACCCCTGCGCGACTTTTCGTCGTGGGATTACGAGTGCGTACCAGGGATTTAAGGTTTCATTACTTTGCCGGAGCCTCCCTTCTCCCTCTGATAGAACTCAGCCAAAAGGCTCGATTCATACGTTACTATAGATTGTCCAAGGAAAACATCGTGAGGAAACATAAATATCTGTGGTTTTCGCATACTTCAGCGGTTGAAATCGCCAATGTGCAGTGGGCACGCCCGTATTAAGCCCACACTCTCTCTCTCTTTGAGAGAAGAAATGTGCTCTATTGTGGGACCTATAAAGGCTACTTATGTTGTATTATAAGCTTCAGCTTAACAGAGAGTAGAGTGAAGTCGGTGTTGAAAATTCACATTACGCAATTTCCACGATGTTGATACAAAAAACTTTCACACAACGTCAGCGCAATCACTTGTCATAGTCCCAAACTAGGATCCGCTGTGCTATGGTAACTAGACAAGGAGATCACAAACATAGAGAAACACTCGTACTGAAGTCATTAGCACAAACCAAAGCACGGCGGCCCCCAGCGGGAATCGCACCCGGACCTTTGGCATGGTAATCAAAGTTCAATAACCTTGACCCTTGAAAAGCGTACAAAGAAAGAACTGTCTGAACATCATAAATCTCAATAACAGTGATAGCTATTTTTACCACCTACAGCCCAGAACCTAGCGCAAAAATCCAAACTATATTTAAAGCATTTTTTGCAAAAACTGCAGTTTTTAGCGGAAATTGATTAAAAGTACTAGGTTTACTGATCTCATGTTCTAGGCCGCAATAATAATAAATATTAGTCGATGTGTGGATCCGTGTAGAAGGCGACTAGGAGACGGGCAGCAGCGTCTTCCTGAGATTCCAAACGCATACTGCGATCGCCAACCCGCCCGCCAAGCGTGGCGATTATGGCAAAACCCCTCATGGTTATGAAAACCACGAAGGAGGCCTATGTCCTGCAGTGGGCGTCAAATGGCTGATGATGATGATGTGTGGATCAGAAAGTGTAGAACCGTCAGTGGATGAAAAAACAGTATAGTTGGATCAATGCTTCTGCCGTACTTACTCTCCACAATTTCCTCCCAGGCAGCCCTCACAAAGAGGGAGCGTAGCGAGGCGAGACCTCTAATGTACAAATATTGCGGACGAGACAAATATCGCCCCTCCCCACTACATGTTTTGATTAAGTCGCCAGTGTCATATAAAATTGCGATATGAATATAGCAGGACAGATGGCCTGGAATGACGTTTTGAACTTGAGATTCGGTTATTATGGCGTTGGACATGCGTCGTTTAGATTGGTGATGGTGTTCAACCAGCCATGCAAAAAAAGAGAAGTCATTCTTATGGTTCCGTGTGGTGCCGGATTAAGAATAGCGTCACTCCATTTCCTTCCGTGGATGTCGTAGAAGGCGACTAAAGAATCAATTACCAGGAGACGGGCAGCAGCGTCTTCCTGAGATTCCAACCGCATACTGCGATCGTCAATCCGCCTGCCAAGCGTGGTGATTATGGCAAAACCCCTCATGGTTATGAAAACGACGAAGGAGGCCTATGTCCTGCAGTGGGCGTCAAATGGCTGATGAAGATTCTTACTGTACATGGCTGGTCAAACAACATCTACAATGAAAACGATGCATGTCCGACGACCTCGCAACCTTATCACCATCTTTTAGATGAAAATTTAATAGAAAAGTGCTTTTTCACCGATAATTACAACATACCTACCAAGAATAAAATGATTGCACAAAAAATGTAGCCAGTTGTCCTCATGCAAAGCAATACTTCCATCAACTCCCGAGTGTCTTCCCTAATGCTCCATATGGCCTAAACACAATGTGCAATTCGTAAACAGCCAAATTATACTGACCTTTACTAACGTATTGGACCTTCACATAGTTGGGTCAAGATGAGCTGGCGATTGATTATGCAGATAGCAGAAGGGCAGCGAAGTCGACGCGACATATGCATGCATTTGAGCTGATGAGACAATCGGACTCTGACGCCTTTGCCACCTTATTTGTGCAACTGGCCCGCTCTAATAACAATGACCAGAACAAATAAAAGGCGGTAACAAAAAAAAATAGGTTCGAATTCCAGCATATAACAACGAAGTTACAAATATTTGTGAGTAGTACCAACTGTACAATAAAATATAGTAGATAAGTAAACAAGTGAAGGTGTGCTTGCTTGCTTAAAATCGCCAACCGACAGTGGGCAAGCATGGCAGTTATGCCCATATTCTCTCTCTCTCTCTCTCTCTCTCTCTCTCTCTCTCTCTCTCTCTCTCTCTCTCTCTCTCTCTCTCTCTCTCTCTCTCTCTCTCTCTGAAAAAAGCTCTGTGACATTGCAACCTCTAAACCGCGCAAACCTCTAAGGCAGTTACTTTACAAACCCCTTTACATTAGAAACCCCTTTAGCTGTAGGTATTGTATGACGACAGTCGTCACAGCATCGACCCTCACAAACATTTTACAGGCATTTTTTTTCTAAAAATAACATAGCCAACCTAACGGAAGTAACGAAACAAGGAAGTTACAAAATAGATAAACGATCCTATCTGCCCGCAGCCATTCGCACGCCTCTCGGTGCGACGATGCAATTCAGCAGTCCAGAGCATCGTCATCAGAGACCCGTGTCAAGTCTCATTTCCCAGAATTAAAGCTCTTTCTCCTGAACTTCATTATTTTTAACAATAATTTCAACATAGCGAAAACGTTATTAATACCACTTGTTCAACAGCGCTGCAATTAAGCTTATTCCGATGGATTTAGAGCAGCAGCCAGCGTTTTGGGATCTTTTATACCAGAGGTGTATGTTATTCTGTAATTAAAAATTGTTTGAAATAACAAGCAAGATAAATGAATTATGTAGACCGCTAGAATTCAACACCAGTATCCAATATTCCCTGAAAATTAAATAGCTCATTGAATTGGGAGTTTGGGACCCTTTTCTGTTCATAGGCTTACAAATGCTTCAAATCTGATCGCTTAGCAAGTTTGTCAACTTTTTATTCAATTTATCATTGACGGGCATCAAATTACGATGTCTAAGATAGTATTCTTCTTCTGTATCTTTTGCCTCTTCGCTCATGGACATTGACCATCAGCTACAGAGCTACAGATATTCCACTCTATTTCTTGCCAAGCTGAACAGATCTTAAACGGTATAGGATTTTAAGATAGAATTACACAAACGTTAATCTGGGATGCTTCAGAGTGAGCCCCAACCGATTGGCGCTGGCGCCGTCAACTGACACCACGCGCTCTAATGCGACACCGCGACTCTTCACTGCATTCTTGCCAATGTGTGACTTCGATAAACGATTGTTTTCTCTTAATTGATTACGTGAATAACTCTACAGAGGTCCTCACAATCTCCTATCCCATTATGTATACTTATAAAATAGTAACATGACTGACTGACAGACTATTGGAACAGACTGGGAAATTTGGAAGAAATATTCCTTGAACTGAAATAAAGCAAGCTGGCAGTAAATGATGGGGCGACCAAAACTGGTATACTAGGCTCTATGATAAAAACGTTTATCGTGGAGTCGTGCTGCAGAGGTAGAGCCTCGTATTTGTGTTTCCCACAGCAGATTACTTCACACACTTCGCACCTCAGTGGCGGTGAACCTTGGTAAATATCGACACGGACGGAAATACAGATGGGATTTGTCGTAATAACGGAAACCTATGTGTGAACGACTAGCAGTGCCCTCGACTCCGTTCGAGTGGTAATCGGAGTAGTCTTTATTAGCCTATGTAAATCCTGAAGGTCCATTCTAAATACTGGTGAAAGATTTTTTAAATGGGATAAGTAGTTTTGGCAATACCCCTTACATACAATCATACAAAAGTTTCCTTTTTATAATATTAGCATATTAGTATATAGAAAAAGGTTCTAAAGTTTGTAATGGTTAATATTTTGCCAATTGTACCTCCTTTCTGGTGTTTCTTGCCCATCTTAACTTCTGCTTACCTAACAATTACATAATGTGGGTTAGATCATCTGTGGCCTAATTATGTGCACCAAATCCTGAGTGATTTCAATCGTCTAACTGTCAAATTCTATACTAATTTGACAGACGATTGGAATCGTTCAGCATTTGGTGCGCGCAATATAGGGGCAGTTCATCACCAATCTAATGTAACGGCTCATGGCGTACCAACCGCCTATACATTTTCCGTTGCAGGTCTACATGATAAAAATAAAATACAATATGTAGATAGATAGATAGATAGATAGATAGAGAACACTTTTATTTTTTATTAATGTTGCCTTTTTAGTTGAAATAGACGACGTCGTCTAGATTTCTACCTTCTATTTAACTTGGAATAGAATAAACAACGTTAGGTTTATCTATTTAAGACTACTAGCTGTCCCGGCGAACTTCGTATCGCCACAGAATCCGTTTGTACGATTCTTGCACAACGCCATCTATTTTTAAAACACAACGTTCGTTCGCACAGCTCCATCTATTTTAAACTTAAAATAAATATTATCTCACAGGAACGCATTACCAGGATATCAAGTATGCTGTGTCTCAATTCGGGTCTTTGTCTATCTATACGCCAAGTTTCATGTAAATCCGTTCAGCCGTTTGCGTGATTGAGTATCAAACACCCAAACCTCCAAACATCCAAAACAAACTTTCACATTTATAAGATTAGTAGGATTGGATTTATTTAATACGGAGATATTACAGAAACATGCCACTTGTTCTAAACTTAGATGATAATTTATGTATTTGTCGATAAACATGGTCTTGCCAATCAGTACACTTCCCTGTTTGTAGCAACCGCCGATATGAGATTTTGTTCTGAGTTAGCAACTAAACACTTGGCAAACCACGAGATAAATACGAGTAAATCATATCCAGTTTGCAGAATTACTAATGTACTACTCGGAGTCCATCATAATAAACGCGAGTACGGCTCTTATAAACACTTCATCTTCCGGAGTGGAGTCAAGAACGCCGCAGTCGCAGAGTAGAGAGGAAGAGAATGTTATCTTTGAATTCCAGTAATTAATACTTTAGACTAAAGTAGAGAACACATAGTATTTTTAAATGAGTTTTTTGAGTAAAAAAAAATTCAGTCATTAGAAACACCTAGTACGTACCAGACCCAGCCAAATTTTTATAGTATACTCGACACCAACTCCACCTTTTCAATCAACCAACATTTTTGTTGCGAACCACACTGCAAGCATGTAATTATCTGTTAGCAGCCTATAGACATTTCATTGCTGTACATCAACAAGTTATTAGTTTTCTCTTTAGATTTTCTAGTCCCGAGGCCAAATTAGTATGAAATTTGACTACTAGAGTCGGGAATCCTTCAGGATGGCGAACAGATGAAATGAAACTTTCGCGTCTCTTTGTTCGTCGGCCGTAAGAGCGGCGTATATGTGCGTTTATCCGTCATCGCATGCGCACTATGAGGCGATATTTATTTGAGCAGCCACGCAACACACTTGAGCGTGAGGCGTTGACGCGAGCTTTTCGACTCGACAGCAGTCGCGGTGAGAGCCTGGATTATGAAAAGAAAATGTTTATGAGTGTTAGTTTGGTTGCTAATTCTATGACCGATATTCAGAAACACAGCGTTGAGCTACACTTAACGAGCACTAAGCTGAGCATCGGCTGAGCAATCTCAACAAAGACTCAAGAATTTTGTATTCACAGTCAATATCTCGACTCGAACTCAGCTAAGCCACAGCTCAAGCTAAACTTACGTGAGCGTGTAATCTGTGGTACAGTTTTTGACGTTACCGGTTTATATTATCTGTTAAAGCTACATGAAAGGCATACAATAATCCACAGGAGTGAATGAGATGGCAACAAATGTCGAAACTTTTTACGCGCCGTTATTCTTTATTTTGACTTCTCATTACTCTAAAAACACAATTTAACTTTTCGAAGGAAAATGAGCATGCAAAATGTCAAATTGTGAATAAAAAAAAGGTTACTTCACCACAGCCACAGGTTATTTAGAGTTCTCGAATTGCCTACAGGTGTCGCTACTTTCTTCGTCATTGCCACCTTGAGTCTGAGCTAAGTCGCCGAAATCCACTACTCAGTCTCAGCTTAGCTTGCGCTCAATTTTTGTTATCTCAAACTCAACTGTGAATACAAAATATCACTGAGACTTTCATTTTGACAGTTGGAAGACCCGGACTCACATTGAGCTCACGCTCAAAATCGTTTCTGAATATCGGCCTAAGAAGTTAAGGAGTCCTCCAAACTAACTAACTAAGACTAAACTAACTAAAACTAACAAACTAAGTCCTTAAAACTAACTCTCATAACGGTTACTAAGACGTATGATGAGCGGTGACAATCGTTTGTCTAGGTGTACTAACTAGCGTTTGAGCGTTACTTATTCTAAGGTCCTCTTAGATTTAACACATGCTTAGAAAAGACGTTTGAGTATACGAAATTTGGGTTTGAGAACTACTTAAATATCTAAGCAGTCGTTAAATATTTGAGAGACGTTCCAGTATTCAGCCGTAAGGCTTTAAATGGCTACAATACTGGAATTATTTTTTGGAGCAAGTGATTCGGCGAAATCGAAGCTTATTCATTTAGTCCATAAATATGCATAGAACTACCTAAATAAAAAAATCGCCTATTAATTCATCTTGCATACTTGCATACCTATGTTTTCCCAGACGTGAAAATATTTATCAAAGTTCCTGTAACACGTAATTAAGTGATATTAAAAGTCACAAACGCGGAATTTTATGACAAAAATTAAAATAGAATGATTACTAGACTACGAACAGAGTGTTCAGTCTGAAGACGCGGTGGGACCCGATGATGTGTGAATGGGTTTAACCAGTTCATCTGAAACTTTTAGAAGAGTAGGTATTTACTTTACGTGATATCTCATTTCGGTCGCCAATCCTGATAAACAAATACTTGTCCATTGACATTCAACAAACAGAATGTAAATTATTTTCGTTAAAATAAATTTTAGTTTTCTGATTTTGAAGCTGTTAAATAATCCAGAATGACAAAAATTTCCAAAATTTATGCGTTTTTGTCATTTTTAACCGATTTCAAAGAAGGAGGAGGTTATCAATTCCACGCGTATATATATATATTATATTGCTATGTTTTCGCATAACCCCGTCAAATCTTAACCGATTACGACAATCCTTTTTTGTTCGAATATATATAACGTCCCATTGATCCCAGCTTAATTTGGTAAAGATTTGATGAAGACTTTCAGAGATGGAGAACGGAACTCTTCAATGGACAGCAGTAAGGCCTGATGGGGCCCATCCTTTAGTAATATCCGTATCCATAAAATAGCGTAAAAGTAGTCCCAAGTTAATTTGGTGATGTTCTGGTGAAGTCTTTCGGAGATGGAAATTGAGAACTTGAAATTTTAAAGCAATGAATTAATTAGGGTAAATTATGGTTATAAGGACTTGTTCATTTTGCTCCAACACGCCCACTAAAAAATTTAAAATTTTGAATAAAACAAAAACCGACTTCAAACACTACAGCATTAAAAAGTTAGAAATAATTTAAATAATTAGAGGTATGTATACATGTAGGCATTGTAGAAGTATAATTTGTAGTCGGTGCCCAGTTTCATGACCAGCTCATATATCTTCGGTACCGACTCCAAACTATACTTCTACAAACCTACATGTATACATACTTCTAATTATTTAAATTATTTCTAACTTTTTAGTGCCGTAGTGTTTCGAAGTCGGTTTTTATTTAAAATTTATATTTAGCGATATTATTATCGGGACCATTTCCATACAAAAATTACAACTTCCTCTTACAATAAGAAAAAGTCCAAAAGTCTTTTTAAATTCGAAATTCTTAGTTAGAATTTTTATTTACGATATCTGTTTTCCGGCTTTGCGTTCTATTAATAGCATGTTGTAGATCTAAACATAAAAAATAAATGTCATGAATATTGTATGTCACTGCCGAATTCACGACAGTTTGAGAATCACTCCTAGTGCTGGAAGCTCAGTGTTAATATTTTATTCACAGTGGACATCATGAATGTTTTATTGAATGAAAAATATTCCGTCAACAGAACCGTGATCTATCGGATCGTAAATACTTGGGTCCAGAGGACAGCAGTCTACTTTTCTACAAAGTTAAATTGGTATTTAGTTACTCATACCTATTTCTTGTTTTCTTAGTTTTGTTCCACAGCGCAATAAATTCATTCAAGGATTCATTACGGTGGCGCCACCAACGACGACTTCCCGAACTAACTTTTATTACTGACTCATGGCCAAATTCAATGATTTGGATTTTACGATACGTTATAATGAACCTGTCAACAATATCCGTGAACCCTAAAAAATATTATTCCATCTGTTCCATCACTATTCCACCGTGATTCCACCTCCCAGAACTAAAAACTGAGTTCTAATAACAAGTACGAAATTTTCGACCAGAGTTATAACTGGCCCTGTGGCGCAACGGATAACGCGTCTGACTACGGATCAGAAGATTCCAGGTTCGAATCCTGGCAGGGTCGCACATAAGGATCTTTTTGTTTTTACTTTTTTCATTTCCGTATTTGTATCCGTATCTTTGTATAGATACAGAATTAACGCTCTTCGAGTGGCGTTCTTATTTAGGTTCTTTATCATTTTGTTATCTAATCGGGAAAGTAGGCTGGTGGGTTTAACTAGCAAAAACTTGTCAAAAAAAAGTGGTGTGGCTATAAAACCCGAGTAAACGATGACAAATTTACAACCTCGCTTATCACAAGAGCCTAAGAGTGTCAAAATATTGGAAGAGTTCCACACAGCAACCCAAGTGCTGTCGCAAAAAAAACTTTTAACATACATACAAAATTCGTAGAACGATTGAATCACTTTTCAGTGTTCTGTATACTGTCACATCAGATCAACTCTGGGTGCATTTCCATGTTTGTGATGTCCTTGTCTGGTTACCATAGTACAGGGTAAGGACAAGTGATTGTGTTGTGTGGAAGTTCTTTATTTATTGCTTTCTGGTATGTACGTTACGGGAATCAAGACAAAGGTTGACCTATTCTATCAACGCCTGTTATCAATTTTACCGTACTAAAAAAATCATACAGTTAAAACTCACGCAGTTCACTCAGCAGACGTCTTATCACGTACGCCATAAGTGTGAGTATCGAGCAAAGTGCCGTAACACACCGTAGTTGGTAAGAAGACCGCCTCTGCTACACGATTTTTTCTGTACAGTCAAACCTAAGACCCGTCTGCGCTACAGTCAACCAACAGCTGATCAACCTTTACATTCTGTGGACTGTTCTTGTTTTAAGGGGCTCTATGAGGTTCACGAGTTTCTGCAAAATGTGCCAGCACGATCTATCAATCATGTTAATAGTGATTTTTAGGAAGCACGACCGAAATCTTAGGATCCTTTTTGGCCGTAGGTTCACGGCCGCAGGTCCTAAAATCACCCTTATTATAATTGAGAGATTGTACTGACACTTTTTGCAGAAACGATCTGTCAAAATATGATTCTATTTTTTTAATGGTAGCGCTATTGAAACTCGTCGATCCCCTCTAAGGCACACGTGATTCAGATCGGCAGAGCTCAGACTTAACTGTCGACTATGCACTCAGATATCTGTAACGCAGATAACTCGGATAGCGCTGCCTCGCGAGTTCCGGCATAGGGACGGCAATGATCAACGTAAAGTCAATATTTACGGCAGGATGTTTGCCGGTCATCGCCAGACCGGTAAAAGGTAACCAACACTGATTCTTTAACGAAATCTCACGAGCATTATGTACCTACGTGGAAAAAATCATCTGGTGCAAGCTAAGTATTGGCCCCAGAGATGGTGTCGAGTTTTTGCCGAGATTTTAACCGATCGATGCATTTTGTTTCTTTAGCCAATATTTAGTCAGACGACGTTGAGTTATCCGTCAAAAAATATATGGTCCAGTCGTATGGTACGTGACTCAATGTTGTGGAAATATTGGGAAAGTTATTAATAAATACCTATTCCATATTATCTTAATCATAATATCTGTGTGGCGCTGGATTAAGAATAGCGTCACTCCATTTCCTCCCGTGGATGTCGTAGAAGGCGACTACGGAAATAAATTACCAGGAGATGGGCAGCAGCGTCTTCCTGAGATTCCAACCAGATACTGCGATCGCCAACCCGCCTGCCAAGCGTGGCGATTATGGCAAAACCCCTCATGCTTATGAACACTATGAGGTAGGCCTATGTCCTGCAGTGGGCGTCAAATGGCTGATGATGATTGATAGCATAACCAGATGTCAGAAATTTTCCGACCATGTCCGGTATTAGGCCCCTCTGACAGGAAATCTGGAATAAAAATAACTGTAATTTAAATAATGTATAATCTGGTGTTTTGTCCGGATATTTCATTTTTGTATCTGGTGAACTTATAGCTAACCCTAGAAGTGCCTTTGCAATTTTGAGTCTACCCGCACTAAGTTTAAAAACTCGACACAATTATGAATTAACCATTGTACTGAGAGAAACGATGCTTTATTCGACCACTACCACCTTATCAGCAGGGCAGGCGCCGGGAATGTCGACGGAAGTCGCGCTCTTGACCCCGCCCGATAGTGGTTATTTTATAACTCGGTAGACCATATGGTCACAATCATATGGCGGATGGGAGATAAGCTATACCGAATGAAATAATATGGTACAGAAGTTAGGTCGAGACAGAGAAGTTTTCACAATGCAAACTAAACTAAATAAATAAACTTTGATCGCCGTCAAAAGGTTCTTGATCGCCGTAGACAATATGAGAGATCTGACTTGAAGATATATGCTTATGGCATTAAGTCCGCCGCATTGTACGATTTTTTTTTTAAGTGCAATAAAAGTATCAATAAATAAATAATATGAACTATAATTTGGAAACCTATAAATAGGTGCAAATAAGAAGGCAAACAATTATATGGACTGATGAAAAAACGAAGACCGAAACTCTACCGATGGGTAGAGAGAGATCTACACTCTGCATTGGAAACTTTCGGGTAGCCCTGGGTAAAAAAATAGAGACTAAATTCAGTTTATCACTAACCTAAGTTTGAACCCCGCTTATTAGTGACGCGCACCTACTGGGTTTAGTGACAAACCGGTTTGAATGGTGATGTAGGGCTTACGTTTTATCTCGTAGAACTTTTCGTAAACTCTGTTTTCATTTAGTGTTTTATCATCCGAAGTTACATCCGAATTACACACGAACTAATGCGCATGACTTCCATCCTCCCTCGCAATTTTAATGAACCTCATACAACTGTATCCTAGAACAGCTTGTAACTTTTATTACCAGTACATACAGACCTTGTCGAGTGTTTCACGTTCCTCCCATTTAAATTTTACCCTTGTTACAAGTACATAAGGTCTTGAGTTTATTAGAATATTTTTCATGGGGAGTATGAATTTGCACCCCGTGTCAAGTGTCTTTCAAGTGCTACGGAGCGTGGTCCATTCGATTAGCGTTGATGATGTGACGACTATGGCCGCATTGAAGTTTCTTATTGTTACATTCGGAATTATGATAATCGAACTGCTGTCCTGGTTAGAATAGGAAGCGGGAAAGGTCAACAGTCATGTATGGATCAGTTTGTAACGGTCATCGGCGTCGGCGTTAATTGTTATGCCCAAATATTTCCTATTACATGGACAACTATTACGGATTTGTACCGACCCGACTCTTTCTTTGTTTGACCTTCAAGCGATAGGACCCGCCGCTCTCGAATGGGACTTTTTAGTCATTCGAAGAAGTGTCAAACTCTTAGGCACTGCTTTAATTCGACCGTAACGGATGCAAAGGCCTATGATGATGAATATCTACTTGGTAGCTCAATCGGCAGCACAGCAACCTCTAGATTTTAGTTACGAAGTCACCGGTAACTTAACTGAGTAGAGAAAACGGTTGTAAAGGTAGAAATTATGTCGACTGTACTGAGTGGTGGCTTGGTAAAAGTGCTCACGTCCAGCCAATACAAATATAATACCAATATTTTTGCAGCGAGCTTGCACAATTGCACATGTCTTAAAAAATAGCTAAGAATGTACGAGTAACATTTTGATAACACATTTTGTCATTCTATGATTTTCACAAGGTGTATATGAGGTAAAAAAAAAAACTAAAGCTATACCAAACGTTATCGCCAATCCGCGGTGGGCACGCGTAGTGATTAAGCCCATACTCTCTCCCTAAGAGAAGGGCTGTGACCTACAGTGGGACGTATATAGGCTGCTTATGTATGTTATGTATGTTATACTTAATGAAACATAATAAATCGACTGAAATTACTTTAGGTTATTTAATTTTCACTTCCGGTTTTTAATTCTTGCCAAAATATACAAAATACACTCTCAACTGAATAAAAAGTACAAAAATAAAATTGACGTGCTGTTGATTGAACTCTAGAGCAGTAACAATATGGAATAGATCTTCTACTTCCTCTTAATTCATATTAAGTTTTGTATTAACTTCCACTCAAGGACCCCCCGCACTTGGGACGCATTTCCACATTACTTTTCCATCGGAAAAGCTTTCAACCTAATGACTGAGGGGCTTGAACTTTATGCCTATAAATGTAGTGCACAGCCGTGATTCCCTCTCCCTGCCCCTTAACGACTTTAAGTCCCCCGCGGGTCTTTGGAGCCCACCACAAGAAAACAACCCTGCCCGCGACACCTTACGAAACCAATTTTTTTGTCAATAGCTGCCTTTATGCCCGATAAGTTAAGAGGCGTGCGTGCACGCAACGACTAATGAATGTTGAGGAAACGTGAGTTTGCGTTTGTCTGTAAGTTACGAGCCAGCGTGTATAGTTTTTGGTGTTCACAAAGATATTAGCAAAGGGGCAGCCAATAGAGAACTACAGAATTATTTCTTTATCGTACTAACATCTACGTTAAGATACGAGTTCGTTTTGGGATGTTTGAAATCTTATCTGCTGATTGACTTGGGTATTACACAATGATTGTGTAAACCGTCGATTTATTACTTTGTTCTGATTGGCCACTGGCATGACATGTAAGTTCTTCCATATTTCCTAAACTTCTTGACAGATTGGTCGTCTAATAGCAACTAAGTATATCTCTGTGTACAATAAAGAATATTCTATATCTGTCTATATCTATATTATTAATTTCTCATGTGCAATTATAGAAAACCGGCCAAGTGCAAGTCGGACTCGCGCACGCAGGCTTCCGTACCATTATCTATACAACATAAGACACAAAGATCGAGAAAAAACGGCAAAAAATAACGTTTGTTGTATGGGAGCCCCCCTTAAATATTTATTTTAATTATTTCTTTTTGAAGCGATTATAGAACTAAATATTCTGTGAATATTTCAAGCGTCTACCAGTTGCCGTTATTAATATCAAACAAAAAACGTCAAAAACATAAGTTTGTTATATGGGAGCCCCCCTAAATATTTATTTTATTCTGTTTTTAGTGTTTGTTGTCATAGCGGCAACAGAAATACATCATCTGTGAAAATGTCAACTGCCTAACTATCACGGTTCATGAGATACAGCCTAGTGATAGACAGACAGACACCGACAGACAGACAGACAAACAGACGGACAGACAGATAGACAAACAGACAAACAGACAGACGTACAGTGAAGTCTTAGTAATAGGGTCCCCCTTCGGGTACGAAACCCTAAAAATTCACAATGGAGAATTTATACAAAAAAATGTTTTATTCTCAGTAGGAAGGCCATGATAAAAAATAAATAATCGTGATTCATTTTCTCTCTTCGAACTAAAACTTTCGTAAGCACTACACATTATTAACTTAATTCCGGATTCATTTACTTGGTTTTTATCAAGTTAATAATCGTTAAGTTGCTTCTCTACGACTAACACTTTTCATATAACCTATTGAACAATTATTCTATTCACGTTTCATAAAATCGGGCTCAAACTATGACGTGGCAAGGTGCTCGTAACGCCTTATTATGTTTGAAGCGTTTATCAATATTTCATTTATCTCATGAAATAACGTTTCTATGCAGACTCATAGAAATGTTATTTCATGAGATAAATGAAATATTATAAAAAACGCTTATAAAAAACGTTAAGAATTCAATGAAAAAACTAAATCTAATAAGTTTTTTATTATTAGTTTAACTGGTTTTTTTATAAGAGCTGTAAAAAAATATTCCTATGGATTTTATTCTGATTTTTCTTTGTCTTTTAAGGTATAAAAGCAATGCACTCGTGCACTTAGTTTCACGCAATTTCCCCATTCATTTTATGTACCCACTGTACTATACATTTCCTCTGGTAGAAAACACACCCCCAAATTGATACAGGAAAACTTACTCATGTAGCTCTATCAGGATCTTTTCTTTCAACCCTCGACACGTGGCTTCGCAAATGTATATACCCAATCGTCCCTAAAGCGTAAGATATGAATCGTCCCTAAGTCATAAGATATAAAGTCTACTTTAGCATGACGTAAAAGTACGCAAGTCGATTTTGTATCTAATCGCGGCGCGTGGCGGACCGCCCGTCGTAGGAAAATAAGAATAAATCATTAAAATAATGTTATATTAAATGAGACTGTGTTATTTTCATTTAGTTTACAAGTTTTAAATCTACTCCTTTACATATAATATGGGTAGAGTCATCCACTTAGGTAAATATATTATAGTCACGTGTGTGTAGTTCAAGAGCAATGAAAATATATAAAGCATTTGAATATTTCAAGCGTCTACCTGTTGCCGTTCGGCCAAACGGCAAAAAAATCACGTTTATTGTATGGGAGCCCCCCTTAAATATTTATTTTATTTTATTGTTTATTCTTAAGGTTATTATACAACCAAATATTCTGCGTATAGTTCAAGCGTCTACCTGTTGCCATTATTAATATCTAGCAAAAAAACAGCAAAAAAATCACGTTTGTTGTATGGGAGCCCCCTTAATTATGTATTTTATTTTAATTATTTTTTTTATTTTTGAAGTCAATATCGCCTCTTCTACTTCGCCTCTCTGTTACCTAGGGTTAGTTACTAATATAGACTAAGTTCTTCTGTTACGGATTTATTCTGAAATAAAATATTAATTAAAATATACAACTAAATATTCCGTGAATATTTCAAGCGTCTACCTCTTGACGACATCGTTCATTCTCAGCAAGGAAAGATATTAGCTGAATGAATTAATAAGCATAAAATAGTAGATTGTACAACAAGTGCATAAAACGCACCATTTTACTCGAGACGTTTATCCATCCGAGCGAGCTTGCGAGCGAGGATAGATATAAAGTCGAGTGTAAAATGGGTTTTATGGACGAGTTGTACACTCTACTTTTCACTTCGATTGCGAGGAAATGAAACAGCAACATGTAAATATAGTAAATGCTAATTTAATTAAAATTGAAAGTTACATTAGAGCAATGAGAAATAATAAATGAGACGAAATACAAATTATAAGTTTATTTCATGAAGTTTTATTGTGTACTTTGGCTGTTGGTATCTTTGCCTTGGTCTTAGAATACGAACGAAACGAAATAAAATAAAGAGGTTGTTGTATGAAGTTAAAGATGTTCGTGTGGCTGTTGCAGCGATTGCCTTGGTCTTCGACGAAGATTTTACTTTATGCTCTAGAGCATAAAAAGCGACTTTATGTCGCCTACGCACGACATAAAGACGAACTTTTAGAGCATGAGAAGTGAAATAGTAGATTGTACAACAAGTGCATAAAACGCACCATTTTACTCGAGACGTTTATCCATCCGAGCGAGCTTGCGAGCGAGGATAGATATAAAGTCGAGTGTAAAATGGGTTTTATGGACGAGTTGTACACTCTACTTTTCACTTCGATTGCGAGGAAATGAAACAGCAACATCTTTATCTTCACTAATGCAATTAATCAAACAACAAATTTATTAAATTAAATTCACGCGTACGTGTATAATCACAGTGGTTTTGCCGCCATTAAAATTTAACCAATGAGAGCGCAGCTTCAATAAAGCGCGACCAACCTGATTGGCCCTGCAATCTAGTTGGTCGCGTTTTATACGAAACGAAATAAAATAAAGAGGTTGTTGTATGAAGTTAAAGATGTTCGTGTGGCTGTTGCAGCGATTGCCTTGGTCTTCGACGAAGATTTTACTTTATGCTCTAGAGCATAAAAAGCGACTTTATGTCGCCTACGCACGACATAAAGACGAACTTTTAGAGCATGAGAAGTGAAAAAGAATTTTTTAATACAGTTGCTCAAAAAGTGGCGTATTGCAGGGACGTATAGCGTTCGGGATGTGGGCTATTACACACTCGTGCTTTTTTTTTACCTTTCCCGCACTCGTGCGTTCTCTTTCCCAACTGTCAAAATAATGTCTATTAAAAAGAATAACCAACCATGAAGTTTTTACTAAAAAAAAACATAGAAGTTTTTATGATTCATGCAAATACGTATATTTGTAAAAAGAACCTACTAATTTGTTTCAATATCAGATTTAATTATTTGATTGAATGAGTTTGGTTAGGTTTCATTTCATTTCATCTCATTAAATTTCATTTTCATTTCATATCAATAAAAAACTTCTACTGAAGACTTGGCTGTATGGGCATAGTTTCCTTTGCCTACCAGAATGGGTGAAGAAGAAAAAAAAACTGCTTATATTCTACGGTTGGCGCCATTTTTCAGAAATTTTCTTTGCGAGTTTAGTTGTTTGTTGCACAAAATGAGTAATTTCGACCCAAGTTTTTTTGAATTAACACCACCGGAACTCAGTATAATTGCACAAAATGCTTCGGAGAACATTTTACCGGAAAAGTCAAAAAGTCGCTACATATCTACATACGACGAATTTATTGCGTGGAGAGAAGAGAAAAAAGCAAATAGTTTTTCATTTTTTCGCAACTGTATTAAAAATAGTCGTTCAGTACACGTGCGGAACCGTCATTGCAACTTGTTCCGACTGTCAACCCTCACCTTCGGCTGCGCCTCGGCTCGGGTAGACATTTGTCGGAACTCTTTGCAATGACAGCCTTTCCGCACTTGTAATGAAATATACTATTTTATTGCATATTTTTGTCACTCGTGTATTGATAAAAGGTTTATTTTATTTCATTAAGTTTTTTGTTTCTTGATTGCTGAGACGTCACGGACTTTGTCAGTGGCCCTTATTCAATTCTCTCGAGTTTATTTGCAACCATGTATCCTATTGCGTTCCAAAGGAACAGTACATTAATATCCTTTATAATAATAATCCTTAATTTTCATTAAAACGCTGAAAGACACCGAATAGGTGAAGTGGAGTTGACAATACTTCAACCTTTAGATTCATGCACCGAAAACAATGTCTAGATTCTTCCAAACTATGAAGATTTCTTCGCTGAAATGTAAAGAAACACAACTAACCGGCTTCCGGTTGCGCACGCGTCGCAACTTCCGGTCGCGCGCCGGAAATAGAATTTCGCCCCTACAGCGCGACCCTTGCGTGGGAAAATCGATTTTCCATATTATCGGAGTCAACAACACGCGCACCGCATTCACACTCATCGGCAAAAAACTCTTAAGCAATGAAAAGACATGAGCAACTTTGTGTTCCTAAATAGATAGATAGATAACACTATACTGCACATCAGTAATTTACAGAGATACAAGGTACGTACTAAATTTTGATAAAGAAAAAAAATTATGTATCTGGATGTACCAAATTGTTCATTCGACACTCTCAACGCCCACATCACTATCGCATCTATAATCTATTGAATAAAATCCACTATGCCATCTAACGGTCTTATTTATATAAACATGATTCCCCTAAAACGCTCCTCAGAGGCATAATCTGTGCTTCCGTTTTTCCCGTTACCGCAGACAATATAAACAACATGTGAGGAATGTTATAAGAATTCCAATTTTTATAAATAAAACTGTTAATCTACAGGCTACATAAAAACCCAAAACTTAAATACATAATCAGTCTGTTAGGCTACTTTAAAAAAAAATCTATAGGCTACAAAAATTCCGGCATTCCGTGGTATCTAAAAAGTAAAACGTGATTGTTGTCGAGGGCCCGTGCCCACTCCATGAGAGAAGGTAGGTAGGTACTCCAGCGACGGGATATGTGTACCTATAACGACAGCATGTTCCACAGAATGGCGTGGGGAGGCCTCTGCAGATGCCAAAATAGTTGCCTACCATCTGTTGTCAAAATAGTGAGAGTTGTGCTGGCAAATGTCGAGTCAATGACGCTTACAATCGACAGGGCGGGTCACTCCCCGAGGGACGTGACGCAAGAAAGGGTTGTTGTTTATAAAGTAAGTTAAATGGTTTAGTACAGTCTGTAGGTATTTATGCTATATATTTTAGGTATGGGATCCTAATAATAAATCCAAGTTTTCGCCCCCAAGGCGGGAAGGCGTGCGCCGCCATCTTGAATTAAAGGTGATGCCACGGGCACGGGGCATAGGCTCTAGGTACTGTACAGCGATCGACACTTTTAAAACCTATTTTGATTTTGCAACTTGTGTCATAACACAAAGGTTGATGATGACAAATTCATCATGGTGAACTTGGACACGAGTGCTTTTATTTTCTATTTTCTCTTACGTCGCGCGCTATAAATAAGACGGTAATTGTTATTTGTACAGACAAATACCTTTACATCCGTGCACTCTAAGCAGTTACGTTACGGTTATACGATTTTGCGATATAACTGTCTGACCGTAATTGGTATTATTCAGCAAGGCGACACTGGAAATAATTTCCAAAGTGGTTAGATTTTTCCGGCAAGAACGCACAGACGCCAGGTGTTAAATTCAACTGCTCGCGGCAGATTAACAGTGAAAATTACCACGAGTACCGATTCATAAAGGTCTTTCACGTCTCAAAAAAACCACTAACGATCATGTGCCACCACAACTAAATAAGCCACCAACGGCCGATTTTTGGCAATTATACTAATGATACAATGTATTTCACCCAAAACGATCATTATTTAGCCATCACATCTCCACTTCTACACTCAAGCTCCATCGTACTCGGAAGAGCGTGCCCATAACATTTTGACACGTCTAATTAAGTGATTATACCGCATGCATCTTATCTTATACTGATATCGCAATCTAAATTAGCTTTTATACCGCGGCAATTAGAGCCAACCGTGGATGCATTCGCGCTTGACGCGTAATTTGAATCGAATGAGTATTTTCACCAAAAAACCATCAGTGTAATGGTCAAGCGGTTTTTCGAGGGTTTTAACCTTGAGGCGTTTCAAGGCGATAATCATCATGACTCTTTCGAAACATAAGTACTTACTTTATACGTCAATTTTGCTCCTACCCCTCAATTTCTACAGCGGTTCTTACTTGGACGCCTACGTGCATTATGGACGCAAAATGCCTTACAACGTTCTGCACTTGGTCCCAGTGAAATTATGCGAAACGTGAGTGGAATTTGCGATATCCTTATTTTATTACCCCCCGGCACTTCGACGTTCTCTCCGCCGCCGTAAAGCCATAAAGAAGCGCAAAAATGGCCAGTTTTATTGAACACTGACGTGTAAACATTGAATTACTTTTAATATTGCATGTAGATTATTGATAAAATGGCAAAAGGGCTGGCAAGGTGTTTCATAACAAGAATAAACCATTGGGTCTTTTTATAGATGATTGCACTTGTCATGATCGTAGCAAGTAGCGATCCCTGGTTCTGCCTAAACCTCCTTGATACAGGCGTGAGTTTATGTTATGTTGCTACACAACAATTTGTTCGCCTACATTCACTATTAGGTATCAATGGTTTTCCTTTGATCAATTCGAACATTGTGTTTGGCGCACAAACTAACGCACCCTAAACAAATAGCTCCAAGTAACAAATTAATCTAATTTACGAAGAACGTCAATAGAATTAATCATTGTAGTATAGGGCCGAGCCCATACAAGAAAGCCAGCTGTCTGTCCCGCACGCAGCGGGCAATTTAATAAAAAGGTTTCCATCCAGATTAGTGTAAAGACCTGACTGGAAGACGCTAGGCACTATATTGACCCTTATTACAACGCAACAGAGTTTATTTTCATTATTGGCGGAGGTATTTGAACGGTGGTGATGAAAGCACCCGTCAGGACACGTGCGGTGGGTATTATTGCAATCGATGACGTCTTCTGACTTTCTCTGGTTTCACTTAATTAATTGCGGCAAACAGTGCGCACGTACTCTTATGAATATTCTAGGACTTTCGAGAAATAGCGGTTATTCGAGGCCTCATGCTCACTACTACTCTGCCTCGTTCACAGATCACCCCCGGGGGTGATCTGTGGCCTCGTTGGTCTAGCGGTAAGCAGCTTGACCAAAAAACTTGAACAAAACGAGGTTGAGGTTTCGATTCTTCGATTCGAGGTGCCGTACTTGATAAATTGTACAAATGGCCTCAGTCTGGGTGTGTTTCCGTGTTTTTGGTTACCATAGCACAAGGTATCCTACTTTAAGACCATGAGAAGTTATTATTTATTTTATATCTATTATTACCTGCTTACTTCATAATTAATTTCAAATTACTTCATTGTCGTAGGCTGGGAGCCTATTGATAAGGATTACAAAATACTTCACCAGTTTATTCCGTTCACGCAAATAGAGCGGAGCGCATCAGTAAGACTATCGCTTATCAATTTTTATCTCTTCTAATAAGAGCGAAACCCGTCGGACTCTTACGACGAGAATTCAAGTGAGTGATTCAGGAATTAAATTAATAATGAGCCGTTTTCAGCACAAATTCACAAAGCACTTCATAGATGGCGCTTATAGGCGTGCACATACAAGAACAGGGACACGTCTGTCAAATTTTGCTTAGCGCAGATTAATTTTGACAGCCGTATTCCGGTTCTTCTATGGCCACGCCTGTAAGCGCCATCTATGAAATGCTTTGTGAATTTGTACTGAAAACGGCTCATTCTGAAAACTTTTGTACTGTCAACTTTGTTTTTGAAGCCGCTGAGATAGATAACCAAGTTCGTGTAGGACCAGATGAGGATGGCCGATACTGAAAGGCGTAGCGTGCCTTTGAAGAGACCTACGTACAACAGTGGATGAATACAGAATGAACGATGGTTTTGGATGCACTAATGGCGTACATAACCGGTAAAGGACTGCGTAGACTTCAGCAGATATGACTTTTAGCGTCATATCGGTCGGCACTCTCGCCTAATACTCCCATGGACATTGTCTCCCTAAGGGTGAACATCGGAGGGTCCTGATTAAGTTACGTGACATGCGCGCCGGCAATTTGTAGCACAAAGTGAACGCACGAGTCACAGCCCTGTCCAAACTTACTCATTTCGATAGTCGGACTTTATGCAAAGGAGATAAAGGTCAGTTTACCTCAGACATCCGTTGTTAGAAAGTTGCTTGTGCTGGTGAAACTAGCAACAAATTGCATTTGCCTTTTTGTTTGCTTACAGTTGATTAAATTCCTGTGTTATTCCAAAAGGGTACGAACAAATGCAAAATATAGAGTCTGATACAGTCTGATTTTTTCCACACAAATTTTAGTAACAAGATCGTTAGTGGAAATAACACCACACGTGTTTTTGTACTTTTCAAATGAGAAGACTCAATCAGATCTCTTCGCCCAGGGGAAGAACTGCTTATAATTAGCTGTATTATCATCACAGTCTGTGAACATCATCGTAGCACATTTATATTTCCTATGGGAGTTTATATTTGGAGCGCGTTTAGACAAACACAAGGGAGGCGCCGTAAGATTATGATCGCGCGTGAATCGTGATTGATAGTGAATACGCATGCGCGAGATCTGACACGTGCGCGGACGCACGGCTTGAGGAGTCTCCTTGTACAAACATATGTTGAGTGCTGAATCGAGTGCTTTCAGTTGCAAGCGACGAGACTTGATTTCGCTTCGCAGACGTGGTGTACCATGAGTTTCGTCGATCTCAATCGATATCCGGTTCCTCTGGGACTATATTCACTTCAATCTGTGAGAGAAATGGTACTAAACCAGACAAATATGGTAAGAATAGTTAAAGGTTTCGTTTGAATTTTTATTAATTAAATAATAATCAATGTGGAATAACTTCACGATCGCGAATTGTTTGAGCGTCGCGCATAATGGCATATCATTCAGCATCATTGAGTGTGCATTGAGCATCATTTCAAGTTTCTGAAGACTGCAAATCAGCTAAGGCTGTACCGTACCTATAACAAACACCAATCACAGAGCCAATAATTTAATGCCGTGATTAGATGAATGTATACTGAAATAAGTTGATGAGGTTATTGTCGGGGCAAACATGGTCAGATACATACATTCTTACATAAAGTCACGCCTGTATCCCAGAGGGGTAGGCAGAGACTGCCACTTTCCACGATCCTGACAGATCACTTTCGCTTCCTCAACATTCTTAATCGAAAAGGTCAGATAGTCCTGCTGAAATATGATAGGCCACAATACAGGAAAATAAATAACAGCAACTGCGTCAAAGCAGTGCTGCGAGCAAATGTTCACAAGAATCCTGTCAAATTCATGAGCTGTACCAATTTGTTTACTTCCAATGTATAATATTAATGATTGTTTGGGTATGTACGAGTATCTCTTTCTAAAACAGTTGCTTTATTGTTTGTTCATTTTAATCTTAGAACTAAATCTAGAGTCCTGTATTGCGCCTCTTACTTATTTATTATATTAAGTATTACCTATCTGTGGGAAATGCTGAGGAATTGGCAAAATGTAAGTACTATATTGACTCTAATATTTTTTATGCAATAAGTTTGTCAATTCTGTTTTTTCTCCTTAAATAAATAAACTCAATGATTGATTTAAGGTCCCGTGAAATACGCGATACATAATATAAATCAGCAAATGTAAAGGACTCAGAACCCAGTACAAACCCAAACGGTGTAATTATACCATCAAATCTGCCAGCCAAAGATTTGATATGCGGCCGGCAAGGCGCGTGTATTATAAGGATTTACGAGTGCGAGTGGTTATGAAAACTAAATGCGTTTTATTTATTGCACACTCCTGGCCACCTTTACGCTGTAAAGTTCTATCACGATTAAGATCCTATCCTAAACGACGATAGAAAAAGTCGATACTATTTTACAGTCAGCTAGCAGTGGTCATGTTACCTTCATGCGGAATATCCACTTGACTATTGATCTTTGTAATTTTTTGGCAATCCGACCCTGTCTTAAAATAGTGCCATAGAGCCATAGAATTATACATCTGTGAGTAGAGGTCGCTGGCTGCTACGACTCTACGAGGTTTTTCTTTTCGTATGATCATCCCGCTTGGTTCATGATATACCTGCTGTACCGCTGTGCCCTATTGGATGGAGACGACGGTAGAGCGCATGTGCGGCGCCGGACGTCTCGAATAAATCACGGAAACGACTCCTGCGCACGGCGATGTACCGCGGACGACGCGGAGTGTGTTCTTGACATGTTTAATTAAGCTTCTTGTAAGGGCGTAAAACTTTCTATCAATTCTGTGGTCCGTTGATGAAAACTTCGTTTATGAATTCAATTAGGCAAAAACATAGAGACCCAACAATAATAGTAAAAGGGTTCAAGCGACGGCTAGTGACACAATAATTACAATTTTGAACAGTTTGCTAAAGACGCACTAGCCATTCGGGTAAAGTTGTTGAAAACATTTTCGGCATTTTATTCCAGAAAGCAAAAATATACCTTTGCATTGTTGTATTGCAGTGCACGATCGATATTAAAATGGTTGCCGCACTGAAAGTGAACTCCGATTAATATTCTGTCGTTAAAATAGCATAGGCCCAATCTGTTTCCGAGACGTCGCCGTATCCATAGCAACTGACGCGTGCCACTGATTGGCATATGTCGGCGAGCGCTTCTCTTGCAGACGCGGGCTACATGACTCACGCGCATGTGTCGGCTAATTGTAACGACACCCTATGTACGTAGGCTATGTATAGTGGAAGTAAGCTCGAACTTCTAAAATCTCATAATATCACAGTAATGCAGGCGCAGTTCTAGGTTTAAGATATGTTCTCGTGACAATAAAGAAGCGAAAGAAGGGTAATCTGTCGAAAAGCCCTTATCCGGATCTGGAAAGCTTTCACCTATATGATAGGTACACACGTTTGGAATATTTTTTGTGATATTGAAGCAGCGAAAGATGGTGCGGAAAACTCTAATTTCTCGCCAACAACATCAAATCAAAGAAAAGTTTTCAGGGCGAAGTTTTCTATGAACTTTGTATCGTCATCGGACCCGGTTTCAAGGAAGCCGCTTCAACCAATCCGACTAGTCCTCTAATCTCAACCGAGGCCGGAGCCAAGAATTGATACCTTTATTTATAAACATTGACTATTAATTTGTTGTAATACAAAGCCGTGCAATTTCCATGAGTAATGCAATGTCAGTCGGCGGCTGCATAAAATAAGATGGAACAGAAAGACTATCAGAGGTTTTTTTCATCAATTTGTTGAGTGATTATACAGATATGTTTGTGTCGCCTTTAATGATGATTTAAGGAGTCGGAGATGTTTCAAGTAAAGTTGAAATGTTTTAATATGAATTTAACTCTGCTTGCGATTAACTTACTATGTTTACCAAGATAAGAGTGGTGTTGAAATAACACCATTCCATACATAAACATTATCGGTCTTATTTATAAAAAACACGACTCCTTAAAACACTTGTTAAAAGCTGATTAAAGTAGTCTGTGGTAAAGATTTTACAAGGAAAACACGTAACCACAGATTAAATAAAGGAGTGGAGTGCTTTAGAGGAATCGTGTTTTTATAAATAAGGCCGTTTGGGTTTACATACAATCACTTGACCTGGTCCCAAACTAGGATACCCTGTGCTATGGTAACTAAGCAAGGACGTCACGAACATGAAAATACATCTATACTGAGGCCATTTGTACAAATGTACGGCGGCACCCAGCGGCATCGAACCCACGACCTCTGTTTTGGTAGATAAGCGCCTTAACGGCTACACCAACGAGGTATGAACGCTGTACGCAGCTATCTGTGTAGATAGATAGATAGACAGTGATAGAGAACACTTTATTTTTGTACATAAAAATGGAAATTACACTGATATTTCTTAACCTAAGAGTACAGATGGCGGCCTCATCACTAAAAGTGATCTCTTCCAGACAACCTTTGGATGGACTGGACTAATGTTAGAGACTTCAGGATCCAGTGTCGCAACACGTATAGATAAATAACTTAATCCATTTGCAGTTACGGTATGTATACATATAATTAATAATATAAAACTATTAAATAAAATTATTGGAGCAATAAAATAATAACAGTCGTACTACTTCCGTTTCCTAATTGAAATGTTTTGTCCTAAACGGTCAGTCAATAGATTTCAGTTTATATTAAAGCAATACAATAGGCTATTGAGGGAGTCTGAATGTAAATTTCGTGAAGTACACTTGCAAGGTGGAAACTCTGTCCGACTGCGGGTCGAATAAATTGCTGATACCACAACACTGTTTCTCATTCTGACCTCCGTCACACTAATACATTGGAGAAGGAAGTAGATGTACAAACATGCAAAATGATCGTTTTCGAGGTATATGAATTATTTATTATTATGATTTATTCAAGGAGAAAAAACAGAATAAACAGATAAAAAATATTAGAGTCAATATAGCATTTTGCCAATTCCTCAGCATTTCCCACAGATAGGTAATACTTAATATGATAAACTTAGTAAAAGGCGCAATACAGGATGTAGTTCAAGATTTATTTCTAGGCTTAAAATAAACAAACAATAAAGCAACTGTTTCAGAAAGAGATACATGCCTAAATAATCGAGTACTTATATTAAATTATCAACAGATACATACAAATAATTTACACAAATAAAAATAAAATTAATATTATATATCTATAAATACACAAATTTATGAGTTAAATATTACAAATTTATGTATTTGTATTGTAGAATTCCGGACATAAGTAAAAAGATCCATAGTGGACAATTTTGCAGTTTATTTATTACGCAATTTGTAGCGAAAATTTTGGCACATGTTAGTCGTTCTTCAGAAGAGCAATACGCTAACCTTCTAGTAGCTTGCTTTTGATATAGTCTTAGATGCCTATTGGTATAGATACATAGCTCGCTCTTGATATTGAACAGTTCTTCGGCCAGTTTTCGCTACTTGTCTGCAGTTTGACAGCCGCTTTCGATTACAAGTGGGACGCAGCTGCGACGGCCAGACAACTAGACAACAGTTGTCGTCGGCGTTTCTGACTCTTGACCGATGTCTCTCGCAACGTGGCTTCATTGCTCTCGCTCGGTGAACGCTGGACTATCCACCTGAGTCAGTGCCTGGAGTTGAGATTTCGTGCGATTTGGGTTTTGTATAGGTGATAGAGTAACACATTATTACAAGTCAGAATAAATATGTAACGCTTGAGGAAACTTTGGAGTGGCACGCCCGGGGAAGAAAATCATTCAATTTATGTCAAGTCAAATACTCTAGATAGTGAAATGTCAAATACATTTAACTCTGAGACGAAATGTCAAAATACGAATTTTAGAACTCGAGACGAAGTTCTAATAGCAAGATAGATAAGCACCGATCGATTTGAAATAAGTATTTAACTTTATGCTCATCTTCGATTCGTTTTTTTTACATGTACACTACAAACTTCTACTTCGGTGCCATTGGCAATGGATACAGAGGGCTTTGAATAAGTTTTTAAAGAATTTTAGAATAAGAATTTTCGGCACAAGTAATACGTATACCTACTATTATTTTATTAACTTTTCAACAACTCTGTCGCCTTGCGCAGAGATGTCTCTCAACTAGACTAGGCGGTAAATGTTCATTAATTTCTTCTGCCGAGATGAATGAGCAACACTTGCCCGAACAGCTGTGGACAGCCGTCGCTACGGATTTCCGTCGCAAGTGAAATTATTTGTGTGATATTCCAAACCTGTTGTTACTCACTGGTTTGCCCACGTATTATCTCTGATGAATCCCTCTAGAAACTGCGTCACCCAGAAGTTTTGCTTTCTTGCTATCCCAACGCAGAAGTAAAGGAGGGATACGTTCTATCCTACAAAATCCGCATCTACACAACACAACACGTGTCCTGATCCCAAACTAGGGTACTCTGTGATATGATAACCATGGACACTACTACGTAACTTCTGCGCTGTATGGAATCGTCCGATTTAACCCACTGCGAACAGCCAAATACATATAAAGTTTTACACTTCGGAAAGGTGTTAACAAGTAATACGTAACTTTAATACGAGGGCAGAAAAGAACATCACAAAGATGGAGCAACACCCAGACTAAGACCATTCGAACAAATCAAAGTGCATCGGTCCCCAACGGATATCGAACACACGACCTCTGTCTTAGTAGTGAACCGTTTTCTAGACCAAAAGGGCAGTTGATACTCGTATTTCTTTATGCTGTGCCGTACTGAATAATAGAATATATCAAAGGTACTGACTTCACACAGATCAACACAGATCAACCCCTACATTTTGGACTTCAAATCTTTCGTATGTTTTGCAAAAGCATAGAGTTTATTTCGGTGTTAATGCAAAGTTGATCGTGCTGTCATGTGCACTTACATTTTGGAATACGTTACTACATTTTACAATATTAGAACTAATTCAAAATCTGAAACCGCTGATATTAAACATTTGCTTATTTAAGGAGGTGCGGTCATGAATGTAATAAATACATAAACTCATGCCTGTGTCCAAGAGAGGTAGGCAGAGACCAGGATTTGCCACTTACCTTTCAAACCTCATTCGTTTCATCAACATTCATCAGTCGCTGCAGACGTTTTGGGTACATTTTATCTTATCTTTCACTAATACAATATAATACTAATCATAAATTATCTACATGTATCGAATGAAGAATTTAATTTCGATTTCAAGATGATGTCTCTTTGACTGAATATATAGTATCTGAACAAAGACACCTACTTGCTTTTATATTTTTACTGAACAGCCAGAGTCCTAGAAACTGTAAACTGTTTAAATTTTCGGATGCTTCTGAAACAATTATAGAGCTTGTTAAAGCCAGACTGGGCATTAAATAAAGACTGCTTTTTCTGTGTCCCTGATAACAAACGATTGAATGGAAAATAAACGTTGTCTATAGTAGTTTTTTGATTAGCAAGTGGAAGTGGCGGTGGGCTGGTCACATATGCCGAAGAACCGATGATCGATGGGATGCGAAGGTTCGACGATTTAAGGCAGATTGCTGACAGAGGCTGGTTGAAGATGGCCGAGTACAGTAAGAAGTGGCGGGCCTTAGGGGAGGCCTGTGTCTAGCAGTGGACGAATACGGGCTGATTGATTGATTGATATTAGCTTTAATTCGATACCTTAGACAACTTGCACGTTGCACAAACAACTCACTTATAAGTTCTCCGAGAGCGAATCCTCTGTAAACGGGCGGGCGGCCTCAGGGGCGGTTGTCCGCCCAAAGTTTGTTTCCCGTCCGCCCGCGTATTTGTCCCCGCATTCCTTGGTAACACGCTGCGGGGTTATTATAACTCGTTATTAATTTATGCTCGCGACATTAATAAATGTGAAAATATTTCTCTTGGCATGACATAGGATTCATAACAAAGCTTAGGAACTCGCAAATTTGATGGCCCTTTCTTAGAGTTTCTGGAAGTTGTTCTTAAACCCGACAATGTCTTTGGAGTTAGCACAGCAATGTCGTGTAGCCTGGTCATAATAAGCACACATCACTTATTTTAATTATCATCGTGTCTAGATCCCAGAAGGTGAAAGTAATGTGGTATATTACCTATTAGAACAGAAATAGTTAAGTAAAAATTAATTATTTGCGCTTTTTAGGATCACACAAACATCTTATTATATTTAATAATACTAGTGACTGCACTATGAACTGTACTATTCCAATAAAGTACGAAGTAAATAGCATCATTGTACTATGTTACTTACAACTTATTAGTTATTTACATCAAAGACCGATAGTATCCAGCACCTAACAGTTCAAGTCAGACCAGAAACTCTTACTTTAGTAAGAACCGTCTTCCCGCTTTTCCTTTTCCCACCGTCTACTATATTCCGTAAATAGGCAATATGGCGCCAGCAGTCAGCCATTGTGTTAGTCGTCACCTCCTCAATGTTTCAGTAAATATAGCTCAACTCGACTCATTATCCTGCTGCTAGTACTTGTCTTATATTTGTTGGTCGACCGCAAGCGACAAGTTGGAGCTTTATTGTTTCTTCTTTGTGCCATGTTTCTTTAATCGTTAGCGGCTCGGTCGGACGAATTGCCAATTGGATGGTAGCGCATTTAATGCAAGATATAATATTTGGCACAAGCCAAAATAAAGCTTTGATTCCTTAATGTATTGGTATTCCTAACAGCAGGATTTTCAAGCAATAAATCTTTGCAAAACGTATTAATTGTCCGCGCGGTTGGTTATTTCTATTGTCTTTGATCTCCACAACTTTTAAAAGTGTCTGCCCATTAATTATTCCTTGCGGTAATAAGCTGGAGCTGTTAATATCATATTTTATTAAGAACTATTATCGGGCATCTAAAAAATAACAGCCGCAATCCGTTGTGATTTATCGCGATTCAGTTTATTCAGGCCGCAATGTAGCAAGATGCCTAAAAATATAGTGTGATAAACGCACAATGCTTGGGTGGAAAAAATCACCGGCCAGCTTTTGATGAATGGTTTTGGCGCGGAAAGCATAAAATGGCTGCGATAATTCGAAAATCGCAACGCGCGCGTCGCCCCCGGCGCTGCGGCGCGTCCGCGTCATCCATCATTGGTCGCGCTCGGCCGGCGGGGAATTGCTAGATGATTTGCATGTACCAGCGACACGCTGAGTGATGTACGCATCTACTAACTAGCTGAGAGCGCCGCTCATACTTGCAAGACGCAATAGACCACTCGTAAATGCAGGCGTCGAACAGCCGTTGGCGAGCGACAAGCTGCGCGCATACGTTTTCCACCGGAAGCGCGAGTATATTAGGCAATCGAGGGCCCGCGAAGGAAAAATGTCCAGATGAGCGCTGTATCTGGTGACAGAACGAAAATACTTCGACGCAGCTGGTGGCGCAGGGACATGCGGCGCCACGTGGCCGCGATATATTACAGGCGGGCCGCGCACTAAAAATATTGTGTTGGCAAATTAATGGGCATTCTCGTCGGAGGTTGGTGGATGAAAGGAACGGTGCCTCCGGTGGGGAGTGCTGAGCACGCGCGGCAGCCGCTCGCACCTGTCTGCGCGCGTTGAGGCGCCGCGCACCGCCCGCCCGCCGCCCGCGCGCCGCCCGCCCTGCGCTTAGGGCTGGAGCTTACTAGAGCCATAGTCAAACTTGTCATAGTTTCGGATATTTACACACTACAATACGTTTTAAAGCTATAAAAGTGCTTATGTTTTAATGAATTTGCCAATTTTGGCAAACGAAGTTATGGTTACTGTTAGATAGATACAAATAACTTTGTGTTTGTCGGTGTTATTTAGACGCGCAACAAATCACTTTTCTATTACTTAAGATTAAACCTAACTGCAGTTAAAATTACTTTACTAAGTTCCTTAGATGTTGCCACGGGGTTTATGATGTCTTACAACAAATTCTTTAGCAAAGTATCATTCCACAAGCAACGTTTATCAACGTTTTGTTTTACAGACTGTTGTTTCACAATGGCATCCAATTACAAATATTCATTTCAAAGGCATTCATTTTTAAAATGCATCTTATATAATATGTTTAAAAGATAAACTTACGTAAAAAAATCAGATAACAAATTATGCATTTCGAAAATACTTTATTTATTATTATTTTAAAAGATAAACTGACATTCTTGCCAATCTCAAGTTTGCAATATAACTTCGAAAATTTTATTCTGCGAGGGTGTCATTTCCTTTTGAGACAAATCATTTCAAAGGTAAGTTTACACAGGAGCCTATGATTGTCTGAACGGAATTTCTTCCGCCTCAACCTAATAATTAACCAAATTTATTTTGCTAGGTAAACTTTTTGGTAACCACTACGGAGCTACGCTCGCTTCGCTCGCTCCGTGCAGTGAGATCAAAAGTCTGGCCTAAACTAACCCACTGTTCCGGTGAGGGGGGAATGTTTTTTTTTATAAGGGGGGCTACGCCTCCCTGCACCCCCCCTGCTCTGGCTTACGTGTTCTTTACTTCTTGCCATTTTGTTTTTTATCTGTGGTAGTTTTATTTTGTTTCACGAGGCTACTTAATTACCTATTTAAATAAGTACATTGTATGTTACTTACACAATGATAGATTTCCTAATGTCTTTAGACCAAGGTAACCATAATGTGAAAGAAAAATATGTCAATAGAACTTTGTTGATTAAATGTGTTTATCTACTCTGATACTATAATACAAAGATTATAAAACGGAAAACAAAACTCTTATGACAAACATTACGCATAGGCCAAAAATAAAAATAAAAAGTTTTATTACGATACAGGTCGTGTATGGACACCTGTATCATAATATAACTTTTTAATCATAACGATACACCTATACAACCACCAGCTGGACCAAGAAGGTTGAACCTCTACTTTTAAAAAAAAGGTTTCAATGAACGAGTCCGCGGCGACGCAACACGCGCCTTGGCGCCAACATTTTACATTTAAGAATACTTTTCAATATTTATACAAAGTTTGGTTCTGTTTGTAAAATAAATTAGTTAACAGTATTGAAAATGCAATAGGAGAGGCCTATGTCCAGCAGTGGACAAGCATAGGCTGATGATGATGATGATGATTGAAAATACCAGAAATGAGGTCAACATAACCATACCCTCTCCGAGTACCTCCAATAACGCTTCCTGTCCGGTTCAAATTCAATTTCATAATTGTAATATTCAGAACATCAATAATTATTACAAGTAAAAATAAATTTGTTGATATTCAGCGTTTTTGAGAGTAGATAAAGTAGTGTATGACAGTACATAACTTGGTCTTATAACACGAGTGTGATACAATAAAAAAAACTCGCCTACGGCTCGTTTTTTAAAGCACACTCGTGTTATAAGAGCCCTTATTATACAACAGTATCATAAACTACTATTAGTATGCCAGTCTTCTATATCATTATTAGTTCCAACTTCTAGTTTGTTTGTCTAGAGATATTATTGTAGTGAGAAGTTTGTATTCAAATCAACAAAATAGAGTGTCAACAAACAGATTATTAAGGTTGCGAATAAGGAAAAAGAACTGGTTGCCAAATTTAATCATCAGGATGCCTAGTTGCAGTAAAGGAAAAAGTTCCAAGAGGGTTGTAAACCACATCGGTTACGAAATCGGCCGAAGGGACGGGCGGCACGTATGCCAACTGCAGCCGTCGACACTCGTCGACGATATTCGACGCTGACATGTCGGTTGTAACGAGGTAATCGCCTCGTTGCTTTTTTTATCATTTTCGGCCATCTACTATTCCAAATTTAACTATTTTATGACATGTGCCGCAGTGTTCGGACGTATTTAGACAGATATTCCTCAGCCTCCGAACTAAGTGGACGTAAACGAGATTCTATCTTTATTATCAATTTTATTATAACACGTCTGTCACCTTATTCTGCGTAGGTACTTATATTATTTATCTACGAAATCACAAATATTCCAAAGGCACACTAATAAAAATTTTATATTTATGTTTTAGTTAGACCGTAGTTAAGCTTTTCTATTTTTATTGTTCTCAGGTGCCTTTCCATTACATTATAAATATACCAACAATTTACCGTGCCCTTGGATACCCTCTTTTATTATCACGGATCGCACCCGAACATAACAATCCTGCGACACGGTGACTGCCATTGGCACGTCGACGGCTGCAGTTGGCACACGTGCCGCCCGTGTATAAGCGCCAAGGATGTTGATAAGCGCCCATAAAACCATATAACAGGTATTATTCTATGTAGGACAATAATTTACCGGAGGCCAATGGCTTGCGATATTGGTAGATAATTTTTGTAAAACAAGAACTCCAATTGTCTGAAATCACACATTTTACAATAGTAGATTATTCACCAAGGGCGCAAACAAAATTTTTGCGTCGAGGTTGTGAAACTGAATCCAGAGCGAACTGGGGCGATTCTTGCTTTAACTAAGAATCGCTGAAGGAGCGAGGGATTCAACACTACCGAGACCAAAAATTATTTGCGCCCGTGTAGAACACTCTGCTTTTCACTACCATCTGAGAGGAATGAAACAAATGATAACACGTACCACTCAAATGTAACTTCTGGCAGGAGGTTTTGAATTGCTTGTGTTGCCTGTTTTTTTATATATTCTGGTGTTAAGAAGGCACTATCATCATCGCTTGACATTTTTCCGAGGAAATAGACAAAAAAAAGCGCGACGAATGTTATTGATTTTTTGCATACAAAAAAAACTTGCGTGCCAATTTCAAATATTTGGCAATTAGGTACTTAAAAGTTTTGCAGCAAAGAGTTTTGTAGTTCAGTAAGTAGTTCCAAACTCTGTTTTACAAGTTATTGCTTGGGTTGGAGCGAAATAGATATAGGATGAATCCTCAAGAGTGAAAGAGAAGTCCGACTTCTTAGTAAATGAGTGCATTAGTATATAAATTCAAAATTGGATTTTGAGCCTATTTACTTTAAGGTAAATAGATTCAAAACCCAATTTTGAGTCTATTTACTTTGATGCATCTTAGCTTGAACAACAATAGCGTGTTTTGGGTCCTAAATTTGGGCATCAAAATGCCTCATTTCGAGCAGATGGAGTGAAAATATAGATTTATCGAGGACTTCCTGTACTCCGAATGTTGCCGTAGGTGATAGCCCTATCCACGACTGGATATCACAAACAAGACGGCGCGGTCCGTTTCACAATAATTAGCTAGATTACACACGTATGCTGGAAAACTCATATAATTTTGCCATCACCCAGCCGTGCCATTACGACTCTATCTACCAAAGAGGATGGAAGATCCCATTTGCTGTGAATGTATCTACAGAGTGACACTCAAGTCGTTAGCGAAATTTGAGCGGATATTCTAATAAGCACTTTTTTATGTAAATGGTAGGTTAAAATATTTTTTTAACCAAATCTTACTGAAGGTTTATAATAATGAAAAGAAATTAAAAGAAATATTATACTCGTTAGTTCCACACCTCACTTCGGTCTTGAAATCACAAAGCTGCCAGTGGTATCACTGGTTAGTTTATTGAGTAAGAAGTGTTTACAAACTAAAGCAAAGCCATACAGCAATCATGTTTAGGGTTCCGCAGTCAACAAGGAACCCTTATAGTTTCGCCATATCCGTCCGTCTGTCTGTCCACGGCGAAATAACCCCTTCTTCTACGGAACCCTGCGCGTGGCCAGATACGCACTTGGCGAGGTTTTTTACTTTAGAAAATACGACACAACTTGGAGAAGCTTTTGTGACCCAAACACTTTATTGGATATTGTGTAAGCCGTGAAGGATAATACCTCCTTCCTTGATGTCATAGGTCAATAAGTGTAAGACGATTGCGTAAAGAAAGTAATATATTACGTTAGATCAGATTACATTACAACACTTTATTGTACACGCCAGAAAACCAACTCTCGCTCACACAACATGGATTATATATATATATATAGTATTGTGTGAGCGGAAGGCAAATAGTGGCTCAGTTCCTTTCTTTAACTAACTCCATCATGTCATCAGCCAATGTTCGTCCACTGCTGGACGTAGGCCTTCCCCGGGGCAATCCACAAAGACGTGCTAACCATGAGCTGGGCAAGAAGTTTACCGATCGCAATAGAGGTTTACTCTAGTACACACGAAGTGCCGCTTCTTACAACACCCAATGGATTAATCGGGGTGGTCATATTCTTACACCGAGAACCGCACAGGCATCTGTACTTTAGACAATTATAAGTTTAACTGTACATTTCACGATTATAATGCTTGGGCTAAGCGCAGGGCCGTGCGTTGGGCGGGCGGCGCACGCGCCTCAAATCCGTCCGCCGCACGTGCGCGCGCAGCTGGCGGGCACGTGCGCTCTTTACGCGATACACGTAAAAATAGATCATTGTCTCGCGCCACAGACACGCCCATCTCCGCTCTATGTCGCTCAAGGAAACGATTGTCCGTTTGTCCTGTAAACACTAGTACGGCTCTTACCCATACTACACAATAACGGATATAAAAAAATCTGTTAACTATAAAAATATTCTCAAAAGGTTGGTCTGACGTACGTTTCTTTTTCACTTTTTTTTTATTTCAAGTAGTATCAGTCAGATAGTGTCTTACATAGCAGAAAAATCTATTTTAAATTATAAAAGATAAAATACGGAATATTTTGAAATGTCCTAAAAGAAACGTTGTTGTCAATTAGAAACTCTAATTATACTCTTTTTGTTGCACATGCACTAACCCGTGCTGAGGACAATTTTGAGGACTGGCACGGTTAGCCAGAGATTGCGGGTTCAAGTCCCGGCATGGGTGGAATTTTTCGCCTCTAAATAGGTTTGTAATTGGCGTATTAAAGACATTGGGCAAATATTTTTTTAACCCTGTATACAAACACACAGAATTCATTTTGAACGTAGCAGCGGGAAAAAGTTAGTTCACCAGATAAAACCGACTTCAAACGCGCCTTGTCGATAAAACCCTGGCCAAACTACCGGATTTCATGTGTGGAGTTGTTTAGCACATGGAGATAAAACTACCAGAAAGATTTTAGTGCCGCTGAATGGTCCATTAAGAAAATATTGTTGTGAATGAAAGAGCTCGGATGGCTATAAATCAGCACCAAATGCTACTAAATCTAAAAAACAAAAGTTTATACAACTATAGAAACTTTCACGCATGTTTCCACTCGATTTCATTGCAAATATTATAATTAAATTACTCAACCTTGATATTTTATTGTATGTCTGTATTTGTCTTCCTCTTGAACTTCTTCATTGTATTTTTGATAAAACAATCTCTTGATGTAATATTATTTGTCCTAAAACTTTCGTAAGCACCACACATTATTAAGTTAATACCGGATAAACTTACTTGGTTTTTTGTCGGAACAGTTTCGCTCTCATTCGGACTCTTCGGACAAAAAGCCAAGTTAGTTTATCCGGTATTAAGTTAACAATTATTTGATCTTTTGTTACATGTCATCATCATCGTCATCAGCCATTTGACGCCCACTGCAGGACATAGGCCTCCTTCGTTGTTTTCATAACCATGAGGGGTTTTGCCATAATCGCCACGCTTGGCAGGCGGGTCGGCGATCGCAGTATGCGGTGGGAATCTCAGGAAGACGCTGCTGCCCGTCTCCTGGTAATTGATTTCCTTAGTCGCCTTCTAAGACATCCACGGAAGGAAATGGAGTGACGCTATTCTTAATCCCGCGCCACACGGAATGTGATAATTGTAACATGTGATATGCAACAACGTTTTCTACTAACGTTTTCTTATTTTGATTCAGCAGTATAAAAATGCAACAAACGATGTAGTTTAATGACAAGAGACGATGTCTGAAAGTTTTAATCGTACTGAGTATGTCATTGTAGACGCAAGATGATACACCACGTAATATCGTCCCCTCACGACAAAAACAGAGGGGAAACGATACTATATCCGGCAAGGTGACGAACAATGGAGCTACAAAAGTGTGGCAGCTAGGAAGTCATCTCCACCACCAATGAAAAAGAAAATCATGACAAAGAACCTAGGATCACAAACCTGAGACTGGATACCATTTTCGCAAAAACGGCCGTTTTTGGCGTCAATGTTATCTAGTCGCAGGTTCGTGATCCTAGGTTATTTGTCGTGGGTCCTGAAAATCACTGTTGACATGATTGAGAGTTTGTACAGATACTTTTTGGATATTCGATCTGTAAAAAAGATAAGGATTTTTTTTCTCGGTGGCGCTCGTGTTACTCCCTGGAGCCCCTTAACGATCGACGAACTATATATATATATATAAATATATATATATATTAAATCAGAGTTAATGTTATAAAATTTTTGCTGATCAAAAAAGTCGTAATTTTATTTATGTGTAAATGACAAGTTCTTACAGACGTGTTTAAAAAATTGCGCACTTTTGAGGTCCCCTGTAGTTAAGATGTAGTCACAGAATATCGATAAAATGAGGCTGATGTGATTAAGCAGCAGATATCCAAGGGGGTAGCGCATCGATAGAACGCTCGCCTTACATACATGATGTGGGGGGATTGAAACCCGGCAGGTACTCACCAATAACTTTGTTTTTTAAGTAACGTACTGTTGTAAATTTATAGCAGTAATATTTACTACTCGCTTACCGTGAAGGAAAACATCGTGAATAAACCCTACTTTCTACCAACTTTCTAAGAACTTTTGTTAGAAACAACGCATAATTATCTAATAGAAATATCCTAAAAAAACCTGCATTCAGAAGGAGTATAGGGCTCCAAATAATAACGAATCGTGATACAACATTTTGGGCCAATACAATGTTGCATACGTTGTCGGTATCGTAATACATTATCGATACACTAAGAAAATAAGTTAGAAATACATGTCATCGTATAAGACACCGCTGGAACCGCTGACCTTGTACTATGGTATACTACGGGGTCGGGCAGCAGACATTGAGACCATCTTCGTCCTGCAGAAGAGAGTGATCAGATTCGTATATACCTATGCTAGGCAGTAGAGATTCGTTAAGAGATTTCTTTAAAGAAACTAAGAAATTTTAAAACTGTAGGTAGCCAAAACAATGTAAATACTAGAAATAGATATAAACTCTCTCCCAAAATTTAGGCTGGCAAAGGTTCATACATCCTTTATAGGGCGTTGTATACGTTTCTACAATAAGATCCCTGAGGATATAATAAGCTTGCCAGAAATGCAGTTCAAAAAATGTGTAAAGCACACTTTGTGCCAAAAAAGCTAGTATAACATTAAAGATTATTTAGATGATTTCTGGAATTAAAGCCAGTTCAATGCATGAGTTCCAAGTTTTAGAATATTTATATAAACTCTGTTAATTAAGGGACTTGGAAAGACTAAGTTTGGAGGTTTTTTGTCCATTTTTTCTCCAAAATGATCTAGATTTTGAAATAGACATCTAGCTTAAATTGTAACGTTCATTAAGTCGCAGTTTCTGTGCTACTTTGAATAAAATAATTGATTTGATTTGATTGACTAAGTATTATTTTAAACTAGCTGTCCCGGCGAGCTTCGTACCGCCACAGAATCCTTTTGTACGATTCTTGCACAACGCCATCTATTTTTAAAACACAACGTTCGCTCGCACAACGCCATCTATTTTAAACTTAAAATAAATATTATCCCACTGGAACGCATTACCGGAATATCAAGTATGTCAGTTCAGGTCTTTGTCTATCTGTCCGCCAAGTTTCATGTTCATCCGTTCAGCCGTTATTGCGTGATTGAGTAACAAACATCCAAACATCGAAACCTTCAAACATCCCAACAACTTTACAAACTTTCACATTTATGATACTAGTAGGATTAACATTACAAATGCACCAATATTGTTCTTTTTCTTCAATTTAAAAGTTACAAGAACAGGTACGTTACAATAAATTCAACAATGAACACGGACTTAGATTAATTGCTGAACTAGACAGCTTCCTAATTTAATTCTATCGACATACAAATCACGACTCACCCACCTAATTAGTTCGCATCCGAAATAAGTGTCATCCTGCTGATAGTAAGTACCTAGTGAGATTGGTCTTGTATTGAGAAGAAATACTTTGTCCGCTTTGCATAGCGTGCTGTAGAATGCACTGAAAGCGAAAAATGTAGCTAATGATATTTAAAATTCCCATTAAAAAAAATTACGTTGCTTTTTAGGGTTCCGTACCCGAAAAATGCCAAACGGGACCCTATTACTAAGACTTCACTGTCTGTCTGTCTGTCTGTCACCAGGCTGTGTCTCATGAACCATAATAGCTTGTACATGTACTTTCTTTTGTTACCTTTCCTGTACTCTATTCTTGTGTGTGCAATAAAGTATAAAGTATAGCTTTTCACAGATGATGTTGTTGCCGCTATAACAACAAATGCTACAAACAGAATAGAATAAATATTTAAGAGGGCTCCCATATAACAAGCGTTGTCTAAAGACAGCGCTCGTCATCTAGCGGCCATCTATGTAACTTTCACAGCGCCGATGGCATGTCGTTAAGGAGGTCCAGGGAGTGAAACTAGCGCCACAAAGGAAAAAAAATCATATCTTTTTTACATATGAAATTTGCAAAAAGTGTCAGTACAATCTCTCAATCATGTTAACAGTGATTTTTAGGACCCACCTACGGAACCTAGAACCTAGGATCATGAACCTGAGACTAGACAGCATTTACGCCAAAAACGGCCGTTTCTGGCGTTAATGCTATCTAGTCCTAGGTTTCTTGCCTTAGGTTCAGGGCCATGAAATTAAGAGTTGTCTGTCTTTTTTTTTTCTTATTTATCTGTGTTATCACTTATCATGTATCTAATATAACATGAATTTCCATAAAAGTAGTTTCTTTAAAAATTATGGTTTTGTGTAGGACTACCTACACTTACCGTAGTAAAAGCAACAAAAAACTGAAATAAAAAATAACTAACTACCCGACTGCTGAGCATTAACTACTAAGCAGGCGGGACCAACCTAAGTACATTGTTGAATTTGGGTCTCGCCTGCTTTGTAATTTATTCTCATCAGTCGGGTTTTGGTTATTTTTTATTTCAGATTTTTATTTTTGTCTTTTTAGTGTATTTTAGTATCTTTTTCGATTTATTTTGATTTTATATAACCTATGACACTCGCGCAAACACGACAAATCGATTGAGATCTTACTTGTCAAAATCTGACCAATGGTTAAGAAGTTATGAGGGAACATAGAATTTGACATGATACATTCATAAATACGAGCCAAACACATTACCCTCTTTTTGGGCTTCGCCGCAGTCGGGTAAAAACTATACTATAATAATATTCCGTCATTTCTGATCACCTTTGAGATTCATCTGATACAATGACTATTGTTGTATTCACCGGTGACATTTCAAATACCAATCGGCGGCCGGCGGCGCCGCGTCTTCCAAATTTAAAAATATCCTGACACATGTGTGGCAGTTCAATCAAACGTAATTTACTGGTGGTCTCAGTTTCTACACATCTAGCTTCAACAGGTAGACCAAAATTAAGTTCAATTGAGCTGTGGGACAACATTCTATTGTTGCATCCAACTGACAATTAAAACTAACGACATACAAAGTGCAATCATTTTGATACGAACTCTCTTTGTGTAGGCTCGGTAGTTGTAATTACTTAATTAAATGTTTGTAATTTCTACCACTAGCGTATGAATTGACAATTGATCTTATGATTAGTGCTTCCTACGTGCACGTTAGATACTTTCAAAAATAGCCCACAGTGCATACTTATTTATAATGCAAAACTCAGAAGAACATAAGATTCAACACACAAGTTTAAACTCTATTAATCAAAAAGTGCTACTATCTACTTTTCACACCTCCTGCTCGACAATGCCTTATTACGTACCGTCAAATATCATCGTAAAGCATGGCCTTGTCTCTCGAGGGCAATAATAATGAAGAATTTCCCTAGGGAATAAAGTGATTTGAATTTAGAATGTCAAAATTCGCATGAAAACTATGGAGAAGCCCCGCATTGCAATTCGAAATTCGAATTGTTGTTCGAAACTCACCTCTTTTTTTTCTTTTTTTTCTGAAATACTGTGTCCTGTGACCGCGCGAAACAGCAACAAAAAAAAGAAAAAAAGGCGCGAATTGCAAATACGAATTTAAAAGTTATATTCAATTTAAGTAAAAGAGTGTGGACTTTATATTTAATTTCAGGTTTTAATACATATTTTCAACTTATGCAGCCCTGTCTTTTTATTGTCTCCCAGATGGTGTGAAAAGTAGAGTATTCACCTCTGGAATAAAACATGTCTTAGTCTCGGGCGGTATGAACCCCTCGCTTCACTCAGGACTCTACATAACTCCCTCGCTTCGCTCAGGAGTTAAAATTTAACTCCCTCGCTGCGCTCGCGAGTTAACTCGGAGTCCTTCGCTCCGCTCAGGGTTCAATATGCCGCCCATGACATAATACATGGTTTTATTCCCTTAGTACATAATCTACTATTATAGAATGTAAGGGTGCCAAATAATTATAATGTATAAGTATGTACTTACCTAGTTATACAAAGACTAGCTCAATCTACTTATTAAGTCTAATTTTCAAGTTATTTAAGTATGTACATGCATGGTATTTAATTGTATGTAGAATACGAAAAAAAATGTTAATTAACACTTTTACGTATCTTTTTCTTAACTTTTAATAATTGAAATAAAATTAAAATCTATGGTATTTAATAAAATGTTCTTTTAAAATAAAAATTAAGTGAGTATATCCAATAAAATCCTTTTGATGCTAAAAAATTACTCACCTTTAGTTAACGACCAATCCAGTTAATATTTTCAAATACCTACCCTGCAAGCTAGTGTCTATTCCGATCCTCCTACCTTTCCCTAGTTAAAACAATTTCCCTGCATCTCCCCGTTGCAAAGCGTTCTGAATCACCTCCACGCAGCCAGAGTGCCCTCTCGGGTCCCCGCGATCGATAGACGGCGGCCATCTTGAATTTCCCGGCCAATGCGCGTCGCCATGGAAAACCGTTGCCTAGCAACCGCGTCGTACATAGGGGAAGGCTCTGTCTGCATGTTATTTTACATGACCTTGTTTGGATGGAAAATTTATTATGTACAGCGCTAGACTAAGCGAAGGAAAATATGTTGAGAAAAACCTGACTGGTGTTGAAGAAGAAGAAATACATTTATTTAATTTAAATTTATTGTAAGTTTATTAAATATTAATTAGTTGTTTGCGAATGTGACACGAATCGTGAGGTTAATATTAAGATCAAGTAGTTAATAGATACACAAACTATTATTAGGGTAAAATATGTTGTTATAAATGTATAATTAAATTTTACTTACCTACAATTTTTTAGTTTTAATTTGGAATTTATTGTTCATTGATAAAGCAAATGTCCCAGGCACTGCAGCGTCCGAGTCCCTTCACCCATCTAGTGTGAGTAAAGGTTGGCACCTTCACTCACACTAGATGGGTGAAGGGACCACTCGGATGCTGCAGTGCCTGGGACATTGTACTGGGCTGCGTTGTATAAATCATCTCCGTAGATGCAAAGGCTAAAGTTAATAAAGCAAATATGTCCACCAGTGTACAAGGGGAATGAAGCAAAAATTGGGCTACTTGTGAACCACTTGGGATTTTCCATTGACGAGGTTCTACTATTGAAGACCAGGCAAAAATAATTGAATGTGCGCCTTTCAACATCAACTCAAGCATAGCCAATGTGAATGCGCTTTCCATCCTCTTCAAACAAGTAAAGGAATGTTGCACCAACACCGTTGCCGACCCCACAATGCTTACATCATAATTGAAATATCTCTTTACATTTTGGCAAACCCGTACAAAGGCGTACTTCCTCTCCTTTCACAGTAATCCTTTAGGAGACCGCATCGCAAAATGTGAGGGGCATTGTAGGTTCTTTACGGGTGCTCGACATTGTTTATTGGGTTGTTTACTTGAGCCTCTCGAGACACCTGCGACCTACCTGTCGGTACTGGGAAGTCTAACAGCTCTTTGCTGTTTCCTGCGTTTGTCCGAACAATGGGCAATAAGCTACGCGCAACAGTACGGTTGACAGCCGACGCGCTATTCAAAACGCGAAACGCGGATTGGGATGATACAGAAGATACGCCGTCCAGATATCGCACTAATGTAGTTTTTACGGTTCATTTCTGTAAACGAAAGTGACATTATTTAATAATGTTTCCGTGTTTGACTATTTTGCAAAAGAACCCAACCCTCCTAAAGGCATAACAGGATTATGATAAGATAAGATAAGAATATTCTTTATCGTAAACACCAGAAAACCATTACAGAGACAAAAGTTACAAAAGGAGAGGTACAATCTCTGTTATTGCTGATAGCAATTTCTTCCAGGCAACACTATATTGGAGAGATTACCGAAGGAAAAATTGAGACGGCTAGTAAAAGGGTGGTATTTGAATATTAATGTTCTACGTATACATATCAATAACCAACTTACATATATCGTACTTAAATAAATACAATTATAGACATACATAAACATGAAGTTATAATAACAAGAATGAAAGGAAATTATAAATTTGGCACACCTACATACAAAGGAAAAAAATTATATACTGTTGTAGTACTTATTTTTAAAATATATTGTTACGACGGTGGATAGGAGGTAAAACTTTGAACGCGTTTTTCCGTGCCTTGGAGGCGTTTTCAGCAGACTGAAATACCGTTTCAGACCGTTTCAGAGGGTGCTCTGTCACATACTAGTTTATCAAAATTTCACCCAAGTTACCATGGTTTTCAGGCGCCTGAAACATGTTTTCAGTCCGTTTCAGGCCACCCTTTATCCGATGACGCGATAACCTGAAAACCCGTTTTCAGGCATTTTCAGGACCCCTTATGGGTCCTTGAAGTACAGTTCAGTATATGACGAAATTTTCAATAGGAGTGAAAGAGATAGCACTGTTAGAAAGGGATAGCTATAGTCCGAACATTCCGGAATGGTGTGACAGAGACATCACGATCAAGCGAGACGGCAGAACCTTCCACGACTTGATGGAGTTTTCGAGAACATCTTAAACGGTATATAAGCGGGGACGACGCGTGCCGCGAGTCAGTTTTACTTTGGAAGCGGAAGCGAAACGAAGTACAAGCGAAGGAAGAAGTACCTACTACGAGTATTATCGGAACAGTGCAGTGTGATTAAGTGTTTGTTGTTAAAGTGTTGTGACGTTAAGAAATAGTGCGGAAATAAATCCTACTCGTATTCATCTTATTCCTATTCCGATCACGAACCCACCCCTAGAACGTAACATTTGGTGTCAGAAGTGGGATTGGAAATGCCGATTACTCCGCGAGAACGAGAGAAGGAGGGGACGCAAACCCGTTGCCAAGCCGCAGCTGGGAGGACTGAAGACTCTTCGGGCACCGCCACGACGTCAGATGCAGCGGCGCCGGAGTCACTAAAGCCACAGGTGGACATGAACATGATTCTGGTCCTCCTGAAGGAATAAGCCAGAACTCTGCAGGAAGAGCTACGAGAACTGAGGGAAGAGCTACGAGGACAGAGGGAAGAGCTACGAGTACAGAGGGAAGCTCAAGAGGAACAAGCCAAAACTCTGCAGGAAGAGCTACGAGGACAGAAGGAAGCTCAAGAGGAACAAGCCAGAACTCTGCAGGAAGAGCTACGAGGACAGAAGGAAGCTCAACAGGAACAAGCCAGACTTCTGCTTGAGGTGCACGAAGCCACTGCAGAGTGGAGGAAGGAGATGGCTGTGGTTCAGGATAAACTTATGGAGGTGGACGTCAAGGTTGAGGATCACGAGGAGCGCCTCCATGAGTTAAATGAAAAAGTAGATGGCCACGAAAATCGCCTCCAGAAGTTAGAGACAAAAGTGGCCAACGTCACCACCAGCTTGTCGGGTACACCAGCCACAGGAGGTGAGAAATTAAAAGTACCTCCCTTTGATGGTACCTCTTTGTGGGCCGCGTACAAACTTCAATTTTAAATGGTTGCCGCAGCGAACGGTTGGAGCAAGGACTACGCTAAAACGGCATTAAGTTTGGCGCTACGAGACGAAGCTCTCACGGTATTGGAAGCATTGGGCAAGGATAAGACTTACGGTCGTCTCCTGGAAGCTCTAGAGGCACGTTACGGTGACAGTCACCTAGAGCACGTGTTCAGAGCCCAACTGAAGGACAGAACTCAGGGTCGTGATGAGTCATTACAAAAGTGGGCCCTGGAAATAGAGAAACTGGTTTGAAAGGCGTACCAGGATTCGTCAGCCACATTTGTGGATGGAATGCTAGTACAATCATTCATAGATGGTATTCGGGACTTTGAAGTGTACGTCTGGGTCACCATGGGAGCCTGAAAAATGCACTTGCTCATGCCCTGGAGGTAGAAGCTGTACGCCAGGACCAGACGCGATCCTTCAGAGTGCGCGAAGTTGCGGCTAGGGATCCGATTGCTCCGCCTCGTGAAAATGGGCCTCGATGTTACTACTGTGGCGAACGAGGGCTCATTCAATCCGGTTGTCCGAAAAGAAGTTGGAGACGACGAGACGCAGACCGCGCGTAAAAGCCAGCAAGCTCTGGTAGGCCAGAACAGCAGCTACAGGGAAACGAGTAAAAGCCAGATAATGGTATATCAGACCCATGGGGGTCTAATGATGCTCGGGACGAGCATGTCTTAGGAGGGGGTAGTGTTACGACGGTAGATAGGAGGTAAAACTTTGAACGCGTTTTTCCGTGCCTTGGAGGCGTTTTCAGCAGACTGAAATACCGTTTCAGACCGTTTCAGAGGGTGCTCTGTCACATACTAGTTTATCAAAATTTCACCCAAGTTACCATGGTTTTCAGGCGCCTGAAACATGTTTTCAGTCCGTTTCAGGCCACCCTCTATCCGATGACGCGATAACCTGAAAACCCGTTTTCAGGCATTTTCAGGACCCCTTATGGGTCCTTGAAGTACAGTTCAGTATATGATGAATATGAAATGATATGTGAAAGAGATAGCACTGTTAGAAAGGGATAGCTATAGTCCCAACATTCCGGAAAGGTGTGACAGAGACATCACGATCGAGCGAGACGGCAGAACCTTCCACGACTTGATGGAGTTTTCGAGAACATCTTAAACGGTATATAAGCGGGGACGACGCGTGCCGCGAGTCAGTTTTACTTTGGAAGCGGAAGCGAAACGAAGTACAAGCGAAGGAAGAAGTACCTACTACGAGTATTATCGGAACAGTGCAGTGTGATTAAGTGTTTGTTATAATATAAATCCTACTCTTATTCATCGGTGTATAAAGTGCTATTCCGATCACGAACCCACCCCTAGAACGTAACAATATATTTAGAGAGAAAAATTCTATTACTTTGGATTTAAATATAGCAGGAGATGGGGAACGCCTTATCGATACCGGCAGTTCGTTCCACAGCCCTCACGGTAAATGAGCTGCTAACCAACCTTGATTAACGAAACTGGTCTTCTAAACTTTTACGGTTTGTAGTATAGCACATACTCTATTCACAACCTGAGACTTCGGAAGGCCCGCCTGTTGTTGCACATTACCCGCGCATTTGTGCGTCTGCAACAAGACACGGTGGATTAATGCTTTGTGAATGTAAGAATTACGCTTGTTCAATGTGCTGTGAACAAATATTGTAATTGGTCTTTCATTTAAATTGTTGCTAGTCAGTTTAGCGACTGGTCTTTAGCTTCTGTACGAGAACTAACCGAGTCCATTTCGATGGTGAGATTTGAAGTCTTAAAAATTGTAATTTACCTTATTCCCTGAGCCGAAAGTTTGATTTCTATCGCTTATAAAAACGCTGTTCGAAAAATCATGTCCTAAAAATGCCTGTGTAACTTCAGGACTAAAACGCTGATGAACTTCCGGCCTAAATTCAATGGCTAACGAGAGTCGTGCAACAGTCATTAGTGAAGTAGGCTTCACTCGACTCCGCTGAAGCCTCATATTGTCAGAGAATTACAAAAGATGCAGGCTCTCACGCTCGGCATAGACGTTCACTACTTACAAAATATCAACTCAATACTCCTGGCTGACTTGCGCCAACGCTGTCTAATAGTAGGTAGTATCCATCTGTTTATCCAGAGATAAACTTTATCTAGTAAATAAGTACAAAAATATCTTGCACAACATAACATTTGAAGAGCTGTTAATAAGTGAATTGTATGACTGACAACCCTGACATTCGTTTATTCCTGAATACGTATTTATCTATTTACATAATTTACGGATACTTGGCGCAAGTCACCCTAATAATTTCTAGTATGCAACAAAAAATATCTTACTCGTAGTTTACTTTATAATTTATATACTTACACCATAAAGATGAAATTATAATCATGGTTATGTTTATGTTTCCCATTAGAAGATAGAGCTCTAAAAACCAATAGATTCGAGTTTGTATTTGTACATGAGTGTGTTCTGTAGTGTAAATATTATGAGCATCCATTCAAGAGTGTAGAATACCGTAACTACTTATTAAATGCGACCGTTTGGTTTGGAGTGCTATGGAGGTTACTTATTGGAACATCAATTAGCTAATTCTAGCTATTTGTCATCATGAGCTTTAAGTCAGTCAAAAAAGTCGGGGTCCTAAGAATTAATTCGCCCCCTTGGCTTGAATAAAAATATATCAGTGATCAGTTTATTTATTTGAGGCAATGCCCATTGCTAGTAACCATGGTGACTTCTGCTATTTTAGTAATACCATTATTATGTTTTATATTTATATTCTTGTTTACACGCCACTCAGGGCTTTAATTATTATTAATTGATATGTCAGTAATTTTGTACGAGTTCGATTCAACCGTCCCGAAGGATGTCAACGGGATCCTTCTGCCCTTCCGTAGGTTTTTATACCGTAGTTGAATATTTCACATAATATTATGTTATTTTTAACGTTTGTTTGCTCTATCGTACAAAAATTAAAACTTATAATAAGCGTTAAACATGACAACTGGCCAATTGCGAGTCGAAATCTCTATAAAAGAAAGCTGTATTTATTATTTCATTATTTTTTGCTATTTATCTAACAGTTTAGCACGACATTGAGGGTTCCGTGAAATCATAAATTAATATTAATAATTGAGTCCGACTCACACTTGGACGGTTTTTACTTTGCATCTCAGTTCAATCTTGTTAAGCCGGATACAGACGCGTGTATGTAACGCGTAATGTAACCTAACGAGTAATACAAAGAGAATCCTGCGTGTGGACGCACTACGAGAATGACACGCTCCTAGTGCCGTCCACACTCACGATTCGCGTTTCATTAGATAGATAGATAAATCATTTATTAAATTGCTACAACACACAAAGATTAAAAATTAACAGAGATAGTATGCTAACAAAACTAGTTAACTGCTAAGATTACTAGTTAGATTATATGCACGCGTCTGGATCCGGCCTTAATTGCCAATGCTGGATGCCTACTTACCTTTAAAACAAAATATACAGCACTTTGAAAAGAAAATAAACTCTTCTATCGGCTACAACCAAGTGAAGTCTTATCCAATTTACCATAAAACCCCTTATTTACCTAAAAAAAACCGAAGTATCTCCAGCCTACCTGGGTTTCTTATCGCGGTTTGTGTAAACAACAGACAAAACAAAATACTCGAGGAACACGTGCACTGAAGTGGCATTTAAGCACCAACTTAGATACAAGAGCCTTGCAGTTGCATCATAGATAACTAGATCTCTGTTTACCAGGAAAAACGCTCTTACAAGCTATAAATAGCATTTAGTCACACAGCTTACAACTTATAAGATAAACACTCGTTTTTTTTCTAATTGAGGTTGACTTTGAGGTAGGTGTGGTTCTCCCTGAATAGATTTCTAAATATTATATTAGTTCACGGCGAAGTCCCAGATTTGACAGATCCAGACCAAACTTATATGAGACCACCCTTGATGTATCTCCTATACACCAAAAAAATTATAAAATTGGACAGCGTAGTACACAATTATCGCTCAACAAACATAAATATATATATGGATGAATTGAGAACCTCCTCTTTGTTCTGCTGTCTTTTAAAAAAAGGCTAAGTGCACGTCGGGCCACGCGCAATGTAGCTTTCTGTAGAAAGAGGGTTTTTTTATGTGCTTTACAGAACTAGCAACTTCATCGAAGTCATTTTCAATGGATTTTTTACGAAATTTTACTTTTATAAGCTAGGTGCCTATTACTCGTTAACTAGTAAAGCCTTCTTAGCCGTGATAGTTTTCCTTTTAAGTTCATTATATGTGCTCCTACCCTGAATTTTTTCACGTTTCTTCAATCAACCATTTAGCCAGGAGATGGAGGGGACGCCCTACTCGGACAAAAATTGCGCTTTAAAGCTTAATATTTCGCAAACGAAACCCTAAATAAAAATATGGTGGTGTAGGGGAGATACCCGAGGCCTATGTCCTGCAGTGGGCGTCAAAGGGCTGATGATGATGATATCTCATCATTACATGACACTAAAAAAAAAATTTTTGAGGTTTTATTCTACCGTCCTGTCGGCGTTATAAATATGTACATCTAAGCCAAATTTCAGCTCTCTAGTACTTACCGTCTCTGTGCTAAGCCGCGGACGGACATGTCGAAACTATAAGGGTTCCTTGTCCACTACGGAAGCCTAAAAATGGTAACTTAGTTGTTATTTCTGACTTACTGCAGTGAATTGTGGTCCAATTTAGAACACAATAACGTTGAGAGTAGAGGGGCTGATATTTACTCCTCCGAAGCTTACTTTTCCTTTTTCGTTTCGTAAAAGTCCACATCCCCACTTGTTTACGCTTACGAATGCGAAAGTAACTCTGTTTCTTTTGGACGCCGAAACCGCTATTATTAAACGGATGTATTTACACCAAAAGCGGTGGTAGTGGGTAGAACATTGGACTCGGAAGCGGGAGACCCAGGTTCGATTCCCAGTGCGGGCATGTACCTATGACTTTTCTTTCTAAGTTATATACATTTATGAAGTTATAGTAGCAATACCATTCGCTAACGGTGAAGGAAAACATCGTGAGGAAACCTGGGTGTCTGAGCTATTCACATACCTCAGCGCTTGAAATCGCCAATCCGCGGTGGGCACGCGTGGTGATTAAGCGCATACTCTCTCTCTGAGAGAAGGCCTGTGCCCTATAGTGGGACGTATATAGGCTGCTTATGCATGCATGCATTTACACCACGGCTTATCACTTGCCATGATCCTGACAAGCCCCTTTCGCTTTAACAAACACAACTGGTTGCTAAAGCGAAAGAGGCATTAGTTGCATTAGGTTTCGGGTACGTTTTATCTTGCCCTTCGCTAATACACCACCTATTTGGTCGACGTGTGCCCGCCTAGGACATCCTTACCGGCCCTATCACCCACGTTCGCTATTGTTAAAATGCCTAAAATTTGTCATGGCAATTGCATCTTGAGGAAGGACCAAAGATACATACCTATTGCCTTAAAAAATCCAAGCCTATTCAAGCTACGAGTAAGCTGCAGGATAAGCCTTTAAACACATCAGATGAATAAAATTACTTGGTCTAGGTAAATACTGCACTCCTAAAACATAAAGCACGTATGAGCAATGAACAGTTATCTCACGAACATACAAAGTGCTCCGTGCTTTCAATGTTAATTTAGTTTACGCTGAGGAAAATGTACACCTACTAAGATGCCTCTGGCATTCAGGCGTGACGAGAGTGGAGTGGAGACTGATAATTATCTTGGTCCTGTAAGCGATACGCCAACATTCATGTCTAAGTAATACCTTCAACTTTGCTAACTTAAAAAAAACAGTCAAGCAAAAACGCAATAAACTTTCTTTACAACAAGCCGAGAGAGTGGGTCGTTAGAAATGGTATTGCGAAGGTCTTTAACATTTATCGTGTCCACTACCATTAAAAGCTCCGAGCACTATCTCATTGCTAAACTGAGGTTTAACTATATGCTAGCTCGTCTAGCGCTTTTTACCAAAAGTTCGCTACGGCTGGGGCCGCTAGATTAACTGCCGCAATCCTGAATTGACAGAGTGGTATCCCCTCAACATTGAAAATATTCAATATTGTTTAATTCTACTAATTCTACATACTACGTTAAGTTGTGTGTATTGATGAGTAGGACAACTAAAGGCAGTTGAACCAGACCTTTCTAAAATACACTGTATTCACTGCTAGATCAACTATATTAATTTTCATTCAGTCAAGAAAATAATCGATTTAAATAGAGAATGTTATTTCTTGAATTTGAGATGAATAAAGGATTTAGGGCGGGCAAACTTGATATACGTTATTTAATTCCGTATTTTAACGAATTTTATCAACGGTTTCTTTACATCAAATTATACATACAGTTCGTTACAGGTTATGTTTATCATGAGGAGTTTGTTCGTTTTTTAATGAAAATGCCTGTCTGTTATTTAAGTTAATATAAAATAGGCCCTTAATTGGCCTATGGTAAATTTCTTTGTTACTATGTTTATATTAAATAACTTGTGCTGTCGGTTTTGTCAATAAACACAATAAAATAAAGAAGTACAATTACTCGTATACGTGCAACGTAGGCAACGACGCTCTTGCAGCACTATTTAGCATCTGCTGGAAATGTTTAGCATATACCTATTATAGCATCCATAGGTAACAGTTCTAGGACTCAAGCGCTACAACTCTGACTATTGGTGACACAGCGACAGTGCGGAGGTGGATGGGCCACACACGTGCAGCAATTGAGCTCAGCAAAGATCATTGACTCGCGCAGGTGTCGCGGAGGCTGCGGCGGCGCATCTCGGGGATGACGTCACCCTGTCGGCTTGAGCTTGCTTTAGCTTGGATGATGGATAATGCTGCTTCCTTTTGTTTGGTAGGGTAATAGGCACAAAGTGGACCTCCGAAGTTGACCGTAAAGTTGACTAATCTTTCGATGGTATTTGTTGTACGAATTTTCTTAAGAGATCCGAAACCACTAAAGTAAGCTTCAAGAAGGTGTTACTAACGGATAATGTATAGGAAACTGATCACCGAAAACGAGTTATAACGAAGTAACAATTTCAACTCAAACTTAGCTAGATAAACTGAAAGAGGATAGAGGAGTAAAGAGAAAAGACCAGAATTGAGAAAGGAATGTTACATTGGTTTAGACTTTTATGGAGAGGATGAAGAAAGAAATAGTGACGAAAAAGATACTTCGACGAAATGTGGGTAGAAGAGTCCATAAAGGACGGCCCAAGTGGACATATATCGACGAAATAGCCGAGGTATTAGCCTATATTAAGCTGGATATTATTGCAATATAAGGATATATAACGATCCTTAACTAATGGAACCAGAACAAGCCTGTTTAGTATGTTTCTCACGGATCCTCCAGTTTATGGTAACAGCCCATATGAAATTGCGTCGTGATTCCAACAACCATATCGGTAGACCCTTCACTTGTGCTGGCAGCTCTGACTTTTTGTCTCTAACTCCTCAAGGAAAGTTGATGCTGTTCAGGTCAGCATCGCCCTATTCTCTAAGTTCCTTTAGCAAAACCTCGACGATTCTAGGTGAATTTCCTTGATAATTTACCGAGAAACATCCAGTTTGGTCTTCGAGAATAAGTAACCCAAGACTCGTTTAGTTTGCAAAAAGAAATCAGTGCGTCTCCCAACCGATATGTACGCGCATGTCCCATAAAAGGTTAGGGCATACATAATTTATGACCCCACAGTTTTATTATAATAAATATGACTGCTGGGCTTTTTAGTACCTTTGCCTTTAAAGGAATGAGGAGTAAAGGAATCATTTGGTATAATTGATGTCATTAGTTACCTAACTGCTGGATTGTTCGCACAACGAATAAGAAGAAATCGATTCTTTTAGTGCGGGAATATAATGTATCAATTTGCGGTTTCGAAGCTTCAGTAGGTACTTTTATTTTATTAACAACGTTATATATTTAACTTTTTTCTTACTTATTGGTTCGTACGCTTTTTAGGGTTCCGCACCTCAAAAGGAAAAAACGGAACCCTTATAGGATCACCCTTTATCTCGGGAATGCGTTCTCGGTATCGAGTTCAAATTAAAACTATATACTCAAGTCTACAGTCCCTTGAGGCTGTGAAAAATTTAAACTCTTAAGTCAGCCTAAAAAAAGATACAGCTGTTTATTTTTTTTTTATTTAACTTTTAATCAATTGGCTCCAATGGCCTAGAACTTATCTTAAAAACTAACAATAAAAAAAACAAGGAAATTCTTATTTTCTACCGCACTGGATGAGAAATAATTAATTATTAATAATTTATTTCTGATTTCAGATTTCAGATTATAAAAAATTAACTGCTAAATGCAATGTACGTAAGATAGACCTTGATTATTAGATTAGATTAGAAAATTGTTTATTGCACAGTAAGCCTATTTTTACAAAGGAGAGCTTATTACTAATGAGTATTTTCTTCCAGCTGACCTTGGGTTATGTGGATAGTGGAATTTGTAGAGCCAGGAAAGAGTTATTGCGAAAAATTACATAGACCATAATAATATAATAAAATTCATAGTTAGAGTATAATTCCCACTCTACCAAATACATTAATATAAATACCTAGAATACACACTACGTAATACATAAAAATCAAAGAGTTTGTTTCCGAACTCCCCCGAAACGGGTTCCCCGATTTTTCTGATTTTTTTTTGTATATTTGGTAGGTCTGAGAATAGGTCATATGCTAAGTAATCTGTACAATTCTAAATGACCCGATCGGGCCACCATAACAATGGTTTTTAATTGTTCTTCTCAAGGTCAAAATCTAAAGTTTTGATGGCAAAACAACGTTGCCGGGTCTGCTAGTTTATAATATGTACAAATTTGTACGGAACTCACGTTGGGTGAGGCCGACTCGCACTGGTCCGGTTTTTTTTTTTAATGTAGAACAAAAAGTGTTGTAAATGACAAACTTTAACTGACGTGTTTCTGGAATTCCGCAACTTTTAGGTTACCGTATATAGTACATTTTATAGGGGAAATCTCATGGGGAGGGTGTGGCCTAAATTTGTAAAGAAAACCTATCGAACAACAAATTTAAAGTCCATCGGTTGAAAACGTAAGAACCACGGGTTGCTCGAAATTCATGTTTGATTTTGCCGTCGCCACCTACCCCAAAAATTGCTCTGAATCGGTTACAACTATTGGCAATTGGTTACGCTGTCAGCTGCAGTCATGTAGATGTCTCGTTATCACCGCGGCCGGCAGCCAGGCGCCGGCTTATCACCAACGCCGGTGCTTGGCCTGTACTGACCGCAGTCAACTTTACTTCAACTATCCATTACTCACTATGACTGACAGTAATGTGGAATGCGTGAAGAGATAAAGCTTACTAATTGTTTACTGGGAAACAGGTTAACAGGGAACATTTGAAGACTGTCACAAACTGTCGTCTTTTGTTTCTAAGGCAATAGTTGCTTATGTTTCATTCGGCTTTGGCTTGGTTGTAAACATAGTTTTTTAAATCCTATCAGTCTAGAAATTTATTAGTTGTTAGGTAAAGAGAATTTGTATCGGCCTGGCCACTCACCGGTCTCCGCACCTTAACTCTAGCGCGCTCGAGCTCGCTGCTCTGCGTCAGTCCTTGTTAGTCCAGGCACCACAAATTATTCTTCAACGTCCATAGGGCTGAATGAAACTCGTTGGCACATTTAACGTCTTCAACTTTGAATGATTACGTATAAATCACGAAAAAACACATAGAGCGCAATTCCTCTCACGTTTGAATTTTCATCAATGTGAAGAGTGTGCCACGTCACCGATAGAGGCGCGACGATCACCCGGAAGGCACCAGTACCAGTATTTAGATTGGATCACGGATCGTCACCAGAACAAAAAACTTTTATTATCTAAAATAGGCGAACCATTCTAGAATGTGTTGTTTGTAAGAAAACAAATAAAAATAGAATTTAAAACTCGTACTACAGTACGAAACATTAGTGGTTCATATTTTTTTTATTAATAATATTAATGAATAGTCTCCGCTTACAGACAGTTGCTTCTCATTCTTCTCGATTTTACTATCGCACTTAGCTGTTAACTTTTTACCTATGTAAAGAATTGTTACTTAATTGGCTTGGTTAAAATTTCGTCAAAAGTCGTAGTTTGATTTAACAGCTCCCAATGTCGGAGTTCAAAGTAGGTACCACAAATAGGTAGGAAAGTCACCGAGGAACAGCCCGGATAAACCCGATCATTTGTCTCAGATTGTTTCAAAACGAATCATCTACACTACCCAAACGTCCTGCGGAAAAACTTACACCCAATTATGCGTGACAAACGAAATCCAAAATTATAGTCACACAAAAAGGCTCAATATAGGCCCGAAAGCCTTTCAAACAGCAACCAAATAGCCCCAATATTTATAACGACGGTGAATGACTAGACAAAAATGCGCTTATTAACAAATCATGGGAAACGACTTGACGCTTTAAGAAGGCCCGGTGAAACAGTACAAAAAAACAATCGCTTCTTCCATACAAAAATGCACCTGACAATGTAGGTGGAGACCACTTGACTAATATGTTGAGCATTGCTGATCTGCCACGCGGACGTGCCACCAGTACAACTTCACTTAATGCGTCTCGATTCCTTGTGCCTTCTGGTAGGGTATCGGAAACGCGCATTGTAATTCGAACACGAAAAGAAATCTGAGAGTCAAATCACCGGAATGGGGTCTAAGGAAGCGGCACAGGTAGGCAATGGGTATAATTCGTTTAGTGCGGGGTGCGTCCTCGGTTTTTTCCCGGCGGAGTCGAGGCCCACACAGGTGTGTCTCGAGCCTAATTTACCATTCTGGAGACGACAGGGACATGGTAATATTTAATGGCCCTTTGTGTCAGAGATTCCATCATGGCGTCTCTTAATCTTCGACTACTTTTGAGGATTAACTCCCCTTGTAATCTTGAGTTGATAAATAACGTCCTTGTGACACAATCGCTTGTTATGGCCCAAACTAGGATACCTAGAATATGGTAACCAGCACACACGCATGAATATCGCTGACTATAGTGGTTTTCACTATACGTTACACTTTTTTCTTTGGGCATTTCTAACTAACTACCATTCGTCCATAGCTAACTACCATTCGTCCACAGACTGCACTTAGGATAAAAATTTGTTGACGGTTTTTCGATCGTGGGCTATCTATCCATGCAGCCCATAAAAGAGCGGCCCACTATTGGGCATGGGCCTCATCACCATCACGTCAACTTCCCCGTCAACTATGATAGAGTTGAATTCAAATGGTTTAAATAAACGTCCAAACGTTACCAAACTATACTTAGAGTAACTACATATTGACATAAAAAAGACCTTATCAGTGGAACGAAGAACGAGTCTTGCGAATATTATGCCGTAGATTCTACGCATTTTTCAACCGGCAGCATCGCCTTCTTTTATTTTATGTCGTAGTTATGAAATAAAGATTAAAAAAATAAAGGACCACTATCAAGCAAACAATCCGCAAGTTCGTGATTAGTTTCGCATCGCTCTACAAGCCCATAACCAACACGTGGGTCACGAACTGCCCACTCACTAGAGAATTACCGGGCTCTTGTTTTTACCACAAAGCTAACGACGCATTGTTAGCTAGCCGGCTAAATTATGATTGACATGAATTCCATAAGCCGAGCTAAGCGATTGCATGAGTTTAGTAACGAATGGCACACGAATTGTTGCGGCTTAGCCTTGTTTTACGGAATTCGTCGGCTATTTGAGTGGTTTCGTTTGGCTTATGGGTATTCTCGTCAGAATAATGTACCAATAACATACTCTCACGCCCGGCGCCTGTATCCTAATACTAGCTGTTCGCACTGCCCATAACTATCTACTGGACTATTGATAGACAGAGTAGGCAAAGATATTGAGTCACCGATCAGGTGATCCAGATCATGGTACATTATAGTAATAATGCCCACATTAGAATGTGCTCATATCAAAGATGTCAAGATAGATATAATAAATAAATAAGCCGGCACCAAAGGCGAGGCGACACAGCCTTTTACAGAATCAAACGTTAATCGTTCCACGTAGTGAAGAGGATGTGTTTAATAGTTACAAGTCACGGCGAGGCATTAGGTGAGCCAGGCGCCATTTTGAATACGATTTCAATGCGATTGCATTGTGGCTGGGAGGTCCTGGGAGGTCCACGTCCGGGCGCCGCGCAGCCTGCCTCGATTATACAATTAATTAATAAGTTTTATCGATTGCGAGTTGCCTGGAGCCAAATACCCAAAGAAACTTCGATATATACACGTCTGGGCCTTACTTCATACAACTACTATTCATGGTTTACTATAACAATTCGAAGTACCTTGCATAGGCGATTAAGCCAAAGTTTAACAAGTAGGAATCGAATAACCTCGAATTGTCATAATAAACTATAAATTGTAGTTTTATGAATCGCGGCCCTGAAGGACAATTAAAAAAATCTCAATCCACATTTCTCTGCATTTCCTCGCCGACTTGATGACATACGGCAAAGCGGGAAGTAATAATGATGTCGTCTTGGCAGAATCTCACTGCGTATCGGTCGTTATGAAAGAGGTAATTGTTGGCAATTTGCGGAGCTGGAACAAGTGTGTAGTCGCGACAGGTGGCCCTGCACGTGCCGCCTCCAATATAACGCAATGAATGTCAAATGTCGACTAAAGCCCCGAGGAAGTACGCGCAGAAACATCACCAAGCGAAGCCATAAAGAACCATCAGTTAAAAGCTCAAAAACTCATTCCCTGCACCCCCTCTGTCGCTTAGGACTTTCTCCAGTCAAGAACAGTCGGAGATACTTTCTGATTCCATATCATATAAGTTATTACCCGCAACGGAGCATCGTTTAATTTTAGCAATTGTGCCCTGGGTCATAAAACTTAGTTTCGCGTTGGCGAGGGGGCGCAGCCACCCTCCGTGACTGCCTGACTTTTCATTATCGAGATGTTTTATTAAAGAAGGGCAACTGGTATGCGGGAGTTGAGGGTTGCTACAGAGGATGAGGACAAAAATTACATAGTTTTGTTGCCTAATATCCACATTCTGTTAGAATATTAGTAAAAAACAAAAACTCCATCTTATGCTATAGGTAGGCAAGTTTGTGCACGCCTTTCATATCGACTAAATTATTTTGTAGGTAATTGAATTAAAACTAAATGATTTATTTGCCAACCCTATTCATCCACTGCACTGAATATTGATCGACTAGCCCTAGACAGCGAGCGAAATGTTTACATTGGGATTTAGGGTTGGCAATATTGCATTCCTATGCACACTGTGAACCTGCGTGACGCCCCTTCATTTCAGCGCTTTATAAGCTGTGAAACCATTCATATTCATATTCATATTCATATTCATTTATTCAGTTTAGGTAACAACATCGTCAAAAAAGTAATACAAGATCTAAGCAGATGCTTAATAATAAAAATTAGTCTCATAACAAATAAATTTAAATAAATCAATCAATCAAATAAATCAAAAATTAAAATATTAATAATCATAGATAATAAATAAATGTCAATTCGGTTGTTCGTCCAGATATTCCTCAACAGAATAGTAAGCCTTTACACATAGATATTTTTTTAGTTTATTTGAGAATATGTGATTGCTTGGCGAATCCCTTATGTCCACGGGAATTTTGTTATAAATACGCGGACCCATGGCCTCTAGTGATTTGCCAGTCTTAGACAGACGATGTGTAACAGTCATCAGGTCATGCTGTCTTCGGATTCTACACCTACTAGTAGTCACCACTGGGGAAAAACGTGTTAAATTGCACCGGACATATTTGGCTACTTCAAATAAGTATAGAGAAGGAACTGTGAGCATACCTAACTCAATGAACAGTTGTTTGGCTGGTTCATCCGGAGGTACCTTCATCATTCTTCGAACCATTCTTTTTTGAATGATGAAGGGTCTGTCTCGATCTGCAGCTAGTCCCCAAAGGTCTATCCCGTACATAAGTATTGGCTGAAAGTAGCCATAGTAAGCTATAAGCAAATTTTCCCTAGATAAGGTAGGTGCTACTCTGGCGATACAATAGTAGGCTCTATTGAGCTTACAACATACTCCTTCTATGTGCTCTCGCCATTGCAAGCCAGTATCGAAAGTGAAGCCTACAAATTTGGCAGCGTCATCATAAGGAACGGTTTCACTATTCACAATGATTGCTGGTAAGTTTTTTGCGGTATGGCGTAGAGAAAATGCCAACAATTTGGTTTTTTCAATATTTACTTGCATGCCATTTACCGTAAACCATGTAATTAGCTGTTGAATTGTACCAACTAGGTTAACTGCCAAGTCGTCGTCATTATCCGCTGCTACTATGGCACATATGTCATCCGCGTACATTATGATGTCGGCAGATTCCGTTACCTTTGGTAAGTCGTTCATCATCACCAAGAAGAGGCTGTTACCGACGTTGGACCCCTGGGGCACCGAGCGATCACCGATGTGACCTGGTGACGATTGGTCATTCCCTACTGTTGTTATTTGGACACGGTCGGATAGAAAAGATGATATGAGTTCGAGTGCCGTGCCACGTATCCCGTAGTGTTCAAGCTTGACCTTTATCAAATGATGGTCTACTAAGTCGAATGCACGCGAAAGATCAAAGAAAACAGCAGCAACTCGCTTTTTGCTCTCCAATTGGTTTAGGACCATCCGAGTTAGCTGACGTGCTGCTCCGATGGTTGACCTACCACGTTGGTATGCATGTTGCTGATCGCAAAAAACCATATTGCAGGACAGGAAAGTGTTCAGTCTATTGCACATACCCATTTCAAAAACCTTTGATAAGGCGGGAACAATAGATATGGGACGGTACTTTTTATGGTCGGCTTTACTACCTTTACCTTTATAGACCGGTGCAACTTTAATAACTTTCATGGTCGCTGGATACTGTCCATTCGCTAAACAGTCATTGAATAGACTGCAAAAAGCAGCGAGGAGCTCCCCGGGCAGTCGATGCAATAAGTCCGTGGGCATATCGTTAATGTCTTTAGTTTTCTTCTTCTTAATAGTTTTTATCAATTTAACCATCTCAGTGACTGTAAAAGGAGCAAAAAACATTGAGTTGCTGATACATAAAACGTTTTTACGTAATAAATACGTAGCTTCCGTTATATTTGGTCGCAAAGGAGTGTCCCGTACAACTGATAAGTAGTAATTATTGAGAGCATTAGCTAGTTGTAATTGTGTGCCATTTTCGCCACACATCGACGTGCGTAAAATTGTCAAAGGATCACCGTGCCCATCTTTGTTTGTCTCAGTCTTAATAGCTTTCCACAGAGCCTGTGACGTGTTATCGCTCGTGGATATTGCGTGATTAATAAATTGTTTCCGCGTCCGTCGTAGTAAGCCATTATATTTTACTCGGAATTGTGAGCAAAAGTGTTTAAGTTCCTGATTGTGAGGATGGTATTCACAGTAAATGCCGAGGAGTCCTAGGAATTCCTTGGCATCCCGTATTTCCTGCGAGACCCATTTTTTTAAATGTGTGATAGCGGGAACCTTCGTCAGTGGACAACATGTTTTAAACAATTCGATAACATGATTACAAAATTTATCAAATTGATTTGCACGGTCAGACATTTGACAAAGTTCCCGACCTGAGTCGTTCCACTCTATAGCCGTACTGCGATGTATAAAGTTGTCCACGTTTTGCATGGATAATATCCTTTTTGTGATGTGTTTTTGTGTTTGCCTTTGTGATTGAAAAACTAGATTAATTTCTACAGCGCGATGATCTGAAAGGTTAGTATCAAGTGGTGTTACATATATTTGTTGCAAATCTAGGTCACTATATACGTGATCAAGCGCAGTACTACTAGAGCCCTGGATCCGCGTAGGAAAATTTACCAAAGAGCATAGATTAAAGGAGTCACATAAATGTAGTAAATTTCGTCTGTTGTTAGAATATTTTAACAAGTCAATATTGATGTCCCCCGTAAGCAATATTTGTGCACTTTCGTCAATAATATAAGTTAGCAGAAGTTCAAGCTGTTGGAGGAATTTAGTACAATCACCCTCCGCACATGACCTGTACATACATATAATAATGAGGTTTATCTCAACAAGTTGGATAGCCGCTATTTCAATGTCCATCTCTAAAGAATAATTACAAATATCAGGACGTTCGATTACAGTTAAATTCTTTTGAACAAAAATACAAACTCCACCATGCTTACGGACGGGGCGGCTGTAACTAGATACCAAATGGAAGTTCATTATTGCACTAACATCTAATTGGTCTATAGGCATCCAATGCTCAGTCAATAGGAGAACATCACATTTAGAATAGGACTGTAGTAGACATTCTATATTCGCGATTTTATTATTAAGACCTTGGATATTTTGTAGAAAAATTCTAAGAGTCCTATCCTCCGATTTAGCATTCAAGCAATTACTTCTTGAGGGTAGGAGTGCGAGAGCGGCTGCGCTGGCGCTCGCCGCTGTTGTCGTCCGCGCGGCCCACACCCCGCGTCGAGCGGCGGGGCCGCGCTGGAAACCAGTCGGAGAAGCGTACGCCCGGTGGCCACAAACTCGGCGATTTGAACATCTCGTACAAAGTTTCTGGCATACCGATCACGAATGAGGCATGCCTACTCGTCTTGATGTCCCTTTTCTCGACAGTGTATTCATTCGATTTGGAGACTCTGTTCAGGAAGTTGGTGACCATATCTATCGATGTTTCCGGTCTGAATGACCACGCTTGAATGAATTTCATCCGTTCTACTGTCTGCAGCTCGGAGTCGTCTTTACCTGTTCCGATTATGATGGGACGTCGTTTTTTATTTCGTTTTGAATGGATTTCTTGCCATTCTCCGTCTTTTTCAATTGTCTCATGCTTATCCGCATCTGTCACGGGCATTTTTGTTGCCGACTCTATTGCTGGTCTTAGCAAAGGAGTTAATAACGCGCTTTCCGTGGCCCCATCCTTAGTCGCCCGGCAGTTGTCCGTTGATCGGCTTAGTTCGGGTGTTTTCGGGGCAACATCGGCAGTAGATTCGCGCGGCAATGCAGCGCTGCTCTTACTTGTTACAGTTTTTTTGTCGCTCTTGGCCAAACCTGCGTTTAGACGTACTTGCCTCATCGGCCGCTGCAGCGCTTTTTGAACCGGCACAGTCGGTTGCGGAGTCGGTTTGTGGGTAGTTGGCGTCGACGAATCCGGTAACGGCGGAATCAGCTGAGCGATCAGCTGAGATTGTTTAGCAATAACATTATTTTGCTCACCAATTCTGGACTCCAGTGCGCCAACTTTATTCACAAGTGTATCTAGTGCCGTCTGCAGTTCACGTACTAGGTTTTCAAGTGCTTTAGACATTTCAAACTATTTAAAAACAGTAGTTTATCTGGGAGCGTGTTGCTCATATCACAACTACCTGATCAATATTATTACCTTGGGATACATCTTTGTATTCTTTTCTGATATCACTATCAAAATAATAGTTAGGTACACTCAATAACTGATAAACTGTACATTTTCGTTATGAATTTGCCCGTAACGTAATTGAATAGAGTTTAGCAGAGAGTATAGGCTTAATCATCAATTCATCACGCATGCCCACCGCGAAATCAGCAATTTCAAGCTCTAAAACATTTGAACATCTCAGAGACTATGTTTATTGGCGAGTGGTAGGTATTGCTACAAGTTCACACATGTATGTAGCATAGAAAACAAAATCATTGGTACATGCACGCAAAGAGCCTGGTACCAATGATTTTGTTGAATCGAACCCGAGACTTTGGAATATGACCCAATCGTTCTGTTGATTCCACCACCGGCTGTTTTAGTTCTTACAGGGTGCAAAAAATCCCCATATACATCTGAATACATCTGAAAATGTAAATTTCTCTCTCTCTAAACCATCCGAAAATTGAGGGTTCAATACGACCAACTGTTACTTTACAGAAACTTTGAAATCGCAAAAAAAACAGCTTTAACTTACTAAAGTTATCACTTGCGGCATCAACATTTATGAAACAGCTCATATTTTTTTCGCGACTTCAAAGTTTTCCCCGTTGTGAAAAATTATCTGTAAAGGAAAACATCGCGAGGAAACCCGAGTATCTGGGTTCTTCACATACCGCAGCGGTTGAAATTGCCAATCCGCGGTGGGCACGCTTGGTGATTAAGCCCATACTATCTCTCTGAGAGAAGGCCTGTGCCCTGCAGTGGGACGAATATAGGCTGCTTATGTATGTAAGTAAGTATATACGTAACATGTGTGATTGCTTTACATATCGACGACGGTGGAAAACTTACTTATAAAATAATAAATACGGTACATAAATAGATAAATAATGCGAAACATAAGCAGCATTTTAGTTAATTCACCATATCGATCTATCCATATCGCAGTCTCGTATGACAAGGTTTTGTCAATGAGCCAAGGCGAGCGCGAGCCTGCAAGTCGAAGGATGTGTGAGTCAACGAGACATGACATGGAACGAGTGTCAGGTTGTCAGCAAGTACCCAATGCACCGACTCCATAAACACCAGTCACAGATTATGGCACAGAGTGTGTAAAACGGATGTAGAGCTCTACATCCGTCTTATATCGATTCTTTTCTAGAATAAACTCACAATATCATTTCGAGGAGCGGTGCTGATGACTGTTATACAGTTCAAATAAAGAACTAGTACAAGCGCCATCGTAAGTACGATAAGACAACTGTGGTCGCACTACATAGAAGAACATCCATTCTATGGAACACACATACTTTTAAGCATTATGTATCAAACAGCGCCACTACAAAGTAGAAACAACACGAAAAATTTATATTTTATGTTTTTTTTTATGCAGCCTATAATAATATACATCCCTCTGCAGGGCACAGGCCTTCTCTCAGAGAGAGAGAATGGGCTTAAGCACGTGCCCACCGTGGATTGGCAATTTCAAGCGCTAAGGTTTTTTTTATCTTATATTAAACAGAAAATTTTCAAAACTTGTAAACACTTATAAAAAGTCATGATTCAGGAATTGTGCATTTTAGAACTAACCCTGTAACAAGCTATCTTACGAATATGTGTACTCATCCCAACTTGGAGATTAGAAAAAAAAGTATAAAAAAAGCATTGAAAAATGTAGTGCAATAAAGTATTGAGTAGAAGATTAAATCAAGTAAGACGCAACGAATGTCTATTTAGAATTGAAATTATCATATCAGTTAAATTAAACCATTCGCGATCTTATTACAAAAACACGATTCCTTAAAATATTCGATAAACGCCAATGAGCGGCAAGCGGTGAGGCAAGTGGTAGACCGGCGTAAAATATATTTGTAATGTTAGAATAAGTATATAATGTCATGCTGGTAATATTAATAGTGATATAAATTATATTATTAAATAAGTGTAGTACATATTAGAAATAATTATAAAATATAATATAATATTCCATATAAATCCAGGTATAAGAAAATAAGTTTAGTCTATATAAACTTTGTGCACTCAAAGTCACAGATTATGAAATAAATTGTAAATACTAATTGATGAGTAATTAATTATGAAATATCGATATGTCATTATTTCAACTTTCACTGAGGCAAGGGTGATCCAGGAATACAAAATGAAAATAATTTATGTCAAGATTGAATTAAATTAAATTGTAGTATGAATTAATTAATTACATAAGTTAGTTAATATTAAATATGTCAGAAATAGAACAAATTGTACCTAATTAATAATTTTATTATAGGCAAAAATAGAATGTCAGGGGGAAATATAATAAATGTACCAATAAATTAATCACAGAACTTACTAGGATAGCAATTTCTGCTATTCCAGCAGAAGCCTTCTAAGGTGCCCCCTGAAGGTGGCCCTTGACCGGAGTTGGCGGAGAGGTGGCGGTATATCGTAATAAAAACGTAACCAGAGATTAAATATATTGCCTCTGAGAAGTGATTTAGGGTTCCGTTCCTCAAAAGGATAAACGGAACCCTTATAGAATCACTTTGTTGTCCGTCCGTCCCTCCGTTCCGTCCGTCTATCTGTCAAGACCCTTTATCTCCGAAACGCGTAGAGGTATCGAGTTGAAACCATGTACTCTGGTTAACAGTCCCTTGAAGCTGTGAAAAAGTCAAACTTTTAAGTTACGTCCGTTTATGCCGCGAAAAAAAGAAATATTTCAACAAAATTTATAGGGTACTTTCCGTTGACCTAGAACCTAGAATTTGGCAATGAATATCGTCTCATACTACAATTATAGGGAAAAATCTGAAACTATACATTTGTAATTAAATCATAAAAAAAATTATTTTTAATTTCGGGAAAAGTGCAGAAAAAACTGCAAGACTCGATTCCTGAACTATTTATACTATTTAAGTTCATTTTCTTTCTGGTCGTGTCCTCATGACTGAGGGACGTGACTATGGGCAGTTTCAGCCACCAACGCTCTCCATTTGGACCGAGTATGCGCCAGATGTACGGCTGCTTGTAGGGTCCCTCCCGTAGCTTTACTTATAGTGTTCGTCCATCGCATTGGTGCTCGTCCTCTGCTTCGTTTCCCGTCAATATTTATCTACCTACCTACAATTTTGTACTGAACCCTCGGTGCGTCAGTCCGACTCGTACTTGGCCGATTTTTATAAATAAGGCTAGTAAGGCTAGTAAGTCACAACATCTACGCAAAATCTGTAGGTTTCCAAGGGTGCCGGTTTCTCTTTGAATATTATCAGAGTAGTAAAAGCTAACATTAAACAAGAAAAATTCTTCTTTGACATCATTCTTCGTTTCCAAAATATCGAGCGCCAAAATCAAAAATTCGGCAAAAATTTAATTTTGTTTTCACTATTTTGGCCACCACTTTTTTCGTTTTTTTACTTTCTCAAATATGTAGTTTCTTTTTGCACCTTACAGCTCTCGTGAATACGCATCTTTTGAGCTTTTTTGAATGTCATATCTTCACAACTCTCCGAGATATAAGGGAATCGCACTTTTTCGTGAAATCGGAGCCTACACTGGAGCGAACAAAAAGACATTTTTAATGGCAAAACCCCACATTTCCACAATCAAAGACGTTCTTCTACTAGACCTAGGCCTAGATTCTGTTAATGCATTGTAGTAACATGACAACTGCATGAACATGGCGGTTTTCATTTCATGGCTGCTTTAAGTCTACGCGGGCACACCCATCAAGCCTTCTAGGCGTCAATGGTACGAAAAAACACGTCACGTGACCCGACAGTGTACCTGTCATTATACTACAATGCACTAACAGAATCGAGGCCCAGAATGTGTCACAATGGCGTTAAGTTCTACGAAACAGCTTGTTTAAACAAATCATCATAGACAAAAGACAGTGCCACGCGCCACGTCCAAACATGGCGACTCAATCAAGCCAGGTTTACCAATTGATAGCATACAGCGTACGGCGAGTTACAGCAGGTAGACATGGTAGCGAGGTTGAACGTTAGCCTCACATTCAAGAGGTCGTGAGTTCGAACCCTGGCGTGTACCTATGACTTTTTTAAGTTATGTAGATTTGTGAATGTATACCAGCAACAGTATCACTCTATAACGATGAATATGGGCGAGAAAAAAGCAAAATAAATAAATAACGTAAATGAGCGTAAGGGATTATGAGTAAGAGAGCGTGAGTTTGCGTTTATAGGGTTCCGTAGTCCGACAAGGAACCCTTATAGTTTCGCCATGTCCAGCTGTCTGTCTGTCCGTCCGCGGCCTAGCGCAAAGACCGGTGGTACTAGAAAGCTGTAATTTGGTGTGTGTATACATATTTATCACGCCGCCGACAAAGTTATACAATAAAATGTCGGAAATATTTTTTTTACTGTACCTCCCCTAACATGAAAAGTGGGGATGATTTTTTTTTCTCGTCTCCTCCATCATGTGTGGTATTGTTGGATTAGTCGTTGAAAAATATTGCGGGTGTAGAAATTGCGAAATATTAAGCTTTAAAGCGCAAATTTTGGTAGGAGTAGGGTGTCCCCCCCCCCTCTCCTGGCTAAACGGTTGATTGTAAAAATATAAAAAAAATCAAGGTAGTAGCACATATAATAAACTTGAATGGAAAAGTATCACGGCTAAGTAGGCTTTACTAGTAAACGAGTAATAGGCAACCAACTTATAAAAGTAAAAAATCCATTGAAAATTATTTCGATGAAGTGGTTTGTTAGTTCTGTAAAGCAGATAAAAAGCCCTCTTTCTACGGAACCCTACATTGCGCGTGGCCCGACACGCACTTGGCCTGTTTTTATTTGTGTGTTTGTGAGTATGAGTATGTGCGTATGTAATGGTATGGCGTGTTTTGGGAGTCACTGTAAATATAAAAATGTTTGTGCACCAAAACTTAGTACTTAGATTCTAGGTTTCCTGATTATGTAAGTACAGTCGATAGCATCTCAATCTTTAATTATAATAATCTCAAATATATAAATCTCCTATCAGAGTATTTGTTATCGATCTTTAGTTCATTTCAATTAAATTAAAATCCAGTCAATTCAATTTAGTTCAATTGAATTAAATTCAATTCAACTCATTGCAATCCAATTCAATTCAAGTTTTTTATTTCGGAACACGTCCAATGTGTTAGTTTTATGAATTAAAATTTTAAACATTTTACTCTATAAAATTTATTATGATATGAATTAGTATTAATGTGTGTATATTTATATTGTTTAACGCTGAAAATCAGCGTCATGGTCTTCACCGATCATGACAAAATGCTGAGCGGCGGCCATTTTGGATGCCATTTTATACTTTTTTATGGTAGTAAGTAAGCGAAATTATGTATAACCTAATTTATACGCTAAACCATAATTGTTTTTAGTTTGTGCTGGTACCAAATAAACGTTTTTTATTATATTCTATTCTATTCTATCTCCTCTGAAACGGTTTCACCGATTTTTATGATTTTTTTGTGTATATTTGGTAGGTCTGAGGCAAATTAATATGACAAAACAACGTTTGCCTTGTCATCTAGTAATTAAATCATAACTTCCACACAACACAATCACTTGTTCTGGTCCCACACTAGGATACCTTGTTCTGTTGTAACCAGGCAAGGACATCACAAATATGGAAATACACCCAGATTTGTACATATCAAATACGGTGGCCTCCAGTAAGAATCGAACCCACGACCTCTTTCGTTGCAAATTTGTCCGTAATTTAACTGAGTAGTGTGCACGGAAGGTTAATGTGCTGTCGACTACACTTGTTATAAATGACTCTACAAGTAATCAGCAGCTGGTACAATGGCTGTAGACTTCGTGTAGCGAACTTCATTAGCCGACTGAAGTGACAAATAAACTCGCACGCAGGGCATTTTTCCGGCACACCGTAATTGGATATACGAGAATACGATTCCATCGACGCCAGCCACGATGGCCCATAAAATACATCTCTTTTGCCGAGAAGAGAGAACGAAACCTTTCTTAAGCACCTACCTACTCACGTCTTACTTCAGTCCACTCCATCTTTAGGTTGTCTGGAAGGGAATAAGACCGACGATTGTATACTGTGAAGCACTAGAAACTCTGTAAATATGATTTCTGGGTGCAATAAAGTGCCACGTATCTATTTTTAATAAAATAACTTTTTCGCTCAAAGCAACCTGATAATACGTCAGAGAGTCAAAATAGGTAGGTACACATTCTAGTTTGTTTGAAACATTAGAAAGTGTGGACAAATATCTACCTGTGCTGGATAGGCGAATTGGTGATTGCCAGATCCCTCTTTCCCACTGGGCACGTGCCCAGGCCCCCGCAATTGATGGGCCCCCTTGATCCTGCCAGATCACCAAACGATAGCTGAGAGTTGTACCAAGGTTGTAGGGGCCCCACTATCGTAATGTGCCCAGGGCCCCCAATAGGTTAAAGACCGCCCTGGTGATTGCAAGACCACATATATCAAGAATGGGTACACAATTCAAATTCCCAACGATTCCAATGGTCTAACTGTCAGACTCCATACTAATTGCTATAGCAAACGTCAGGATTCCGATTCCGCATAATTACTGTCTAATTATGCGCACCAAATTCAATGAGTCAGATTGTTGTACCGCTGCCGCTCTCACTTTCATCATCTTGCTATTTAATCTATGGTGCACGTATTAGGGATATTAGATGTGCCTAAACTGCCCTCTCTCCCCTGTAAACCTAACTTCTCGGCAAATAACTATACGGGTCCAGATCGCCTCCGAGGCCATAAAATACGCGATTGTTATCAGAGGCGACGCCACGCAACCGCCGCCGTATTTAATAAGGCTTTAACAAAATTACGAGTCTGCCTTGCACTGATCCGAGATATAAACGGCACGCACTGCGCGGTAGGAATTCTATTATTTTGCACTGAAAAATTCAAAGAGAGAAATGCTGTCATAAATCTTGATCCTCCCAGATGCGCAAATTTTATCCAGACAAGTTCGTGAGACAGTTTTGTCTTCATCAGTCTCGCTATAATAAAATTGTTGATTAATTCCTTTGAAAGTCACAAAGTAGCCATAACCAGATTTTATTGCAATTGAATAATTTGCGATCTGTCACAATATCATTAAAAGACTCGCGTCCGTAGCAAGACAGCAGGAAAAAAGTTTTTTTTTTTTTTTGCTATGTTTAGTTAACAGTGGAATGGAACTTCAAGGCGACTAAGGTTAAGTGAAAAATGTTCCCGTACCGGACTAGGTAAGGTTATAAATTATACATAAACACACTTGGCTCTACAATGTCAAAATCAACGTTTGGCGAACGGTAACAAAAATTAATACTCTCTCTCTCTCTCTCTCTCTCTCTCTTTTCTTAGCTTTAGTCCCACATGGTGGTGGGGTCAGTTTTCCTTATTTTCTCCCTCTAACAAAGAGGAATACAAAAGTGCTAAATTCCTAAGTCCTCCAGCCGACGCCGACGGCCCCCCTCCGAGATCGAACCATTAGCATTAACTCGCCGATGCGACCGCCGATAATGATAACTCAGCTGCGTATATCGGTCGGATCGAGAGATACATTATCCGGACGGCTCCCGTAAGGCCGTGGGCGGAACGTTCAGTCGAACTTTACAAAGTAGCTCGTAACGTAACTGAATAGTGCCTGCTTGTAAAGGTAGACCTGCTGCCGACTGTTCGCGCTATGGCTTTACCCGATATACGGTTGTGACTAGATACCAGTGATATGGAGTAACTAATATGCGGCGACTTGCCATTTGTCACGTTGAGAGCGAAAACGTGGGCCGAATTTTATGAGCTGAGGCCTCTGTTTATCTCGTAGAGGATGTTGCTACGAAGATATCTTTGAATGTGGTGCCGTTATGATCAATAAGGTAAGTATTGTATACCTTTTATCCAGTCTTTCGACCCCTCGCGAAATTTCGGACAAGATTAAATGATTGAACAAGTTTCGAATTATCAATAATACATTTCTATTTTTTTACTATCTTGAAATTTGACGCGCTCAATTCGTACGATAAATACGAAAAAATTTTTTTTACACTTGCATCCAATAAAAAATGGTCAAATTATTGACACTGAAGAAACTGTTTTCAGGTTATCAATTCTTTACTCCACAAAGCGTATAACAGTTCCAATGTAATGAAGGGCTGCCCCACGCAACAAATTACCCATTATCCAGCGGTAAAGCAAAATGGTGCTTAGATCAACTGGTCGCGGTGCTATCTGCAGATCAGCGTCAGATCGGACTACCGGTGTTGGGCTAATTGCTAACGGCGCTGCCCACTCGACGTTATTGAATATCTAACTGGGTGCGTTCGTAAATCGACAACGTTTGACGGCTACCGTTTTGTAGACTACTGGTAGAGTCCGCAGTTGCAGTTGGCCTGAAACAAAAAAACTTTGGCCTTTGCTTCTACGTAATGAGATGATTTATGCACCGTCCAGTGGTACCTTTACTCACACTAGTCACACTAGATGGGTAAAGGGATCACTCGGACGCTGCAGTGCCTGGGACATTGTTTCTTAGATGAAGTAGATTGCTCGGCACCTATACCATCCCAGCCTGAAACAAAAAGGAATAGCCAAATTACAAACGCCAAATTGAGTTTAATATTAAAAATGCCTGCCAAAATGAAGTGTGTGCAAGTGTTCTGAGCTCCACGGTTATGCCCGCTTTACTCAGAGAAATGAGATACGAGAGACTTTTGCCTGTAAAACGAATTAGTTGTTTAATTTGTAAACGCAAAAATAGAACTGAAGAGAAGAAGAATTTGGGACGTCAATTTTATTACACTTGTTTTACTTCTGCTGACTCTACCTGTGTAACTGTAATAGCATAAAATAAAGTAATTACATACAATTATGTTCGCGCGATTATAGATTTTGCAGGGTTTCAAGTTTTAAAATGTATGTTCACAAACTTTGCTAGCTTAAGGTATATCGTTCTTGTATATTAGGCAATAGGCACGACTACGACTCCGTTAGTTAAAAGAGGTAGGTGGTTCGAATGCGCCGCCGCCGGCAACGGTCAAAAGAAGAGTCAATTAGGTGAACCTCACACCTTCTGAACTCTTCATAGAACTTGCTCTACCTTGCACAGAAGAATCTCTATATATCTGGCAATAGTATATATATAGAGATTATTCTGTCAACTAGGTGAACGTCACACCTTCTGAACTCTTCATAGAACTTGCACTACCTTGCACTGAATCAACAGAATCTGTATATACTTATCTGGCAATAGTAGCATTATGCAGCAGGCACGCACGACGAATAAACGACCGCTGGGTCCCTATCTAAAGCCCTATAGGCGGCGGGCCCACAAAGCCGATGGCACGGAATACTCAGGTGCGCGCGTCACTGAACGAGCGATACATTGTGCGCGCCCGCCGCCACCGCCGCCGGCGGAAAAATAGAATTAAACGACGCGCCACAATGCACGGCCCTTTCGAGTGAAACACAAATAGGTACGTATTGGAATTTTAAATCCTCCCGAAACAGACTTCAGGTGTTCCGGCGGCCACTCCACAACAAATGGACGTGAGCAGGAAGATCTCATCTCGATCGTATTGGTAAACCATTTTGAGATTTACGAATGTTTGGGATAGAGTGTGTTTTTCAGTGAGTGTGGCTCTAGTTTCCGCATTATTTTGATATTGTTGTGACCACAATGGGCCCGGTTGTGTGACGCCGGCGTGGTGCATTGTCGATTACGTTCCTCATAACAATAGCCTGCGAAATGTTATCTATTGCTATTATTGCTAGTTGCTACTGATCATCACGGATTGGTAAATGTCTAAACGATGTTTTCCGGCCGCTTTGACAATGTTTTTGAATCGACACCGTTTTGTCGCATAGACGGAATTGAGCATAATATTCTTGGCACTGTGCTTGATTTGAACGTGTTATACAATCGGCAGTGCATCAAACTGTATCGGGTACAAGTTAATTTACGACCCCAACAATATTAACAATCACTAAAATCTAGGTAAGCACGGAAAGATTAATCGACCTGTACATAATTGCACTCTACTCAGTTACGTTACCTACTGGATCTCTTCGAGTACATAGGTTAATATAAATTAAAATGTAAAGGTTGATATGTAGTCGACTGCACACAAAATATACCATAGGTAAAGACGTCAGTTGAACAAGATTTAAAACTTTGGACCCTTTTCTTATGTTAAGGAAATTCAGTCATTATGGAATTTTTGTGCACACATCCCCACTGGACACTCAGTGGAGGCTTAATGGTGGCTTATTAGTGAAAATACCCACTTGAAACTCCAGTTTATCTTTATTTAATCTAAACTATTACTAGGTACCTATTACTATTACTATCACTGGTGGCATGGACTCACAGTGACATCTATTATAATATGTACAATAACTGTTTGAATATAGTGCTGCTATCTATATTAATATACATTTATTGACTCTTAATTGCCACTATTGCTCAATAGATAGCAGTGTTGTGCGTTAACGCCATCTAATGCCGAGTAGCAGATGCTTTTCATCATTTGACTAAAGATAAAATATTTTTTATAATGGCAACTTCACTGTATAAAAGGACGCGCCATCTTGCTAAATGCTCTTTCTTGATTGGTCAGTGCTGGATAGTGAACGGAAGTCGGTCAAAAATGGATTTCTTCGCCGCCATTTTGCGGCACGACTCTAGTGACAGAGCCGCTGGTGAAATTGAAAATAAAATCCAGCCGCGTAGCGGCAATCATACATCAAATAGTACTGGTAAGTAAGTGAATAATTCTTGAGTTATTCTAGGTTTCGTTTATTTTATATATTTGCACTAGGTATCTCCACTATAATCTTTATGGTTACCGTGGTCGTTTTTTCGGTGCTAGAAAGAACTAAGTTCACCCATTCGAAAACACAAGCTCTACTCTGTTTTCGTCAGTTACGAACCTTACATTTTCTACGAAATCGCATCTTTGTATTGCCTATTTTTAAACCTACTTGCTATAGGTAACATAACCTTTGTTTGCAGGTTTAGGATAAGGCCGGCACAATGTATTTGTACAACTTGACTCTGCAAGGCTCAACAGCCATTACCCATGCTGTGCACGGTAATTTCTCCGGTACGAAACAGCAGGAGATAGTAATTTCACGTGGTAAAACTTTGGAACTGCTACGGCCCGACCCCAACACTGGTAAAGTCCATACTCTGATGAAAGTGGAGATATTTGGAGTCGTCCGTTCGATGATGGCTTTCCGGCTTACCGGTGGAACCAAAGGTTAGTGACCCCTTCGTTACTACCTATTTAGTGAAAACTTAACCTCAAAGGAACCTCGTGTGGTTTTGCAATTGCCACGCCTGCCATCTTGTAGCTCTATAGTGCCTACACCTTTTGGTTTGCATCGTCTTGCTCCATGCCTCCACATAGAGGAGAGTATGGGATAACTAGATGCAAAGAGTGATATGCCTGCGCGTCGCTCTTGGCAATTTATAACAAACGTTGCCGGGTCTGAATGTAGCTTGGCACATTGTTACAACCTAATTATTATTGTACCTAAGACATTTTAAAACCTATTTAGAGGCTAAAAATTCCACCCATGCCGGGACTTGAACCCGCGACCTCTGGCTCACCGTGCCAGCGCTCTCCCAACTGAGCTAATGGATAAGTGCAGGTGCAGTGCATCGGCGAAATTTTGAGACTACAAACTTCCCCGTATTACGCCGTAAATTTCTCCGATGCCTGTACTTGCCCATTATCTCAGTTTGGAGAGTGCTGGCATGGTTACCCAGAGGTTGCGGGTTCCAGTCCCGGCATGTTTGGAATTTTTAGCCTCTAAACAGGATGTTTATTTAGAGGAAATTCTAAACCTGATTTTTGTTACAGATTATATTGTTGTTGGCTCAGACTCTGGTCGTATTGTGATATTAGAATACATTCTTGCCAAGAATATACTTGAGAAAGTGCACCAAGAAACCTTTGGAAAATCTGGGTGTCGCAGAATAGTTCCAGGACAATATCTGTCAATCGATCCTAAAGGCCGAGCTGTCATGATTGGTGCAATTGAGAAACAGAAGCTTGTCTACATTTTAAACAGAGATGCCGAGGCCAGATTAACTATATCATCTCCTCTTGAAGCTCATAAATCAAACACATTGGTCTATCACATGGTTGGTGTCGATGTTGGTTTTGAAAACCCCATGTTTGCCTGTCTGGAAATAGACTATGAGGAAGCAGATGCTGACCCATCAGGTTCGTTTTCTTTTGTATTGTAGGTTTATATTTCAGGCTCTTGATGATTATTATTTTTTCCGTGTTTCTGAATGTTTGTGACGCTCAAACTATATTATGAATATATATTTTTTGCCAAACACGCAACTATTGTACATTCTATTGTACTAATACCATCATTCCTATTGTACAGGAGAGGCTGCACAGAAAACTCAGCAAACACTAACATTCTACGAACTTGACTTAGGCTTAAACCATGTTGTAAGAAAATACTCTGAGCCTCTAGAAGAACACGCAAACTTCCTAATCACTGTACCTGGTGGCAATGATGGACCCTCAGGAGTGCTTATTTGTTCTGAAAACTACCTGACTTACAAGAACCTGGGAGACCAGCACGATATCAGATGCCCAATACCTCGCCGCCGGAATGATCTGGATGACCCTGAAAGAGGCATGATCTTTGTCTGCTCAGCCACTCATAAGACCAAGTCAATGTTCTTCTTCCTGGCACAAACTGAGCAAGGAGATATCTTCAAAATCACCATAGAAACTGATGAAGACATGGTCACAGAAATCAAGCTGAAATACTTTGATACAGTCCCTGTTTCTACTTCGATGTGTGTGTTGAAGACTGGCTTCTTATTTGTGGCATGTGAATTTGGCAACCAGTAAGTATCTTGAATGTGTTATACCCATTTATTTATAAACCATCCATGGTTGCTGATAGTTCTTCTGACAACTAATATAAAAACCACTATCAATAGGCATATTTTTTGATAATAGGGAACCAATTCAATTGTTTTTGCCCCCATGAACAAGGTCAAAGTGGCTACAGTGATAGATGATGCCACAAGGATCTTAGAGCCTAAACAAGTTATACTTTCGAATAACTCCTTTCAAGATTAAGCTAGAAAAATTTGGGACTAAAAAAAGCATGAGAGCCTGTGTGTTAGGATTTCATTTCAAACACAGAGTGAAATATTATAAACATGCTAAGATAAGAAGTCTCTGAACCAAGGTCCACCTTCTTTATGGGGTTGGTCACACTGATATGAGGCCCACAATAACACTAAAGAAACTGCTTTTATTTATCAATTTTATTTTGTTTGTTAGTGTTCTAAATTAAACTTTTACTTACAGCTACCTCTACCAAATTGCACACCTGGGCGATGATGACGATGAGCCAGAGTTTAGTTCAGCTATGCCCCTGGAAGAGGGCGACACATTTTTCTTTGCTCCAAGACCTCTCAGAAACCTAGTCCTTGTGGATGAGTTAGACTCTCTGTCGCCCATTCTGTGTAAGATACTTTCTCTTATAAATTTTTCAGTTTATTAATGAATGTTTTACCAATGATGACAAAACTTACGCTCCTTACTTAATCTGAAATTCATGAAGATTACTTAACCAGATCTGACATCCTTACAATTTAGTCCCAAGAATCAAATGTCTAGTAAACCTTAACTAATCAATTCCTTCTCTTACAGCTAGCCATGTGGCTGATTTGACTGGTGAAGATACGCCGCAAGTATACTTAGCCTGTGGCCGCGGACCCAGGTCTTCGATCAGGGCACTGAGGCATGGTCTGGAAGTGGCAGAGATGGCAGTGTCAGAGTTGCCTGGCTCGCCCAATGCTGTGTGGACTGTGCGCCGACATAAAGATGGTAAGATTTTATGAGATAAATGTTAGTAAGATGTGAGTGAATGAATGTTTAACTTGTGAATTTCATCTAAATCCGTTCAGCCGTTATTGCGTGATTGAGTAACAGACATCTTCACAAACATAATATTAAGTAGGATTAATAGATAATGAATCTGTGTGGCGCCGGATTAAGAATAGCGTCACTATTTCCTTCCGTGGATGTCATAGAAGGCGACTAAGGAAATAAATTACCAGGAGACTGGCAGCAGCGTCTTCCTGAGATTCCAACCGCATACTGCCTATCACCAATAAAAAATAAAATAATGAAGAACACAACAAAATCAGAGCAGTACTTATAATCTTGGAGATGTAAATTGTAGTTAATTAGATCCCTAACTAAATTATAGTAGTAACTTAAGTGGGTAATAGCTAACAGCCTATTTAATAAATAGAGTCATTGGAGTATAATGATTATACAAATTGGTCCGTGTTACTGAAATGCCGTGACGCTACCAACAAACCACTTATGAATACTCCTCCTTATCAACAAGTTACTAATAAAACCCTGGTTGTTTGTCATACATAAACGCCAGTGGTTTTTCTTTTCAGAATCTTCTATTGGGCGATGAACGAATAGAGCCTCCAACAAAGAGCTAAGCAAAAGGTAGGTATCTTACCAGATTTAATACAGCACAGTTGGACACGTCAGCAGAAGATACTAGCGAAATTAGACCTAAGGAACTACTTCTTATCTTGGAATTTCTCTTTGGTTGCAGAGGAATATGATTCGTACATCATTGTCTCATTCGTAAACGCCACGCTCGTACTGTCTATCGGCGAAACTGTCGAGGAAGTAACAGACTCTGGTTTCCTTGGCACCACCCCTACACTCAGCTGCCACGCGCTGGGAAACGATGCTCTTGTGCAAGTCTATCCCGACGGGATCAGACACATTCGCGCGGACAAAAGAGTCAACGAGTGGAAAGCACCCGGAAAGAAAACCATCGTCAAATGCGCCGTCAATCAAAGACAAGTTGTTATCGCTTTAACGGGCGGAGAGTTGGTCTACTTCGAAATGGACCCTGTAAGTAATTTTAAATCTGTCGTATCTTGTCAACCGACGTGTTTGCGTGCTGCGTCCGCTTTCGGGCGGATGCGTCACGTGAGAGTGGTGCGTAGCTGCCCCATGCAGTGATAAGCCCACAACGTCGCAGAGCATACCCAGCCCTCTGGCTTTCGGGTCTGGGGGCCGGAACTCGGCATATTCCATAGCCAAGCTGGAGTCTGTCAGACTATGAAGGCGGCAAAACCATGCCGTGGACAAAACCACACATTTTTTATATATATTTTTGTCTCATGTTACCTTGAAAATGCAAATTATTCTTCCTTTTTTTTAAGACTGGTCAGCTAAATGAGTACACTGAGAGAAAGAAGTTGTCTTCGGATGTCTCTTGCATGGCTCTGGGATCAGTAGCGGCCGGCGCACAGAGAGCGTGGTTTTTGGCTGTTGGACTAAATGACAACACTGTCAGAATCATCTCTTTGGATCCAGCTGTAAGTACTATACCTAACTTTACTTTTAAATTTTACTATTTGTTAGGTTTTAAATGATGAAACAAGGACACCACTTATTTTATGTGATTACATCCACCTAAAATGCGTTATTCTTGATATAACTGATTTATATTTTTTTTAATAAATAAGTCTAGTCTTGAAGCATTTATTAACTTAACTGGTTTTTTCCAGGATTGTCTGTCGCCGCGCTCTATGCAGGCCCTACCAGCTGGTGCAGAGTCACTGTGTATTGTGGAACAACCATTTGAGTCTGGCACAAAAGCAGCCCTTCATCTCAATATTGGCTTGAGCAATGGAGTATTGTTACGAACTACATTAGATTCGGTCACTGGTGATTTAGCTGATACACGCACAAGGTATAAATTTAACTTGTCTTAAATCATTGCAAGGTAGATTTTCCCATGATGTAAAATATTTGCTCCGTGTTTCATCTGAAAGACTTTGACGAATGCTTAACCAGATCTGAGGTACTAAAAGAATCTCAAAATAGTTTTTTTTTCTTGTTGTTTCTAATACTAGTTTAATTTTCCAGATACCTAGGATCGCGCCCTGTAAAACTATTTAAAGTTCGCGTGCAAGCAGCAGAGGCGGTATTAGCAGTATCATCGCGAACTTGGCTTGGATATCATTATCAGAACAGATTCCATCTCACACCACTCTCTTATGAATGCTTGGAATATGCTGCTGGGTTCAGTTCAGGTAAAATTAATCACCTCTTTATAATAATAATAATAGTTTCCGTAATAATACCTTCCCATGTGTTTACGTGCAGCATCCACTTTCGGGCGGATGCGTCACGTGAGAGTGGCGCGTAGCTGCCCCTTGCAGTGATAAGCTCACAGCGTCGCAGAGCATACCCCAGCCCTTAGGCTTTCAAGCCTTAGAGGCTGGAACTCTGCATATTCCATAGCCAAGCTGGAGTCTGTCAGACTGAAGGAGGCAAAACCATGCTCTGGACAACTCTGACTGTTTACTAAATGATTCATTGCTTTCACAGAACAATGTGCTGAGGGTATCGTCGCGATTTCCTCCAACACACTACGGATTCTCGCGCTCGAAAAACTTGGCGCAGTATTTAATCAGACTTATGTGCCACTGGAATACACTCCCCGAAAGTTCGTCGTCAACCCGGACTCTAATCACATCATCATTTTGGAGACTGATCACAATGCTTATACTGAAGAGATGAAAAAACAGAGAAGAGTGCAAATGGCTCTAGAAATGCGAGAAGCGGCGGCTGGCGGTGGGCCCGAGGAGCAACAGTTGGCTAACGAAATGGCAGACGCTTTTGTATCTGATGTTTTGCCAGAGAACATCTTTTCATCACCAAAAGCTGGAGCAGGTATGTCAAGATGACTAGACTATTCTCTAATCCAAGCCACATTCTCTGGGCAAGAGTAGGATATGACTATGAGCATACTGTCTCTAATCGGGTGTGGCGAGAGCAATTTCCCGGCGTTAATCCCAGATGATCTTAATAAAAGACATTTGATTCAAGTTCGGGAAACAACTACCTTCATTCAGTTGTGTACAAAGTTATTTAGTTCTAGATTTTAATCATGGTTTTTCTCTTGTTACAAGGTATGTGGGCGTCACAAATACGCGTGGTGGACATGGGCATCGGCGGAGCACAACCCAACACACTGTTCAAGCTGCCTCTAGAACAAAACGAAGCTGCAGTGTCGCTCTGCATTATTCGTTGGGCTGCACACTCTGAACATGCGAAGCCACATTTAGTCGTAGGAGTGGCGAAAGATATGGTTTTGTCGCCGCGATCCTGCGTCGAGGGAAGTCTTCATGTCTACAAGGTGAGATTGTGGGATGATCAGATTCACTTTATTTGATAATTTAGTGATGACAAAATTACACAACTTCCTAATTCCTTTGAAGATACTCCTGCAGTACTGAACTTATTTCTCACTAAAACTGCTAGTGTTCAGTTGCAATTTGTATTTATTCACTGTTTGCTTCTTTTCAGATTTATGCAAACACAGGAAAACTTGAGCTGGTCCACAAAACCCCGACAGATGAGTACCCTGGAGCGTTGGCAGCGTTCAATGGGCGTCTGCTGGCTGGGGTCGGTAAAATGTTGCGACTTTACGATATCGGCAAGCGGAAACTGCTTAGGAAATGTGAGAACAGACACATTCCCAACCTTATTGCAGATCTCAAGACTGTTGGTCAAAGAATCTTTGCATCAGATGTCCAAGAATCTGTATTTTGTGTCAAATACAAGAAGCGAGAGAATCAGTTGATTATCTTTGCTGATGACACCAACCCAAGATGGATCACAAACACTTGCATTCTAGACTACGATAGTGTGGCCATGGCTGACAAGTTCGGCAATGTCGCGATCATGAGACTGCCGCATTCTGTCAGCGATGACGTGGATGAAGACCCAACTGGAAACAAAGCTCTTTGGGACCGAGGTAAGCAACTTTACCTGAAAAATTTTGTGGCAGAACACTATTACATGATGAAACAATAATATTCACATGCTAGACTAATGAAATTTAATGATTTTTTACTTCCTTCTGAATATCCCCAACTCAAAACCATTTACTGTCTGTGAATGACGAAAACTAAACCAACCATTTTCTTTACAGGCCTCCTAAATGGTGCGTCACAAAAAGGTGAAGTTGTTGTCAACTTCCACATTGGTGAAACTATAACTTCTCTACAAAGAGCCACCCTGATCCCTGGTGGTTCAGAAGCGCTCCTCTACGCCACAGTCAGTGGATCCCTAGGGGTTCTCCTACCTTTCACTTCGAGAGAAGATCATGACTTCTTCCAACATCTTGAAATGCACATGCGAAGTGAAAATCCGCCTATCTGTGGACGCGACCACTTGTCATACAGAAGTTACTACTATCCAGTAAAGGTGAGATCTTCAACTCTTTTAGGGGTCCATACTTTAACCTATAAAGGGCTATTTGAGCCTTAAGGTAAGACCGCACTAGACTGAACTGAACTGCGCGACACGTCGCGTTATTTTTTGATAAACCGCACTTGAACTGCAGCTGAACTACAAAAATATATTCAGTAGCTAGGCAATCTGAGCCACAGAGTACTCTGAGCAAGATGGACGACGAAATAGAAATGATTTTATGGCAATTTTACTCCAGTTTGTTTTTTTGATTGGTATTCATATACTTTTCGTGCTGGACGTTATATAGCTCCTGATACTGGCTCGCCAGTACAATTAATTTTTCTTCGTCTATCGACATTTTTCTAACACGATCGCTTCGAAGTAGGTATCTCGCGTGACTGACTATGAAAAATGAAGTTCGTCAAACTGCACTCAGCGTCAGCGGAACTGCACGTCGCGACAGGCAGCGACACTTTTGGTCAGTTGATCAACTTTGTCGCGCAGTTCCGCTGCAGTGCAGTTCCGTTGCAGTTTAGTGCGTGTTGCCTCATATAATTTCATAAAGAATATTTTGACGCGCAGTTCCGCCTAGTGCGGTCTTACCTTTAAAAGTACGTACTTATTTAGTGATAATAGTACTAGTACACTCCTGAGCTCTTGCAATCTGCAATTTGTCCATCCAAAGTAAGTCAACAGGTGCCTTCTTGACGATCGCACTTGTGTTACACTATTGGTAGAGTAACGCGCGGTGCGGCGTCCGTGCGCTAGCCGTTATGGCGGGCCTCGGTCCGCTACGCCAAGCGGGTGTTCCTGAGAGTCGGCCGCGTTGCTATCGGCGCAACCGTAGTATTTGGAATGAACAATCCTTCAACCATTCTAAACCTCTTCACAGTTTCCATAATGAAACATATAACGAAGTTTTGTGTTGTTGCAGAATGTGATCGATGGCGATCTCTGTGAACAGTTCAACTCTCTGGAGACAGCGAAACAGAAATCCATCGCGGGAGACCTCGAGAGAACTCCGGCTGAAGTGTCGAAGAAACTTGAAGACATTCGGACTCGATACGCGTTCTAATTTAATCTGTTGTGGTACATACCTTCTAGGCTAAGTTTTTTTTAATAAATAAGATAAATTAACCTGAATTTTTAATTGGCATATTTACACTAATAAATAGAAGTAGAGCGTAAAGGGACTGAATAACTATTTGCTTTTTTTTTTCATATAAGAGCAAGAAGCAAATAGTTGTCCATTGTTATACATGATGTCCATTGCACATCAACCTTTGAGGGCTTTTACGCATACGATGCGGTGCGGTGCCTGAATTGTCGCTACGGCGTATCACAGAAATATGGGCGTGCCGACGCTGCCCCGAACGCACACCACCTACCTGACTGCGGCGCCACGACCGCCGTCCTGCATGAGCTGAATAGTCATGTCAACAGGGCCCTTATAAAAATGCTATATTATCGGAAGTTGTCCACGGTCGCTTGTCAGTGTATCAAATATAAAACTTAAAAGAAACTGTGTTTGTCGCTAGATTCGAGTGAATTTTGCAGATTAACAAAGTCTCCTGTAACGTAGGTAACCGAGCAGAGGATTGATGTGCTGTCGACTATTTCAAAATATTATGATTGATTGATATTTCATTACAGTTGCAAACGCTTGATAATATAATTTTCTATTGTCATCATGATTAGGTACTTTCATCTATCCCCACACCCATTTGCCTTTGGAGTGATAGTTACCTAACTATCCTGAATACCAATTTGTAACTTTCCATTTGGACTCAATCCCAGGTGACCTCTTCGCAAGTACCGTTTCCAAGTATCCCGTATCATATCTGGAGTAGATGGATGTACTGTCAACTGTACATTTAACTGATAAGTCTGTAACGTAAAATAATATAGGTACCGTCGACAGCAGGTCAACCTTTACATTTTTGTTGCAAAGTCGCCCTAACGTAACATTAGAGCAGCGGTTCCTAACCTTTTTCAGCCGCGGACCCCCAAGGAAATCAAGCATAATGCCCCCTGAGTGAAAAAAGGGCGCAATTTTCAGACAATATTATATTTTAGTATTCCTTCATTAAATTAAAAAAAAACAAAAACCAAACTTTTTCGTATAAAAACATAAATGAGAAGGTTGGTGCTGCTTTTTTGCAACTAAGTCAGAAATGTTCGGGTTGATATTATTACTCAATTGCAATCTCAAATCGGATTCCACATGTAACCAGTTCCTGTATTTGTTTTTGATGTATACAAGAGCAGAGAATGCCTTTTCACATAGGTAGCACGTGGTGGAGAAAAGCAGCAAATGTTTTAGTGCTTCTGAGACTCCCTCTACACGTAGGTATAAAGTACAGTCGACAGAACATAAACCTTTACACGCATGCACTCTACTCTTTGCATCTGCTGCATTACAACTAAAATGTAAAGGTTGATGTGCTTTCGACTTCGATTTCGCGTAAAATCAGCGACACCCACCAGTACACTAGCACTTAGTAAGACCATTTGTGGTAGCCTAATTTACTATCATTAACTGTACCGCGTAGCCAGTAATAATTTTCACCTACTAAATAATAATTTTCGCGTCGCCCCGTGGCCTGAAATGCAAATGGGAGCAACCACTATGCTTCTTCACGTTTTACGTGAAACAATACGTCTCCACGGCAACAGTATCGACCGGAGGTATTTCTGAGGCTTTCTTCTGAAACGCTTTTCCATTCGCGTGACGCACGCTGAAACCGCGGCCGCTCAAAATGTCTCTAGATCGGCAGCGCGATACCTGTGTGTGCCTGTAATACACAGCGTTCAGTAATCGATACAATAACGCAACCGGCTAGTCTGCCACTGACCTGTCTACAATGGCCACCGTACAAATGACGGAGTTTTGGTCGGAAGCGCAACAACGGAGCGGACAATGAGTGCACAAGCGTAGCGAACCGCGACGCGGCAGAGGCGGGAGCGAGCCTTCATTAATTTGCGAGAGTAGGCACTCATTACTCGGTGCACCGTAACTCCACTCGAAACGCATCGTGTGTGCAACAATACTGGGCGTTATAGAAAGTGTAATGTACAGCGGGGCAGTGCAATGTTGTCTGTGAGCAAGCCGTCGTCGCTTGTCCAACAAAAGAAGCAACAGTGGGCGCGGGAGAGAGGTGCGTAGCTGACGCTTGTCTTCACTGTGTTTTGCTCGCACCCCGAAGGGCAGTGTGGCCGGCGCTAGCGCACGTTCATTTAGCATTGTTTGTTATTGTGCTGCAATGCAATAAATGTGATTTAGCAAACCTACCTAGTCGTCTCTTCCACTGTGACGTGTGCTGTACACGTGACACTGTCTTTGTGGATTTTGAAAGTGCTGGTAAGTTGTGTTGTTGCGTTTCCATGTGCCATAATGCACTTATGAATTTTTGGCTACTTTGTTACTATCGTTGCAGTTAGGTAGGTAGGAATATATAAATAATGCTACTGGAGGCAAACACAATTTCCTCTGTTTCTGAACTCGGCAATGTTTTATATTTACATACCAATCGTGTCTGAAGAACCTGTGTATCCGCACATTGAATTAAAATTCAATGCTCCGGATTAGCCCCGGTTTCTGAATGAGGATTATTCACGTTTTGAACAAAGTACCTATGCAGTTTTATAGAGACATCAAAAACTATATTATTATTGTATACATTGCACTTGACACGTCACAGGTTCCGACGACCCGCGCGCTTCGTTGCCGCGCACACAGCAGTTATGAAGGTTTCGCCATACAAATATTGTATTACGCCAAAATGCAAGAATACGACCGTAACCGCGTCCGAAAAACTATTGTTCGGATTCCTCACAACGAAAAAGTTTCAAAGAAATTGTTTAACGTTATGTATTACCCGATTTTAGGACGTGCCCATTTTTATTGCATAAACCCAAAGACTTTATCCTTTCAAATAGTTTACGAGAACACCCGAGTCCCAAATATTTTTAGTTAAGAAGATAAATGAGTTAAAATAAAAACTTAAAAATCGGCCTTTTTTCCTCCAGTGGAACTTCTAACCGTCTTTCAACGGAAAAAATATTCCTTGGTAAATATTTGGCATTACTAGTTACGTACTTCCAAAAACTGGGTAGGTATCAAAACACACTGATGGCGCCGGCCCCGGCCAACTGGCTGGCCGGAGTGGCCGGTCGGATCCTGTGACGTCACAATGGCGTTCACGCCTCGCCGGAAGGAAGTATTTGACGCAAACCCATCATTGATCGATTCCTGTATGACAACGATAGCAGCTGCAGTCATGATATGGTAGGAATAGAATATGAAATGCTTTCGAGCTACATGGAGGTATTTCACTAAGCTGCGAATGATGTCCTACGGCAGTGATGGGGTCGACTTTCTATAAAGAGCGCGCTCGATCCGCTAGTCCGCTACTGAGGTTAGGCCGCCAGGGCCTTTGGCCTTGTTTACATATTAATATTTAGGCAGTATAGCCTACTTTACAGTCAGCGACACAGAAATATTCATTGTTTGATACTTTGCATAATGTTATAGTTAGACCTGAGATTTCCGCACTTAGGGCCAGTTTCTGAATTGAGAATTTCGCTAGCTAAATAGTTAACTGTAGTGTTGTCTCTTCGAATTCCTCGGAAAAAAGCGTGACAGAACGTTACTTAAGTACCTATTTACTTAGTGTAATTCTCAATTCAGAAACCGGCCCTCTTGGTCGGGCCATTAAATGTACTTAGCTGGCACTGAGTACATGCCGGGATTCGAACCCACGACCTCCCGAATTTAGGGCTACCGCTGCACTACCAGCTTTACACACGCTTGCATTTACGTAACTTGTTGCAGTATAAATACACTTTTTAGGACAGATTCCATCAACCCTTACATCTAATCAGTTAGTTTAGGGGCGACTTTACAAACAAAAATGTAAAAGTCGACCTGCTGTCGACTGTACTAAAGGATTGTGTCGACTAGGGCGTACAGTAACACTTCTCTACAGTCGACAGCGCATCAATCTTTCAACATTCAAAGTCACCGTAACGTAACCGAGTAGAAGTTGACGAGCTACCTATCGACAGCTGTAAGAAATTGAGGATAAAGTAAGTTAGGTAGAACCAAGAAATCGCTAATTTGTGCGTAGACCTCATGCCGGAGGTCGTGGGATCCATTCCCATTGGGGGCCGCCGTACATTTGTACAAATGGCCGCAGTCATTTTGTAATATACTTGCCTGGTTACTGTAGCACAGAGTATCCTAGTTTGGGACCAGGACAAGAGATTGTGTTGTGTGGAAGTTATTATTATTCTTCTTCCGCAGAGGTGACAGCTCTTGACAGAGGAAGATTCACAGTGCAAGACTTGTGCAAGACCCATCGTGATTCCATAAAATCAGTAGGAAAAACATAGATTACCTACTTATGCTCGGGCAAGACTCATTCGATCCGTTACGCAAAGTGCACAAAAATATTGCCTAATTATAGTAAAAAGTAAAATGAAAGGATAGAAGTACGGTATCCATTTACACTACCCACTCAGTTAACATAGCGTGAAACAAACAAAATAAAATATTTTTATTGCGCCAGCTTGCGTGGCCACGAGAGCGTAACAAACAACCTGTTTCACAAAATCATTTTGGCAGTACCACGTTAAATGTGGTACTGAAAATGATGATGAATGATGCCCTATAAATCAGGAATCATCTCAGTAATAAAGCTACCCAGTGATTGATCATCATTCAATCTCTGACGGTTTCAAACTAATTTTAACGACCGTGAAAAGAGAGTTGCCAGCAGGAATACTAGCGTTACATTCAATAGTAGCAAAAGAAGATTAAGATTTTAATTTTAAGTCAATTTTTAGGGTTCCGTACCCGAAGGGTACCAAACGGGACCCTATTACTAAGACTTCACTGTGCGTCTGTCTGTCTGTCACCAGGCTGTATCTCATACAGAAACGTACAGGGGGCTCCCATACAGAAACGTATTTTTTGCCGTTTGCTCGATATTAATAACGGCACAAGTAGACGCTTGAAATATTCACAGAATATTTAGTTCTATATTTGCTTCAAAAATATACTCGTAGAATTAAAATAAAAGCTCTCATACAGCCAACGTGATTTTTTGTGCCGTTTTTTCTCGATCTTTGTGTCTAATGTTGTATAGACAAAGGAACGCGAGTCCGACTTGCACTTGGCCGGATTTTAATCAATCATAAATAACATACCCAGATACCTACTCCTTAGAATGTCTGAAAATTTGTGCTGTGTTACAATTTCCTTTAGCCTCAGATTATCGAGCTAATTAATTTGTAAGTTTAGCACTTAAAATTGTTGAAGTTTCGATTGGAAAATATTCAGCGTTAATTTAAACATTCGTCAACTCGATGCAAGCGTGCAGTATGTGTATGTATGAGACTCGATTCGGTAACCTTACATCAATGTCCCCACTATACGTCCCACTGTCATTACGAAAACGCTACAGGGTATAGGCACACATTGTACTTTCTAGCCCGGTAAATTATACGTAAATGTAGGTGGGTATATCTTATATATAAAAATTTCGCGTCACAGTATTAGTTATCGAGCTCCTCCAAAACGGATTCATCGGCTTTTATGAATTTTGTATATACCTATTTAGTAGATCTGAGAATAGGTCGTAGGCTAATTAATATGACAAAACAACGTTGGCCGGCTCAGCTAGTAGTTGCCTAGGGCTAGACAATGACTTGTTAGACATTGTTGCTTACCGTATTTTACCGAAGTTTATCAACGTTTTTTTTTACGTCTAAAACGTCTTTTTAGGAAAATGTCTGAAATGCAGTATTGGTTCATCACTACACACCACCGCAGATACAACTTTACACTAGATAGGTAGGTACTAGCACATAGCAAGAAGCTACGAACAACAAACCCATAGAAGTATTTCTTCCTACAAAATTCACGCTCAGAAACAGCCCCAGTTTCGTACACAATCCTTTTCAATGGATTTCTTTCCTTTTATAAGTTGGTCGCCTATTATTCGTTAACTTCCCAAGCCTACTTTGCCGTGATAGTTTTCCTTTTAAGTTCATTAATATGTGCTAATACCCTGAATTTTTTCACGTTTCTACAATCAACCGTTTACCCAGGAGAGGGGGGAGGACGCCCTACTCGGACAAAAATTTGCGCTTTAAAGCCTAATATTTCGCAAACGGAACCCTAAATAAAAAAAATATTTTTCTACACCCACAATATTTTTAAACGCCCACTCTAACGATAGCATACTATGGTGTAGGCGAGAAAAAAAATTGCATAGCTAATTTAGGTGTAGGAAGGGTACCTACCCTAAATTTTTTTTTTTAATATTTAATTCTACCGTTTTGTCGGCGTGATTAATATGTAGGTATGTCTATGCCAAATTTCAGCTTTCTCGTACTAATCTCTCGTACTGACAGACGGCCATGGCGAAACTATAAGAGTTACTTGTCGACTACGGAACGCTAAAAACGTCACACCATTGAGTTCCTGATGTATAACCCGTCGAAATAGCTAGGTACTCCGCAAGATGGCGGTCTGACGGTGGCAGGTGCATAGATACTTTGCCGGATAATATTAAACTCGCTCCGATTGGTAACAAAACTGACAAGCCTCGCCCGCCAACCCACGATTGAACGTGGGTAATTTTTTAGCGCTAGTTTAGACATAATCTATGTTTTTAACTATAATAGAAGGTAGTCGTCAGAGGAATTTCATAAGAAAACCTGAATAGTACAATTTCCTTGGATTATTGATATTCTGCCTTTGTTACACGTTGCCAACTGCCTGCATACTTGAGCATCGTATCGTAATTATCCCGATTAGAATAAAAAAAAACATTTACAAATACGCTTAGACCGCATGAAAATAAACGCCATTGTTATGTTAGTGCGGCTTACATGATACAATTTATATATTCTTAGTGGATAGTGATATTAGTGATTCAAAATTATGTAAATTGGATAATTAGGCATTGGCACACCTACCGTAACTTTTGAAAGTTATTTGCTCTTTTTAAATAAGTTAACTTACCTATCCAAATAATATTATAATTAATACATGAGTTTGCGGATAAGATTGGAAGTGTGATGAAGGTATGTAAGAGAATGCTAGAAGATGTTTGATAGGTAGTGCTCAGTTAAAATATTGTAACGTCTTGGTGTAATTACTGTTATGTTGCAATATTTATGTAAATAAAATAAAGAAATGATAATGTATGCACTGATAGCATAAGAAGGGGATCAGATAACTATTTACGTATAAGTACATTAAACGGGTCTAATCGCGATTATTTATTAGGTAAACTATTAAATTATTATTATCGAATAACTACATACATATTTGCAGCTCTCACACGGCTTTATTGTAAAAGCGAGAAGCAAATAGTTGTGGACAACTATTCCCATTCCCTATAATAATAGTCCCTTTCTTTAATTGACAGTGTTACAAAGCCTCTTGCTTACTACGGTACCTATTACATGGCATTGAGTTTCTAAATCTAAAGGATCGTATCAGCCAGTGCCATGCTGTGTCCCTCGCCACACATGCAGCTTTATTAAGAAATCACAAGGCACAGGGATGACGAGTACTTTCGTTGCATGTCATATCCTTTACTTTATCGATTAAACTCGAGAACCCTTTCAGAAAAATAGGGGAGGCTTTTTTATGAACAACATAGAACATTACATTTCTTCTTGGCCATCAACGTGACTGGGTTACTATTTAGTTAAATGAAATCTATTGTCGTATTTTGCACTCTTTCAGAAGAAATGTCTCACCTGTATTTGCCGTGGGGCACAACCGACCGTTATGGAAACCGACTGCAAGTTCGAAACCAGTTTGCGAGCTCCCTTGAACTTCACAAACAGTCTTCGTACGAATACCAAGAACCCACTCAACGTCAACGTAGCCCCAGCTTGCCTCCTATACACAATATAGACCAAACTAAGGAAGACCAAGGGGGCCGAAGAAACAAGGAGGTTCTAAATAGAAACATTTCTGCCGCAAAAAGGTTTGCGTTCTACGACGAAGATGGTGAAGGGGATACATCAGGTTACGGAAGTGAGACGGTCAACCATGGCATGAGGAACGGAGGGTTGACTGACGTCAGTAACAGCCTGGATCCTGTTCTAGCGTGGCAACAGCACTCCGATGACAACAGGTAAAAAGTTGATCACTACCTACATACTTCTTAAATGAGGTTCTTCGGTCTTTTCGACCAGCCTCATCTGCAATGTCTAATAAAATGGTACACTCCTTAACTTATCTCGTTCTTTTTGTTGCACTAACCCGTGCCGAGGACAATTTTAAAAACCTTTTTAAAGGCTAAAAATTCCACCCGTGCCGGGACTTGTACCCGCGACCTCTGGCTAACCGTGCCAGCGCTCTCCCAACTGAGCAAATGGGTAAGCGCTGGCACGGTTAGCCAGAGGTCGCGGGTTCAAGTCCCGGTGAATTTTTAGCCTCTAAATAGGGTTTTAAAATTATCCCGATTTATCTAGATTAAGGAATCGCCCCAACAGTGGTGGCCGATCCCTGGATGGAGTCTGGTCGGGACGCAGCCCACGCAGCACCACAGCTGAAGAAGGCCGGCCCAGGTGGGGAGACCGCGGTGTAGCCACAGGGAGGCTTTGGGAACCTACAGCTCCTACAGCTAGATTACCTCAGGTAAGTTATTTAAGTGCATTATAAACAGTATTTGACTGGGCGATGAAGAACGCCTATAAAATAAGAAATTAACAAAAATTATCCTGTACGAAAATATTGTAAATCGGTTATTTTCCAGATGCCAAATCAAAAGAAAGGGACACCATCATGGGTGGAACGTGGATTGAACATGATAGACAACACGGCAGAAGTACTAGTCATTGACCAAAGAAGCTCCACTAACTCTGGTTTCGAATGCGATCGATCGTCCTGTAACGGCAGCGACGAAGGAAAGTGAGTTGAAATATTTTATTCCCTTACGGTCGTTAAAAAAATATACTAACTACTTCACTAATATATCGGTCTTGGACTACCTCATTTTTAGGGTTCCGTACCCAAATGGTGCCAAACGGGGGTCCTAAGGCCGTCCGTCCGTCCGTCCATCTGTATGTCTGTCTGTCTGTCACCAGGCTGTATCTCATGAACCGTGATAGCTAGGCAGTTTTGCCGTTTTTTCTCGATCTTTAAATTGTATCTAATGTTGTATAGATAATGGTACGGAACCCTTGGTGTGCGAGTCCGACTCGCACTTGGCCGTTTTTTAGTGATATAAATGTTACCTACTGGCGAAGAACTCGATTCTTAATGATCCGCTTCTTTGCAGAACCTTTATCAGGGGACAAAATGTTCCAATAGATGAAGAAATTAAAGCGCAAAGGGAGAACAAAAGAATTAAGGCATTAGAGCTACAGTCAGCTTTGCTGAGCCAGTTAGAGGACAGGGAAAAAAGACGCCAAGAGGAGAGGGAGAGTAAACTTAGGGAAGAAAAGTTAGAAGATCGTCGCATACAAAGACAACAGGAAGAAGACAGGCAAAAGGTAGAACAAGAAAAACGAAAGAACCAAGAGAAGCTAATTCTAGAACAACGTAAGCTGGAAACGTTGAAGAAAGCCTTAGAAGACGCTGAAAGAAAAGCGAGACTAGAAAAGGAGAAACGGTTTACAGTCTTAAAACAAACTATGGATGCAAATATAGCTAATGAACTGAAACCCAAAGTATCTAATTACAACAATGAACAGAAGCCCAAAGTCTCTACTTTTGAAAACAGAGTGGAGCCGAAAGTAGAAACCAAATTCACGATCGAAGAGGAGGTACTTCGGCGCAACGAAACTCAAAGCCCTACAAAAACCAGCAGAACATATGATTTACATTCCGCTAAAAGCCAAAACATCCAGAGCAAAGACTTCAACTCCCATCAAACAACAGAATTCAATTCACCGAGATCACTGGGACCAGGAAATTTAAATTTGTTTATACATAATGTGCCCCCATTATCTCTGCCTGATAATAGTCAATACAGCATTGTCCCTATTGGAATCAACGGGGAAGTCATAAACGGTCAACAGAGTGGAATACAATTAGCTGTACTTGTCCCACAAAATCTGAGTAATGGCGTCAGCCTCTCCTTAAATTCACTGAACAATGTAAACGATTCACCTGAAGGTGGGAAAGTTCTGACTCCAAGGAAGTATCGCTCAGGGCGAAGCAAAGACGCGACGACCCAAACGGACCAAAGTATTTTCCAATACACTGCCGACAAAGCCAATGAGACTGATGATATCGTCCGCAACGTCGATAAGGATTACTCCCAAATCGACGAAAACGCCCCACAAGATAATCTACATGTTAACTTAAAAAAAGATAGACGTTATCGATCAGAGGATAGATACAAGAAAGAAATAGAGAACCGACCGAAATGGGGAGTGAACAGGCCGGCAGCTCAGTACAAGAAACAAAGCGAAAAGGATCCATTTTATAGTCAGAAACGGAAAATGAGGCACAAATACAGGACTCAAACTAGACAATATCTTTCTCAGTCTAGTGAGGATAGCAGGTCCCCTAGTCCGCCAATGAATCGTTCAATGAATGACAACATTGCAAAAGGAAGAAATTCGCTGAGTCAATCCTATTGGAGGAACAAAAGATCTAATCAGGATTTATTAAAACCTAACAATGCAACAGAAAATGCAAACTCATCGACAGAATCAAACTTTGGACAAATAGGAGTAGCAAGCGATGATAACAAAAAGTCGCCCCCCGAAAGCAATAAAATGTCCCCAAATAAGCGAATCACGCTATCTCAAAAGTTCATCAATGACAAATACGGAAACAGGAAGTTATGGATCGACGACGTCGACCCCAAATCGAATGTATTACAAATAGACACCGATAACAGAAAGAAAATTCTGGACCAGATAAACATAGCCAAACGAGATTTCTTAGATCGTAACGAAGACCAAGATTTTGTTATAAATACGAAGTATTAAACGCTTCATTTAGTATAAAATTCACCACAGTGTCAGCACGTAGCTAATCGTCCAATATGCAGTCAAAATTAAGTAAGGTGGAGAATGAATCGATCCAACTGTTGCTAGGATATGCCAAAGAGAGGAGTTGGGTCGATGAGCCTTTTCACTCTTCTAGCTAAGTCGTTGTCGTGTTCGTACCGCAGAAATGTCTAAGATAGATGATTTATTTGATAAGAAGAAAGATGAGGCACCCATGCTAGATTTGTCCAAGACTGTGATAAATACAGCTGAGGACTACAGAGCAGTTTTAGATAAAGTTCCTGACTTCAAGACAAGGCCCGAAAAGGTAAATTAAAATATTTATATTCATAAAGCCTACATTCACGCAAACTAGAACCGACCAACGTGATTTTCAACTTATTACTTATTACACATACATTTTCAGGTGAGAGCAGAAGACATCAAAATCAAAGATTCCCGTGGGGACCAGAAGACAAAAACTTCTCGTAAAGAAATCCGCGAATACGAAAAGCTAGGAACCCGTGGTTACGAAGAGAAATACTTCACGTTTATGGATCCGATCCCTGTCGAAATGAAAGGCTTGAAGTTTGAAGAACTATGCACTGTACCCATTGAGTGGAGAATGCTGACCTCTATTCGACCTAAGTTAAAGCAAGACGAAGAATATTTCAATAGGTAGCTGACGGCAACTCCCTAGTATGCGACAGCTACCTAAGGCAGAATCTTTAAAACACTAGATATTATTTTACAGGTTGGTAGAGCTGGGCAAATCGGAGATAAGAACAAAAGCGCGAGACAAGAGGGAATTTGCTAAAAACACGATGATGAGAAAAACTAAAAACCGGTCGGGCGTCACCGAAACGAGAATCGTTTCGTGCACCGAGTGCGGCGAGGAATACTGCAATGGTTTGTTAAATCTTACATTAGAAACGGGACTTTTTTCTCGACACATGGATCTGCATAATAAGGCTATTAAACAACATGCACTAGTTATTAAAAAAGCGATTACTGAGCAGAACAAATTAAATGGCAGAACTAAGCACATTTATCTGCTTCGCTTCACTTTTTCGTAGGAAACATGAAATGTAGATGTGTTTACGCTTTTCTACCAAGGATGTTCTTGTTTTCTACGCACAAAATTTATAAGTGGAAAGTAAGCATAAAAAATTACAGAACCTACAAAAAGTTACTATTTACCACGCAAGACTTCCTGTTACACCATCAGCCGATCAGAATCAAAAGCCCACCCAATAAAACACTAAAAACACAAACCGATATCTCACTCGGTCGGTATCCTAATGTCGTGTAAATGCAGCTTAAAAAGAACCATAATTTCGAAATCCAGGCAAAATGTGCGCGATAACGAACTACGATATGTTCGCGCGGGTCAAAGTGGAGGTGGAGACGAAGGCGGCCAGGGCTCCGGCGGCGGCCGCGGGCGGGGGCCGGCTGCGCAAGCTGCGACGCCGGCCGCGAAGGAAGCATCGCAGCAAGAGCGCCGCTCCGCCCTTAGAGATATAAGATACTGATGAAAAAGTCCGGCGTTAAAAGTGACTCCGAACTCTAGAAACACACTACGGACGTAAGGCTGCGCACACTTCTATGAGCGAACATCTGGGTCCTATTTCATAAAGCTACAATTATTAATAATCATCTAACCAATCCACCCTCATTGGATTAACCAGAGTTATTTTTCAAGGGGCGACTACCTCTGAAAAGCAGTAGCCATCCACACCTGCCATCATCAATCCCACCAAAGGCCACTAGGCTGATGCCACAGCACAGTGTTCGCGGACGATGATCATAAATGCCAGGCACTGTCTTGTCTTGATATTCTTGGTCTTGACACGCATACTGTTGCATGAGGTCATGTAATCGGTTCCAAAAACCAATAAGCCCAGGAATATTCGCTTATGACGTTGGCAATATTGGTCAATGGCTATATTGAATTCAATAGACATCGACTAGTATGGTAGTATGGTAAGGGCGCTGGCCATTTATCTAAATGGTGTTGTCTACTCGTATACAATGCTATTTTATGCCTCCCAGCGTACGTAACACACATAGTTTCATTCTTTTTAGATCATGTAAAGGAAATTAAATCATGATGGTGTTATCACGCTAATCGAAAAGAGCGCCTATGGGACCCTAATTAATCATTCCACTACCTACCTACGTCTTCATAAGCTGTGCCTTAGCAGTAACTTAATTTGAGAATATTTAAGTACGGTGTCTCTTAAAACACTCCACAAACGCAGTATAAATTGTCTGTGGTAGTCTTTCCCTTGTAAAGTCTCTACCACAGACTATTTATACGGCGTTTAAGGACTGTTTTAAGGAATCTTATTTTTATAAATAACACGTAAGACAGAGGTCACACAGAAGGGACGTGGGGCGTGGCCGCTGGCTCAATCTGTAAAATCTTGTGATAGATTATCTACCACATAAAGATGATTTAACATATTACATGATCTAAACATTAACATTTGCACAGAACGATACCAAAGCTTTTTAGTAAATACGAACACAAGCACATAGCTTACAAGTAAACCAAACTATTAATCATAAGAATCTCCGTTTTTGTAAAGCATTTTTTATGAAATTTCGTACGTTATAAGTAGTTGTTAAGTATTAAAATGCTTATTGAAATCGTGGTACCGGATTTCATTTAACCGTTGTAATTGAAACAATATGTCAATATCACCCTTTATTGGTTTTAAAAAAATATATTACACATTCATTCGTTAGAGCCTAAGCAACAATAACATCTCAAGATACAAGTTTGGCCGCTTGTGCCGGCGAGGGCAGGCCGCACATCGAGATTGGAATTCTACGAAACTACATAATATGAAAGCCAAAAATATCTTTAAATCTAATGTTATGAACCCTATTTTCGATATACTAATTTATAATCACCTGACGCTACCGTAGGTAAAGATAATCGTTAAATAAACGAAGGCCCTAAGTACTAAAAAATATCCGACACATTTTTTTTCTTTCGTCGAAACACAGTGGAATAGGTAATAAAATATGCGAAACCTAAGTATATTCCTGTAAAATTCAAACATAATGTAAACATAACAAAAGTATTCTCAGAAAACAAGTAGTTTCAAAATAACAGCCGATTTGAATAAATGGCAAATGGCCTGTAACGACAACAGGTATTTACAGGGTGCTGTAAAAGATTTCTTACTTTTTGTGTCAGCCATATTTTCAAAAATAAAAAGACGCAAAATTATTGTCATTACATTTTTGTTACAAACAATATAGGTGTATGTAACGCAATAACACCAAAGAGCGCATTTAGTTCTATGTTAAAACCGTCTAGTTTTTAATCGCAAATCATAAAGTTTATCTTGTAGTTGACGTCACTGCCAGGTACGCTCTATCAATTAGTATTGGCAGACAATTGCACATTCATCATTAATAAATATGAGAGTAGACTAGAAAAGCCATTATGTCTTTTGTACTGAAATAACCAGAAGATCTGCACTACTAGCCAAGAACTTCGATGTAGACCTCGGTATTGACAAAATCAGCATTCTCAAAATGCTTATCTAAAATTTAAGGTCTATTTATTTAGACTGAATATCTGCTTTTATTATCTTACTAGAATATGAAAAATATACATCGTATGCGGTTTATCAAGATGATTACATCATTAACATTATCATATAATAAGTTAGGGTATATTCTTTTTGTTACACTAATCCGTGTTGAAGACATTTGATAAAAAACTATTTAATTTTAGAGGCTAATAATTCCACCCATGCCGGGACTTGAACCCGCGATCTCTGGCTAACCGTGCCAGCGCTCTCCCAACTGAGCTAATGGGCAAGTGCAGGCATTGGCGAAATAGTAGGGTAAGTTAGGGTATATTAAACTTTTTGTATCTGTTACCAAGTTATACAAAGTCTATTCGTATTCCAAAAATATGTACTCAAATCGAGGCAAAAACAATAATTACATCAATGTACAGGTAATTAATTCTCCATTGGAGAGAATGGTAAAAGGTTATTAGAATTTTACTCTCGCTGGTATAATATATATCTATTTTTGATGATAATGCTACCTTACATTATACTTAAAAACTAGGTTTTATAAAATAGGAATCTGCAATAAAACACTAATCAATATTTGGAGCCTTGTAAAAGCTGTCCTAAGATATAGCAAAATATGTAGGTGAACATCTAATAAGTAGTTTAGAATTATTGATTCGATTTCCAAGCTCATCGGTCACACGGCACATGCATATTATAATTTGGAATTGCAGTTTCTGACTATAATCTTCGTAGCGTCATAAATATCACTTCAATAACACAGATATGTGACAATAAAATGAACTTTTATTCAGCTAAGATTGCAATAAAGAAGACATTCGTGATCCGAAATTAAAAGTTGGTAGGTACATGGACGGAAAATATATATAGTTCACGAGCCATGGATGAAATTATAAGTAATCATGGTAGTACAAGCGACCTCAACACAACACCCGATTATTTGATAGTTGTTACACGTTGAGACTACAAATAGTTCTAGCAATTTCTCTCTCGTGCGTGACATTGTTGCCCATATTGTGTACTCTGCTTGGTCCAATTTCAGGTCTTATCAACATGGTCAAACCATCATTTAGAAGCTACACTTAAATCAAAGTTAATGGTATGAGAAAGCAAGTTAGAGGAAGATAAAATTATAGTAGTAAATTAGTTAAGACTTGGAATGAAAGGGAATCTATGGCAATATAATTATAAAGAGCACCTTACGTTGTTTATAAATAATGAACTAAATATGTAGTTAATATTTTAAACTTATAAAAAAACAACAACTTGCCTACTAATAGATATTGCAGATTCCCAGTTGTCAACAAAATGATCTCCCAATACATACACGCACGCAAAATAATAATATAAATAATCACTCTTTCAATAAGAAAACATTAATATTATGCCTGAAAAATTATATTTAAATTATTATGACATAATAACGAAAACAAGTCAACATGAGCTAAATTCAAAATAAAATATGCAACTAAAAACATGGACGAAACTTGACTGAATGTGTATTAAACATTTTAAACGTTATAATAGTAAAACTTAATATAAATAATTTATCACACCCTGTAAAACTACCACTCCTGTTCAAGAAGTTGCACATTACATAAACCAGAGTATCTCAAAAATATAAAATGTACAAGTTTACAGGCGGGACCAATAACATGAGAAAAATTGACCCTTTTCAAACGCAAATTTGCTATTTTGTTTTCATTCATAATTTTTAAGATGTCTCTGATGTTGATCTGAAGGCCACAGGCAGCACATTTTTTTTTAAAGATATTTACGTAACCTAAGTGGTTACTTAGCTTACTTATATTTCAAAAGTTATAGTCATCCCTCAGACATTGACAAAAACCTTAGATCTAGGCCGGTATTATTTGGCTTACTCCTAGCCGTTACATCTCTTTGAAAATATTAGGTCACATTACAAAGATCTAGTTATTAAGTTATATGAAGTTATTGCCTTTAGCACAGATGAGTTTGAGGACTTCAGTAATACCAGCCTAAGATCTCCCTGATCATACCCCAAAAAGAGCTCTGGGAATTAGTCTGGAGTGGAGGTGAATTTTCAAGAGCATGGACATGATTTTTTATTCAAGACTAGCTGTCCCGGTGAACTTCGTACCGCCTCAGAATCAATAAATGTTCCGAGGTAAGGAAACAATAGGTTGTCGAGGCATCATCAAAAGCGCCATTTCTCCGATGTTTTGGTATTCTGCTATAGAATCCAAACTAATAAAAGATGATAAAATTCGGTCCAGCCGTTTTTGAGTCATAAATTGTGTAACTAATCTGACTTTGTTTTTATACAGAATTATCAGTAGAAGAAAAACCCTTCAACTGAAAAGCTACAAAAATTTTACCTTTTTTGTTACCATTATGTGTAGTGGTTGAGTAGTAGATTTGTCAGCGATGTGGTGGCATTGAGCTAGAGACATGCGAGGACAGGCCCCGGGACTCACCCCTCACTGGTCCTTGCGCACCTTTTTCTTGCTCTTCTTCGGGGCCTCGGTCCAGGTGTCTGAAACACACCACAAACTTATAATAAAGTAGTTTTTGAGGTGACAGCCCCTCTACTCTCGACGTTATAGTGTTCCAAATTGCGCGACAACTAAGGGCAATAAGTATGTCATAACTAGCGATTTAGTAAATGTTATATAGTCTTAAGAAATGGCATTATACTTGTTGACACTTTAGAGCGCATTGAAAACTAAGGCTAAATGGCTAAATTAATAAAAAATCGCACTCAGTTGTAATGCAACTTGGCCAAATGAGCTTCGAAATGAGTATGTGAGGCTGATCAACTATAACACAAGAGAAAGGCAAGAAATTTTTCCCCAATAACTCCGCAATTGACACAAGATATTTACGGTTAAACCTACGGATTAAGAGATCTCTCAGGATTGTGGCAGGTGGCAAACCCTGGTCTCTGCTTACCCCTCCGGGATACAGGTGTGAGTTTATTTTATGTACTACATAATAATATGTCCAAGAGCTAAATAGATCGAGGTTTTGAGAGGTTTGAGACACATACTGACTCAATTAAAACCATACTATGTTTGTACGAGAAAATCAACATACTGGGTGGCTTCTCTTCCCTCGGCATCCGTATCGCTTAAACATACTAACATATTCATGCACGTAAAAAAAATTGTGAAAATTTTCATATATGTACTTTTTTTCATAGGCATAATATTCTTTAACGAAAATTAGGATAACAAAGAAAAGATGTCTATGAGGTCCCTGATTTTCTTTTCTAGTGCTAGCTCAGACCACATTTGTCAAAAGTATACTCATTATTTTACAATTATAAAAATGTTCCAATGTGTGAGCAACAGGGATGCCAAAAGTAAAAATGGACCTAACTGTCTCTAGGATGGTGATTAGCATCTCACCTCCTAGTTCGTCGAAAACGGGCGCGTTCTGAGCCTCCGTCTGCTTGTCAGACGAGTCGGAGTCCTTCTCCACGGACTCGGCCTTGGCTACAGCTTTGGCGGAGACGGCCTGGAATCAAGCAAGCATAATTACAACTTTACAGGTCGTTCACATGCGCTGTATGTTCTTTTTATTAGTATAACATCTATAGGCAGTGGTTGTCTGTGGAGATGTAATAGGCAACTAGGGAATTTGGATGGAGCTAGATACTTTTTATAACTTTCACGGCATGGGCAGGCATCAGACATCACCAAAATCACAGCCTGTTTTAGCAGGCCAGTATACAACGTGACCGTGACCCAAAATTCAACGATAAGCAGGCACCAGAGACGGTGCACCTGCTCATGACTACTCGAAAAAAAAAGAAGAAAAATACTCATTTATTTTTAAGTTCCAAAAATATTTTAAATCCTTTAATAATGTACACCCCTGAGGGGCGGTTTCTGAAATGAGAATTTAACTAAGTAAATACTTAAGTAACGTTCTGTCACGCTCTTTTCTGAGAAATTCGAAGAGACAGCACTACAGTTAACTACTTAGCGAAATTCTCAATTCAGAAATAGGCCCTTAGTTAGTTAGTTATACCTGAGATTTTCGCACTTACCCCCAGTTTCTCGTACACTAACACGCTTTTAATCAGCTGTCAATTGACCAAACCACATACAAAAAAAAACTACTGACAGAGCTGTTAACAGTACATTAACAGCTTGTTAGTGTACGAGAAACCGGGGGTTAGCCTCATAGTTGGGCCATTGTACGTAGCAAGCGCTAAGGTATGTAAATACCTCAGACACTAGGGTTTCCTTACGATATTTTCCTTCACCGTTAGCGAGTGGTATTGCTACTATAACTTAACTTAGAAATCATTGGTACATGCGGTTTGAACCCACGACCTCCCGAATGAGAAGCCGGCGTTCTACCGCTCCGCTACCACCGCTCTGATGTAGTCTGGCTAGTTTTCAGAGAGTATTATACCATTTTGGAATCTTGGTTAATAGCGACAACTTTTAAAAAACTTGCAGTCGTTTGCATACTTTTTTTACACCACCCAATGAGTAAAACTGTTAGTTTGGTTGTTTCTGTAATATCTGCAGGCATTCTGTAATTATTTAAGGTTGTGGTAAATGTAGCCGATGCAAAGAAAATCAGAAATGTTTAACAAAATGTGGTCATGGTAGTTAAATATATCATAAGGCTGTTCATTTTCGAAGGATTTAAATATTTTCTTGTAATTAAAAAAAAAATTGAGCTTTTTTTATGGTTCCGTAGTCCGACAAGGAACCCTAATAGTTTCGCCATGTCCGTCTGTCTGTCCGTCCGCGGCCTAGCGCAAAGACCGGTGGTACTAGAAAGCTGTAATTTGGTGTGATACATATTTATCACGCCGACAAAGTTATACAATTTTGGAATTTTTTTTTTTTACTGTATGAAAAGTGGGGATGATTTTTTTTTTCGTCTACCCCATCATGTGGGGTATTGTTAAATTGGTCTTTGAAAAATATTGTGGATTTTCAATTTAGGGTTCCGTTTGCGAAATATTAAGCTTTAAAGCGCAAATTTTTGTCCGAGTCGGGTGTCCCCCCCTCTCCTGGCTAAACGGTTGATTGTAGAAACGTGAAATAATTCAGCACATATAATGAACTTAAAAGGGAAAGTATCACGGCTAAGTAGGATTTACTAGTTAATGAGTAATAGGCAACAAACTTAATAAATAAAATTTCGTATTTCGTAAAATCCATTGAAAATTACTTCAATGAAGTTGTTAGTTCTGTAAAGCAGAAAAAACCCCTCTTTCTACGGAACCTACATTGCCCGTGGCCCGACACGCACTTGGCCGGTTTTTTTGTCTAGAGTAGTCATGAGCAGGTGCACTGTCTGGTGCCCGCTTATTGTTATTTTTTGTTATGTGCTCATTTCAAATGAGGTTACATGGTTATTCAATTATTTATTGCCCAACATTGAGAAAACTTAATAGAGGCTAACAAATACAAAGGATTGTGGAAGTGTTTCATAACAAAAAGTGTATGGTAGCCATAGACCAAAATGGTAGCATAGGCAAAAAGTGTATGGCAGATGTGTGGGGCTCTATGTAACAAATTAATTGCAACCACACACTTGTGTTTCTGCTGTGATCTGAATGAGCCTATACCTTTCAGGCATACTATGGCTATAAGGATCTTGTATCAGACTTTTCTACCCACTTAAAAAAATCCATTTACTTTTTAAGTGGACATTCCACTCTATAGACTGAAGTGGTTCAGTTACAAACCTCCTTCTTCTTCTGTTTTTCCTTATTCTCCTTCTTCTTGTTGCTCCTGAGATCTTTGACATCAGTCAACTCCTCAGTGGGAGCATCTTCAACCACATCTCCGCCTCCCAGAGCTGCCTGCTCACGACGCTCAGCCTGAGGATGTTGACATGTGGTAGATTAACTCCTGAACTGCCCTCGTGGAACGCAATGTATAGGTGGCGCATAATAAGTTGGACACAGATCTGTGTTGCGGCAGACGAGTGGTTAATAATGGTTTGAAGATCAGGTACCTATATCGGACACCCTATGGGTCAATAGATAGGTGATTAAGATTAACATGTTAGCCCCAAAACCTGCGAGAGTTCTTGAGACTAGTGAATGTTGAAGGTTTGTCAAGGTTTTTGGGTACAGGCATGAGTTTATTATTATGTTAAGTTTCCTTAAAACCTTGAATTTTCTACTCTGCTACATTTAAGAAAGATTATTTTGATCTAAGTGGGTTTTTACACAGATGGGCTGAAGGTCTTGCAGTTTTTTTCATATGGATGGCTAGGTCCACTATTAAAAGACAATGAGTAATAGATTACAGAATTTTAAGCTTGTTTGTTCCAATAACAGTTACACAAGCAGTCTTTGATACTGACCTCCTTAAGTATGCGTTGCACTTCTTCAATCTGGGCCTGGAGTGCTTTGTCGGCTTCCTCATCCACCACGGGGCCCTGGATGCTCACAATCTTCACTTTCTCCTCTGCTGACTCCTCGACGGGCTGAGCATCCTCTACCTCGGCTTCCTTTACCTTCTTTTTGTTGTCCTTCTTCTTGGCAGGGCTTTCCTTCTCTTTCTTCTCTTCAGGGCTCTTTACAGTCTTCTTCTTCTCCTTCTTTGGCACTTCCTCCCAAAGACCGTCATCGAAGTCGGCGGGCTTCTCAGCCTCGCCCACATTCTTGGACTTCTTACCCTTCTTGGGCACCACAGCCTCTTTTTTCACTACCTTAGGCTCCGCGGGTTTCGGCTTTGTCCTCTCAGCCTCCTTCACTTCTTTTTTCTCCTTGGCGGGAGATTTTTTGGACTCTGACTTGGCCTTAGCATCCTCGTTCGCATTGCGGTTGGGCGAAGACTTCTGTGAATGAAAACAAATTGACGCGACACGTGAGCACGCTTGTTGACAGTCCCGGTTGTACTATTAGCATATGCTTGCAGGTTAAAAATAAAATGAGCTGTATTGTAACATATTGTTGCGATCGACGATGTGTTGTTATGTCGAAATGTGATAAATTACTGTCGCTCACCTTGTCCTTGGATTTCCTCTTGCCTTTGGCTGACTTCCGATCGTCGATCACTAAAGGTAATTTATCGAATTGCGGCGGTTCCGCCGAGTGAAACCCGAAAATAAATACCAGAGCTGCACAAATCAAGACTACAGCGACTGCGGCCACTGGATAGAGGATTTGCGCGTTCGAAACTTGTAAAATCTCCATTGTTGTTAAGGAATTATCCTAAATTTTAATTTCTCACATAAAAGTTAACGATAAGTTATGATAACGTTGACCAAATTAAATTCCCCGTGATAAAAGCAGACACGGCAACATGATGACGCGGCTGTGACGTGCCAAAAATTGCGATTTGCGAGATTTTTAATGTTGCCGATGAGAGATAACTAAAATCTACCACAAACATTAAAAATACAACAATTATGTAGTACCTACCGCATGAATAAAAGCGTTTACACGAAATTTAGACTTCGGCAACAAGATATGATGTCTGTGTTGTAAAGAATGCATAGGTAATTACTTTTTTCATACTTTCATAGGTACGTTCTTTTAGTCAACCTGACTAACAAGGGAACGGTAATGACAGTAGTTACCCGCCGCTTTCTGTTATCGCAAAAGTCCGTTCAATAAGTCAGTTTTACTTCTAGTTACTACTACTACTTTTTAAGAAAGCAAAAAACTGCTTCCAGAAGACACATTAAAAAGAGTTCGATGTCTTTTTAAAGGACCACGTAAACAGATATTGATCACATTGTTGCGGAATCACACTGGAGGTACCCCCTTACTAACAAAAAAATGATTGAAATCAGACAAAGTGGTAAAGAATTATCACAAAACAATAAAAAATATATGCAGTTGAAATGAGAACATCTTCTTTTTTAAGTCGGTTAAAAGCAGTTTCTAAGCAAGTGCTACTTGTTGTACTCCAATTAGTTACCTATTTAAATACAAAAACAGAGAGACAGACAGATTACAGAGAAATGGAAACAGCTACTAAATTTTTTCGTAGTCTGATTTCTCCCACATACACATTGGTAATATTTTATTAACATGAGAGCAAGTAGCGCTCCGTGTGGCGCCGGATTAAGAATAGCGTCACTCCATTTCCTTCCGTGGATGTCGTAGAAAGCGACTAAGGAAATCAATATCCAAGAGACGGGCAGCAGCGTCATCCTGAGATTCCAACCGCATACTGCGATCGCCAACCCGCCTGCCGAGCGTGGCGATTATGGCAAAACCCCTCATGGTTATGAAACCCGCGAAGGAGGCCTATGTCCTGCAGTGGGCGTCGAATGGCTGATGATGAAGTAGCGCTCGCTTAGAAACGGATTTTATATTCTTCTGTAATAATTCTAATAATCCTACGTGTAATAATTACAAGTACAATGCACGGTTTAGTATGACAATTCGATGTAAATAGCATAGCCGATTAAGCGGTACGCAATGTACCTACATTGCGTAGGTACATCATACAATAAAATTTAATAAATGCATTGTAGTTTTATGAAACGCGAACGAAGTTACTACATCTACAGTGTGTGAGTGAGTAAAGAAGTAGCGAGATTGGGTAGATATATCTGGAATATAATGCGCCATCACTTGACCACTCGTACTTGCGTAGATACTAAACATCCGTTGCCGGGTTTTCGGAAAAATTTTTAGCACTGATTTTAGACAAACTGCAATATATTATTATGAATCGTCGGAAAATACGCGAATACAAATAGCCAAGTGAAGCACCAGCATAACACAGATTATATTGTGTCTCGCACCATAATTATGATATCTCACTCCAGATTTGCCAGTCTATACGGTATCCCTTTAATAAGTTTAAGACATTCAACCATTGCCCAGTTAAGTTATACATACTTTACACAAAATAAAGCCGTCGTTTGAATTGCCCGCCTTAAGCATAAAAATTTTGCAATTCGCTGATGTGCTGTCAACTTAGTTTGACAGCACATCAACTTTTACCTTCATGCATTCTACTCGGATACATTACGGGTGACTATGCAACTAAATCTAACATAGGGTATGTACTGTATTCATTAACGTCATGGGCGACTTTCCAACTACAACGTAATGGTTGTTGATCGTATAGTCGGCAGCACGTCAACCATTTTTAGTAACTCAATAGAGTGCATGTCGTTGATGTGTTTTTGACTGTACTATAGAGAGAAATGTCGATGTACAGTCGACAGCAGGTCAACCTTTACGTAACTGAGTAGGGTGCACGCGTATAAAGGTTCATGTACTGTCGACTGTACAGCATATCAACACTCCATTCAGTTACATTACGGGGGTCACAAACCCAGAGAAATTATTCCTCAGAGCGTTTGTGTTCTATGGGCCTTACATAATATTATTATTAATTCAACTAACTGGTAGATTTACAGAATTTTATGGTAACCCTAAATAGTTGCGTTCTAAAATCAAGAATAACCTCCGATTAGTTCATTAATAATTAATAACATTCGGTGTGCCCTCCTCTCAGATTAGTAATTGATTCTGAGGCCTTGCTATTTAAAAAAAATAATGGTTTAGAAACACTGTATAGGCTGTATGGATCATGCTGTTGCTACTTCCTAGCTTAACAAAAAAATAATATATTAACCTAACCTCCACAGACTATATAGAGATTAGTGATGTGAACCGATTACAATTTTAAACACCGGTTTAAACCGATTAGTAATGAACAAAAACGGGTATTTCAAGGTTTTTTGTTTTAAAAAAAAAACAAGTACTTGATTTTAAGTTTAGTTTTTATTTTCCAATAATTAGGTACAATTAAAATCACAAATAAGAAAGTGGTCATCAAAGAAACAAGTCAACCAAAAACCTTGAATTTTACACATTGCCTGTTTCTAACAAATCATAGTTCTGATTTATGAAACAGATTTGGTCCACAGCATCTGCTTGTAGACTGCTCCGTCTAGAGGATAATACATATCCTGATTTAGAGAACATCCTCTCCGAAGGTACTGATGTCGCTGGTATGGCCAAATATTTAAGCGCTATAGTATTTAATGGTGCCATATTTTTGTTGATGGACCAAAAAGCTCCTGCACTTTTAGCTGCTTTTGTGATGTCGGCTTCTTCACTTTGTGGTTGTGGATCCTCTGTATACATTCGTAAAATATTAACTGCAGAAGCAGTTGAATTAGTAATGGGGTTTCTTTGTTTCAAGAAGTCTAGCAATCCAGGCTTTTTTTCTGCGCTACTACTTGGCTGCTCCGAAGTCGATGGCACAGAGTTATCGACGGAATCTTTTAAGTTATGGGATAGTTCTTTTCTTACTAACTCCTTCGCCGACAGCAAGTTCTTCGAATGGCGAAATCCTGTTCTTAATGCTGGATGCAAATAAGTAGATATTTGGGATACGGTTCTTGTCTCATATGCCAGGAGTCTGCTACTTATGTTTCGCCTCACTGATGAGTGAAACATCTTGCCAATGTCTGTTGTCAGGGAAACTTCGATAGTGTTCAGCTTTTCAAATAGTCCACATATTAACGGAATGACTAGTGAACTAGTCGGATACTGATCAGCGCTAACGTGTTTTGTAGCTTCTTCGAATATTTCCAAAATGCTGATAACTTCTCTACCTCCTTCTTCTTCGGAAGCAGTTAAGTAGTCCCGTGCCTGAGCCAATTTCCTACACACCAATGCGAGAACGTCACTTACTTGAAGTATTCTCTTCATCATGTAGAATGTGCTGTTCCATCGAGTATACACTTCTTGTATCAATTTCAAAGGGGTAGAATCGGGGTTTCTTTCTTTCTGGGCTAATTTAAGTGCTCGCCACCGTACAGAGGACTTTTAAAAAATTTTTACAATGGCTTTGCATTTGTTAGTTATGTCCTCCACCTGAGAAACTTTCATAGAATCGTCCAATGTCAAATTGAGCGTGTGCGCAAAACAAGGCATGTGCCGTATTCCCAGCAGTTCACACATCTTCACCATGTTCGTACCATTATCAGTGACAATAGCAGAGATTTTCTCTAATATTTTCCACTCGGTTAATAAATCCCTCATAATTTTAGCTACATTTTCGCTTGTGTGTGAAGTTGTAACATCACATGTAGTTAATACGTAGCTTTTTAGTATGCTTTGGAAAAAAAATGTACTGTGACAGTAAGGAAAGAATCCATGTTTTGATTGGACCACGTATCAGCGGTTAGTGCAACATTCTGAATTTTTCAAGCATGCTAGCAAGTTGTAACTTTGCACACTGGTAAAGTTCTGGCATTAGGTCGTACCTGATCTTCTGTCTTCTTGGTCATCCTAAAACCCTTGTCTTCAACAATTGAGTATGGTTGAAAGTCCGTGGCGATCATTAAAGTCAAATATTTATCAATTTTCTTTTTGTTGCTTGCTGCGGTAATTTTCAAAGTAGTTTGAAATATGGGGCACGGAGTCTCCGTTGGTTTATTGTCTTGTAGTTGTACCTGTAGATACTCCCTATGCCAGTGTGTCACCTACTTCACCTCGATCCACCTCAACAATAGCCTGCGGATGATTTCTCTTGATATGAGCCAACATGTTCGAGGTTCCTCCTCCAACTTTTATAACTTTAGCACATTACTTACACTTTGCATTATCATTGTCTATCTTTTCAAAATAATTTCTCGTGATTGATTTTCCTTTTACTTTAGGAAATTTTTTGTTTCCGCAAACTAACAAATTAGTCAACTCCAAAAAAGGAAATTCCTAAGTGAAGTTAGTTGCATGTTAAAACGGGTTTTCACTAGCACCATAGACAACTTTTTTTTTTTTAGTTCGTCCCGCAAGGAACCGGCTAAGGTCTTAGACCATGCTGCCACGTCTTTGGTTTTTGTTCTTCCTTATGAGCCATAGACAACTTTTAAACGGAACATAGTGCTGGGAAGTGATTGTAATCGGTTTTTTTAAATAAAAACCGGTGATTATCGGTTTTATCTAAAACCGATTTTTTTAAGGTTTTAATTAAACCGGTCACATCACTAATAGAGATACTACTTTCCACAGAGTACTTACTGCTACTTACTTTACTAACCTCTAAACGCAACTCACGAACTCAATACACCTTCCAAAAGTTCCAAGCCTTTCAGAAATGGCTGGCGGCAAGAAGAAAAAGCCAGGGCACAGGAGACATAAAAAAAATAAGAACAAGAAAGAGAACGATGTCGAAAAACCCTTAAATACTGAAGAACCTGCTGATCAGTTTGGCGATGAGGATCAAGAATTGGCGGGAGATTTCCAAGGAGACTCTGAACGCATTGCCAGCAAGCGAGCGCACGATGACGACGACACTGATGTGGAGGATAAACCTGAGAGGAAGAAAAAGAAGAAGCCAAAAATTCAAGTACAGTCCACCGAAGGCAACAAAAAGGGGAAAAAGTCCATCAGACAAATGAAGAGAGAGAAGTATCTACAGCGACAAGCAGAGGCAGAAGCTGCCCAAAAGAATGAACTGAAATCAGAATGTCTCACTTACATTTCACAATGGGAGCATGACAGGTCTAGTTGGAAGTTCATGAAAGCCAAACAAGTGTGGCTCACTAAAAACAAGTTCTCAGCAAGCCTTGTGCCAGATGCCTCCTGGCCAATTCTCTTAAAATACTTTGAATCTGCAAAAGGAAATGTCCGTACAACTTTGCTAGGAGATGCCAACAAGGTTATCAAGCAGATGGACGAGTGGACCGAGAAAAATGGAGCTACCAAGGAAGCAGCAGAGGATGACGAAGATGTAGAAACAGATATTACTAAACCTAAAGAAACAGCCTACAAAAGAGCTAGAGACTTAATACAATGTTTACAAGAGTAATACATGGTTGTTTCCTTCTATAAACTGGTTTAATTAACTAACAGTACTAATTTAAATACATGATGTGGCGTGGTAACAACATAAAAAAAAAATTTAGAATAATTTATGCTTTAGCTTCAGCCTGAGTTTCCTCAGTGGAGAACTTATGGATCCACTTGCGCAGTTTATCAGCGTCTTGCAGGCCAACCAAGCGTTGTTGGACCTTTCCATTCTTGATAGCAATCAGCACTGGTACGGAGCTCACTTCGTAGTCGAGGGCCAAGTCAGTTTGTTCGTCAATGTCTACCTTTGCCAGGCGGACTTTACCTTTACTTTCAGAGATAATTGATTCCAGCCTAGGGGTCAGTAGTTTACAGGGATTGCACCATCTATGGAAGATTATTTGGAATATGTAATGTAAGTATTTTACAGTCGAGTAGGTATACGTTGTAATGATACTCACGTCGCAAAGAAGTCAACCACAACAGGTACTTTGCTGTTTAGAACCTTTTCTTTGAAATCAGCTGTGTTCTGGATCTTTACAATGTCATCCTTCTCCACGGAAAAATGACGAACTACATTAGAGCTTTTTACATTCAGGGCATTTCTCAAGACGGAGTTTGTAACGGTTCTCGCCAGCATCTTGATATTTTTAAACAATTTGCACTCGGTCGGATTTTTAAAGATTTTTCACCAAAATTGATGAAAAACTACTCTTATCTGTCAATAGAATGACCATAGAGTATCGACGGCGTTCGTTTCAGCGTCCGTCCGTCCGACTCCAAAGTACCTACATTTTTTATACTTTTAATTAACTTTATCAGATAAAAAGTGATCTTTGCCCGATGATACGAGATTCAATATCATGAAAAATTATAGGACGTGCGTGGGTGCTTGCACAGCCGTGGGGCACTTAGGAAAGACGTGGGACGAGGGCGGGGATAAATACGAAGCGTCATCATGCCATTCATGGATGGATAGTATAGTACATAGCCCACACAAATAAGACGGGGCGAGGACGCGAACTTTATGCAACGCGTCGCGTCTTTTCCGCACCCTCGTCCCACGTCTTCCTATGCGCCTCAGGCAGCACGCTACACATTTTTGGTTCTAAAGATTCACAGACCATTGTTTGGATGGTCGTGTCCTCGTCATTGGGTTTGGCCTTACTGTTTTCTCAGCGCAGAATATTAAAACATTTTTTAGTGAACAAAGCATTGAAATTCAATGGTCCAAGTTATCCATTATTGTACTACACTACATCTGCTTGCAATCCATTGGATAACATACCTACCTACGTCAGCATCCGTTTCATCTAATCCCTGTTCAACATTTCTGATGTTAATCAAATCAATCAAAGAAAACAAGTTCTTTCTAGTGTTACTAAAAAAATCGATAGTTTTGTAATCGATTGTCGAACTACACGATAAATAGGACAATCGAAGGTATCGATGCTATCGATAGTCTATTCGATATTAAAGAGCAATACTATCGATACTATCGATAGTTCATTGGTTGGTAGCGATATTATTGCTGTTGCTGTTTACCGATAGTATTGCAGTAGAAGAGACATCGATAGTATCCATGGTCTCGATAGAATCGATTGACTATTGATATTATCGTGTTTTTTTTCAACTATCGAAAGGCTATCGATAGACAATCGATATTGGCCTATCGAGCGTCAACACTAGTTCTTTCCTTTCGAGTTTTTGCTTTTGGTTGGCGTTTTGAGGTTATATTGCCAACAAACAAGAGAACTTTTGATGAATAATAAACTAGAGCACAACAAAATGTATTCAAGTGACGATTATAACGAGGTAGCAAAGTGCCACTTGACTTGCGTGTGCATATATTGCGTGTTTTATAGATAACCTTAAACTTTCATGTTCCCTTACTTTTTAGGGAGGATACGAATCCTATGGTGACTATGAGCCACACACGGGTGATCCTCAGTACGATCTGGACCATGATAGATCTTACTACAAGATGCCAGAAATGGTAAGTACAAAATAAATATTTACATCTCACTTTGACTTATTTTTACTATTATAAACCCGAATGAATCGCTATAAACAAGTGTGCCGCTGTTTTCAGGTCAAGAAGTTTCTCGTGTACTTCCGCAACATGATCAACGAGGGTGTGACATACGACATTCAGAACTTGTATGAGAACACTTTCCCAAAACTCACAGAGCAGTATTTTGAAAACACTCCTTGGCCTGATGAGAATGAAGTCGCGCCTCTGGTTGATAACGATCATGTAAGTAGAAGTTAAATAACTCCTACTAATAATAAATAATAATTGCTGTACATAGTTTTTACACATTCTTTACATGCTTACAGCATTCTTTGATTTTAAGGGTTGTGGTGGATAGCAGTGCTACCTAAGTTGCAGATAGTTTTAATAAATAAATACAGATTTATTTATTAAAACTGCAACTATCTGCAACTTAGGATCCCGATTATCCGGACGGACTCATGTCACAACTCTAATTTCTGAATTAAAAATATCTTGACCAATCAAATATAAGTTACGAATTTATTCCCGCTTCTGAATTACTTTTAATGCTCTTACTTTACCCGCATAAGTGTATTCAAAGAGTGACAAAAATACGATAGTAATGACCCTTGTTTACAAATATTGACTGATGAAGAAATCTTTGAGTTGTATGGTACTAAGAGAGAAGAGGAGGAAGAAGAAGAAATTGGGATGTATCTCAAGTACCATTTCATGTCGAAGCTTTTGAAGCCCTAGATGTTCCATTTTGTGGTTTGAAAGAAAGGATGAATTGGATATTAGACAGTTGTTTCCATTTAAATGGTTTGAATGACAATGAATTGGATCTTATACTGTTGTTACAACTGATGTGGATCAGGGACTTGGCTGCAATGAACAGAGGTGATTCTTATATCAAAGATAGATAACTAGATATTGTCTAAACGACATACGTAATACTCATTACATAATAAATAGATCATAGAATACTTTAAAATATGATTAATATTTTAATGTTGTTAGATTTGACTTTGAAATCGATTATCTGGATCTTCGCTTATACGGACTACACCCAGTTTTAATTGATCTGGATAATGGTTATCCTACTGTATTTAAAAAAATTTATTGTAGTCGTGGTAGTTTGAAAGTTAAGTTAGTTCTATATTCACTTCAATAATAAATAATTAAATTAAATATTCAAATGACTAAAGTTTTTTTTCTGTACAATTTTTGCCGTTTTTTGCTCGATATTCATAACGGCAACAGGTAGACGCTTGAAATATTCACAGAATATTTAGTTCTATATTCACTTCGGAGATGTCCGGCGTCGGTGCCGGTGCCGTACCGGTGAGTGGAAAAACGCTCGATGGGTGACAACACGAAATTTAGGTATACCAGGCTTCATAAAAAAATGTTAGATACTCTTTGGCAACATTCATGGTGATATGACCCGTCAGCATCTGGCCACACTGTAATAAGGGCTTAACTAACCTTCTAGGTATTCATGATCCTGTACAAAGAGCTGTACTACCGCGACATCTACGCACGCGTGCCCGGCGGCCCGAAGCCGGAGCAGCGCTTTCACTCTTTCTACAACTATTGCGACCTGTTCAACTACATCCTGTCGGCCGAGACGCCCGTCCCTCTGGAGCTGCCCGACCAGTGGCTCTGGGAGCTCATCGACGAGTTCGTCTACCAGTTTCAGTCTTTCGCGCAGTACAGGTAATAATATAACATCCACGCAATAGAATCACTAGTTTTGGTGGAAATGGGGAGTTCTGTAACTGTCTGCTGAGTTGGATAATCCATCTTAATGTTTCGAGCAGACAAGGAAACCATAAACATGGTAAACACCCACACTCAGGCATTTCATACAAAATATACAGCGGCCGCTGATGGAACTAAACCCACATCCTCTGTGTCAGGAGACAGGTACTTAACTGCTACGCGTAAGAGTGAAACCTGTCTTCTCTTCAACAATATCCCTTTGGCCGAGGCTAGTGGCACTGGGAGCTTATTGACAATGACTAGTTTCATTTGTTTGGTAAAGGTGAAGAATGGCACTTAACTAATACTCTATTACCTACAAGAACTAGAAAAAAATCCATAAGCATGCGGCAAATTAGCCAAAACTCTAATATGCTTTACCATGTCTTGATTGATTCCTTCGTCTGTGACAGGTCCCGCACGTCGAAGCTGAGCCAGGCCGAGATCGATGCGCTCAACACTGAGAACAAGGCGTGGAATGTCCTTTGCATCCTCAATGTGCTGCATTCGCTTGTTGACAAGTCCAACATCAAGCGGCAACTCGAGGTGAGAAAAGTACTACTGCTGCCTGATGGATATATGATTTTACCAAGGGGCGCCCCTGTCCGATGGACCTGGCCTAATAATACAACACTCTTATAAAACTGTTAAAACATTTAGAAGAGCTCTTTTTTGTTCGGTCAGTGATGTAAAATTACCTGTAAATCTAGACATTAGAGTAGAGTCGAGCCGAAACGCGCCAATTGCATAGAATTTTTGTCGTGGTTGATGCGGCGCGTCGAAGTCGAAGATGTAGGCACACGAATCATAAGGCTAAAATGGAGATGGGGCATTTGGTTAAACGGGAAGACGGTCGGTGGGCAAAGATAGCCACTGAGTGGTGGCCAAGAACGGGTCGACGGGCGGTTGGCAGAGATAGCCACTGAGCGGTTGGCAGACCATCAGCCCGGTGGGCCGACGACATTGTGAAAGCGGCTGGGTACCATTGGACGAGACTGGCAAGGGACCGGATGGGTTGGCGTGAAAGAGAAGAGGCCATAGACAGATTCGTTTTGACAAAAATTCCCGCTTGTCGCGAAACTAAATCGTGATGATGGGTTGACGATCTTTGGTAAGACTAATTTTACGCCACTAATTTCGTAATATTTCGTTCGGCTTTACCCTTTTTAGGTATACGCAACTGGCGGCGACCCCGACTCGGTGGCCGGCGAGTTCGGCCGGCACTCGCTCTACAAGATGCTCGGCTACTTCTCGCTGGTCGGGCTGCTGCGCCTCCACTCGCTTCTGGGAGACTACTATCAGGCTATCAAGGTAGGCTGTTCAACATTAATTACGTTTACCAACTGTCGTGACCTAACAATAGATGATAGAGTAATCGGTCGATGGATCGGTAGGTCGATCGATCGAGTGAGTGATTGATTGATTGATTTGATTGGATCTTTTATGTTCGACGAACATACAATAAACTGAAAGAATAGCATGGTGTATTGTTAACTGCGAACTGTAGCTTATTAGTGTTACAGTTTTGTAACTTACTCACATAAAAATTAAAAATATTAGTTTTTAATAACTTAAGTAGCTTACATTTTCTGGTGGCACCCACACAGGGATGTGTCGTGTATCGTGAAAGCCATTTAGGTTTATTAAATTATTGGAAATGTTACTTATAACTAAATTAAATTATTAAACAATGCAACTTAGTTCTTATCTACATTAAATTTACATTATATACGGCAGCCGTGCTATAATAATAGACGAGGACTCAGCATTTGTCTACGCTTACAGTCTTGCGTCTCTTTATAGCCTACAGAATTTTTGCCTTACCATCTTGCTTACATCTTCGCCTGCTATGTGCTATTAGGACATAAAAACAAAGCGGAGCTCTAAATACTTTCCTTTCACATCCTTTTTCTGGTCCACTCCATAAAAAAAAATTAACTTCACCCGCCAGGTCCTGGAAAACATCGAGTTGCACAAGAAGTCGCAATACTCGCACGTGCCCGCATGCCAGATCTCCACCTCCTACTACGTGGGGTTCGCCTATATGATGATGAGGCGCTATGCGGACGCAATCCGCACTCTCTCCTCCGCGCTCCTCTACATGCAGCGCACTAAGCAACTCTTCTCCTCAAAGTAGGTTCAGTTTAGGTAGTCTAGTCTAGACTGAATTAACAGACAGTCTGATTGAGGCTAATGATTTTTCGCCCTGCAGATAAATAAATAAATTCAAATTTCACCCTGGCTTGCACACTCGTCTACACAGAGAGAGAGATAACATTATTATTATTACTAATATATATAGCTGCATTATTTCATTGCATTGTCACCAGCTGTAGCAGCAGATATTCTCTTTTGAATAGATTGAGTCTAGACTGAACTGACTGCGAAGCTTAGACGGGATTGTTTGCGAGTAGGATGGGTCTGCAGGGTGATTCGGCGCTAAACAGACGCGATCCCTAGTCTTTCCTCCGCGATCCTCTAAAAGCAAAGCAAAAAATCGCTGACTGATTGAAATTATTAATGTAAATAATATTAGTCAGACGAACATTTACACAAACATTCGTAAACTAACGCCGGTATCCCGGAGGAGTAAGCGGAGATCAAGGTTTGCTACGATTATGACAAATGTCTTGTCCCCAGGTCTTACCAGAATGACCAAATCAACAAGCAGACGGAGCAGATGTACCACCTGCTGGCGATCTGCCTGGTGCTGCATCCGCAATGCGTCGACGAGTCCATCCAGCAGGTGAGTGTGAAACACAAAATAAGGGCACATTTTTATTTATTTATTTTATTACATCTACCAACACTTTTTGTATCTTCACATCATCATCATTCAGCCACAAGACGTCCACTGCTGGACATAGGCCTCCTCCATGGATTTCCAAAAAGACCGGTTGGAAGCGGCCTGCATCCAGCGCCTTCCTGCCACTTGGATGAGGTCATCTGTCCATCTTGTGGTTGGTCGTCCTACGCTGCGCTTACCGATATGTGGTCTCCATTCGAGAACTTTTCGGCCCCATCGGCCATCAGTTCTGCGTGCTATGTATCTTCACATGCTTAACAGTAACTTATATCTAGGCTAAGTCTTGAATTCTTGATACAAAAACTAATTGAAGGTAAACACCACATGCATTACTTTTCAAAACTTAACATGGAGTATCATATTTATATAATATGTAGGTATGTAAGAATAAAACTATAAGAAAAAGCCAAAAAGGGCCGAGCACACATTTTATTCCAAATGTTAGGGAACTCCAATCAAATGGTCACAAATTTTGTCATTAATCAGATCAAAACTACCGCTGTAATGATTTGCTAATTTGCAGAGTCTAGGAATAGCAGAGTTAGCTCCGAGAACCGAACGACGCAAGGGAGGGCATAGAAGTGTCATGGGATTTCGGGTGTAATTTCGGAATACTTAAGGTGGAATTGTTCAAGTAAAAGACGATAGTTTAAGTCTTTTAAGATATTATGCAGGAATTTAAGATCGAGAAAATCTAATCTTTTAGAGTTAGGCGATATGCCGAAATGTCTTAACCTTTGATAATAGGCCCTCAGTTTCTTATCTAAACCAACAGAGTAAGACTGAAGTGCCACATAAACCTCTTTTGTATCCTCTCTATTCGTAGCATATGTAATGCATAGTGCGGGCGCCAAACCACACTGCAATACTCTGGAGTACTGGAGTGCTCCGAACCAAACTGTTATAAAGGAGTATTTTTGTTTTTGTGTTCCTAAATACCTACCTTACAGTTTCTTATCACGAACCCCAACATTCGTGATGCTTTCTTACTATATTGGCAATCTGTGGTACAAATATTAATTTACTGTCAAACAGAACTCCTAAATCCCTGATTACGTCTGTCTTTTGTAGCTCAATACCATCTATGGAATACTGAAATAGCGTCAGATTTTTCTTGCGCGTAAATGTGACTTGTGAGCACTTTTTAGGGTTATGTTGCATTCCATTAATATTAAACCATTCGCTTAGCCTAACCAGATCATGTTGCAGTAGATCAGGATCTTTACTAGATTGTATCACGCGTAATATTTTTAAGTCGTCAGCATACAAGAATAGAGAAGAAATTTTGAAGCATTTGGGTATGACATTTATAAACAAATTGAAAAAGATTCGGCCTAACCTAACCTCGTGTACACCGGAAACAATGACATGTTGATCAGATTCGAAACCATTAACGACTATAAAAGGATCTATTTCCTAGGTATGATTCTATCCATTTCAGCATCGATCCCGTAAAGCCCAAGCAGGATAGTTTCTGTATTAGTACACAGTGTAGAACTCTGTCAAATGCCGTATGTACAGAAATCTGTATATATAACATCCACTTGACTTTTTAGATCTAAGGCTTCAACCACTGTGTTTTCGAAGGTAACGAGGTTGGTAAGTGTTGAACTCGCAGCCAGAAAACCATGCTGATGGTTATTAAATATTTGCTTGCAATATGATTGCAAGTAGGGGCAGATCAAAGATTCAAAAACTTTACCAAAAATGCACAGCTAAACTGCTAAAGTGTCATTACAATCATCATCATCATCATTCAGCCACAAGAAGTCCACTGCTGGACATAGGCCTCCTCCATGGATTTCCAAAAAGGCTAGTCCCGAAACCAGAAGACGCCGGTTCGAGCCTGTCTCCAGGCCGATTATTTTTTCCACTTTTCGTCGATGGTATCTAAATATAATTTCGAAAAAAAAAAAACACGATTAACCAAAAAATAATAATACCGAGCCAAGCTCGGTCATCCAGGTACTGTTTGAAATAATAAAATTTAAATTGTGGCCTAAAATCATGTTCGCCTACGTAATCCACGGGGTAAACACAAAATCGGCCATAATGATACTCTGTTTTGCTGGCCCCTTTGACCCTGATGAGGGATAACTCTTGTTAACCCGTTTTGATAAAATTGTGGCCATGCCTCAGATTTTGTAACCGTCCCTTGTAACACTTCCCTTTCATCCGCAGGTTCTCCGCGAGAAGAACTACCACGAGAAGATGTTTAAGATGCAGTACGGTGACCTGGGCGAATTCGAAAGCTGCTTCACGTTCGCTTGTCCCAAGTTCCTTTCCCCGTGCCCGCCGCCCATCGAGCCCGGCTCCAACTATGGCCGCGACGCCGTTAAGCACCAGACTCAGGTCTTCATGGACGAGGTAAGCTCCGATGTAATCTATCGTCCCCTGTACGCCTGGCGCCGAATGGGCAATAATCAGCGAGCTCTTCACGCTGCTCGGCAAATCCTTTCACTACGAAGGCGAACCCCGCTTTCCATCGATACGCTAAGAAGAATATCTTTCGTCCTATAGATCTATGGCTGTATCATAGTTGGAAGTGTAAACAACTCTGATGCTGTCTCGACCCAGGCAGTCCTTCTCCTCCAAGTAATTTGAATTAAGTATGTTGGGTCTAGACTGAACTGACTTGCAAGCAGAAAGATAATGCTAGTGGAGATTGTCAATAGCTCAGATGCTATCTAGCACCAGGCTGGTCTTCTCCTACTGGGTAGGTTGAGTCTAGACTGAACTAATTGCTTGTGGGTTTAGTCCAGACTGAACCGTCTTGCAGTCACAAGTTGAATCTAGATTCCGCAATAAGGTTCACGGCTTGTCAAACTTCCTTCAGTGAAGACCTGAGTGCTTGACGGCTTGAAGGCAATCGCAGGTGTCCATGGACGAGGTAACAGATCAAGGGTTGTGAAGATTACTCCATTTTTGGCACTCTTCGTAAATTTGGGCGAAGGCTTAGCTCGATAATAAAATTACAGATATTTTAAATATATTTTTGTTTTCGACGAGTTCTAAATTTTCGTAATTTTGTTACAAACTCTCCACATATTATCAATAGCACAATAATTTGTTCATAATAATTGAAAATGTTACTACAACGTGCGAGCATCCGTCTTGGACGCCAGACGTATCCGCATCCTTGACATATCTTTCAAATCATCATCATCATCAGCCATTTGACGCCCACTGCAGGACAAAGGCCTCCCTCATGGTTTTCCTGACCATGAAGGGTTTTGCCATAATCGCCACGCTTGGCAGGCGGGTTGGCAATCGCAGTATGCTGTTGGAATCTCAGGAAGACGCTGCTGCCTGTCTCCTGATAATGTATTTCCTTAGTCGCCTTCTACGACATCCACGGAAGGAAATTGAGTGACGCTATTTTTAATCCGGCGCTACACGGAATCTTTCAAATATTGCTAATGATATTGCTTGTATCCGCGGTGGGCACGTGTGGTAATTAAAATCAATTTTTTAGGGTTCCGTACCCGAAGGGTGCCAAACGAGACCCTATTACTAAGACTTCACTGTCCGTCTGTCTGTCACCAGCCTGTATTTCATGAACCGTGATAGCTAGGCAGTTGAATTTCACAGATGATGTATTTCTGTTGCCGCTATAATAACAAATACTAAAAACAAAATAAAATAAATATTTAAGGGGGGTTCCCATACAACCGTTTTTTGCTCGATATTAATAACGGTATTGACGCTTGAAATATTCACAGAATATTTAGTTCTATATTAGCTTCAAAAATAAATAATTAAATTAAAATAAACGAAATATTTAAGGGGGGCTCGCATACAACAAACGTGTTCTTTTGCCGTTTTTCTCGATCTTTGTGTCTAATGTTGTATAGAAAATGGTAGGGAACTCTTGGTGCGCGAGTCCGACTCGCACTTGGCCGGTTTTTTAAAAAATGCTAGAAAATCAGCCCACGCTTGACCCTCAAAATATCCCCTCCGCAGGTGCGCCAGCAGAAGATGCTGCCCACGATCCGCTCCTACCTGAAACTGTACACCACCCTGCCGCTGGCCAAGCTTGCCGCTTTTATGTCGGCGGCGCGCGGCGGCGACCGCGACGCGGCGCGGGAACACGCGGCGCTAGCCATCCACCTGCTCTGCTTTAAGCACAAAATGAAGAACGTGGTCTGGAGCAAGGGGCCCAGCGGCCTCGACGGGAAGTTCCAGAGCGGCTCCGAGGTTAGTCCATGACGTGGAACACATTCGTAAATAAGGCGGCATGCGCCAACATGGGCGGACTTTCCTTAGTTACCCTCCGGCCAACTAGGTCCAGTCCTATGGAGGCCCGATATTAGGGGCGGCCAATCGGCAAGTGGACCCAGAATGTTGAGTTACTGCATAATGCTTTGGGGTTCGGTGTAATAGACCGTCGCTTTTCAGGGGTCTGTGGTTGGTGGGGTTGTTTTATTCATAGCACACAGTCAGGCAATATTAATTCTTATCCCGTAACTGGGCACTTGCCCCGTTTTTCACTGTACACACAGTGAAGCGGACGCCGCGCGCCAGACGCGTCATTATCTGCGTCTGAATATATACTCATGTCATGATATAGTGACTGTGCAGACGATAAATGTTTAAGAAATTGCCAGACCACTCTATATATCAAATAAAATTAACGAAATGTAAGATAGTATAAATTCATTATACGTAATATGCCTCCTAATCTACGCCTATTTTCATAAGAACTTTTCTTCATTGCATTACACAGTGAGCAGAAAGACACATTAGTGTTGATAAAAAAAACGGTTGTAAAGTTGTACTGGTTTGTAATTTAACATCCTCAAAAAAATTCAATTATTCTCGTATGTACACCCTGTATAATGATGGACTTCTTTGAGTTTCTGCTAACGCCGGCTTCTTCTACTTCGGGAAAAACATTCACTATGTTGTTTTACATTTTTGTGGGTGGAACGGCCAGTAAGGGACGTCCCAGGCGGACATACTTCGACCAAATAGAGGATGTATTAGCAAAGGGCAAGATAAAAAGTGCCCGTATTAATTCTAACACAAGTCCTAAATCCAAATCACCAAAAACCTGTTATAAACAGAGTATGCGAATAACCATGTTATTCGCATACTCTGTGCCATTAAAATATTGTTTTTTTAATGAACATTTTTGTGTTATCTTAAATATTTTCTATTTTGTTCTGCAGTTGGACTTCTACATCGATAACGACATGATCCACATTGCGGACACGAAGGTCGCGCACCGCTATGGCGACTTTTTCATCCGCAAGATCCTCAAGTTCGAGGAGCTCAACCGGAAGCTCCATCACATCAAAATTTAAGCAAATCTGACTTTAAAAACCTCGACCATAGAGTCTGGGGTAACGTTTATCTAACATCAAGATTTTGTAAGCAACCTTATATCATAATTACTATCAATAAATTTTACAAAAATGTTATGCTTGTTTCCTTTTACAGAGACCCATCCAAATTAAATGCTCTTAGCACGATGTGCCGTGTGGCGCCGGATTAAGAATAGCGTCACTCCATTTCTTCCGTCTTCCTGAGATTCCAACCTCATACTGCCATCGCCAACCCGCCTGCCATACATACATAAACTCACGCCTGTATCCCAGAGGGGTAGGCAGAGACCAGGGACTGCCACTTGCTACGATCCTGACAGATCACTTTCGCTTCCTCAACATTCATTAGTCGTTGCATGCACGCACGCCGGTTTCGGGTACTTTTTATCTTGCCCTTTGCTAATACATCCCCTATTTGGTCGAAGTATGTCCGTCTGGGTCGTCCCTTACCGGCCCTTCCATTCACATTCGCTCGATATCGATTGTTTTGTCAATCTTTCTTCCTTTATCCTCTCCACATGTCCAAACCAACGCAACATTCCTTTCTCAATTCTAGTCACTACATCCTCTTTCAGTCCACAACGTTCTCTAATCACACTATTGCGTATCATGTCATTCAAAGTAACACCAGACATACTTCTCAAGGACCTCATTTCTACTGCATTAATCCTACTTTCTTGCTTCTTTTGCCATACCCAAGTCTCGCTAGCATACATAAGTGTTGGGACCAGCACTCCATTATGGATAGCCAATCTAGCTCTTCTGGAGATGTTTTGGCCACTCACAAAGGAGTGCAATGAACCGTTTACACCATTTCCTGCTTTTACTCTTCTTTCTAAATATATCACCTTCACACTTGCCATCCCTGGTAAAGAGGCTCCCCAAATAGATAAATTCTTTCACTTGTTCCACCCTTTCACCTCTAATCCTTATCTTGCACTCGGTCATTTATTCCTTTCCTTTTAAACGCCTCATCCATTACTGCTACTTGTGTCTGCAGGTCTTCAACCGACGATGCGAACAAAACCTGATCGTCGGCGTATAACAAGCATTTGACCAGTAGCTCACCTATCCTTATCCCAAAGTTATTCTCTTTCAAATCAGTCAGGCAACTGTCCATGAATAAGTTGAACAACCAGGGGGAAGCGACACATCCTTGTCTCACACCCCTGCGGATGCTAAACCAGTCAGTATACGCCCCATTTATTCTAACGCAAGCACTGGAGTCTTCATAGAGAGACTTCAGAGCTCGCAGCAAGACGCTGTCCACCCCATACACGGACAGTACCGACCACAGATCATTCCTCACCACTCTATCATAAGCCTTCTCCAAGTCGACGAAAGCGTGGCGATTATGGCAAAACCCCTCATGGTTATGAAAACCACGAAGAAGGCCTGCAGTGGGCGTCACGGCTGATGATGATGATGAAGCACGATGACTGTGCCGGCAAGTATATCAATGAAGTCAGTAATCTGCCAGTTAAGTTCGTTATTAGTTTTATCTTACCCAAAGGGTAAGAGACCCTATTACTAAGACTCTGCTGTCCGTCCGTCACCAGCCTGTATCTCATGAACCGTGATAGTTAGACAGTTGAAATTTTCACAGGTGATGTATTTCTGTTGCCGCTATAACAATAAATACTAAAAACAGAACAAAAGAAATATTTAAGGGTTCCCATACAACCGTTTTTTGCTCGATGTTAATAACGGCAAGAGACGCTTGAAATATTCACAGAATATTTAGTTCTACATTTGCGGATGGTACAATGGTACGGAACCCTTCGTGCGCGAGTTCAACTGGCACTTGGCCGGTTTTCTTTCGTAAACTACTTTTGTGCCCCACTGCTGAGCAAAGGTCTCCCCCATTCGGGAGGTCGTGGGTTCGAATCCCGGCATGCACCAATGACTTTGTTTTCTGTTACGTACGTTAGGAAAACATCGTGTTTATATACCTTAGCACTTGTTTCCAATCGGCGGTGGGCACGCGTGGTAATTAAGCCCATACTTTCTCTGAGAGAAGGCCTGTGCCCTACAGTGAGACGTATTATAGGGTGCATAAAATTATTTTTAAATAGAGTGCTCCAAAAAGGTCCTTAAATTCATGAAAGCATGATTTTAATTTTCAAGCTTCCCGGTCTTGTGCCGCTCGCATCCAGCGACTCCCCGCCACCATATCTAGTGGGGGGCCAGAAGGGAAACCATGAGGGAGGCCTTATGAGGCCTATGTCCTGCAGTGGGCGTCAAATGGCTGACGATGATAACTCTGTAATCGCGGAAAAAATACAGAAGGCTGCTAAATAAAAAATAGGAATGTTAAAACAATATTATGTCGCTTTATTTTATGGAGGAATATTTGACAAAGTATCTAGGTTTTCTCTTGAAGAATTTTCTAGGCTCCTCTATAACTATGTTCTGCCTTTGAATGGTCTCAGGCTGTGCTTCTTGGAACTGTTGCCACGGATGTACGGGCTTCAACGCCTCTTGGACGTTTATCTCTCCGAGCCACCTTTTATAATGCTGCATGTAGTACTTATGAGAGGTTTCGAACACTGCTCCCCTTTTCTGAACCAACGAAAACAATTACATAGTTACGGTGATATTTATAAAAGCACTATTCCTCTAAAACACTTCTCAAATGCAGTTTCAATAGTAGTAAAAGGAGAGACGTAACCACAGACTATTTAAGCTGCATTTAAAGACTTAAGGAATATACACTGTTATTAAACTGTTATTGTGTTATTTATAAAAACACTATTCTTATAAAACACTTCTCCTAAGAGGCAGTTTAAATAGTCTGTGGTTTGGTTACGCCTTTCCCTTTACCACTGACTATTTAAACTGCCTTTTAAGGCATCGTCTTTTTATATATTAGTTAGAATGTTGTTAGTATATTATTATTAAATCAGTTATTGCCCAGAAAAACATTATGTGGCGTCCGACATAAAGCCCGACAAATAATTTGAGCAAATGACTTTGAAAAACCTATTTAGAGGCCAAAAACTCCACCCAGAGGCACGGTACACCAGAGGCACGGTTAGCCAGAGGTCGCCGGTTCGAGTCCCGGCATGGGTGGAGTTTTTGGCCTCTTAATAGGTTTTTTAAAATTGTCCTCAGCATGGGTTAGTGCAACAAAAAAAAATATAATCAAATGACTTTGAATTGATCCGATTTTATGATACAGTCCAAATTTCTATGGGGCACACAGGTTGGGCACACAAGAACAAGTTGATATTCGAGAAGATTAGATTTATGAAGAAAGTTGCCGTACCAATTTTAGTTCTGCTTCGCACTTATCATTGAATGCTTCCAGGTGTTTGATGAAGACATCATTTATCTTTAAGTTTTCCTCTTTTGCAATATCCATTATATACATCACATATCCAAACTGGCAATGTGATGTGCCTTGTCTCAATAGTGTGCCTAGAATTTCGATGTTGATTCTGAAATAATGAAATAAAAAACATGAAAATACGTGTAGCCCTGGTTTATATCCCCGTAATGTTTTGGTAAGGCAAAATTATTCATTTTCCAGCACACCAGTTGTTTTGGCGTCCAGTATGCCTAGCTTTCTGTTACGGCCGAGTGCTGGTTGGCCCCATTCATACCACTCCTAGGTCCATTAACCTCACTGATTCAAGGAATACCCATTCCTATACTATTAACCCTTTGACTGGAATTTGCCAGGCAGACAGCCATTGTTCAACTATTGTCTCTGTCAGCAGTGTTGGTTCAATTTAAATTATAACTTTTCTGTATCAAGTTGTTACATTAACTTGCTTGGCTTAACAACACCAGCAGTAAAATATTCAATTTCGTGGCTTTGATTGTATTTAAAATAGTTGTTTACATAATAGTAGTAGTTTATATGACACAAAATATACCTTCAGATAACCCAAGCTGTGGCAAAAAATCTCAGCTTTTCTATACAAAAGATCTACCTACTATAGTAAATGTAAAGAAGTTATTTCTGTTGATGAATAATGCTGGGCTTTTCTCCAACAAATCAATATCTGTGTATTCAATAATCAAATACCTACTTTAGCTTCTTCTCCTTCATTTCTTCTAGGAGTTTTATGGCATCTTCCCTTGTTTCACAGCTCATGGCAAGGACTCCATATGTCATTACATCTTCATGAACCCTGAGTTTTTTGTTCTTTGGATACCTCTTCTTTCTAAATTCGTTTTCTTCTTTTATTAATTGTTTTACTTCCTGTAAAAATAAAAAATAATAATAAAGTAATAATTTTGCACCACTCATATCCTCTCTGTATAATAATTGTCCGTTTTTATTTCTGGTGAACAATAGATAACAGATATAGATAACACTCAAATAATAAAAAATATGTAATAATCAGTTGAATATTCGTATCTTAAAATACTGGCCTATTTTAAGACACTTACCTTTGCACCTTTATAATCAGATCTCAAACACCTTTTCTTTATCAGCTGATTGTAGAATCCAATATCTGCTTTAACTTCTGAACTTTTCATTGCTTCAATTAACTTAGCCTCAGCTTCCCTGTTGTCATCCAATACAATAAGCATTTGTGTAAATGTTTTGATATCAGGTTTTACATTGTATGTTGCCATTTCTTTGAAGAAGTCTTCAAGACCTCCTATCATTGCGAATTTATCTTGCACAGTATGCACCAGTTGTAGTGATAATACTTCCTCCATGTTTGGTGTCTTAGACAATAAGTTTGGAGCCCTTTTTTCGACTTTAGGCTTTACTAATGTATTTGCATCTATTATTTCTATTTTAATATGATCAGATGGTTTTGTTTCTGTAAGATCCTTAATATCTGCTGTTAATGTATCACAATATGACACTTCTTTACTTGATAGCATTTCATATCCAACTTTGTGGGGTTTCTGACCCTGATGTGGCAGTTCTAAGGGTTTACTTCCAATCAACAAAGTTTTATCTTGTGTACTGATTAGAATAGTTTTCTGTACTGTACCTATCAACTCTTGGATGTTTTCTATTGAGCCTAAATTACACTCCTTGACACATTTCAGCATAAGATTGAAAGAATAAATATTAGGCTTTTCCCTTAATTGTAACATTTTCCTCCAGACTATTAAGGCGTGCCGTAATCCATTATCTTTATCTGTTATACATGCCTGTAGTAGGTGGTTGAATGTGTGAACTCTGATTTTTATCTTTTTTGTCATCATCTCATCTACAAGTTTGAAGGCAGTGGATAAATCACCACATCGCCCAAAAGCCTTGATCATGGTGTTGTAGTTTGTGAGATTAGGTTCAATGGCCTTTTCTACCATCAATTCTCGTAAGTTGTGGGCTCGCTTCAATCCTTCAACATGCCATGGACTGTTGACGCAAGCTGTGAACAAGCAAGTGTAAGTGTCTCCTGTGGGCTTCAATCCACGTCTCTTCATATCATTGAATAGTTTGAAAGCCTTCTTTGTATACCCAACATCGGCACATGCACCAATGAGAATGTTGTAGATGTAATTTTCTGGCTTTACTCGATCTTGAGTAAGCATTCTTACCTCTAAGACATCTATAGCTTCTTTTAAACGTTTGTATTGGATAAATTGTTTAATTATATCGGCATATTGCTTGATGGTTAGTTTCTGGGAAGGTAGTGGAGCACTTTGTTGCAACTCTTCTTCTTTTATATCATCATCGTCTTCCAATACTTCTTTGTTTATTACTTTGCGAGAAAGTGTACCGAAATTGTCTGGATCTTCATGATAAATGAGTTTGCTTTCAGTCTTGTATTCCCTGGATTTTTTAAGAATCTTTTCACTTTTTCCACTTGAACATCTTATAGTGTTGGCGGTTTTCATAAATCTTAAGCATTTAAGTGAACGAAAGGCCATTGTTTTGCGTATAATAGTTATCAGGTTATAGGTAATAAGGTAAAATACGTAATTGGTACAAATTAAAAGCTAAGCTTTCATAACCTCAACACAACAACAAATTTTTTTTTTGTTAATGATGACGGTAATAAAATGTGTATGGAGCTTTATCAAGCTCAACAGTAGGTATCTACTGTTGTATTATGGATGTGGATGTGGGAGTACACTATCAGTCTTCATTGTTACCTCTACACGTTGGGCTAAACTTCGTACAGTCAATACAAGCAGGTTAACCTTTACACCTTACATTATTGCAAAGTGGTCGTGTACGAATATAAAAGTTAGTTAGTTAGACCTGAGATTTCCGCACTTAGCCTCATGGTTGGGCCACGCAGCAAACCTGTGAGCTCATTCCAGCCAGCCTATCTCTTTCCAGAAGGCCAGCAGTGCTCTAATGTCACTACAGGCCTCCTGAAGGGATCCCAGCTTCCTAATGATGGAGGTCCGTTGCTTTTCCACACCTTTACAATGAATGGTCACGTGGGCGGGCGTTTCCTCTTCTTTGAGGCATCCCCGGCAAAGCGCGCTGTTGGTTAGTCCCATGTTGTGGAAATGTCTAATTAGTGAGCAGTGGCCTGCTAAAATTGCCACAGCTTTGCGCAGATTATCCCTTCTCAGACGCAGCAGGCTACGTGAAGGTCGTTTCGAGATTGTTGGTAGCCTCCATGGCTTGTCTGCATTTGGTTTCTGTTCTTCAAAGTTCAGCATGCTGGCTTTCTGTTCGTGACCTCAGCCATTTCCTAAACTGGTTGTATGGTAGTGGGAACAGGGGTATGGGTCCTTCCACTGTAGTTGCCGAGCCTCTTCTAGCGAGTTCATCCGCAGCATCATTGCCCAAGGAGCTAAGAACGAGTTCATCCATTGTAATGTGACTTGGTTGACATTCGTCACATAATAAGTGACGGATGTAGTCCCCACTGTTTTCCTATGAGGCCCCGGCACTGCCAGAAGGTGATTTGGGCCTTGTTAATGATGTTCTGTAGGTGTGCGCTCCAGTTTAGTTTGCTGTCCAGCGTCACCCCAAGATATTTAACTGTTGGCGACATAGTTAGCGTTTTTCCGAAGAACTTTGGTATAAATATATAATATAGACGAAGATCTTTATCTATGGGTATGATTTATTTAAATCACAAGAAATCTCCATAAAGAGAAAGCGCGAAGCATCAAACCGCAATATATACTTTCCGGAGAGTTTATAATAGAAGTTATGCTTCTATCATCCATCCATTTTTCACTTTCATGCATCTGTCATTTTAATTCTTATTATATGTGAGTGGTTGACCAAAAAGAGACGAGGGATTGATTGGAAATCGTATTTTTTTTATTTGAATTTTTTAATCTGTGGTATTTTAGCTTTATTTTAGCCTAACCAGAATATTTTTAGGTGCCGTAGTTTTTGTGAGCCGAGCCGAGGTTGATCGAAACCTGTTTATACACGAAACTTCAAACGCGATTTTCTCGAAATTAATTATTTTCCCATGAGGTCCCTTTTAGGTCAACCACTCATATCCATGGGTCATTACACTATCAATCACATAATTAAAAAACTGTACCGCTATTCGAAGCCTACTTAATAATATGACTCAAATTAAACGAGTCATATTATATGAGAGCAGCGTTCTTGGTTTCCCTACCTGTGGCGGTTACCTATGTCTGTCACTTTCACTACTCCCTCCTGTCTACCTATCTCTTTCACACCTGGCAGCCGCTGTCACGATGACGTTTAAAATGTCACTTTGATGCATAAAAGAAGTATCGTGAGCGGACGTTCCTCATTGGCGTCTTGATTCCCGACCTGTGCGGACGAAACTACACTGCGTGTCGGTGAGATTTTCAATATATTTTTCCTAACGGTTCACACCGTTCGTTTTTAATTTATATTTTTACCTATAATCTGTGTCAAAAAATTTCGATTCTGTTTTTCTATAAAAATCCAGTATGGATAGTGATCATAATTTCCCGGTTAGTGGAAAAAAGCGTAAAACATTTGAGAGTCCCGAAATGTCACCATCAAAACGAAGACGGGAGTCTGACGAATTGCTAAAAAACCTTGCCGCACAAGTAAATAGCATACAACAGTTTCTATCGCAACGATTTACACAATCTCCCACAGAAATTGATGATGACGTTTTGGATATCATGGGATCCCCACTTAACCCCGAACTCTTGGAGGACCCTGGTCAATGTCCTATTGCAACCACTTTGCCACAAACAGAGCCAAATCCAGGGGGAAACTTACCTTCCGAATATTGCATAGCACAACCTAATGTTAGTGCAGAGAATCTTCAGACTACTATTCAATCTGAGAACAGTTCATACAAACTCCCAGTAAGTACAGTCTTAAAAGAACCTTTGGTGCCCAAATCTTTGCCAGATCATCTTCAAAAAGCTGAAATTACTTCAACACTTTGAGTCAGAAAACTGGTCCCAAGTCAGGTACTCGGACGTTCAAAAGAAATACAGTTCTACCCCCGGGTTTATAGAATTGAGCTCTAATGATGAAATAAAACCATACGATACCTTTTCTAACATCAGCCACACAGAACGCGGATTCTCCGCTATCACACTTGCTTTGATGAAACAGAATGAAGCTTTTGAACAAGGTTTTCATGATTTTATTACCTGGATAACATCCGTAGAAATGGTCGACAGTAACACAATTCAATCTAAAATCGTAGAATTGTTTTCTCAAGGCGAGTATCAGAGAATCTCAAGCGATTTACTCCAAATGGCATGCGGACATCGTGCTGATATGGTTCAACAAAGAAGGGATTGCATTTTGAAATCGGTTAAAGATAAATTTGTTAAGGAGTCCCTACGCAAGATTCCTCCTTCTTGCGATTATTTATTTCAAGCAGACCTAATGACATCTGCGATTGAAAAGAATGGTGGTATGACCAAGATATTTTGGCCTGTGAAATCAGAGTCCAACCGCCCTAAAAAGACTGTTCATTATGAACGTCAACACAAAACATTACCCACGCAGGGTAATCCATCCCATTATCCGCTGGCGCACAGTGGACCGGGCCCAAGTCAAACGCCTGCGCAAGGCTATAATGTTCAAATGCCCTATCCGTATATCACACCTACGCAAGGTGGATTTGTCAACCGCCCTATGGCAAGTTTTCAACAGCCTACACATAGCAAAACATTTCGGCCCAGAGCTCCAAAATCGTCCGAGGAAGGAAATCGACCCAGATTCCGGGCTTTCAATCCCGAGAATACCCGAGGTCGTAATAAGAGGAGATTCTGACTCCCATTTCAAAGCGGGCCAACTAAAACATCTATCCTACAGATGGGAGTCGATGGGTGCAAGTTCAGTAATACTAAAAATAATAAATGGATATCGAATTCCATTCCTGTGCAAACCCCCGCTCTTATTACCTTGCCTAGAAAACCACCCTCTCCAAACAAACTTTTCGAGAGAAATTAATACGACCCTACACCAGTTAATGACAATGGGAGTTATAGAACATGCGCCTCTAACACCAAGTTTTGTGTCTCCAATGTTCCTTGTTCCAAAACCGGATCATACGCAACGGCCTATATTCAACCTTCGCAATCTGAACAGATACGTGCATCTAGACAAGTTCAGACTTGTCAACATCCAAAAAATTCCCAGCTTTTTACAACCATGCGATTGGATGGCTAAAATAGACTTGTCAAACGCGTACTTCCATGTGCCTGTATCTCCAGCTCATCGATGTTTCCTGAGAATAATCTTTCAAAACAATATTTTCCAAATGACATGTCTACCCTTCGGACTATCATCTGCCCCAAAGGTATTTGCAACACTGACCAATTGGGTAGCACAAATTCTAAGACAAATGGGCGTTCACCTCATTGTTTATCTGGACGATTTTCTGGTGGTCCACCAGCATTATCAGCTTTGTTGTCAGGTCCAAATGACCGTTTCCTTGTTAACGCACCTAGGATGGACAGTAAATTTTTCCAAATCCGTACTGATACCTACCTCAGAAAATCATACAATTTCTAGGTTTAATGTGGAATCCATCTACAAACGAAAAATGGCTCCCAGAAGACAAATTTCAGCTGCTTTCTCACAAGATCTTGGCAATAAGCAAAAAGAAGTCTGCCAACTTAAAAGAAATGCAGTCTCTTGTAGGACTGATGAACTTTGCCAGTTTTTGTGTCCCAAGGGGCCGGCTAAACCACAGAGCCCTGCTATGTTTTTGCCAAAGTCTTCGCGATATGCCACCTCGCAAGAAATTTCCTATTCCGACGGAAGCCCTAACAGAATTAAATTGGTGGCTAAGAAATATCAAACTGCGTTCGTTAATTCATCCACCTCCTGTGTCCCATTATCTGACGATAGATGCCTCAGGCACAGGCTGGGGAGCTCAATTAGGCAATCAAATGATAACCGGTACTTGGTCAGCAGCAGAAAGCCACTTGCATTCGAACTTACAGGAAATGTTAGCCATCCTCAAAGCACTACAGAACCGCGCAGGTCTGTTACAGCACTCAACAGTATCAGTGCAATCAGACAATCGAACTGTACTTTTTTACTTGCGAAACGAGGGGGGGACGAAATCAAAGCTTTTCCTTCAATTATCGCAACAAGTATTTGACCTTCTAGACCAAAACAATATACGCCTGTCCCTTCATTACCTACCGGGTCGATACAATGCAGAAGCAGACCACCTCTCTCGAGAGAAGAAAATTCCAGAATGGCACCTTCTACCACAGTTGACTCAAAGAGTATTTTTGAAGTGGGGACAACCAACAATAGATTTATTCGCCTCGCAAAGGGCCCATGTGGTACCTCGCTATGTGAGCCTGGATTTACTAGACAGAGAAGCGGAATTCCACGATGCTTTGAGCCGCACATGGAACTATCATCTAGCATGGGTGTTCCCACCCCCTTTTTTAATTCCTCGGGTATTGACACACATGAACACGGCGAAAGGTCAGTTTCTCCTTGTGGTTCCCAAATGGGAACAAGCGTTTTGGTGACCGGATCTCTTACAACGAGCAGTAGCTCCTCCGTTCACAGTATTCAACCTAGAAAAAGTACTGATAGACACAACAACAAACCAACCTCCACCGAACATTCAGAACATGTCGATAGAAATCTGGAAATGTGGGGGTGGAGTGAAGCACTAAAAGACTGGTCCCCTGAGCAAATACATTTATTACATTCTGGATGGCGTACATCTTCAAGAAATGCCTACAAATCTGCATGGCGTCGATGGTGCTTCTGGGCAGAAGAACACACGGTATCTCCATCATCTCCGAGTGGATCAGATCTGGCCAGGTTCCTTTCAGATTTATACCAGAAACATAACTTTTCTCGCAATACGATTTTATTTTATAAGTCCGTCGTTTCTACACTTTGTGAACCCGATAAACCTGTAAGGCTTAGCTCCCATCCTTTGGTACAGCAAATATTTAAAGCAATTTCTATCAAAATGCCAAAAACAGACAAACCACCGATTTGGGACGTTGATCACCTCTCGTCTTGGCTTTCTAATACTTTTAATGAAAACTTTACTATGTATGAGTGTTCTAGACGAACTGCCTGTATACTACTTTTATGCTCTGGTAGAAGAGTACATGATTTAACGTTACTAGATATAGATTCAGATCATTATTGTGAACTAAATAATATTGTAACCTTTTGGCCATGTTTTGGTTCCAAAACGGACAATTACCGTCAATCCGGTTGGCGACTTAGCTCAAATTTGGAATCTCCAGCTTTAGATCCAGTTTTTTGGGTGAAATCTTTGATTGAAATATCAAAATGTAGAAGAAGTAAATGTAAAATTAATAAATTGTTTTTGACAATATGTGGCCAGCCTAAAGCTGCCTCTAAAACTACTATAGCAAATTGGATTAAGTCTCTCCTTGGAGAGGCAGGAATAAAGGCAAGTCCAGGTAGCGTAAGGCCGGCTGTGGCCTCAAAAAATTGGATTCAAAGCTTCCCTTTAGATGATATTTTAAAAAGAGGTAATTGGCGTTCTCTAAATACCTTCCTAAAGTTTTATAATAGAGCTGCAAGGAACACATCTGCTACACAATCAAGTTCCAGATTATTTACTCCAGTGTGAAATGTTTTGGTGTCCTATAGAAAATTTTATTTTGATATTAAGATACTAATTTTAGATTAGTAATAATAAATAAAGAAGACTTAACTTTTTAGTTATGTTAATCATACATAAATATGTCTACCTATCATATGATTAAGAATAAAATAATTATAATTATGAAAAATGCATACATACCTTGTTTTCATTTTATAAATGAACACAATACCTGATATATTTTCAGTCAAATTGGCGTCTTTCACACCAGGCGATAACAAACATGTCTCATATAATATGACTCGTTTAATTTGAGTCATATTATTAAGTAGGCTTCGAATAGCGGTACAGTTTTTTAATAACAGCGTTTTAACAATAAAACGCAAATTAAAATAACTTACCATATTCGAAGCCTACCAATTTAATTCTGCCAGGTGTACATAATGAGACCAATGAGGAACGTCCGCTCACGATACTTCTTTTATGCATCAAAGTGACATTTTAAACGTCATCGTGACAGCGGCTGCCAGGTGTGAAAGAGATAGGTAGACAGGAGGGAGTAGTGAAAGTGACAGACATAGGTAACCGCCACAGGTAGGGAAACCAAGAACGCTGCTCTCATATAATATGACTCGTTTAATTTGAGTCATATTATTAAGTAGGCTTCGAATATGGTAAGTTATTTTAATTTGCGTTTTATTGTTAAAACGCTGTTATTATAAAAATACCTACCAATCTTTGCAAACCTCAAACTAGTGTCAAGTCAGAAACTTTTGACAGCTGTCATTTACGCGACTTCACGCAACTTCACGCGGCCCACGTGTTTTCGGTAAATTATTTTAGATTTAGGTGTTTTATTCCTATAAACCTTCCAAAATGTCGAACGAGAACGAGGAACATATGGAGGCAAGTTCCGAAGAGAGCGAAGATGACAGCATGGACGAGGGCGAAGAAGGAGCTGAAGATGAAACTCCGAAGACTTATCTCCCTGGTCAACCACTGAAGGAGGACGAACGTCTGGTCTGCGACCAGTCTGCCTACGTGATGCTACATCAAGCGCAAACTGGTGCGCCGTGTTTGAGTTTCGATGTGATACAAGATAACCTGGGGTCAAACAGAGATTCATACCCTATGACTGCTTACGTGGTGGCTGGTACACAAGCGTCTAGCCCGCATTTGAATAAGTAAGTCATGGCGGATCCTACGAGACGAGTCAATCTTGGGCATCAATATTTCCCAACTAACAATTCTGTGTTGTCACATAGACATTTTTTGTTGTAAATGCTGGTTGTATAAGAGTATTAATAATGTTTACCATACACGAAAGCGGAAAAATACATTAAAAGGCTTACATATCTTAGTTTTGCCATATACAATTGGCAGCTAAAAGCTATCTCCAGACAACCTTATCTGACTATAGTCGTACAATGCTGACATAAAGCTTGTGTGCCTTACCTTGTTAACTTTTGTTGTTTTTCAGTGTGATAGTGATAAAAATGTCAAACCTCCATCAGACTTTGAAGCCAGATGATGAGGAGTCAGAGTCTGAAGATGATGATGATGAGGAGGATGAGGAAAAGAAGCCAAACATGAGCTTTGCCTTCATCAAGCACCAAGGATGTGTCAATAGGATAAGAGTAGGTTTAATTTACTTGCTATTTTACAAACCTTTGATATTCAATTCTCAAACATTAGTTAGATTATTTATCTAGACTTTTGTAATTGTTAAATTAAACTAATCAAATATACCGCCCCGGGACACGCCCGATCCAAAAGTTCCCATGACGCTAGCAGCGTTCCCCCCCTGCACTGCCAGGGAAATCCTCTGCATCAGGTATGCCCCGGAACGATATTGTCGGGTACAGTACAGCCGCTCCTACATTACACTCACTAAATCATTTACAATTCCAATATTGTCAAATTCCACACAAATTTTATTTTATTTAATAGGTAAACTTACAGGTTACAACCACTTAAGTTACAGCTATAAAAATTACATACAGTCTTGTATATAGACTGCAACCCAAAAACAGTTTACACAGCATGCTAGGTACTAAGTCACAGAGTTAAACATTGTAATAATTTTAACATTATAACTTCTATAAAGTTTGAATTTGGACTCAAAATTATCTTAACATAAAAGACAGTAACAAAAGTTTTACTCAAAAACTAAAATGAATACTTTAACAGTGTTTAAAATATTTTTGACATGCTTTTTAAAATGTAAGATTTTTAAATTCTTTTTGTTGCACTAACCCATGCTGAGGACTATTTTAAAAACCTATTTAGAGGCTAAAAATTCCACCCATGCCGGGATTTGAACCCGCGACCTCTGGCTAACCGTGCCAGCGCTCTCCCAACTGAGATAATGGGCAAGTACAGCCATCGGCGAAATTTCTAGCCTCTTTACAAACTTCTCTATATTACGTACAGGCAGCGACATCTGGCCAATCAACAATCTTTTAGGTCTTACTTTCTTTTTAATAATTTCTAGTCAACAAACTACAAAAACTCAGTGCTGGCTGCCACCTGGTCAGAGCTGGGCCGAGTAGATATCTGGAACGTGACGCAACAACTACAAGCAGTGGATGAACCAACCATACTAGAGCGCTATAACTTAGACACAGTCACAAATCCTGTGAAGCCACTGTATTCGTTCAATGGACATCAGCAAGAGGGATTTGGCATGGACTGGTGTCCCACTGAGCCTGGAGTAAGTAGTGTTGTAATGTGAAATTTTAGAATATTGAAAACCACAGGCGATAATGCGGAACAGTATTTAGAGGCGAGTCAGAAAGATTTTAGTTGCATATGATGCCGAAAATCTGCCTGACTCACTGCTTGACAAGCAGTTGATGTTATTCATCATAAAAAGTTACCTCGGCCGCGGTGTCTGCGATCTCGATGGATGATCAGCGAAACACTGGGCTGTACTTAGAAGAGGTTATAGTAAAAATTGTAATTGCGAGAGGGAGACAGACATATTACGTTTCAATTTACACAGAATCCAGCACTGCTAAGACAAAAATTTGAGATACAAGCAAATAAATATTAAGGTCAGTTTTTGGAACATCCGTTCTCCATTTCCTTCCGTGGATGTCGTAGAAGGCGACTAAGGAAATCAAATACCAGGAGACGGGCAGCAGCGTCTTCCTGAGAATCCAACCGCATACTGCCATCGCCAACCCGCCTGCCAAGCGTGGCGATTATGGCAAAACCCTTCATGGTTATGAAAACCACGAAGGAGGCCTATTTATTTATTTTAATTCTTTATTGCACTAATTACATTGTAAGTGTACAAGGGCGTGCTTAATGCAAGAAGCATTCTCTTCCAGCAAACCTTTGGTTTTGAAGGGACTGGCGACGGGTAGTGCAAGAAGAAGATTAAATACAATAATAAACTTACGTAAACCTAGGGAAATACATTAACTTAGACTTAGTGGGGGGGGGGGATAATAGAAATTATTATAAACCTACATAAATGATAGTACATAAATAAATATAAATAAATAAATAACAACAAAAATACGTACATACATATTGAAGATAATTACTATTACTAAACACGACTTACATACATACCAATAAGCAATAAAATAAAATAACTGGTGATCGTTTACTGCCTATTCTGCAGATCAAGGAAGTGATAAAGAACTTTCTTTTTGAAAATCTCCAGGGTTGAAGCCTGACGAATGTCCAGAGGCAGGCTGTTCCACAAGCGAATCGCAGTCACGGCCTATGTCCTGCAGTGGGCGTCAAATGGCTGATGATGATGAATGCTCATTTTTATATATTGGTTTAACCACAGAACATTAGGGTTTAACGGTTTCACTTACTTTTATTAACGTCGGGATAGCCGACTAGTTTCGACCTCGTCCGGAAGTCTTAATAACTGTGTGTGAAATTTGTCATATAAACCATCTTCTTCAACATGCAAGTCTTTTAATCATGGAGGAGAGTCTATGCGTTCGCCGCGGCCATCGATCTCTCACTGCGGGCTCGCAGGCGCTGCGCCCGCTTTCTCTCTTCTCTCCTCCATGATTAAACTTCTGGACGAGGTCGAAACTAGTCGGCTATCCCGACGTTAATAAAAGTAAGTGAAACCGTTAAACCCATATATAAAATGTGCAGTGCTAAAAACACAATATAAATTACATTTAACAGTACACATTAGAGGATACATGCAGGCTGGCACAGTGACACATGTAGGGCGAATCTAGGTATCATGCTCAGGATGCTGTTGGAGCTGGTCCGCACCCTGCTAAGCATTAATGCGCACCGCTTACGCGTATGGATGCATTAAATCATTTTAGCCTTTTTACACCGCTAACAAATAGTCATAGCCAGTAACATTAATTTTGGCCTCTGCAGGTCCTAGCGACAGGAGATTGCAGGCGAGACATCCACATATGGAAGCCAAACGAAGCTGGCACATGGGATGTTGACCAGAGGCCCCTCATTGGACACACAAGCTCTGTAGAAGACTTACAGTGGTCGCCAAATGAAAGGTACCATTTTACTAGCAACCAATAAAAACTTAACTTATGAGTTAAGTTTTTATTGGTTGCTAGTAAAACTGCATAAAAGAGAGATAGGCCGATACCAGCATAGATGGCATAAAATTTTGTGGTGCTAAATGTCAGAATTTGACAATTAATGTACTGGAAAGTTGTGACTAATGTTTGAGCACTTGTCACGCTGCATTTGCCACTTGCCACAATTATAACAAACCTCTTCAATAACATTAATTAGAAAAAAACACAGGAAGAAGTTGTGCTATTAAAAGTGCACACCTCTCTAAAAGTCCCTCTGTTACAGAAACGTCCTAGCCTCCTGTTCAGTAGACAAAACCATCAGAATATGGGACACGCGAGCCACGCCACACAAAGCGTGCATGCTGACGGCAGAAAACGCGCACCAGAGTGATATCAATGTTATCTCTTGGAATGGCAAGGAACCTTTCATCGCCAGTGGTAAGTAGGTACTTACCAAAAATATAATTGTAGATGTTAAAAAATATATCAATTTTTATGATTTTTACACGCGTAAAGACTCGTATCGGAAACGAAGGTGTGCTTCAACTCAATGGAGCTGACCGTACTGATGCGTTGGGGCGAGCGCGGCGTGGTGAAGAGGGAAGCAGGAGAGACATCGCGTTCCAGCGTGATGCACAGATATTGTGGCCATGTTGTAGATGATTAAGTATTGTTCTGTCTCTTTAGATTTCTTACAATTGCCAAGGAACGAAAACAGAAAGATGACGAGAAACCAGCAGTATGTGTATTATATTCCCTTTATCTTCCCGATTATAGAGAACAGCTGGTAATACTATTCATGGCTCTGAGATTAATTTAAACATTATATTGCCCTTCAGCCAAACCTATACAGTCACACAACAACACTTTACCAACAGCACCATCAATCAACAACCTTTCCTACAGGTGGCGATGACGGCTTCCTCCACATTTGGGACCTACGGCAGTTCACAACAAGTACCCCTGTGGGCACGTTCAAGCATCATACCGCGCCCGTGACGTCAGTGGAGTGGCATCACTCAGAGCCGAGCGTATTGGCCACCACTGGGGAGGACAATCAAGTGGCGCTGTGGGATTTAGCCGTTGAGCGGGACGACGAAGAGGTGGTGGATGAGGAATTAAAGGTAAGTAAATAAATGTGTAAAGCACAAATCGGTCGAGGCGCGTAAAATGTCCATAAGTCATTCAAAGGCGGGATTTACACATCTGCCCTCGCGACACGATGCAGCGACAATTTTTTTTTATCGCGCGATACCACATGTTGAAGTAAAGCCTACCTACGAATAAAAAAACTATAGAAGTATTTCTTCCTACAAAATTCACTCTAAAAAACGGCCCCTATCTTCTCGATTAGTCTGTACCAATGAAATGAGCGCAAGATGTGCAGTGGAGTAAATCACTCTGTGATTGGTACATTTTGTGCGTCATGCGTGACGACGTTGTCGCGGCCTTTAACTCGCTCTTAAAATACACACTATAATATGAGGGTAAAGGATTGTGTAAGCAAGTAAACGCGACACATCATGAATAGTGTGGCAGTGGTGACCCGGAGGCAAAATCCAGACCCTATCATTTCCATGTTTAATTATTTACATTTGCGATCCAGAGAGTGACCGCCTTACTACGATCTTGACCAACTCTCTGAAGCTCATGTTCGAAGGGCCAAGTTTACCTTCTTTATGAACACTGAGCGCCAGCGGAACCTTTGTGTTCCGTGGATGGACCTCCTACCTCCCCTTATAGTCCAACCCAAGCCACCAACTGGTGTTCAACTACCCATCCACAAGCCCAGGGGGGCCATCTGGGATGCACTGAAACCAGTATGTAACAAAATGGGAACATCTCGCCTCCCGGTCACCACCACTTTCAAGTTATAATCTGATTAAGAATTATCAACTCACCAGGGTAACCGTTGAGTCTTGCCACGCAGCCACGACAGGGTCATGGCTCGTGCGCGAGGAGACAGCTCTCATCCAAACTTATAAATTTACTTTCCTCAGAAAAGTCAGAAATCTTCCTCTCTCTACTTTACCCGCCATATCGCCTAATTGTCAAAGTAAAAAAGAAACATAGCTCAGAAACATTTAAATGTTGCCAGCATTAAACAAGATTGACAGATGATAGTTGTACTTTACTTACTATCGTTTTCATTAGGTCGAGTTCGCGGTACTCCGCGACACTCCCGAAGGCAAAAGCAAGTTATAACAAGGCGGCAAGCTGGCGTGTCCATTCGGCAATTTTTTCTCTTGCCCGAATAGCTGCTTCCCTTTTAGACTTAAGCTCTTCAAACTCTTCTGGTTTTTCAGTCACCTCCTCTTGTGATCCTTCTACATGTTCATGAGTAGCAGCGGAAGGCTGTGAGTCACCAAGAGAGTCCTGCTCAGGTTGATCGTCAACTTCCATCTCAACAGTGTCTCCTTGATATTCGACTGCTTCCTCAACAGTCTCATCTATGTGAACAGGTTTTCGATTAGGCTCTTGTTGCACAGGCAAAGTATCTTCGGTCACTGATACTTCTTGAGGAGTCACACTGATATTTGGAGTATGTTCCGGTGGTGTAGTAACATCAGCATCGTCTATATCTACCTCTAATGGATACAAATGTCCGACAGAGCGAATAAGTTCAGAATTTCCGACTTTTATCTTTGCTGATCGGTACTGACCATCTGAACTTTTGATCAGAGATGTTATTTTCCCAACCTTCCAGTTGCTTCTACTTTTGGTGTCATCCTTCACCTGAACCACATCGCCAACTTGAGGTTGTTTGTGCGCCTTCACACGGGGTTGACGATGCGAATTATTGTACCTTTCTCTCAAATTCAACAAGTATTGATTTATAAACATATGTTTAAAATCATTCATGACAGCATGTCCTCTTTTCCAGCTTTTAAGAAGATCCACTTTGGTGTTTGTCTCAGATCCAGTAACATGTCCAGATGGGGCTGGTGTTAAACAGCTTCCTAATGACAGAAAGTCTGAAGGCTTCAATATATGTTCGTATTCATTGCCTAGAGCAGTAAGCGGTCGCGAGTTTATGACAGTTTCTATCTCCTTGACTACTGTCATTAGCTGGTGGTCGTTCAGCAGGTGTTTGTCGAGCGTCCGTTTTAAGCAATTCTTTACTAATGCTACAAGGCGTTCATAAAACCCGCCATGCCACGGCGCTAACTGTGTAATAAATCTCCATCTTATACCATTTTCCATACAGTATGGACGAGTAAGGACTTCTGACACAAGCTTGAAGTACATTGCATTATCAGAGACAATCTTCTTCGGTAGTCCTCTTGCAGCTATGAACCTACGTAAGGCCAGCAGACATTCTTCGGCTGTTAGATCATTGACCACCTCAAGATGCACAGCGCGAACTGCTAGGCAAGTAAAGAGACAAATCCATCTTTTTTCTTCGCCAGATCTCATAGTAACATATAGTGGGCCCAAATAATCAATTCCCACGTAGGTGAACGGAGTACTGTAATTCACCCTTTCAACGGGCAAGGCTGGCGCAGGCGGAAGTTTGTAAGGGCCTCCACCGTACTTGATGCATTTTGGACATCTTTTCAATACTTTCTTGATTTGTGCTCTGCCTTGAGGTATCCAGTATTTTTGCCTGATGCTACTGAGAGTATGTTCTACTCCCACATGATAATTATCAGCGTGGGTGCTTTTTATTATCTCTGTAGTAAATTCGCTGACCTTTGGCAAAAGGATCGGGTATTTCTTGTCATATGGCCAGTTTGTGTTTGCCATACGGCCTTTACATCTAAGAACTCCGTCAATGTCTGCAAACAGGCCAAGATTTCTTACTAAGTGCGTGACTTTACCACGGACTTCTTCTGGAAAGTGTCTAGACTGCAGTTCTTTTATCCTGAGTATAGATTCATTTTCAGCGTGTGCATCAGGCACAGGTGTGCGAGTTTCTTCGTCTCTCTCACTTTCAATTAATCCTGGACTGTTAGCATTGTCCAGGGCCTCCCCAACTACAAGGGTGCTTTCTTCACCAGACTGTTTGACAAGTGGCCAATTTCCCTCTGCTTGAAGAAGGAATTCAGGTCCATAGAACCATAGACGTTGTTCACATTCCCAAAGTTCGGGCCTCGTAGCCACATCCGCTGGATTTATCTTCGTGTTAACGTAGCGCAGTTCTAGATCTTTGTTTAACTTGATCTCGTTAACCCGGCGCTGGACAAAAGGAGGTAAGAGTTTACTGGTTTTCATCCAAGCGAGTACAACGAGGCTATCAGTCCACAATACTTGACGTGTAATGTTTAGTTCCAAGTTACTCTTGACATACTTCGTCAATCTACTTCCAATTAAAAAAGCCAATAGTTCCAGTCTTGGTATTTTCAAGTTATCTTTGTCCTCCTTTGGAGTTACCCGTGATTTCGACATTAGGAAGGCTGTCTTCCTAATTGCTTGACAAGTCATCCGTAAGTATACGACAGTAGCATAGGCGTCTTTCGAAGCGTCGCAAAAACAGTGTAATTCGTATTCCATTTCACCTTCAGGCATTAGATTCCCAACATAGCGTGGCACCTGTATGTCTCCAGTCATTCTCAGAACTTGTAATGCATGAAGCCATTTTTTCTTCAGATCATCAGGTATGGGTTCATCCCATTTTAGTTTTCGCGTGCACAGTTCTTGAAATATTATCTTAGCTGGCAATATAGCAGGAGAAACAAACCCACAAGGATCGTACAAACGAGCTAGAACGCTTAGAACAACTTTCTTTGTGATTGTGTCTTTATTGGTTTCTGTTATTTTATTCACATTCAGTCTCAGACTATCCTGTTCAAGTTGCCATATTAATCCAAGGATCTTTACCTCATCAGTTGGCTTTACTCTCTGAGCTTCTGGGATCTTCTGTATAAACTGTTCGTTATTTGATGTCCAGTCTCTAATGTTCATCGAAATTTCATGAAATGCTTGCCTAGTCTCATTGTACAGTTGCAAGGCTTCGTCCTCAGATTGTACAGACAGTACAAGGTTATCAACGTAACACTTATCTGCTACTTGAGCAAGAAGAGTTTTGTTTGTCTTGGCAATGTGATGGCGGATAGTTGCAGTCAACAAGAAGGGACTCGAAATAATGCCAAAAGGCACCCGACAAAATCTGAGATGCATTAAGTTATCTTCAGTCAGCTCCTTCGTAAGGTCCTTTGGCCATAGAAATCTTGTCACATCTCTGTCTTGCTCTTGTAGAGCCACTTGCAGAAAGGCCTTCTCAACATCTGCAGATATTCCTATTTTACCTGTCCGGAATTTTATAATTAATCCGATAAGGTCTTCGAGCATAGAAGGTCCACTAAAGAGACACTCATTGAGACTTTTCTCACCTTTGATTTTTGCGGATGCGTCATATACGATACGTCCTTTCTTTCCCCCTTGTTTAACCATATGATGTGGAAGATAAGTGATAGGTGGGATCAACTGTTCATATGGTGATGTCTTTGGCTCAACTACTTCAATAATATTCATCTGGAGTTGCTCATTCAGAATATCACTATATTCCTTTAAAGTGTGTTTATCAGATCGTTTCAACAAACCTTTCAACCTTCCAAAGGCTATCCCAAAATTGGTAGGTAGATCTGGTGGATATTGTATCCATGGCCATTTAACTTCATATCTTCCTTCTCTGTGAAGTGTTGTGTCATTGAAGAACTTTACGGCTTCTTCCTCGCGAGAAGTCTTGGTAGAGTCAGTTATTCCAATACTCTCCAACGTCCACAAGAATTTCATGTCTATGTTACGAAGAGGTAAGTCAGGTTCTGTGAAGTATAAACAGTCTGATTGATGACACTGACAATAAGTCATCACAGATAAGGTATGGTTACAGTCAGATCCACGGACTTCTCCGGTCACCAGCCAGCCAAAATCAGAGTTCAGAAGGTATGCATTATCCACCAGTTTCACAGATTCTGGTCTCAGAAACGAATAATAGCAGTCATTGCCAATTAGTAAGTCTATACTCTCCCCCACCGTGCTGTCATCTGCTAGTAAATCAACCTCATCAGTAACATCTATTTCAGGCACTGGTATGCTGTTGGTAATATGGGACACAATATTCACACGTATTTTTCTCTGTACTCCTCGTTTTGTGGTTATATGCACCTCTGCAGACGGGCTTATTATTTCCTTTGGTTTTTGTGATCCAAATGTATACACCATGAGTAAGTCTTCTCTATCGGGTTTCAGTTTAAGTTTGTTAGCAATCCGGGAAGTTAAGTAACTCCTGTGGCTTCCGGAGTCCATGAGGAGTCTGCACACTATGTGGTCATCAATTTTTGTGACAGCCGTCTGCAAATAGATTTTGTGATTATTGCTGGGGTTTTGTGTCATTAATGTGGTGTCCATTGATTCATCAGTATTACCACTGCCAGCTGGACGATCCTCCCTCTGTTCATCCTTATTATTTTTCATAGAAGCATCCTTTACAGTTGACCTGAAGCAGAGAGCACGATTGTGACGCTTCTTACAGTGCACACATAGTGTCTTCGACCTACACTGTTTACTGTTGTGACCAGTGCGGAAGCAAAGGTAACACTTGTCGCCTAGTTTCTTCTTACGCTCTTTCAGTGACTTGTATTGTTGACATTGGTCTGAGTAGTGGCTTTGCTCACAAAATGTACACTGTATTCTTCTTCTTTTTATGGATTGGCTGATTGTTGTAGTAAACCTTTTCTTTAAGGGTTGGTCGTTCGACATTGGATATCGTCTTTTCAAGGGGGGCCGCTCTGCCCTAACATGGAGAGCTTCTGTAGTTGATGGTCCTTGATGATCGACAGCACGTTGACTTGCAACTCTAGTAAAATCTTCTGTGTCAGCACTTTCCATAGCAGTCACTACCTTTTCGAGAGCAATTTTGATTGATTTTACTGACCTATCCTCTGGAGTGAGAAGATTAACTTGGTACATTATTGAATCTGGAAATTTACTTGAGATGATCACTCTTAGATGGCTACTATTGATATCCTCATTCAAGGTGCCTAATACTCTCAAATGTTTTTCTATGTTGTTCAGTGTCCTTCTGCAATCGGTACTGGTGTTGTTCGCTCTCTGCATGCTATTAAGTGCTTCATAGTGAGCATCTACCATTTTTTCCGTGCCACCAAAATGCTTACGGAGAATGTCTACTGCAATAGCGTAATTTGCATTAGTCGTAGTAAGGCCTACTACTACCTCTTTCGCAGGGCCTTCTAGTGAGGCTAGCAGATAAGCCAACTTCTCTACGTCTTTCAGATTTCGTGAACCTACATTGGCCTCGAAAGTATCCCAGAACTCTGAGAACTTCAGTACATCTCCATTATACTTGGGCAATTCTAACTTTGGTAACTTAGAAGAACTGTTTTCCTTGCTGTTCTCTTGAGACGCTGTAGCTGAATTAAGAAGAACTTCAATCTGGTCAACTAAATCTTCGGCTGCCATTTGGTCTCTCATGCAACTCTGCATGAGGTCGCTAGAGCCGTTTCCTTTTTCGATATACTGCATGGTTTCACTTTGGATTCTATCGATGCATTGTTTCAAAAGGATTTTTGACTGTTTTAGCGTATGTTCTGAGACGCCCTTTGTATGACATAGGCCTATGACGGATTCGGCTTCTCGAGAAACTTCGACAAGTTTGGCTTGCCTAAGCTCCAGCCGACTACGTAGTGCCTCCTCCATTGATGAGGCAGGATGGGAGCCCGCTCCTTTCTTTACTGAAATACATCATTACCATTATCGGCACTACATTGATGCTATAAGAAAATCATTGCACGATTGCACAAACCTTTCAGATGTTTTCCTGTTAAATACAACTCAATCCAATATAAAATAGTATCACTACGTAGCCACCCTTTATTTTCACTTGAATATCACTCGCACAGTAACCTTTTTTCACCTTATTTTTACACTTTATATCTTCTTAACTCTCGTAAAGAAAATTTTTCTTCAATACGCGGGAAAGACAACGCACAGATTAAAAAGAATACAAGTCAATGTTATGTCATAGAGATGGCTCACTTACCCTACCCCCTTTTTTTTTTTAGTTATACTCATTCAGTCTAATACAACGACGATGTTATTGCACTAAAAAAAAGAAATCTTATACCTAGATGTCGGGGATAATAAAGAAACACGAAAACTGAAAAGCCATCTTTATTTTAATCGTACCACATTAGTTGCAAAAAAGTGTAACAATAAAATCTGTAAAGGAAATCGAAATTACGATTACTTAATCGATCGATTCGAATAACTCATAGACATACGTCACTAGATGTAGCGTACATTATCAGTGTTGCCAGAAATGAAAATATACTAGGTGCGTACAGACTCTAGTGATAGTTCTACGGAATGTCCATTCGAAGCGCCGCGCAACGATGCGCGTGTAAAACAAACGAAACAAAAAACATCTATATATATTTTTTAAACACGGGAGCACGTCGTAAAAAAAGTGTGCATCGATCTCTCGCGTCTAAAAAAAAAAGGAAAAGAAAACATAAAACAGGAACTAATCCTTAGGGTAGCCCTGATTAAGAATTGATTGATTGATTATTATTGAAATGTTTAGATTTATATATAAATTAAAACAAAGTTCTGTAATCTCTGCCGCAGTCAGACCCGAAAAGGAAAACGTTATATAGATTGAAATAAATATAGACCGTTCACGGGAATACTGGCAGGGAACCGTTAAATATTATGATATCCCCGGGGTGCCCACTGCCCCCGGCAGACTATCCATCGAAATCTTTGGAGTACCAAACTGCCCCCAGCAGATTGTACATGATGTAGGAGAGTTGCTTGAGCATTTCGCCACCAGCCAACACTTCACAAAATCTCTGAGGTGCCCACTGCCCCCAGCAGATTATACATGATGTAGGAGAGTTGCTTGAGCATTTCGCCACCAGCCAACACTTCACAGAATCTCTGAGGTGCCCACTGCCCCCAGCGGATTATACATGATGTAGAAGAGTTGCTTGAGCATTTCGCCACCAGCCAACACTTCACAGAATCTCTGAGGTGCCCACTGCCCCCAGCAGATTATACATGATGTAGAAGAGTTGCTTGAGCATTTCGCCACCAGCCAACACTTCACAGAATCTCTGAGGTGCCCACTGCCCCCAGCAGATTATACATGATGTAGAAGAGTTGCTTGAGCATTTCGCCACCAGCCAACACTTCATAGAATCTCTGAGGTCTAACTACCCCCAGCAGATCTTTCTTTGTCTATATCAGTTCCACCTACCCCGTTCAGCTGTAATTCAATAGACGGTCTTTGACCAGCGTACTACCCTCCCACTTGCAGAGGGTACAACATGATACAAATGCATGAACTAACGCTTCTGTTTAACGGCCATCGACGTACGACAGAGATCCCAGCTCCTCCACCAAAATATATCGCGGCCTTTAACTCGCTCTTAAAATACACACTATAATATGAGGGTAAAGGATTGTGTAAGCAAGTAAACGCGACACATCATGAATAGTGTGGCAGTGGTGACCCGGAGGCAAAATCCAGACCCTATCATTTCCATGTTTAATTATTTACATTTGCGATCCAGAGAGTGACCGCCTTACTACGATCTTGACCAACTCTCTGAAGCTCATGTTCGAAGGGCCAAGTTTACCTTCTTTATGAACACTGAGCGCCAGCGGAACCTTTGTGTTCCGTGGATGGACCTCCTACCTCCCCTTATAGTCCAACCCAAGCCACCAACTGGTGTTCAACTACCCATCCACAAGCCCAGGGGGGCCATCTGGGATGCACTGAAACCAGTATGTAACAAAATGGGAACATCTCGCCTCCCGGTCACCACCACTTTCAAGTTATAATCTGATTAAGAATTATCAACTCACCAGGGTAACCGTTGAGTCTTGCCACGCAGCCACGACAGGGTCATGGCTCGTGCGCGAGGAGACAGCTCTCATCCAAACTTATAAATTTACTTTCCTCAGAAAAGTCAGAAATCTTCCTCTCTCTACTTTACCCGCCATATCGCCTAATTGTCAAAGTAAAAAAGAAACATAGCTCAGAAACATTTAAATGTTGCCAGCATTAAACAAGATTGACAGATGATAGTTGTACTTTACTTACTATCGTTTTCATTAGGTCGAGTTCGCGGTACTCCGCGACAGACGTGAACGTTGATTGGGCGATAGTAAATGACATCGTAACTTATGATTGGTTTCATACAAAAACGTCAAACCATTGATTTCATGATGTATCAAAATATCTAGGCACCTCCACCTCGCAAGATGGCCGCTGACGGTGGCAGATTCATAGATATTTTGTGGGGTAATACTCAACTTGCTCCGGTTGGTAACACAATTGACAAGCCCCGCCCGCCTTCCCACAATTGAATGTGGGGTAATTTTTGGCGCTAGTTAGACATCTGTGTTTTTAACTACCACTGAGATGACGCGAGATGACTGAGAGATGACCGAAAGCAAGATAAGAACGTTTATCGCGGGCGCCGTGCTGCAGCGGCACCCCTGTTGTACGTTACCGCGATAAAGGTTTTCATTATCCTATCGCGTAGCGCCATCATGCTTTGCGTAGTGAATAAAGCGAGATGCTAGTCGATAGGAAGATAAAAACGTGTGTCGCGCAGCGGGAGCTAAAATAATTTAGAAATCTGAAGTATAAAATGCCTAATGCCGCACGCGGACGAAATCCTTCCGGGACATGGCTGTTCACGTGACGGAATGTCTAAAGGGTTCGAACGTGTAAGTATCAAAATGTCTAAAGTTTAATGGTAAAAACTCCATGATAACAAACGGGTTATTCACCAACTCGACACAAACAATATATTGTAAGTATTAGTCATTATAACATTGATACAAATTGCACATTTTGATACTCATTCATTCATGTCGTTAAGATTTTACGATTTTATACATCTTGTCTGACACTTGATCGTTGTAATACTTTCACTTTGTAACAATTAGTTCATTTTGATAATAGGTCGTTGTGAAAATTTATCTATATGACTAGTAATGCATATAACAATCGTTCTTTCAAACAATCTTATTACCTATATGTCTGTTGTGTATTTTGACTCTTGTATTATTTAATACATAGGTAATCGAACAATTTGGACATTCTGTCATGTGCGCGGCCATGTCCCGAAAGGACATTTAAATGTCAGTTAATATTGTGCCCTTTGATTATACACGTATATTGCCAGACAGATAACTTGAACAAAAGTCCGCGCAGTCGGGTTGAGTTTGCGATGGACACGTAAGAGCGAACATTTTTTAAATTGTTATTTTGACTAAACTAAATTCCGAAGAATGCTAAGTCACATCCCGCGTTCACATCGCCAGTGAGACCCGAAATACGTCAATGCGAAGTAAAAGTCATTTTGTTTATTTGTCATGCATTATACCTCGAAAAAGTCCGCCCGGCCGTCTTAGTTAATAATTGGTGACTGACTTCAGTAACCGTACCAACCCCAAGCCAGGTACAAAGCCTGTAATTACCCGTTCCTGTAACCTTGTCATCAGCAATCAGCAACTAATCTTTTATGGAATCAGGCGTTACTTTGCGGAAATCCATAAATTAAAATGTGAAAATTACTGCTAAATACCGCCATTGAATGATACCGCCAAAATCCCACAAGCACCGTGCGGTTAATTAATGCACCGCCCTCCCTCCCACTCAAGCAGAAGCAAGACACAAACACACCACCACCGACACCTCTAACACGAGGCATCCTCAGGCTCCGGTGGTCGACAGCACAAAATGGCACAAATTCCATTGCTATATTCACCGTTTGCTAACAGTGCCACAATGTCTTCTGGTAATTACAACAAGGAGCTAAACACCATCTGTCAGATAGCAGTTGCAAACGGATATAGCAGACGAATGATTGATGTCATTGGGGGGCGGGGCGGCCTAGCCTATAAATACGGAGTGCTGTTGACGTGACGGTGACGGTCACTTGTCAGACCACCGGAGCCTGAGGATGCCTCGTGTTAGAGGCGAAAGCGTCGCAACGCATTTTTTCACACAAGTATTGGTGTCGATGGTGGTGTGTTAAGTTCACCAGCTAGGGGAGCACAACGTCCCAATAAAAGTTTTATCCCATTACCGGCTAGCGCCATCTCACTTTATTTCACCGCGTAAAGCCATGTCGCTACCCGATAGTGGGATAAAACTTTTATCTTGACCTTATGCTCCCCTAGCTGAATCATTTCTTTCTCTTTCAGAACTTGCCGCCTCAGCTGCTGTTCATCCACCAAGGACAGACAGACATCAAAGAACTACATTGGCACAAGCAAATACCCGGCGTCATTATAACCACGGCCCACACGGGATTCAATATATTTAAAACCATTAGCGTATGAAATAAAAAACTTATCTTAGTAAACTAAAAACTTATTTTATTAGTGCCATGATTTGTTGATCGTTTTGAAGAAAAATACTAAGTAACAAAGTCTCATGATTCTTCTGCAGAGGTTTTTGTATGCACCATTGCCAAGTTCACCAAATGCCGTATTGTTGGTCTACCATGAGGACAGTTCTGCAAGAAAGCGCAAAACAACTGTTTTACTAAAAATAATAGCACAAACTTTCCGTATCACCCTGAGGATAGAGCTGGAAAACAAATATGTACCCAGTTTGCAAATCTTAAATACATAAAAGAAGAAACTGACTGATTGACATATCAACGCACAGCCTAAACCGTTGGGTCCAGAGACTCCAAATTTGGCACATAGGTTCCTTATGAGGTCTAGGGGTGCACTAAGAAAGGATTTTTCAAAACTGACCCCCCTAAAGGGGTGAAACGGAGGTCCAAAGTTTGTGTGAAGAAACAAGGCCGTTCCTGATGAAGGGAAGAAAATATGCCCTTTCGTGATAATGGACAGATTTTTTTCTACAGTCACTTACGTCTAGAAGTGTAACTGTGTCAAGTTTGGTTGAAAAATTCTTTGCGGTTCCGCAGAAAAAAATTAAACGGAAATAATGAAATATGGTTTTTCTCCAAAACTATTTAACTTTCATGTACTTTTATTTTTTCATTCTGTAAAGCTTAGTCAAGTTCATCTTTTACGTGAAAATGGTATCTCTATATCTAACGATTATGTAATGTTAGGTTTGTTTACTAATAAAATGTAATAAATTCCAGCTCAGTTATTTATTTCATTTTGACAGTTGCTTTCCGATTTTATCCATCAAATTAATGTGGGTTACAGGACGTTAACTAAGGCTTATTTAGAAATGTCAATTAGAGTGGTATCTCTCACAAAAATAAAATATATTAAAATTTTGACTTACCAATATTTTTACATAATCGTTAGATATAGAGATACCATTTTCACTTAAAACATGAACTTGACTAAGCTTTACAGAATGAAAAAATAATAGTACATTAAAGTTTGAGTTAAGTTGAAGTTAAGTTTTTAATGGCATATAGATGTCAGAAGTAAACATTTTGTGGCCTCATTTACCTACCCTATTCTATCTCAAACCATCTCCTTATACTTCTAATGAACATTAATAAGTAACAGGACGTGTGGCACCGGATATAGAATAGCGTCACTACATTTCCTTCCGTGGATGTCGTAGAAGGCGACTAAGGAAATACATTACCAGGAGACTGGCAGCAGCGTTTTCCTGAGATTCCAACCGCATACTGCGATCGCCAACCCGCCTGCCAAGCGTGGCGATTATGGCAAAACCCCTCATGGTTATGAAAACCGCGAAGGAGGCCTATGCCCTGCAGTGGACGTTAAATGGCGGATGATGATGATGATGATTATGATGATGATGAAGTAACAAAAACAGTAATTGAACAGCAGGAATTGATCATACGTTGCCTGCTCTAGAGTGAGCTCTTCACGCTCATGGTCGTGTTTATTTTATTTTATTAATTTTACAAAGTCCACAGCACAAAATTATAAAAAATAGGTAATTACAGGTGTTTCACATAGTATTAGGGGTTAAAGTATGAAATTGCCGTTTTATTGCAATAGGTTCTTTGAATTGACATAGGATCTTCATGGTTTGAGGTTTTCGAATGAAACTTTTTTCAAATGGTTTCTATGATGTTCTTTTTTTAAAAAATGTGAAACACTTGAATATCGACTTTCAATTGTTTTTGTTATTCAATTTAGACAAGAAAGATGGATACTGCGAAAATTCGAGTGATTTTTTAATACGAGTTCCGACGCGGAACTAACGCGGCAGAAACAGCCCGCAATATCAATGCTGCGTTTGGAGAGGGGTCTACTAATGAACGCACCGTGCGATTTTGGTTTAAACGCTTTCGTGATGGAAATTTCGACTTAAAGAACGAGCCACGAGGAAGACCGCCCACACAGGTGAATAACGATGAATTAAGAGAGATAGTGGAAGCCGACCCTAGTCAAACTACCCAGGAATTAGCGGCATGGTTTAACGTTACCTTACCCACAATATTGACTCACTTGCGTCAAATCAATAAAATAAAAAAATACGAAAAATGGGTGGCTCATAATCACTCGAATTTTCGCAGTATCCATCTTTCTTGTCTAAATTGAATAACAAAAACAATTGAAAGTCGATATTAAAATGTTTCACATTTTTTAAAAAAAGAACATCATAGAAACCATTTGAAAAAGTTTCATTCGAAAACCTCAAACCATGAAGATTCTATGTCAATTCAAAGAACCTATTGAAATAAAACGGCAACTTTAACAAACTTTAACCCCTATTATATGATACAAATAAATACTTTTTAGTATGATGCTCGCCTATGTACAAATTTCTTTTTATTGTGCAATAAAGGATTTTCAATCAATATAAAGAGGTTGAAAAAGAAAAACACGTTATTACGCGTCGTTTTAAAAAAACCAGACAAGTGCGAGTCGGACTCGCGCACGAAGGGTTCCGTACCATTATATATTAGACACAAAAGATCGAGAAAAACGGCTAAAAATCACGTTTGCTGTGTGGCGCCCCCTTAAATACTTATTTTATTTCAATTTAATTATTTATTTTTGAAGCGAATATAGAACTAAATATTCTGTGAATATTTCAAGCGCCTATCTGTTGCCGTTACTAATATCGAGCAAAAAACGGCAAAGAAATTACGTTTGTTGTATGGGAGCCCCCTTAAATGTTTATTTTATTCTGTTTTTAGTATCTGTGAAAATTTCAACTGCCTAGCTATCACGGTTCATGACATACAGCCTGGTGACACACAGACAGGCAGCCAGACAGACAGATGGACAGACAGACAGACAGACAGACACTTTTGGCACCTTTTGGGTACGGAACCCTAAAAAGGTTTACTCGGCGAAACCTAGGCCGCAATTAAATTCTGATTTACACTATTTTTTGGAATATAAATTTCACATGCGCTAAAAGCATCTAACTTATTTTGAACCGCTCTTATCGTCCACGCGGACGAAGTCGCGGGCATTGTATGACATCACTCCAAGAGAAATGTGTTCCAGAGTCCAGCTAGGTACGATATATCTATTACCCCCACGTATTATTTACACTTCCAGAATGTTTTGTGGCTGAATGATGATGATGACTTCCAGAATGTTTAAGTCTGAATTTTCACGCGCTACAGGAGCTACGGTTTCGTAAAATGATGGACTCGAAAATCACTCCCAGACGACCAGCTAGACGAAGGAAGTCCATATCCGCGGGAGCTCGTCGAGCAATCATCAATACAAGCCCAAGTGACCCGTCTAGCAGCCGCGTCATTGAATGCGGACCCTTGTAGAAGCGATGCCACTCATAAAATCTTACAAAAGTCGATGACTGGTGGCAAATAAAGGTCAAAAAGACACTTAATTTGTAAGTCATCCCGTGTCTCCCTCACTCACCCAAGGCTTGCTGACCTCTCCCATGTGGTCCACCAGCCGCCGCATGCTAGCCCAGGACAGCGCCCCCCCGACCAAATGACCTCGTAGGTAAAACTTGTTCACCGATCAAGATATCTCTAGAGAGGCACCTACATAAATTGTGAGTCATCCCACGTCTCCCGCACTCACCCAAGGTTTGTCAATCTCGCCCATGTGGTCGACCAGCCGGCGCATGTCAGCCTTAGCGAGCGCCGTGCCGACCATCACAGACTTGCGGCATGCGCGCGACGCGAACATGCAGCGCACGCGGCTCGGCCGGCAGTGCTCCGACTGCGACTCCTGCCAAATTCACCACTTTTATCATACAGGGTGTATGAAATCAAGTGAATGCGGAGATGGCAAGGCCACGTGACAGATGGCATTCGGGGGAAAAGGCACCCAGCAGGGAGCAGTGGTAAATTGATGATGATCAAATCGAGTTAAATTATTTAACCCTGATATTTCGAAAATCATGAAAATATCAGCCTGAGAAAAAACTCATGGAACGAAAAATGGTTGCAAAACCTCAATACTGAAGATATGGTTTCAGATTTCGCCTTTATTGAATCACAGAACATATTTATGGAGCTAAAAAGACTATAATTTTTACTATCATTCCGCTAGACATAAGAGCATACCTCAAACAAAAGGAATAACTCCACCGTCTTCGTTGACTCCATCCATACATACCCTCAGCATAAATAACAGCTCCTCGATGTCGGGCTTCCCGAAGACCCAATTCTTCGACATTGGCACTGTGAGCAGTTTCACGCGGTGGCAGGGCGCCGCGGCTTGGTCAATGTCGAAGGTAAAGCCGTTCTTCTTGAACACGTGCAGGTTGTCCATCAGTATCTGCTCGTTCACACCGGACAATTCCAGCTTTTGGGGGCTAAACATACAGTACAAAACAATATGAAAAACAGAAAGTAAACACTCAATTTTGCAATCTCACATTCTTCTGTTCTTTACCAATTTTACTACCCAAAATTAAAAAACAAAATATTGTCCTTTTCTAATAGAAATTTTGGACATAAACAGAACTTCACTCACCACACTAGCTTTTGACTAGTCAACTCAGTGTTTTTTTGCAAACTCTCGAAGTTATAAATCTCATCAGTTGCGTGCTGGTCTATAATGAACAGATCATCATCTAGTTTCGTTATAATGAAGCCCAGATTGAACTGTCCTACGACAGTCATCTTTTTGAATGAATCTTTAGATATCTCTCGGTTTAGCTCCTCTTCGCATTTTGGGTTGAGTGTTGGATTGATTCTATTACGAAATTTTATTCTTTCAGGAGCTTGGGCACCCTCTTTTCTATTATGATAAATGTCTGCTAACTCTTTTACATGTTCAAGTGAGGTTTTCAACTGAACAGTTTTTCTTTTCAGTTTCCCTATGTCTTCCATATCTGTATCAACATCTGTAGTCCTAGACTTTATTTTTTTCTCAACAACTGGTGAACAAACTGCTCGACTACTTTTGTTCTTACAAATAATTGTGTGAGATTTCTCGACAATTTCATTTACAGTTCTTATTTGAGTATTTGGTATACTGTCTGATTCAAGGTAAATTATATTGTCTCCTGACTTAATACTTTCCTTGTTTGTGTCTATATTTTCAATTATGCTGGTCTCATCATGCGATGCCGTCGATTTTACTGAGACATCGTCTGGGTTCTCTGAGCTACATGGACTTGATTCTTCGATTTCCAAAACTTTGAACTTAATTGCTTCTCTATCATCTTTTTCTACCTCTTTTAAACTTTCAATAAGATCCTTTTCAGGACTTTTAACTCTTTTTGTTGATAGAAAGTCTAGCATTGTTGTGGACTTTCTTTTCAAACCTGCTTCCATGGATACTGGTTCTGCACATCTAGATGTTCCCTTATCTTTGCTAGAATTACTTGCAAACTTTTGAAGAAAAGATTCAAATATTCTTGGTTGACCAACTTCAGGTTTAACTTCATTTTTGTAGGTGCCACTCAATGTTTCTACTTTCAATGTTCTAGGTATGCTTTCAAAGAGCTTTAGCATAGAACATTTTATAACATCTAGAACCACTTTTTCCATCGTCAAGAAAACTTTCCGTTTGTCTGGTGTTACATTAATATCTACTGAGGTTCTATCCATATTTATGTTCAAGAAGACAAATGGGTATTGATTTGGGTTGTACTGTCTGTAAACCTCATTGATTAACTTAGAAATTTTAGGTGGCTCACAAGGTCTTGAGTTGACAAAGTAGAACTGTCTATCAGAACTGGAGCGACCACTTCCATGGGCACAAGATGAGATTAATCCTGTAAATTCTATAGGGCACACAGAGTTCTTATGCCCTTGAGATTTCGTCTGTGAGCATGAACCCTCTTGTGTTTGAGTCTCTGCTATCTGTGTGTCATTAGAATCTTCTGAGAGATCGATTTCAACATCCTCTATGTTATCATCACAGTGGATGGGATTTTCTTCTCCAGAGAGGCCTTTGAGAATGTTTTCTTTGATATTTGGTGTGTACTCGGGTTTCAGGTCCAGTAAGCTCTGCAGTTGTTTGTAGCCAAATACACATGCAATATTGTCTTTATAAGAAGTTGACCCTTGAGTAGCAACTACCATAGACATTGCATTTGAACTGGTTTGGTTTGTGCAATGTATCCTGAAAATGCGTCATAATCATAAAAAAGGACAATCAAGCATCTTGAAAAGTTTCACCTGTAAAACAAAGTAAAGTAAACAAATGGTGTATACTCCTCTCCAGTAGAACATTAATTTGCTGACAGGCTAGTAGAAAAAAAACTATAGTTAGTCTCATACTTACTTAACCCCAACTGAAATCAGGCAGTAAGCATAGAGTAATTGAGTCATCTTGTTGAATTCTCTCTTGGCATTTTTGTGGAACTCTTTTTGTCGGACTGGTAGAGAGGCAAACAGGTTTGTGAGGCTGACAGTAGTCCCAACTTGTCTTGAACATAGGGATTTCTTCATAATATTTCCCTTGTGATCATATTCAATTTTAGTTGCTGTGTGATAAAAAATAAATGCAGTACTTACAAGGATTAGTAAAGTAACATACTAAACACAAGAGCTTGCTGTTTTAAAAAATAATAAATAGAAGTGCCTAATTATCTAATTATCATCATGGTGATAAAATTCAGCAGTAGGTTTTAACACTTGTTTTTTTTTTTCTTACATATATAAGAATTATAATGTAGTTTAGGTTTTAGAAGTAAAGTTGCAGCTGGTATCTAAGCTAGACTGGGTCTGTAATATAAATATCAGCTTCCATCAGTATGGTAGTCTGAGGCTACAATACAGTAGAATTAAAGAGAACCTGAAGAACACATTAATTGGTTTACTTTTATTTATTAAAAGGCTTACTTTGTAAATATTTTGTGTTTGTTGTTTTTTCCGGAGTGGAATAAAGAATATTCTTATGTTATCTTATTTATAGTTAAGTTTAAGTAAAATTAAAACTGTAATTAAATCCTGCCAAAATAATTTACATAACCATGCCACTATAAAGCAACAAAGTAGTAAAGTATTTATGCATGTCAATACAGATTGTGTTTGTGTGTGTGTATGTTTGTGGGACCTTGACACATTGCACAACCCCTAAAAGAAAAGATTTAACCATAGTTACCAAAATCTGAATTCTGGTGCCTTGTGATAATAGTCAAGTCCGCTAATTCACAAAGAGAGCTCAGTGCTTCTCCTCTGAACCCAAAACTAGATACTCCAAGTAAATCTGAGTAATCACTCAACTTAGAAGTGTGGTACTTAAGTGCTGAAAATAGAAAAATCTTTGCTTGAATCAAGCATTTCCTTATTGTTTCTTAAGTCCATAAGAGCAAGTGGCATGAAAAGCACAGAAGTGAGTAATGCAAGCTCATTTAATTTCATTGATATTACAACAATTTTTTGAAACATGAAATATTAAAAACACCTATATAGGGGCTAAAAATCCACCCAAGTCGGGACTTGAACCTGCGACCTCTGGCTAACCGTGGCAGTGCTCTCCCAACTGAGCTGATGGGCAAGTGCAGGCTTCGGCGAAATTTCGAGCCTCTTTACAAATACGTACAGGCAGGGACATCTGGCTGAAGCAATTTTCATCACTTGCAGCCTCTAAATATGTTTTTAAAATTGCCCACAGCACAGGTTAGTGCCACAAAAAGAATATAATAGTAAGAAATATACCAAAAACGTCAGGAATATGACAATAGAGGGTATTTCTCAAATTAACCACTCGTCTGCCGCGACACAGATCTGTGTCCAACTTAGTATGGGCCACCTATACGTTGCGTTCCGCGAGGGCAGTTCAGGAGTTAATGCAATGAATGAATGTATGACCTAGGACAAGCAAACAACTTGATAGATAATTTTTCCCCACATTTAAACTATTTATATACAGTTTATTTACATGTAGACAAAAACTGAGTGAAACTTTTGATTTTGATATGGTATAAGCATAGCTTATTGTTATATTTTCTTAATGTTTTTGTTTTACTCCTAAAATTATTAAGAAAACTAAGTACATACTTAAGGCTGAAAAGTTGTCTTCGGTGACTCCAGAGCCATTATCAGAAACCTCAATGAGTTCAATACCATAGTTTTTTAGTCTAACTTCGACTGTGGTAGCCCCGGCGTCCAGGGAGTTTTCAACTAACTCCTTAACAGCCACCGCTAGACTAAGGACCACCTGGAAATCATTGAAACATTCAGCTTATTTATAAAAAAATTGATTCTACTAAAACACTCAAGACGGAGTAAAAGCCGGCTTATCGGAGTTCTTGCTATAAAGCGGGCATTTTAGTAGAATCTACTTTTTATAAAAAAGACCGTAAAAGTTTATTGCAGGTACGTTTCGTGCACCCTGTACTTACTTGGCCCGAACATATTTTATGAACTGTGTCCTTATTTATTGGTTTGATTGCTTTTACGTCTTCGATGTCATTAGTTTCTGGCTCCATTATTATTTATGCTTTATTTTCAGTTAAACCTACATAAAAAATATACCAATAATAAACAAAAAAATAGAAAATTCCAAAATAAAACTTTCCGCGTTCTTTCTTTTGTAACAAAACGTCAAACCCAGTGTTGCCATGCTAGAGTCTGTCATGTTACTTTATAATCTGTGTTCATTTCATAATTTCATTCAGGCGTTCCATGGGCCATCATGAGGTGTTCCGTGATGGTTCTATAGATTTGAATTCATTGTGAGGGTTCTACCCATAAAGTTGTGCTACCCATTCTACCTTGTTGGTTCAGTGACTAAAATTACTATACTCTATGCTAAAAGGAGCGGTCACACAGTCATAGCTTGGATTAACACGTTGCCAGTCCAGTGACTCCACATGGAGTCACAGAGAGTACTGACTGGGACGTCCATGACTCCAGTAGGAGTCACATTCGCAAGGTAGAATAAAGTGAATTTATGTTGTGGACGTGTGAGTTGGAGCAAAGATATTCTCATGGGCGTATGAGTTAGAAAATGAAGTATTTAAAACGTAAAAAACCCGACGTATTTTTTTTTCTAAGAAGTTTTTATGTGGCATCATAAACTAAACTATTTTTGAAATGTAAGTTTTGTATTTAATGAAAAACAAATCAATGAATAGCATTATAACAAGTACGACACAAAGCTTTTTTACATTTTAGGCATCAAGTTGTCACTTTTGAAGCCTTTGCGCCAGAAATTTTTGAATTTTTACCTTCTGAAACAAGTTTATTATATAATCTATAATCCTACACAGCATTTCATGTTAGAGGTTCGGCCTTTTGGTTTCTCAATCTTCTCAAAACTTTGTTTACTTCCTGATGATGGCTCTGCAGTGGCAGAAGTTGACTGTTCGTCCTCATTTTTTATTGCAAGCAATTCTTTTATCATATCTTCATGAGCTGCTAAGACAGTAAGTTTTTTTCGGCCAGTGTTCTTACGGACTTCGTTGTAAATAATATATGTATTTATAACAGCGATTGACAACAAGTCTATGGCAATTTTTTTGTACCATACCATAGTTTTTCTAGAAGGGTTATTGTAGCTGCTTAGCTGATCTGAAACGTCGATGCCTTTTTTACCCTTATTATACTCCACTACCATGAGTTTTATGACTTTATCGTCGATGATTTGGCGGAAAATAGAGAAAACGCTCGTCTTCTCGTCAAAGTGAATAAGTCGACGAGGAAGGATATCCCAGCCAGAGAATTGTTCTGTAGCCAGGTCGTTGACTTGCATTGACCATTCTTCTGGCAGCTGGGGATCACTTGGGAAAAATATATCAAGACTGGATAATAAAGACTGGTTTTCTGTATCTAGGTCCTGGTCATATACCTCTTCAGCTTGAATGAAATCGGTGATGTCTTCCATGGATTCACGTAGAAGTGGTGGAGGAGATTCCCGATCAAAAACAATATCCTCTTCTTCTTCGGAACTCAGCTTCACGTCACTGTTTTCCAACACTCGCAATATATCTGTATCACGAAGTATTTTATCCATTTTTGTTGCACAAGTTACGGAATATCTTTCATAGAACGTTAAAATGCACAATTCACAAGCTAGTGGTCATTTTAATATGAGGGTATATTAAAAATACTATAATTGTGGTAGGTGGTACCATTGAAAATTAACACATTTATATCGTCATACGTTCGTGACTCTAAGCGGAGTTACAAGGATTTGTATTCATACGCCCATGACTCCGTATAGAGTCACACACATTTATGTTCATACGTCCATGACTCCGTACGGAGTCATCGTGTTTTTCCGGGAAAATTAATAAATTTTCCATTTGTAAACGCATATTTTGGGAAAGTATTAGAGCATTACTAAATTTGAAAATCAAAAATCTATTGGACGTATGGGTAGTACCAAACCTCTTGTATGGGGACAGGGAACGTGTTAAGTGGAGTACGCCTTCCTCACGATCATATAGGCACATAGGAAGGACGTGGGACAAGGGCGCGGAAAACACGCAGCGTCCTTTCAATTAACTTTCATACAATTTAGCTAAACCGACAAACGTGGTTTTGCCATATTATTAGCCTACCACATATTCTTAGACAGGGCCGGATAAACCACGCCGAGGCCCCAAGGAAACGCTCATCTCAGGCCCCTTATACCCTTTTCTAATTCCTAAAATTTATTTTTCTACCACTAGGTACACTGTTTTCAGGGTTTCGTTTTGTAGTCGATAAGGTTATAGTTTCGCCATGCATGTCCGTTTGTCTGATTAGCACTACCAGAAACCTGAAATTCCAAAAAAAAATGTTTAAAACAAAATTTAACCCATAGCATGAGAAATTGTCGAATTTGTCGTTTAGAAATATTGTGGGTGTAGAAATAGTAGATTGTGTCTCAAGGGAGCAAAATGATATATTTACGGCGAGGGCGGTATATTGAATCCTGAGTGAAGCGAAAGAATCTACAATAGAATCCCTGCGTAGCGAGGGATTCAAGTGTTTACGCCCAAGACGGAAATAATTTTGCTACCGAGTAACACATACTGCTTTTCACACCTGCTATAAGGAAAATTTAAATCAAACACAATATGTGCCGTGGAAGACAATTATGATCGATTGCAACAAAATAAAAATCGAATTAGAATTACATTTTGTGAAAATCTGCACACGGATCATGCTGAGGGCAATAAAAAAAAAACTAGAATATCAAGGAAGAAAAGTACAATTTTGATCCCTCATTTGAGGAAATCAAGGGATCTTTTCTGAATAGCAGGTGTGAAAAAACCTTTTTCGATTCAGGGACCCGTTTGTTAAATAATGCGCTTTAAATCGTAAACTGTAGAGTAGGGTGCCGCCCCTGTCCTGGCTGAAAGATTGATTTAAGAAACGTGGAACATTTTAGGGAAGTAGCATATCTAATAAACTTAAACGGAAAACTATCACTGCTAAGTAAGGTCCGTTTTTAAATCCGTTGAAAAAAATGAGGCAGTATTACCACTATAAAATGTATAGTTAAACTCGGTAGAATTTTTCTTACCGTTAAAAAAGTAGACTCCCATGACCTATGGCATCTATGACATCAATAATAATTACTAATAATAATATTTTTTAATTACTCATAATAAAAGTAGTATTTAAAAAAATACCAACGCAACACACAATTTTTACTGTAAGTATAATGGAATTCTAGTTTTTTACGTATTGGCAAGTATTCACAACCTTGGATTTGAGGTTTGACCATGGACGTTTTTGACACATTCTTCAAGATGTCATTTATTTTCAAACATTCCGTTTCTTTCTTGTTCAGAACGTTTTAAATTATTTTCCAAGATGAAAGTGACGATGACAATGGTGAGGATAATATACCCGACGAGTCCACATGAGTAGATGCAACATGGGAAAGAGATTTTTATTGTACAAGTAAAAGATTTTTTCTTTTAATGGCTACTCGAATCGGTCCTGTCTTGGACGACTACTTCTGCCAATGATGACTCAGTCATGGGAGTGACACAATTACTGTTGACCGGTCTTCATGCTTTTGTTTTGAGTTTATTATTGGCATAGATTAACCTTAAATTTATGGCCGTCACAGGCGACGGCGTTAATATATGCGATATATTTTTCCATACAATATCCAACATACAACCCGCATCCATACACGACCCCGCGGTTGGATTTAGTCTGGAACAAGACATTGCGTGAATCGCGATATATTTTATAGACATTTAGAAAATAGACTTGTATTGATATCCACTTAGATTACCTACGTCAATAAATGTAATGGATTGTTATGGTTTACGACCCCGGCACATGTCAAAGTAACAGTATTTTTTGCATTTAATTAAAATTTTTGCAATGACGGCAAACTGAAGAAAAGCTATGGGATGTTTAGGCGGGTTTTAAAAAGGGAATAGGATGCGTGGACTAAATTTTCTCCTTGAGACGGATGGTGAAGAAACTTTTGGCCAAAAGTCAAAGGGTTATCTATGCGTTGGTCGATTTGGAGAAGGTTTATGATAGATTGGTGAGGAATGACCTGTGATCGGTACTGTCCTTGTATGGGGTGGACAGCGTCTTGCTGCGAGCTCTAGAAGTCTCTCTATGAAGACTCCAGTGCTTGCGTTAAAATTAATGGGGCGTATACTGACTGGTTTAGCATGCGCAGGGGTGTGAAACATGGATGTGTCGCATCCCCGTGGTTGTTCAACATATTCATGGACAGTTGCCTGCCTGATTTAAAAGAGAATGACTTTGGGATAAGGATGGGTGAGCTACTGGTCAAATGCTTGTTATACGCCGATGATCCGGTTTTGTTCGCATCGTCGCTTGAAGACCTGCAGACACAAGTAACAGTAATGGATGAGGCATTTAAAAGAAAAGGAATGAACATTAATGTGAGTAAGACGAAAGTAATGGTGTTCGAAAAAGATGATGAAATGACTGAGTCCAAGATAAGGATTAGAGGTGGAAAAAGGGTTGAATAAGTAAAAGAATTTGTCTATTTGGGGAGCCTCTTTACGAGGGATGGAAAGTGTGAAGGTGATATCGAAAGAAGAGTCAAAGCGGGAAATTGTGTTAATGGTGCTTTGCATTTCTTTGTGAGTGGTCAAAACATCTCCAAAAGAGCTATAACACGTTCACATTAACTAGACGCTTGACGTTCATACAATAATGTCTAAAATAAATACCAAAATTACTGAAAACTAAGCAAATTATCGACAGTATGGTCAGCATCTTAGTAACCAATACTTGTGTCAATAATTTGCTTAGTTTTCTGTCATTTTGGTATTTGTTTTGGGCATTATTGTATCAACGTCATGCGTCTATATAGTTAATGTGAACGTGTTATAGATTGGCTATCCATAATGGAGTTCTGGTCCCAACACTTACGTATGGTAGCGCGATTTTGGTATGGCAAAAGAAGCAAGAAAGTAGGATTAATACAGTAGAAATGAAGTCCTTGAGAAGTATGTCTGGTGTTACTTTGATAGACAGGATATCCTGTAATAGTTTCATTAGAGAACGTTGTGGACTGAAAGAGGATGTAGTGACTAGAGTTGAGAAAGGAATGTTGCGTTGGTTTGGACATGTGGAGAGGATGAAGGAAGAAAGATTTACGAAACAAATATATCGAGCGAATGTGGGTGGAAGGGCCGGTAAGAGATGACCCAGGCGGGCATACTTCAACCAAATAGGGCATGTATTAGTAAAGGGCAAGATAAAAACTACCCGAAACCGGCGTGCGTGCATGCAACGACTAATGAATTGTGAGGAAGCGAAAGTGTCTGTCAGGATCGTGGCAAGTGGCAGTCTCTGCCTACCCCTCTGGGATACAGGCGTGAGTTTATGTATGTATGTATGTAAAAAACCGACTTTAAACATTACAAATTTTAAGTAATGGTGAACCAACATATAAAAAAACTTCGTACAATTACTTTAATTAAGTTGTTAGTTCTTTAAAAATTTGTTTGGTGAACTTAGCCGGTTTTTTAGTCTCTTAGGGGTTGATGTTTCGAAATTATGATAAACATCGCCCAAGTGCGTATCGAGCCACGCGTAGTGTAGTTCCGTAGGAGGGGTGGTTTACCTACTGGACAGAACTGACAACTTTCAATTTAATTTGTACGAATTTTTCCTTTTATAAGTTCGTCGCTTATAAAAAGAAAAATACCTGTTACCTACTTAGGTAATAAGTAACAAGTTGGCTAGTAATAGCGAAGAACTTATAAAAGGAAAAAATGCGCAATTTTCTGTTAGAGTAGAGCGTGCCACCTCCGGACTAAACGGTTGATTGTAGAAACGTAAAAAAAACTCAGGGCAGGAGCACATGAGCTTAAAAGGAAAAGAGCTGTCATGGCTACTTAGCCGAATACGAATTTTTCCTTTTATAAATCCGTTACCTAATTAGGTAACAAATAACAAGTTGAGGAGTAATAAGCAACGAACTTATAAAAGGAAAAATTCGTATTCGGCTAAGTAACCGTGATAGTTTTCCTTTTAAGTTCATTATAGTGCTACTGCCCTGAATTTTCTCACGTTTCTACAAACAACCGTTTAGCCGGGAGATGGCACGCCCTACTCTAACAAAAAATTATGCTTTAAAGCTTCATATATCGCAAACAGATCTCTAAGTCCCTAAAAAGGGTTTTTTCTGCACTAATAATATTTTTAAACAACCAATCTAATGATACCTGACACTATAGTGTAGGCGAGAAAAAAAAAATTACATCCCTAGTTGAGGTGAAAGGGAAATGGATTCTTCCTCCCAATCTGGCTACAAAAATAGGAATAAATTATTTTCCCGTCACACTAGTGACAGCGCCATAAAGTTACTTGACTGCTTTGCCTTTTGAATAAAACCAACCATCTGTTACGCTGTCACTTACTTACTTGATAGCCCGATCACATAGGGTGCCGATCAACATTCACGTCACGCATGGCGCACAGAATGAACCAATCACAAAGTGATTTACTCTGCAGCACATCTTGCGCTCATTTCATTGATAAAGACGACTAATCGCGAGGACAGGGGCCGTTTTTGAGAATGAATTTTGTACGGAGAAACACATACTTCTATGGTTTTTTTATTCGTAGTAACAAACACAATGACACGAGATTTTTATTATTAGATGTACCGAAGCGATGGGTTGGTTACATTGAGTTAAATGGTTGGTTATAATAAAGTTATAGCCCATCACACAGGTAAGACTGGGCGAGTACGCGGACGCGAACTCGTCGCGTCTTTTCCGCACCCTTGTCCGATGTCCATCCTGTGCCCCAGGCGTAACTCGCCGAACGTGTAGGTAGAGAATTATGGTTTTATTTTGTCTATGATGATGTCCCGTATAGTCGTATCCACAGATTTTTTTGTTCTGTGGTCGTATCCATATCTCTATTTAAGCCAATAAACGTTTAAAAAAAAAAAACTCTATTTATGGCTATAGTCTTGGCGAAGTTGTACTGTATAATCAGTGCAGTGAGTCCATAAAGCAGAATTGAATTGAATTGAATTGAACACTTACTAAAGTAGTCTGTGGGCCCACAACAAAACAAACAATATTCCGGAGTTTCCTGAAAATTCTTTAAATATACGGCGTAATTAGTAGATTCGTGAAGTTAACAATTGTTCGGCAGTTTATTTATGATAATTAATACCCCACGATGTCTTTGAATACGGCGCACGCTGACCACGGTGTCCTGATACACGCAGGAGAATGGTGAGTCATCGCTATTGCTATCGTGGTAGAATTCTAATCCTTTTCTCTTCCTTTTCTGATTATCAACTTATTGCTTGTAAATAAATTCTAGCCGGCCCTTGCAACAGCCGTATGATACTCATGGTTGAATCAAAATATTTAATGTACATAATTATGTGGAATTGGGATTTCCCTCAGTTGTCAGAAAAATAAGTTGAAACTCAAAAAGGGAACATCCAGTAGTTGATGATTTTTATTGAGGTAGATAGGTATATGTACCTACACTAGAATTAATTTTGATCCTTTGAGCATAGGTACTTCTAGATTATTACTTGCTTTATTTTTGACTTCAGACATTTTGTAAAAATATTTTTATTGGATTTGAATTTTTTATAGGAGCCAGATATGAGAGGACACACATCTCCCTTGCCGTCAACTGTGTCCCAGTTATATCCCAGAGATGTCAACTATATCTGGCTCCCTCACTATACTCTCAACTCAGTACGGTAGACATCTAGCTCCTGCTACTTTATCCAGCTCACACACAGTGCGCGAGAGCGAGACCGAGATCGGCTGAAATCGGATGCGTTCGGCCGCATTTCTCATCACAGTAATAAACGAGAGACGAGAAAGGGGTCACCAGACTCCTACAAATGTATTGACTTGGTGATCTTTTTGATCGCTATTGGTACGGATGGCTGGTTCGGTCAACATCGGGTATTTGGTCGCAGTACTCGTACTAAAAAGATGAACGGTAAAGACGATAATCACATATGCTCGTCACGCTTTAATTGGGTTCAAAGATATTTATTTCTCATAAAGAACTTACAGTTCACTTAATTAATGAGAAAACCTATATAAACTGTCAAAAGCTAATTAATAGATATACATTTTTATTCTGGTTTGAACTCCTCTTATTGGAATAGACTGATAGTAAAAAAAAGAGCGCGTCAGCTGGATAAAGTAGGAAACAGATAACCTAGACTCACTCACCACTTGTGTCTTACGGCTCTTGTATCCAAACACACTCACTCGATTGTATGTATGTTGTATGAGCTAGGATACAAATGGTGAGCCAGATATGATACAGATATAGTGTGTCCCGGTGAGCAAAGATATGGGATATAACAATTCCCTCTAAGGACACACTTTGCGCAAGTCTAAACTGAATTGAATTGAGCATACTTCAGAGGCTAGGAAACTCAGTTCACTAAAACTGACCTGGTTACTGATACTTTAAAAAAGTGTAACATTAACCACTCGTCTGCAGCGACACAGATCTGTGTCCAACTTAGTATGGGCCACCTATACGTTGCGTTCCGCGAGGGCAGTTCAGGAGTTAATAAACCGACTAAAGTTATGTCAACAAAATGAAGGAAGGCATTTATTACATACATAAAACTACAACGTTACCTGAACTTAAAACTTAGGGACGGTCTGCCTCACACTCCCTCAATACCCTATTGTACTTACCAGTACTTCCGCGTTGTACAGTCATTTCAAATTTAATTGTAATGTAAATTACTTATTTTTATATTTTCAGCATCATACTTTTCTCTGACAATGTGACTGTGGAATTTTATGGCAATGCCACACCAGAGTTCAAGGGCTCCAAGATTGGTCGCATGTACCTGACCACCCATAGAATGATCTTCAACTCGAAGAGTAACTCTGAGCCTCTGCGATCTTTTAGCTTCCCCTTCATTGCCCTACAAGATGTAAGTGGGACCCAAATGCTCTGTTTAATGTTGTTTATGTTTTAGGTACTTCATTAAAAAAAAATATCCCAGGCATTACAGCTACTACACGTGAAGTTCTATCATAATTATATGAAGTGCTTCGTTCGAAGAGATTAGTAACCTGAAATAAACTGAATAATATATGTAGTAATATGCAAGTGACACTACTCATTAAATATAAACTTGTCCTGGTGCCGAACTAGGATACCCTGTGCTACAGTAACCAGACAAGGACATCATAAACATGGAAATACACCCAAAACATGGCCATAAGAAACAATTGTAATTATTTCGTCTGCTTGTGCGATAAAGTATTTCAATCTACAGCTTCTAAGTTCTCTCTTCCTATCTATATAGTATAGGTAGAAAAGGGACTGTCTGCTGTTTAAATCTAGCACGTTATATATTTTTTTCTTTTTATTATAAAAGGTTTTCAGGTTATCCATTCTATACCCACACCCTGCATGTAGTAATGATAGGTGCTATATGTAATAACTATACAAACAAGGTAATAATCAAGTCACCACAAATAGGTACCTTAGTCATACAAAATTAACCTACATAAAAAAAATTATGTATGAAAATTGAAAATGTGCGTGTGGCGCCGGATTAAGAATAGGGTCACTCCATTTCCTTCCATGGATATCGTAGAAGGCGACTAAGGAAATACATTACCAGGACACTGGGAGCAGCGTTTTCTTGAGATTCCAACCGCATACTGTGATCGCCAACCCGCCTCCCAGGGATGGCAATTATGGCAAAACTCCTCATGGTTAGGAAAACCATGACGGAGGCCTGTGTCCTGCAGTGTGCGTCAAATGGCTGATGATGATAAAAAAACCTAACACACTAACATATAATTTCCCTGTCCCAGGTGGCTGTTGAGCAACCCTTGTTCTCTGCCAACTTCATCAAGGGGCAAGTCCGTGCTCAGCCCAATGGCAACTTTGTGGGCGATGTGAAGTTCAAGCTGACATTCAAGTCTGGAGGTGCCATCGAGTTTGGTCAGGCTATGCTGAAGGCTGCTCATTTGGGTATGTAGCTATACTTTATTGAGAGAAAATTTTGTTTATCAATACAGAGATAGCAAAGGTAGGCAAATAACAGACAGCTATCTGTAACTATTATAACAATTTTAAATTTGCTCTGCCTTTGTAATCAGATGCTGCAGTCTATTTTAGTATGTGAGTCATCTAATGTGTTGTAAGAGACAACTACATAATCACCTAATACTGATGTAACATGCAGTAATATTTGCCTTGTGTCATGTGACTCTAGCTCAACTGGATGGTAAGCAGAGTCATGAGGCACAGAGGTCGAAATAATTTGTAAGCAACTATATTACCAGGGGTTTTGCCATGAGGGAGCCCTGTGCCCTGCAATGGGCGTCAAGTGGCTGATGATGATATTACGATGCAAGGATTGAATAAAATTTAGGCATTGAAGTTTCATCACAAGTGGTACCCATTTACTGTAACTAAAACTATAGGTTTGCTGAAATTGTAATGATTGTTTGACTCTTAGTTTGGGATTTAGGGATAATATACTGTCTAGGTTTATCCTAAAAATCTTTTCTAAATATTGGTGAAAGAATTTTTGAGATTGGTCAAAAATGGGACATACCGTACCTCTTCATAATATGAGTGTATACTTCAAATACTGTAAAAATCAGGAATTTTATAGTAGGAGTCGATATTTCTTGAATTAATGAGATGAACAAGGAACAGCAAACAGCTTAATAAAATATTATTGTGTAATGGTTTGTTTACGTGCAGACATTGAAATTAATTATAGATTTGTGTATAAGTAGTAATTTCTTTTAATATTTAACAAAACAAACCATTAGTAAATTGTTATAATACAGGAAGAACTAATGTCTATCAAGTTGTCCTAGGTCACAGTGGCGAAGGGTGGAATTATGATGAATGGAAGCCGCTCAAAAAAAAAAAACTCATCGAGTGGATGCAAGCGTCAATTCTACGAATTCTCGACGTGTTCTCCAGATAGACGATAAGGCCCCACTTCCACCATACAAAAAAAGTGCTGATGATTTGATGATGACAATGTTTTTCATGTATGATAAAAGTGGCTTTTTAAAAAGCCTTTTTGACGTGCGCAGAATCTTCACTTGTTAGCCTAGTACCTAACTAGGCTAGTTAAGTAAAAAAACGTTAATGCAAAAGCAAACAAAAATAAAAAGGTTATTTATCTTATCGAACCACGCCGGCACAGATCCACAAACAAAATACAATTTTGAATGAGTAAGCCAAAATAAAGAAAACGCGTGCAAAACGATGCTTCAAACGTATTTGAAAGTATTTAGAAAAAAAAATAGTTTGAATCTGCTACTAATCCGTGATGTAATAAGCTGCTGCGATTCAGTCGGTATCTGTTTTTTGGCTAAATTAATTAAGTTTGTAATATCCGTAAAATCCGAGCTGCTCCAAACTGAGTTAGAGTCGGAAATTAATAAAACGGAATACATTTTGTTCATTTTGCATCCATGTATATTTGTCGTGGTGAAAAAAATGGAAATGTTTAAAAATCCATCTTTCCTCATGCAAATAATAGTCTTGGTCGGAACAGTACCGCCTAACTTAATGACATGCTTAATCTTTTTAAAAGATTGGAAAACGAAGTCCGAGCAAATAGTAAGTTGAACTCCCTGCCATATTGACTAAGAAAACTCACCGCAATAAAGAAGTATGTGGGACAAACGCAGATAAATAAACAATAAACAAGTGACAATAACAATTATCCACCACGCCAACGAAAACCACATAAAAAAATATTTTTTTTCACAAACATGCACCGCAAACAACAATCCATTACAGCACGTAGTATTTGTTTATTTGGACTGAGCATTATTTGTGGGAGTGCGAGCGAGACAGAGCGTTATTGAATAAGCGGCTACTATGGCGGAGGTAAGCCGTTAGCATTCCGGGTTGTTTCGATAAAATGTATGGAGTGCCTGACATTTTGAGTGTAGAAAATTTGGATTTGGTGGGAGTCGGATTTTTAAAAGGGAAGCCGGGGGTAATCGGCTTATATGGACGCTTCTCCACTGCTGCGTCATTAATTCAAGAAATATAAACCCCTATTATAATTTTATTTAATTTGTTGGGGTAAAAGGTGAGTCAAATAAAGTGTGTCGAATTAGTTCTTGGTGAGTATGGTGACAATGTTAATTTTCTTATCAACTTCTTCACTTTAACAGTATTTCATTATATCTATACCCAGGAAACAGGTAAAAATTATGAAAATGTAGATTTAATTCACGATGAAAATTATTACAATGTTAATTATAAATTTCTTGACTGACAGTATTTCAAACAACTGTCTTTACCTACGACCTGGAATTGCATATGAAAGTTAAACAATAATACAGTGCAGTAAAATTGGCGGGTCTATTACTAGAAGTAATTTCTTCCAGGCAACCATTATGACAATTATGACGATTTAATTTTTTTCCTGGCATGTAGCCTCCCGCCACATGCAGTCGGGCGCGCCTCCGCCGCCGTACGAGCCGCCGACGGGCCCGTGGTACGCCGCGCAGCCGCCCGCCTACCAGCCGCCCTCGCAGGGCTACTACGGCTGGGTGCCGCCCTACTCTGTACGTATTACGCGTGCACTGTACCAGGGCCTACAGTCTAATAAACGTATCGTTGTTCGGTAGAGTGGTGAACGACAATGGCTGTTATTTGACGCTATTTCGTGGTCTAAGCAATAGCATTAAGCCCGTCACTTATACACACGTATAATATATAATTATGGCTCAACATATCTCGATATCTTACTATATATTTTCCCTAGTAATTGCGAAAGACCACAGACGGAGCTATAATATAATGTATGTTTCTATGACGTCACCAAAATATGTCGAGATATATTTTGGCATATTAATATATAATTTTGTATATTGATACTAGCTATATCGGCAAACGTTGTTTTGCCATATTAAATATTATAGCCTACGACCTATTCTCAGACATACCAAATATACACAAAAAATCATAAACGAGGAGTTTGATAACAAACACTGTAACACGAGATTTTTATATATTAGATATATTTTGAGGATGTCCCATTTTTCACTTTGGCTACCGAACGCCTGCCCGACGTCCGTGGTCGATGCGCACGATTATTTCTCCCCCGGCCGCTTCACCTCAACGACACCTGCCTACCTACCTACCTCCCTCCAGTTCTCTTTTGTCTTATATGAGACTACCCAGATGGTTCTATTTTTCGTTCCCGGCAAGGCAACATGCATTTTAAATTCAGCATTGGAATCCTCTGAGGAACTTTCAATTAGATCTAATAGTAGTGCTCTTGCCGAATTCATTTAGGTACCTGTATTGATTATAACGTTATTCCAAAAATTGAAGACCCTGTACAGAAAATAAGCTTTAAAACCTTGGGCTTGCAATGACGACCGCAGACCGAGTGAGGACAAAAAATTATATATTATAGTATAGCTCCCGTGTGTGGTCGTTGGCTGTAGTATAATATATATCTCGGTACATTCATGTATGTTATAGCTACGTCTGTGACGGACTTTCTTGTTAATCCGAAGCCATCGCTGGCTGCCAGTATCACTGGCATAAACTGCATAATCTGTTTTTCAAACCTCCGCCCGCTAACCCCCCAACCCGCGCGCCAGCGTTGCAGACACGTGTAGACGCATCGCGCCAGTCGCTGGCGGATGTCCATAGAATGCATATTATGTGCGGTTGTAGGATGCAGGCTGACTAGCTTCATCTAAACAACGAGCCAAGCCAGCGGTGGATCAGAAATCAGAAATCAAAAATTTTGTTTCAACGTAAAGAATTTACATTCTGTTTGCTGAATGTCAATGTACTATGTAGTGGAGAAAAAGGCAGTGGGAAAAAAAACTCCACTCTGACAATCTTCTTAAACTTATACATCAAAGCCTATATGATATGATTCCGTGATAGCCACCAATAACTTTAAAAGCCGGATTGGATTGGATTGTCAAAAGGATTGTCTGTAGAACTAGCGCCAGCGCACTGGCTTCGTATAAACCATACTTTATTTTAATTGTATAACCCGCGCAAATTAAATAGGCACCGAGAAGGAGGTCGAATTGCGCGACGTGCCGAGTTAAGTTGCCTGGGTTGTACCATTGGAATGCGATTGCTGAGTAGACTACCAATAGTGTCAATGGAACAACCATTGCCGTGCTAATATCAGTCTATTGAACAACTATGTATTTAAGAGACTCGCCCTCCAGTCCTATTACGTAACTTTCCACTGTATTTGGGTAGTTCTAGTTAGACCTGAGATTTCCGCACTTAGCCTCATAGTTGGGCCATTGTACGTAGCAAGCGCTAATTTATATAAATACCTTACCTTAACTTAGACACTAGGGTTTCCTCACGATGATTTCCTTCAAAGTCAGCGAGTGGTACTGCAACTACAACTTCACAAATGTACGTAACTTAGAAAACAAAGTCATTGGTACATGCCGGGATTCGAACCCAAGACCTCCCGAATGTCAAGCCGGCGTTGTACTGCTCCGCTACCACCGCTATCTGTATTGGGTATTTGACAGTTCGGAGTAGGTTAAATCGGATAAGCCCATACAGTGGAGAAGTTACAAATTAGCGCCCCTGGCCCACGATTCTGTTATGTAGTGCAAAATCGTAAAATATTCGGGTCACGTGACGTGTTGTTCATGACGTAAATAAGGTTTGTGACATGTGCGGCGCGCGCGTAGACTTATAGCGGCAATGAAATTAAACCGGCGCGATCACGCAGTTCTCATTGTCTTACAATAAATTATAAATAACAGAAAATAAGACTTGAGTTGCTGAGAGAATGCCGATAGCAGCTTAAAAAAAGTTATAGAACATAACATTTTCTATATATTGTACATTACAAACAACGGATTTCTAGTTTTACTTTTGCGGTTAACACGGCATCGCCATTCTTATAATTGAACTGTAGAGGTCTATTAATTTATTACGTAAGTTCATATAGGAGCTCATGGGAACCCCTGACCTGATGTATGTATTAACAATGTCAATTATTAAAGAAAGAGACTGAACAACGGTTTCATTCTCGCTTTTACAATGAAGCCGTTCATATTGTGTGAGAGAGATGCAAATAGTTTAGTTATTCAATAATACAAGAATAATAATAATAATTTAATACGTAACTAACTAAAATACAGTTTCCCTGATAAATAATCGCGATAAAACCCGTTAAATGTATAACTAAATGGTTATCCAGTCTCATTCTCATTCTCGTCCCATTCTTAGTGCTATAAGGCACGGTTACTACATTATTAGAACATGTGTGATGCCTGCGCCATTCGCGCTACCGCGCCGACTTCTCCCCTAATGGTACGGCTCCATCTGTGGGACACTATTACTTATTGCATTTTCGCGACTAGAGTGTTCATTGTGGCACAGATTGTGGTCCGTCTCTTACGACAAAACAATATTTTTTTTTAACTTTCTTCTTTTTCTACTCGACGCTAAGCTTCGTCGATGGGTGCAGCCCTACCATAATACAACTTTCGTTTTCAAAAATGGTTCCGTACATAGGCTCGTTGTTTAGGAGCTCCAACATCGACCAAAAAACAATGTTATTATGCTATGACAAGCTCTGCCCCTATATTACGCGCACCAAATCCTGAGCAAGTCCAGTCGTCTAACTGTCAAATTAGTATGGAATTTGACAGTTAGACGATTGGAATCGCTCAGGATTTGGTGCGCATAATTAGGCCACTGGGGTTCGATTCGTTGAAGCTAAATTGGTCTTCCAAGCTTGAGAGTAGGTATGCGCATGACATTTGCATGGAAATGTACTTAGTTTCCTATAGTAGTACGGTAAGTTTCGTTGTCGAATAGAATAAAGCTAGGTGTAATCTTCTTATTTGGTTTTTTTCTGCTTTTTTTCCTACGCGAGCACTTCAGGCTAGAAATAAAAGAATGGCTCCGTGACACATAGCCGTAAAGTAGAGCATGGCTACAAGCTCAGAACACAAAAAGAGATTGTGTTCTGTGTCTACAAGCATGTGTCTGAGTCGCTCGTGTATACATTTATAGCGGATTGACATATTTTGGGTACCTATTTAAATTTTTGCTCAACTGGCCAGCCAAAACAAGGAGCTTATAATGTTCATGTATGAACCATAACCTCTAAAATGATCAAACCGATTTAGACATGTGTAGGCGGTGTCTTTAGGATCCTTATTTTATCCCGGGTACCTACACTGACAGAGTACTTACACTGACACTCATGGTTGTTGTTTGTGTAATAATTTTATTAAAGTCGCGCTGCGGTTTTTGAATGCAGCACGCGCTTTATTTTGTTGGCCACAGAACAGAGATGTTCTGTGTTTTTGGTCTTAATCTGGGATTAATATACGGTATTTGCGCCTTTCTGCCAGCTACCCGCGCGTGGCTACTGCGCATGGGTGCCTCTCTACACTGTTTAAGTACCGCGCCTGCGCAACTCCACCCGCCCTTACTCTTCAAAAGGCAAGCGCGAAGCCACTTAGCTCACAAAGCTTTGGTTTTACAATACGTTTCTTTTATTAACCTAATCCCAAGCAATCCCAACCTAATCATACTTACCCTACATGAAGCAAAGGTAAGAGTGGATCCATTTTGGTTTTGGTTTGATATTGCTTGGTTTCAAATTCCTATCTAACCCACCATAACCTTCTTAAGATTCAAGCGTGGCGCCATTTATTTTTAGGACTTTGCTGAAGCTTTGATAATTTAGGACAGGTGTCTTTAATAGTTCTTTACCATATACAATCAACAAATTCTTGCTCTTACACTCTGCAAAGCTTCATGTAAGTTGTAACAAAACTTTATAACAAGCATTGCTTTTCTGATTTGTTTCTATTATCACATTAGAAAAGAAAAACACAGTTTTGTTTGATTTAAATAAAATTTTTTTTTGTCAGCGCTCCTTTTCGGGAGGCACGCGTTCCACACTCCGGTTGGTGCGATACTGCGTTTAGTTGGCGCGGGCGATTTATTTTTATAGTATCATGTCATACTGGTCAGTCCGGTCAGGCAAACACCAAATCCAGTTGATGTTTGTAGGCACCGGAGGCTATATAGTCAAAGACCTAATCCACAACTGTCACTTACAGGCATTCCCCGACCAGCCGCCGCCGAACTCCGTTTTCGTGTCCAACAACCCGCCGCCGTACCCGGGCGTGGGCGGCGCCTCTTACCCTGCCGGGCCCGGGCCCACGCTCTCAGGTGCGGGCTCGCCCGTGCAGGCTGGTTTCAACGGGGGTCCAGGGTACCCCGGCGTTGCGGGCTTCAACGGGGCTCCAGGCTTCAACGTGGGTCCAGGCTATCCCGGCGGTCCAAGTAATGGGGCTCCGGGGTACCCTGGGTCCAACGGCTACCCGGGCGCCCCGCCTGGATACCCCGGCGGCTTCGCCCCGCCCCCGCAAGGAGCCTCGGCCCCGTCGTCGCGCGGTAAGGCTACGTTCCAAATGTCAGGATGAGATTTAGGCCTTTTTGCTTGGAAAGCGAATAATAGAAATTGTATGATGAAGATGCATGCGTTAATAGAATAAAAAATATACTGTGTTAATAAGACACGTGTTGCCAAATCCATTCAGACTTTACACGTGACTGAATATCATACAACCAAACGTCTTTACTTCATCACCACCACTTACGTAGAAGGGCAACTTCGTGAAGAGACTTGTCGGCGGTGACCACACGTCACTGATTGAAAATAGCCATGCTGCACTGGGCGTATGAACCTTCTCGGAGAGACACTCATGTGTTCAGTAGTAGATAAGGTTTGAGCCGAACCCATCCCAGATTTGTCCAGTGCTCATCCCAGATTTTGTCTAGTGCCCACACCAGATTTGGTTAGTGCCTAACCCAGATTTGTCTACAAAGGATAGTGTAGTGGATTATTATTATTTATTTATTCTCAGTAAGACAAGAAAACCACAATTTCATTGACCAACCACATTGATCGAGTGGATCGAATGGCAGCCTCACCTGGCTGACTGAGTACATGAGATGTTTAGTAGCTGTCCCGGCGAACTTCGTACGGCCACAAAATCTGTTTATACGATTCTAGCACAGCGCCACCTATTTTTAAAACACAACGTTCGCTCGCACAACGCCATATATTTTAAACTTAAAATAAATATTATCCCACGGGAACCCACTACCGGGATATCAAGTGTGCTATGTCTCAATTCAGGTCTTTTCTATCTGTACGCCAAGTTTCTTGTAAATCCGTTCAGCCGTTATTGCGTGATTGAGTAACAAACGTCCAAACATCTTCACAAACTTTCACATTTATAATATTAGTAGGACGATAGAGAGGAAAGCTGCATGTTTACGAATAATATGTAGAATAACTTATGTTTTAATTATTTTATTCGTAAATAATATTTGTTGACGATTTAAAGGCCGGGGCTTCCAGTGAGTGGGCTTTTCTATTTTACGTACTTTGTTTTAGTTTTATTTTTATTAAACAGTACATAATAATATCCAGTCCTATTCAGTAGTCGGTGTCTCATGTAGCCGTAGGCACATCTATTATACGAGTAGCAGTAAGTTAAGTATACAAGTAATTAATTAGTCACTTAGTGGTGCATAGTACCGTTGGTTGCAGTAGCTCGTTGTACGCTTTCAGACGCCAAGGCTGCCGAGGCGGCCGCCAGTGCTTACTACGACCCGAACCGGCCCCAGACGGCGTACGTGCCACCGCCCTATGTAAGTACCAACATTGACACACTTTAGTTTTACTATGACAATTCGGTGTACACTGGAAATTCAATTAAGACACAGATTAAAAAGTATGATAAACTGTAATTGTCATAATAACTGTCTCGGAGCTGTGTCTGCGCCGTGATGGCTAGTGACATTGACGACGAGGAAACATCAAGCACCGCGGCTGACGCCCGCGGGAGACCCCCGCAGCAGTTGATTTGAGCAGTTGTATTTTTTGCTAAAATATTAAATAAATACGCTACATTCAGTATGTAATGCAATAACAACAAATTAACGCCGAGAGTAGGGCTGGACTCCAAAGCTTCAAACGAAACGAAGTTTCAAACAAGGTTAGTGAATCAACTGGTTCAGCGTGAGTTAAAGAAATTAGCACTGACAAGTTAAACAGACTCTAATGCTGAAGAGTAATTAGAATAGACAGAAAATTATTATTAACTCATGTAGTGATAGTGTAGTGTAGTATTGTTGTCATTGAACTACCTCAGAACGTGCGACTAGACTGACAAATGAGAGACTAGTATCGAGAAGTAAATCTTGCGGTAGTCTCGCAGACTCAAGAATGGCTCAATATAAAATTTCGAATGTGTACAGAATTATTTTCTATGTTTTGTATTACAGGATCAGCCACCGACGTATCAAGAATCTTTGTCGAAGAAAGAAAACTAGGTCACTGTCCCCATTTACACATGACGAAGAGAAAGGAGGCAGCCGCGAATGCAAATAAATAGTTTTCCTACGCCCCAGCATTCTGTAAGTTATTTAATTTTATCTTTGTACGATGCCCCTGGGTGACCTTCATATACGATGCTATTGGTTACCCACATAGGGGGCTCTGAGCCTATTACTCTGAAGAGTTTCTGACCAAATTTAAGCGTCGCTACGGGTGTTCGGCAGGAATTATGTTCTAAAGATCATTTAAAAAATGTTAAACTACTACAGAACAGACTACAGTACTCTCGCTGCATTGTGTTATGCCTATCTACGTGCATCCACAGTATGGCCAGTTTTCAAATATTTTAGTACCTTTGTCGTTTTGGCTGATTATATTGTTATTATTTTTCTTGCACAGTCTTCTAGATTATGTTAAAGCATTGCGGGTAGGTTAAATCCCACCATAAGAATAACAAATTACAATGGGTACAATGGGTGTTCGGGTAGAAGCGAACGAACGAATACGAACCATGTGTCGGTCAGGAATGGTCGATGGCCCTGTTTAGTGTGCCCTGATTGGCTGACTCCACCGTTAGGTCGTTCGCTTCGGTTTGTAACCACCATGATGTACGTCCTTCTTTTGGAAGGAAGGGGGGTTAATAAATTTCCTAAACTAAGCCTCCTAAATCTGCACAGCAAAGTTTTTGTCATACTCGTGGTAGAAATAGAAATAATAATATAACATTATAAAAATACAGATAGACAGTAATATATTAATGAGGCCGCAAGGACTATGTTAGAGCATTTCGACTAAATCATCGAAATAAGTTGAATAGAATGTCAAAAAGTAGTAAAATACTATAAATGATTATTTTATGAAATTATTTTTGTTAGTTCTGTATGTGCGTATTTGTTTTGGCCACGACACGTGATAGTTTCTAAATTGTGATATGGATAGAGATGTTATTATATGTCTTATAACCACTTTGTACCTACGTATACATTTAATTGTAAATTAAATAATGCAAAACACAGTTAGCGTTCAACGGATTTATGCAGGAAGATACGGGAGACGAAATAGAAATATATAAAAACGTGGTTATCTATTGTATTTCGCTCTCACGCTACTAATGCATTATTAAAACTTGCTTGTAGTAAAATTAATATAATTTACTACTTTAATAAAAAGCTATTTACATAATTAGCCAGTAGATCAGGCAAAAGCCGGTCCCGATTCTGAATAGTTTCTGTTTTTGCATTATTCGACTAAGTACCTTGTATAATGTTGAAATACGATGTTTTATTCTCGGCTTATAATTTTTACTTGTTATGCAATAAAATAACCTATGCCTAACTATTACATGTTTTATTCACTTTCAGAAAATAAAAAAATCTCTGGTTACTATGAACATAATAAGATAAGAAGATAAGGATATTCTGAGTAATTCTATCTAGTCATGGAATTTAATTGACTAATATCAGTTTCAATCAATCATCCGGATTTCTTTAAATACCTAGGTCTGACCATCAGTCTTGTTCGTGAACAAGTTCTAATCACAAAGTGGCCGTGATCTAGGCAAAGTGAAACGTCCGCTGCAATCGCACCTCTTTGCTTACTAAATATTTCGAATCGTTAAGAGTTGAGTATTTGAACTATTTTGATTTTTTTGGGCACAGACCGTTCTACTCATCAGACGACGAATAATGGGAAAACTTCGAAATCGAGAAAATATTGTAGTTTAGTATGGAACAGCTGGTATTTTTTCGCGGTTTCAAATTTCCCCCCATGCTAAAATTATTCGTATTTACGAGTAGAACCCCCAGTTTCGGATGTGTACGAGTATTTTGTTTTCGTAACTGTGGTTCGCAACCACCTGCGAATAAAGAATTTTTATTCGCAACTGGTGTGAATCAAGATAACTTTTCCTGATGATTAAATTTCGCAACCAGTTGCAGCAAAACATTTTTTTCCTTATTTTTTGTCAACAAACAGATAATTAAGGTTGCGAAGCCATAATTACCTATCTGTTTGTTGATACTCTGTTGATTTGCATACAAACTTTTCAAGAGGATACTGGCCGGAAATGCATAGAAATTATTTGCCCATATGCAATGGTTATGAAAACCCCCTCATGGCCTGTGTGCTGCAGTGGACGTCAAGGAGCTGATGATGATGCAATGAGGACAGAAAAGGGTGGAAAAGGCCCTACGAAAAATAAATAAGAATAACAATATTCTTTATTGTACACTAAAGTAAAACATTTGACAATGACAATTTTAGTTTACTTACTTTTGTAGGTACTCTCTCTGAGAGAAGGCCTGAGCCCTGCAGTGGGACGTATAGAGGCTACACAAAAAAATGCAGGTAAGGAAGAAAAATACTTTATACTACACCTGCTTGGAAAGTACCTTGATACTTTATCAAATTTACGGTAGAAAGTACGTCATTGCATATCGAACAAATATGCGGGGAGAAAACGCATCTGAGCGGGAGAGAAAAGTGTATGAAAATCCATTTCTTACGTGGTTTTTCTTTTTTAATTTTGGGTAAGACTATGCGCCGGTAACCTAAATATCAAAAGCCAAAAAGTTTTTACAGTGAGTTTTTATCTCCAAGTTCGCAAAATGACACTGGCCACTAGCTGTGTGTTGGATGGTGTCGGGCTGGCAGTGCGACCCTGCGGCGGCAGGATAAAAAATTTGAAAAAAGAACATGTGAAAATTGCAGACGCCATTGGCGCCATTTCCAATTTGTGTGTTGTTTGAGGATTCAGTTTTCGTAGAAAGTAAAATAAAACTATCAAAATGATAAGTAGTGATAGTGATGATGAAGATTTTTTAACTATTTCGTTTTTTATTTTCCTTGTAGGTGTAGTATAAAGCACTATGTATCACTCGAGAGAAACTGCGATTCCCGATCTCGGGACACCCTCGACGGTAATCGGTCACTTTCTCCTCGGTGAACAATGTACTATTGTTTTGTTTTTTGTCAATGAATTTTTAGGTTTTTTTTTAATACGTCGATTGACATTGTGATTTTTCTTAATTGCATATTTTTTTCATCATCTTAGCTATAATTGCGAATTAAGAAACGGTTCGCATCTATGTAAGTTTGGGATGTTCTTATTCTTTGTTCGCAGTTAAGGAAAAAGCTATCTTGATTTGCAACAAAAGAATAAAAATCCTTAATTCGCAACTGGTTGCACAGTTACGAAAGCGGCCAGAGGGTTTGTTACACCCTGTATACAGGTCAGTGGACTTCCCTAACCATGACCTCTAAGCTATTTGTTTATGGCATACAAACGTTTTTTTAATGCTTTTCTAGATGTCATGTAGCTGTCATCTATCAGGTCTATCAGCTTTTGATCACAAATTGGAGTTTTTTGTTTTGATGTTTATGTAGATCCGCAAGCTTTACTCGGGAAAATGGTTTAATAAAACTAAAGGGCAACATGGCACAGTAGTATAAAAAAAAGTCACCGTAAAATTTGTATATAAATTGTATGGGTAAGTGCAACTTGCTGCTGCAGTTAAATCTTAGGCCCAGTTTCTGAATTGAGAATTTCGCTAAGTAAATAGTTAACTGTAGTGCTGTCTCTTCGATTTTCTCAGAAAAGAGCCAGAACGTTACTTAAGTATTTACTTAGTGAAATTCTCAATTCAGAAACCGGTCCTTAGCTAATAAAGGTATCATCAGTGTGACTTGACTTTCGTTACACCTACCAGTTTTTCCCGCAGCAGCTCCTCTTGGGTATACGGTCTCAAAGCAATCGCTCAAACAATCAATCCCTTAAATCAGTAGTCCTACTTATTATGCTAAATAAGTACAGCGTTTAGTTGATGTAAACAAAAAGAGAAGGGTATACAATACATACTTACATTTTAACGGGCAGATAGGGAGAAGGAGAATATTGACAATTATGAGCCAATTGTATTGCAGATTGAGATAACCAGTAGCTTCGTCAATATGGTGGTCCACCACCCGCCGTGCACGCCGGAGTCGGCTTGCTCCCCGTACCGCTGCCACCCCGCGCTGCCGCCCTGTCTTAACCCAGAGAAATGCCTCAAGGAATCCAAGAAAAAGGGCACAAAAAAATGCCTAAGCGCACTCTCTATAATGGAAGAAAAAGCCAGAACCAACGACACTAGAGACGAGAAAAAAAGCATGCAGGCCGTAAACAAATGGATGAAGAAAAAAACGTCGGACGAAAAGAAAGAGGAGAAAGACGCGGAGAAAAGAGCAAAAGAAAGGAAGCGCAAGGCAAAAGGGGGCAAGAAGTGTTGCTCAGAACAGGCTAAACGGCGAAAGGTTGTACTCGGAAAGGAACACAAGGAAGGAAGAGGGTGCTGCATATTATAAAAACTCTGAAAGTAAAAACACCTTGTCGCTAGATTTTCATAAATGCATTATATGTAATTGCAAAGCATTTACCGTTTCTCTTTCTGAACCACCTCCGGTGAATAAGATGGAAAGATACTATCGCAGTGCTTCAGTATGCTAATCGGGCTTATTGAAGCATGCTCTGCTTTGGAAGTATGTAAGATAACTGTAGAAACATGGTAATAACGTAAAGGCAACGTGATTTTTCAGCATAGAAAACTGTTTTAGAAATACAATAGCATGTAAGTGTACTACCGAAGACGGTCATCACGATGGCTGTAGAATGGCAGAAGTCTATCCCTGAAGAGTTCTCAATTTCGGAGTGAAAACGCTTGTTGCGGGTTGCGGGTGTTTCTGGCGGTAGGTACGGGGTGGTGGTGGGCGCCGTCGCTATCTCTACCAACAAGTTGACCTCAATGCATAGCAATGCTTCAATTATTCGACGGGTACAATCTTGACAGTGTTATCATCATAGATTTTAAATCCATCATGTTTTGTTTGGTTAGGAAAAATGGATTACATGGAAAATTAGATGAAGCCTTTAAACTGCATGTAATATGTATTTGTCTCACATTTATATAACCAGGAAGAAACAACTACATTTATGGAAAAATATACTTAAAAAAATAGAAAAAGCTAAGCGCTAACAATTGCTTCAACCAAGTTCAACTTAGGGTAACTACTCTCATCTACACTACACCTTTCTCTGTCGTGGAGATCAGTGGGTAATTATAATTGAAATTGTAGCGAAATAGGTAACTCATCTAGATAACTAAACACACAGCAGCTGGCAGGTCGAGTTCTAACTGAAACCAACTCATAGAACTCGCGGAACAAAAGTTGTAGTTGGGGTGTTCCAGTGATGGATTTTTTAATTAGTACTGTATATTACCTATAGGTATTGTATTGCAGATAGAGAGATCTATAAAGCGTTATCAAAATTGAACTCCATCACCCGCCCGTGCACACCGGAGTCGGCGTGCTCCCCGTCCCGCTGCCACCCCCCGCTGCCGCCCTGTCTTTATCCAGAGAAATGCCTCAAACAATCCAAGAAGAAGGGCGTCAAGCCCTGCCCGAGCGCGGTCTCGCTCATAGCTGGGAAAGAACTGTTCAGTGGAAAAAGGGGCGAGAAAAAAAAGCATGAAAGCTGTAGGTAAATAAATAGCTGAAGCAAAAACAGGCGCAAATGAAGAAAGCGGAGCAATCTGCAGATAAAAAAGCAAAAGAAAGAAAAAAGAAGCCGAGACTGGTCGGGCCGCAAAAATGTTGTAAACCCGCCGCGAGGAAACATAAAGTGGTTCTCGGGAAGGAACATAAGGAAGGAAACGGCTGTACCATATTATAAGGTTGACTTCTAGGTGAAATATTTAGGTAAGTACGGCCAAGTTCTCTTTGAAAATCTTGCCAGAAACTGTATTAACATAACATAAACTCACGCCTGTATCCCAGAGGGGTAGGCAGAGACCAGGGACTGCCACGTGCTATTTCAAATTTAAGACGGGAATGTGGAGTCACGCAAAGTCAGACCAGCCAGGGTTTCGGTTTCGTCTTCCAACATGTTAAAAATATAAATTTTCATTTGCATTGTCTCTTTCCAAATGAAAGTTTTACTTTTTGGTGTCGAAACTTTTACAAGCTGTGTCGGACCATCATCGATTCGTAGTTTATTAGGTGCAATAAAATAATTAGGTCGTTTTAAAAATACCATAACGTTTTATTGTCTATTTAGTACCTAGTGTTGGCTGCAAGAGATTTCTGCTGAAGTAAGCTCCGTGAGTTTTTCTGTCAGCGATACAGGACCTATACAATTATCTATTTCTTGAGTTTTCAATTAATGAGAATTGCCACTCTACGTAATCTTTACATACAATATGGTATCTATTGTTTGTATGGAAAAGCCGTTTTAGTTACTGTGGTATCGCTTCAATGTAGATGATGAATGGTAGACGAGCTATATTCAGACATAATACTTCGACCAAAGAGGAACTATGAGTGCTGACGGTGCTAAATAACAGGTAGACGGGTAAAGATGGGATCGCACGTTGCCACGTTGTAAATCACGGCTTCCATCTATCCTCGGCTGTCCCAAAAATAAACACAGGGACATATTTTTCAAAACAGTGAAATACCCATTGGTGGATTCTAGTTGGTTCCAGTAACCAATAGTGGAAATATCTCGGTTTTGAAAAAATGTCCCTGTGTTTTTATTTTTGGGAGAGCCGCCCTTCCGGAGCTCAACTCTGCATAAGAGGCATCTATGTACTGTATGGACTATAGTGGGCACTGACCTCCATGGTAGACTATGCTAGACTATTTACAAAAGAAAAAGTCTTCCTGAAGTCATGTCAATATCAAATATAGAAGAATAATTATAAAAAAAAGTTTGTCACATAACCGTCTTGTCTAGCCATCGCCTACTTTCAAAAGTACTTGAAAACGAACAAATAGACCCTAATAATGATTCAATGACATCGTACAATTATCAACTTGCCATCCTCATCTTTCACCAATGACGAAATAGTATGGGTAAGTGTCAGGGCACCACTTGTTCTTTACCGCTCCTTGTTGATAAGAATATTCGGAAGGTTTAGTGCCCACCTACAATCCTTTGCCATCTATATGGCTGGTAAATAATTCTACAGTGTAGTCTGTAACAGTTCGGTATGCGAAAGTCATGACTTCTACACACATTATATAGTTCCTCCCTTCACTGTAGTTCATTTTAGAAATAACCCGGTACACTAATAATTATATACTATCACTTTCCAACTTCAACTTTAGTGGTTCTCGGTGTAAGAATATAATAATAATAACAACTTCCTCACAACATAATCTGTCTGGTGCTATGATAACCAGGCAAGGACATCACAAACTTGGAAATAAACCGAGACTGAGGCCATTTGTACATAGGTGGGCCCCCAGTGGGAATCGAACCCACGACATCCGGCATGGTAATTAGACGTGATACCGCTAGACCAACGAGGCAATCCAAATATGTATGACCACCCCGATTCCTCGCCTTGGTTGTGGTAAGAGACGACTAAGGGAAATCTAGGAGGTGGGCAGCAGTGTCTCTCAATTACGAGAGTAAACCTCGACTATCGTCAGGAACCCTCCTGCCCAGCGTAGTGATTACGGACCAATCCCCTCCCAGGCCAGCACATCTTCGTGCGGTGCCCGGAGGAGGCGTATGTCCAGCAGTGGACTAACATTGACTATTAAGACTTCGACGACATTCAATTACAAATTCAATTGTGCCATAAACCAGCACCAGTGTGCAAGACAGACATTTATTACGTACGACCATTTTAAACTGCCCTCTCCCGTACGTAAGACAACATAGACTTAATTAAACCCCATATACCTAGATTAAATATCGCACCTAGAAGTATCACACTCATGTGTGATACTTCTAGGTGTGATACTTCTATGCCCATATATGAAAAGTTGAAACTTTTTCAGACCCACTCACCCTATTTCGTCTGTTATAATTTTTGCTTTGTTTGTTTTTTTCGGAAGATAAGTAAATAATAAGATGAATTTGCTGATAAATGCGTGCACTTAGATACGTTATGGGCCACTTTGCAACGGGGGTGTATAAGTTGCCTAACTGTCGACTGTGCACGCATTTTGGAAATTCCCCTCTACTCAATACATACATCTGTGCAGATTTTAAAAACAATGTTTCTTTCTTCTAGAATAACTTTTGGAGCTGAAACAAGATAACCTAGTCCCAACAGAATGCCCCGCTGTGAGTTTAACTTATGCAAGCATGTTTTAAATTACTATGATAGGTTGTCAGATGTTCACCTTTTGCTTCGAAAGACAGGTTCCTAACCTAACCAGCTCTCTCTTCAATATTGACAGTAGTGCACAAGCGCGGATCCACCGTTGCGGGCACGATGGGCATGCCCACAACCCTAATACACTTGTGACGTCGCACTTCACAGTCTATTGAGATATTTATTATATCCAATGCCTTAAACAAATAAAAAAAAATGGATCGTGCGCGTGCGTGATTCACTTTGCAGCAAAGTAGGTACATGACTCCGCCTCGCACTTTGCCGATTTTCGGGTGGCTTGGACTGCAACCTTTTTTGAGGGCTGGATCCGCGCCTGGTAGTCATGTATACTATTTACAATGTACATTAAGGGGGTCCAGGGAGAAGCACTAGCGCCACTATCGAGGAAAAAAATAATATCTTTTTTTACAGATCAAATTCGCAAAAAGTGTCGCTACAATCTTTCAATCTTGTTTTAACAGTGATTTTTAGGACAAAGAATCTAGGATCACGAACCCGTGACTATATAGCATTTATGTCAAAAACGGCCGTTTCTGGCGTTAATGCTATCTAGTCCTAGGTTTTTTGCCTCAGGTTCAGGGCCATGGTTCCTAAAAATCACTATTAACGTGATTGAGAGATCTGTCTGTAAAAAAAGATATGATTTTTTTCCTCGGTGGCGCTAGTGTTACTCCCTGTACCCCCTTAAGTTATGCTTCTATTCCGAGGAGTTACTTAGAGTTAGATTAGGCCCCAATAGGGCTTATTTACTGCTGTCCATTGAAGAGTCCATCACTGAAAGTCTCCATCAGATCTTCACCAAATTAAAATGGGACCAATGGGACGTTATACCTGTTCGAACAAACAAAGAATTGTCGAAATCGGTTAAGATTTGACGGAGTTATGGACGAACATAGCCAAATAAAAAAATATATACGCGTCGAATTGATAACCTCCTCCTTTTGGTTAGCTGGTAGATAATGCTAAGTAGCATTAAGCTCGCCTATGTGCAAAACTTTCTGTTTTATATGCAATAAAGGATTTAATAATAATAATAATAAGTCGGTTAAAAACCCAACCAATAACAGATCTAAAGTACTCGTATTTGTACTCAACCGTATAGTAATTTTTAATGTATCGTCTTCCTATTTCAGCATTTAACTACGCGAGTGGCGTACAACCATGCGAAAGAGAACCTATTTGCGACCCTTCCATCACCAATAAAAATTTACAGTGTCGTGATCCATTCGTATGCAAGGAGAAATGCGGGAGGGTCCGGCAGAATTGTCCAAATTCTTTAGTCAAACAAGAAAGACCAATGGCGTCTTGCGTTTGCGCGAAAGATGCGTTTATCGCGTCCAGATATCTCCAGCCGGACACTTTCAAGGATCATACGAAACGGTTAAAGAAAATCTACACTTCACGCTCCAATTGTTCTCGCTGGATAAAGGATAAGCCAAAGAGGAAGCCTACGGATCCTAAATGTACAATTTTATAATGTTGATAATATTATACCTATTAACTTTCCCATAAAAAAAAAAACCAACAGTCTACTTGACATAGGTACTTGATAACATGAAGCAATAAACTGAATCTTCATACAATTATTGTTGTTTACGATTACTTACGATTGCTTGCTAAGCAGGTAAGGATTGGAATACGATAGGTCAATAGTAGAATCGACCTTTTCCACTTGTGTAATTTGTTATCACACTTCTTCTTAGGTTCCTGTAACCATCACCCGTAACGTAGCTACGTTTTACGCAGTTGAGTACCTAGTTGATGTGCTGTCGATTACTATCAAGTTAACGATGATGTAAACTACGTACCTATTACACAAACTCGAGCGGTCTACTGTTATCCGTTGAGGAAATCCCATACGCACCTTCTAGCGCTATCATCAGTCCATGGTCAATGACAAGGTTTTACCAAAGATCTCGTCAATACCGATTAAATAAGACCAAACTCGAAGGATTTGCTCTTAAAACCCCTTCCTGCCGCCATCGCAACTGAGTTTCGCAACCAGTTATGATGGAGGATTTTTCATTCTTTGTTGGAAACTGGTTGCGGTGGAAGAATTTTTTTACTTAATAGGCAATCAGTTGCCAACAAAGACAAATTTTGCCGCCGTGGCAACTAAGTTTGTTGTTGTGAAGAAAGAGTTTCTGTTATTGGTACGCAACTACGAATGTTTGGCACAAAACCCCAGCCTTATTATAAAAACCTGATTTAGTCCTGGTTTAAACCAAGACTAAAAGATCTGGGATTGTTGCGGTATCAAAGTTAGACCCAGATCAAATGTGTGTCGTTATTACAAAAAGAAGACTATTCGAGGATCAGTTAAACCAGAGATCAGCCATGGTTCAAATAATATTCACTGATTCGTTCATTCAGCTTTCATTCAATGCTGCGTTCCGTTTCACTAAATGGATATTATCTTCACATTTTAAACGCAAAAATATTAATTATTGCGTTTAAAATACCTATACATCGTAAATTGTTCTTTGTTTAGGTTCTAATCTAACTAAAATGAGCACTATTAATTATTATATTGTTATTGAAGTTATCGTTATCGTGTTTATAATCAAGTGGGTACTCTCGTGTGAAATGGAGTGAAATATTCCAGCGCGCGCGCCAATCCGAGACGTCAAAAATTTTCTGATAGTTTCATACTGGGAATAGGTGATAAAAAAAAAAAAATGATAAAAATTTTATTTAAACCACTTGCTAATAAATAAACATTTCCTCAATTACTTAAAAGTATGATTATCTTATTATTGGTATAGTAAATGGTTGCCATTGACAATATAGAGGTTACCGTTGGGCCTCACACTAGACGGAAATCTGTATAGTGAGGACCTGGTATTATTAATTTTTAAACTTTGGGCGGTTTCGTTGTTGATTATTATAATAATAAAATGGAACATTTGAAGAAAAAAAGAAGTGAAAATTGGAGCTCAGAAGATAAAGTAAGTTTTGATTTATTTAGTACTAGATTTTGTCCACTCAAACTTTATTCAAAGCACTTTTATTCACTGTACTTATTTTGAGATTATACCCTCAGTGTAAATCAAGAGTATAAGCTATCTATATTCCAAATTTTATCCAAATCCGTTTAGTAGTTTTCGCGTAAAATTCTTGCATGTTTTGCTGACGACTGGTTGAGATACACCATGTAGATCAGCTGTATCATCTTGAATCTATAAATAACACAATAACATTTTAGCATTGCCTTAGAGGTTGGGAACATAATCAAAGGAGGATTGACAAACGTTTTATAGTACTAACTTCATGGCGAGCCCAGTTGCGTAATGCGCAAACTACTTGTACTTCAGGACTCAATGGGCATCCTCGAGAGTCATGCGCCAAATCCTCGCGTAACAAGTCAACAATTTTTTCGCCAAAACATTTTGTGAACCTATATTTGTATCGAAAATCTTCGTCACTTAATTCGAAGGGATTCACACGATGACGAAGTCTGCTGGATCGCCGAGACGTCTCCAGCATGTCCAAATCGTCCAAATCATCGAAATCCATCATATCAATGGCGTCCATAATATCAATTATTTATTGCAATCTATCACACACACGAAACCAAACAAATTCAAATTTAGTCCATAGATAAACTAGGGGTATCAGAAGTTTAACTTTAGTACCATAGATAGTCCATGACGTAGCGATAAACTTCGTTTTGTAATAACATTTTACTTGGTCTATGGTTTAAACCTGGTAACAATCCCAGTACTAAATTTAGACCGCGTTTTGGAATAAGGCTGAGTGTCATAAAAAATCTGTCATTGCTTATTTCTGACAATGAAACAATTTTAGAGCCTTCAGATCGCATCCGCTCAGGGGGTTAAAATTGTATCAAGAACAAATAGTCTTAAAAAAGTGCAATTACATACCTACATTACATTACATAAACTCACGCCTGTATCCCGGAGGGGTAGCCAGTGACCAGGGTTTACCACTTGCCACGATCCTGACAGACCTCCTTCGCTTCATTAGCATTAATTAGTCGCTGCATGCACACACGCTGGTTTTGGGTACTTTTTTATCTTGCCCTTTACTAATACATCCCCAATTTGGTCGAAGTATGTCCGCCTGGGACGTCCCTTACCCGTCTTTCCACCCACATTCGCTCGATATATTTCTTTCGTCAATCTTTCTTCCTTCATCCTCACGGAACAGAAAAAAACAGTGGAAGTTGCATACGCCTGAATTACAATCGGAACCGCTGTCGCCAGGAAGTACCTACCTAGTCGTCCAAGACCCAAGACCAAGACGACCGATTCGAGTTGCCATTAAAAAAAAACTTACCATTGTACCTAACTTTATAATTTTGATACTTGCTGGCTGATTATTTATACTTATTGCGTAGATAAATGGATTTTGCGAGTTTAAATTTTGCGAACACTATAAGAAGACTACCTAGTTGCCGATAAATGGTTTAAATGTAAATAGATATATTCATAATCATAGTACATAACTATTGTTCAATGTGGTTCAATAAGATGAATTTAAATTTTATTTAATTGTCTAGAATGTAGATAACCCAATTTAGACAAATTTAATTTTTGTGATGTTATTTTTTGTAATTTTTGTTTAAGGTGTATTGGTATGCACTGCTGTGCATGCCTATAAGTGGCGAATCCTGGCTGCTCCGTAATGTAATATTGTATTCTGTAATATTATCTAGGATAGCCATTGGTGTGCCGTTTCATATAAGTAAATTAATAAATGATCAGTTTTTTACGTGTCCCTAGAAAAATCTGTTTCCAAGAATATAAAAAAATCAATATGCCTAAGCAGAAACAAAGGATTTTGTATTCTTGAAGAAGCAGCATAATATATAAATACTTATTCTTATCTTACTTACCTTCTACACAAGTATCAAATCATTTTTTCCTAGTATAGCTAATGATACCATATCTATGAATATTTTTTTAGTTTCCCGCCAATTTCTCAGGTTACGCTTTCGTTTGCCAGGCTACATTTCCAAGCATGTTTGAGAAAAGAACTTTACAAGAGTAATCCTCGATCTATTTTGTAGAAATCCCCTTTTGTCGCTTGCTACAGAAGGCGATTTCTACAAAATAGATCATCACTAGATGACGCTGTTGCTATTGCAAAAATAAAACCGACTGGACCAGTGGACCATTAAAGGTAGACTTCCGTGCATCGCGGGCCGATCGCAGCCGCGCGCGATAGATCGAGATGCGACAATAGTTATTGTATGAAAATGTATGGCGCCGTTTTTGTCGTCTGCCGCACGCGTCCGTCCCAGACTTTGGAAACAGTGCCATACATTTTCATACAATAACTATTGCCGCATCAGCCGCACGTACGATCAGTCGCGCGCGGCTGCGATCGGCCGCGATGCACGGAAGTCTACCTTTACACAGGAGATATTATTATGCATTCCGATTTCCGACTCATTGTACCTACCTTGGTAGGTTTCCACATGTTTTATTTTATTAGTTAATGCTCAGCAGCCAGGTTTTTTATTTTAGCAATAGCCATCAGTCGTGCGGCTCACATCTTTCAATAGAGACTGTTATTTTATTGTGATATTTTACTGTTATTTTAACGGTATTTCAATAATGTCACCAAAGTAATCTGTGGCGTCCTATATCAAAAAAGGAGTTTTCGTTTAATCTGTGACTTTGTACGAAAACCGAAAACGAAGAGTGCTTGTTGTGTGGCTGTACATTTCGCTATTTTCTCTCGTTAGATTAATTTAACATGAATTTGTAATAAAATAAACTTTACTTAGAACTACCTGCTCAATGTGATTACATTTATGGAGTCAACCAGACTCTTACTATGTAAATAATTTTATGATAGAAATCACGGAGGGGGTACCTACTAGATTTGTATTGACGTTTCACATCTTGTATTTAGTGCTCTGTGTCTTGTATTCCGTGGAAAAGTCTCCTCCAATTTCTCCGTTATTTCGATTCCGTTTCGAAGTTCTCATTACAATAGCTTTGAAATTCCATAGCTTGATGAAGTTGTGAGTTTGTGTTAATGTGGCAGTGAAACAGTGCTCTTGGATTGATCACGGCATATCGAAGCGCCGGACGAGTTAGTGCCGGTAGAAATGTGATGCAGCTCTAAGGTCAGTAACAAGTTTCGTTTACTTCAAACCTTAGTCTTCGTCAAACCTCAGTTCCTAATAAGTATAATTAGATATGGAACAGCAACCTAATTGAAAAATATATAAGATAATAAGAAATACATAGGATGAAAATTAACTCCCCAGTAAGTTCATAGGAAACTAGGATAAGTAAGTGGAATATCTTGGAAACTAAGCCCCTATCATTTATATAAAATCAAACTTTATTATAGGTAATTTAATAACTGGTACATTCATAACTAATGAGAATAAAGAAATTGGGTTGGCTATAAGGACTGTCTAAGCTGCCTAAGCTGGGATCCCTTCTTGAGGCCAGCAGTAACATTGGCGCACTGCTCTGGAAAGAGATTGGCTGAAGTGATGTACACCTACCTACTCTCTTTATCTTTCAGTTCTATCCATCCTAAGGTTGTCTGGAAGAGATCACTTTTAGCGATAAGACCGCCAATTGTATACCAAAACTTAGACATGTAAGCCTTTTAATTTATTTTGTTTTCTGGTGTGTACAATAAAGTTCTCTAATCTAATTTAACACTGCTACGTACAATGGCGCAATTATGAGGCTAAGTGCGGGAACTACAGGACAAATTAACTAGGGACTGTCTAGTAGACTTAAATTATGATATAAGTATAGAGGGTTTGTCATAGTTCAATTTATTTATTTCTTTATTTATTTAATATCACAATTGAACCCATTTAGGGTATCTTTGAGTACAGGCACCCCAATATTAATTTAATAATATTAAAACAAAACTTACGAGATATTAGCAAACATAAAATGTGTTTGTCAAAACCTGTCGATAAGTATGGGGACAGATTAAAAATAAACTTACATATTAGAGCGAGCAAAAACGGAAAGCAATTATGTGCAACCTCTTGCGGCTTAGGCTGGTCGACCAGCAAGCCGATGCTGCGAAGGTGAGCAATGGGTGCCTGCACTTTGTTATGCAAGGGCGAAGGGGCTCCACTTCGCGCAGTGCGGGAGCTGTTGCAGAAGTAAATTCAGTCCAGTTACACAGAGTAATTCAGTAAGAGTGTAAGTGAGAAGTGAAAAGTGATCATAACTCAAAAATAAGGGCTTAAAGTGGACATCCCCATCCCCTGCCCTCCTGCCCTCGCACCCCCATACCCCCCCTAACTTATTAGACATTCCCTATAGTTTAACTGACATAGCATATTGTCGTTCAGCATCCAAAAAATGTGACTTTTATAAAATTTTACAGGAAACATTAAAAATTTTACAAATCATACAGTGGTACACATACAAAAATTTCGAAATTATGGCTGTTAGTCTAAAAACCATTATTTTGTATTTTTAGTATCGGTCATACAATGGTATGATCGTCCAGCCGTAACGTGCGTCCATTATATGCGCCAAGGTCAGCGTTTCTGGCGGCCCTCCATAACCCGGAGTTTCTTCGCACCCCCTGCCATGCCGTTACCGTGAACGCCCCCTTGATCAGGAATAGCAGGGCGACCGGGAACTGGGGGCCGTGGTCCGTTTTGACTTGCCATGGGAGGATTTGCTCGTCATTCACTCTTGAGCCACGTCTGCAAGCTGATTTTAAGAATCATTGCAAACCGTCTTGCGAGAAGATTCGATGAGTTTCAGCCACCTGAGCAGGCCGGCTTTCGATCTAGTTACGGCACCATAGACTGAATGAATGTGTCCCACATTGCGGCAGATTATACAGAAGACTGAAGAGTATAATCGGCCTCTGTGCTTAGCGTTTGTGGACTATGAAAAGGCCTTTGACTCAGTCGAGACCTGGTCTGTTCGGGAATCTTTGCAGCGATGCCAAGTCGACTGGCGATACATGCAAGTGTTGAGAGGTCTGTACAACGCCGCTACTATGGCCGTCCAAATCCAGAACCGGCAGTCTGAGCCTATCCCCATACATCGTGGTGAGACAAGGGGATGTTATTTCCCCCAAATTGTTCACAAATGCAATGGAGGATTTTATGTTCAAGACGGTGGACTGGAAGGGGTACGGCATTAACATAAACGGCGAGTACCTTTCACACTTACGATTTGCAGATAACATCGTCATCATGGCGGAAACGCTGCAACGCGGCCTAGCTGATTCTTTCCAACGCATTGGTCTCCGGATGAACTTGGATAAAACCAAGGTTATGTTCAAAGAACACGTAAATCTGGACCCAATTGCAGTTCAAGGTAGTGTTCTTGATTTTGTTAAGGAGTATGTTTACCTGGGATAAACCATACAGTTAGGTAAAAAAAACTTCGAGAAAGAGGCCAATAGAAGAATACAACTGGGCTGGGCAGCGTATGGGAAACTACATCGAGTCTTCACATCGTCAATCCCACAGAGTCTAAAGACGAAGGTCTTCAATCAGTGCGTCCTACCCGTCATGACATACGGTGCCAAAACGTGGACACTCACGGTGGGGCTGGTCCACAAATTTAAAGTCGCTCAGCGTGCTATGGAAAGGGCTATGCTCGGGGTTTCTGTGAAAGATCGAATTCGAAACGAGTTGATCCGACAGAGAACCAAAGTTACCGACACAGTCCACCGAATTAGCATGCTGAAGTGGCAGTAGGCCGGCCATATCACCCGAAGAAATGATAACCGATGGGGGTAGACGAGGTTCTTGAGTGGACACCGCGGATCGGTAAACGAAGTGTAGGACGTCCTCAGACTCGGTGGAGCGATGATCTTCGCAGGGCGGCTGGCAAGAGCTGGGTGAGAGTAGCCGAGGACCGTGTCATTATCACCAGCCATTTGACGTCCACTGCAGGACATAGGCCTCCCTCATGGGTTTCATACCCAGGAGGGGTTCTGCCATAATCGCCACGCTTGGCAGGCGGGTTGGCGATCGCAGTATGCGGTTGAAATCTCAGGAAGACGCTGCTGCCCGTCTCCTGGTAATTTATTTCCGTAGTCGCCTTCTTCGACATCCACGGAAGGAAATGGAGTGACGCTATTCTTAATCCGGTGCCGCACGGACCATGCTCAGTGGCGTGCAATAGGAGAGGCCTATGTCCAACATGCTTGTCTAGCATAGGCTGATGATGAAAGACACAGATATACCTGCATAATAATGCATAACATGAACGTGCAATTCGAGAGGCGTATGTCCAACAGTAGACAAGCTTAGGCCGATCATGAAAGACCCAGATATACCTGCATAATACTGCACAACATGAACAGCGAAAACACTAACTCCTTTTTTATTTGGACAATCATGTAAAAAAAAATATTTTTCCCGGAAGAGGCTTAGGAATTAATCAACATTCGAAAATTCGCATGCGAGGTCGTTAAAATGTTTTAATCTCATTGGAGAGGTCACGTTAAAGATAAATAATTGTGGTTATTTTTTTTCTCTGTGACTGATACTTTTCGTAATATAACCGGATGAAAAGTTGATAATTCTAGTTACATTTTGAGATACCCCAAAAAAAAATATTTTTATGAGGTTTTCTCTGGCTATGACACTCCAATCTTTGTTTGAGGCAAGCTTCTTATTGCGGTGTTGTATAATATTTATTGCAAACCTATCTCAATTAAAACTAGCTTAATTGAGTAAGTACTGAAATAGCAGACGGCACCGGTCGGTCCGTGAGGGCAGGGGTGCTGTCGCGTGTCTAAGTGGCCCCATCGCGCTGCCCGCAACTTCACACCCCTTCACGGACAACCCTCGACCCGCTGATGCACGCGCGAAGTGGCTTTCGAATCTTGCTTATACGATAGAACAGAAGTGTAGAGTAGAGAGCACTTTTTATATATTGGTTTAACAGTAAGTGAAACCAATATATAAAATGTGCAGTGTTTACGAAAGTTTAAGTTGTAGAGAGCACTTTATTACTAATAGTATAGCAACATTCATTTTCTTGATACCATCCATATTTCTACACATCAATGCCCTTTATTCCGCCATTAACACACACACACACACACACACACACACACACATGACATAACAAGCTGACATGGTTCCGCGAAAGGCTTAGCACAGAACTAACAAACAAAGCAATATAATAGGGGTTAAAGTATGAAATTGCCGTTTTATTGCAATAGGTTCTTTGAATTGACATAGAATCTTCATGGTTTGAGGTTTTCGAATGAAACTTTTTTCAAATGGTTTCTATGATGTTCTTTTTTAAAAAATGTGAAACATTTGAATATCGACTTTCAATTGTTTTTGTTATTCAATTTAGACAAGAAAGATGGATACTGCGAAAATTCGAGTGATTTTTGAATACGAGTTCCGACGCGGAACTAACGCGGCAGAAACAGCCCGCAATATCAATGCTGCGTTTGGAGAGGGGTCTACTATTGAACGCACCGTGCGATTTTGGTTTAAACGCTTTCGTGATGGAAATTTCGACTTAAAGAACGAGCCACGAGGAAGACCGCCCACACAGGTGAATAAAGAGAGATAGTGGAAGCCGACCCTAGTCAAACTACCCAGGAATTAGCGGCATGGTTTAACGTTACCTTACCCACAATATTGACTCACTTGCGTCAAATCAATAAAATAAAAAAATACGAAAAATGTGTGCCTCATAATCACTCGAATTTTCGTAGTATCCATCTTTCTTGTCTAAATTGAATAACAAAAACAATTGAAAGTCGATATTCAAATGTTTCACATTTTTTAAAAAAAGAACATCGTAGAAACCATTTGAAAAAAGTTTCATTCGAAAATCTCAAACCATGAAGATTCTATGTCAATTCAAAGAACCTATTGCAATAAAACGGCAATTTCATACTTTAACCCCTAATACTAACTTACTATGAAAATATTTTTTTTTGTTGCACTAACCCGTGCTGAGGACAATTTTAAAGAACTATTCAAAGTTTCCAAAACTCGAAATGGGGTATGTTGGTGCTACGTTCGCGTGATAAAGCGCGGCCTCTTATGTATGACAGGCAGTCAGTGACCCTTTTTTAAATTACCCTACTAACTACCTGCTACATTACAAATTAAGTTAATTGACTACCAACAAAATGTGAAAACAATGCGAGAAACTATCAGTTTAGCAATAGTATTTTTAATGACTCGCGATGCTAAATCACAGTAAAGTTATACATTTAACCTTATTAGACCCGGTAAATGTGTCATGATTAAGCTTAGTAGTTAGCTGTCCCTACGCGGGCTATCTCTGGGTCTGGCTTGATGCTATCAATCAGCGTATCTAAAATGCACGCAGATCGCAGAATGATCTTTGTATCGAACTCGATATAGCGATGCGAGTCGCGCCATGTTGCTCTTGCTGTATTACTTACTACCCTACGCATGAACTCTACTCGGTTACGTTACTGGCGACTTTACAACAAAATATAAATGTTCACTCTCTGTCCATTGTGCTAAATGGTTTTGCTAGAATTACAGTCGCTTCTAATCGCTTCCAGCTAACCTTGGTAGTTAACCTCTTACAGCCAGCCTTCTGGCTAAATAGGCATAGCTGGGCATTAACTCTTTAATCCGTTAATCGTTTAGTAACAAAGTTAACATTTTGACTAACGGATTAACTTTTAAGTTAACTTCTAAAAATGTTAACGGACTCGTTAACCTCCGTTAAGTTTTCCGAAGTCCGTTAATCGTTAATCCAGTACCTACTATTTACCGAAAAGACACCGCAAGCAACATTCTGATAAGTACGTTCGAGCCGCGAGTTAATCGAAACTTGGTAGGTATGTTGGAAGGCGCGTGTGAATGAGAAATCTACGAAGTTTAATCGTTTCATTAGGCATTGAGCACCGGTGCTTAGAGCAACAAGGACGACTGTTTTGATGTTTTTAGGGTTCCGTAGTTCGACAAGGAACCTTTATAGTTTCGCCATGTCCGTCTGTCTGTCAGTCTGTCCGGTCGCGGCCTAGCGCAAAGTCCGGTGGTACTAGAAAGCTGTAATATGTGTATACATATTATCACGCCGACAAAGTTAAAGAATAAAATTTTTGAAAAAAAAAAATCTACTGTATCTCCCCTAACATGAAAAGTGGGGATTTTTTTTTTCTCGTCTACCCCATCATGTGGGGCATCGTTGAATTGGTCGTTGAAAAATATTGTGAGTGTACGAAGACCAATTTTTGTTCCGTTTGCGAAATATTAAGCTTTAAAGCGCAAATTTTTGTCCGAGTAGGGCGTCCCCCCTTTCTCCTGGCTAAACGGAACTGGCTGCGGCTGGAAACGGCTGACGAAACGGGAAAAAAATAGGGTAGTAGCACATAAATGAATATAAAAGGAAAAGTATCACGGTTAAATAGGCTTTACTAGGTAACGAGTAATAGGCAACCAACTTATAAAAGTAAAATTACAAAATCCATTGAAAATGACTTCGATGAAGTTTTTAGTTCTGTACAGCAGATAAAAAAAACCCTCTCTTTCTATGGAACCCTACATGGCGCGTGGCCCGACACGCACTTGGCCGGTTTTTTTTTTTTTTGTTAAGTATACAGGGCGTCTCCCACGGCTTGGAGGGAAAGTACCTTGAATATTGTAGATGGAACATTTTACTGAAAGAAGACATTATTTTAATTTAAAAAAAAAATTAAACTGCATACATTTTTAAATAATTACATAGTTGAACCGGGAATCGAACCCGATACACGAGAAAAAAATAGCCTTTCTTTAGCTTTATCATACCGATTGAAAGGCTTCATCATGAGGATTATTTTTTTCTAAATAAGATAATGTCAGAAATAAAATTAAGACCATGAATTTTAACATTTGATGTGAAATTTTGTTTACAAAAATGAAAATCGGACATTGCCGTCAGGACATACAGCTAACTGACATTATAATTTTAAAGTACCTATTACTAATGAATCAGTACCCAATTGAGAAGTACGCATTATTTCCCTATTCTAATTTAAGAGCATGATAAAATTATAAACAGATACGTAATTAGTAGGTAGGTACCTGGTTGTATGCAACAAATCGAGTTTCTGTCCAATCAAGTTTCTGCCGTATCCTGAATCTGGCGAAAGACGCGTAAATGATTTTGTCCATCGCAATGCGGCTGGCTGGAAATAATTCAAAAATGTGTTCCATTTTCAAACTTTTATCCTTTTATTTCTGTGGTTTTCATTTTAGGATGTTTGTATTGTATTGTGTTCCATAACCATGGCGTATCAAAATAATTTCGATTTAATGGAAGCATACTTTTTGAACCACAACAACATATCATTAGCCTTACAATGGTACCGCGAAAGATATTCTGACAGAAATACACCATCTCGATTTATTATAAAACGGAGTGGATAATCTGATAAATTTGGGACTCATTTTTAGCATTTGATAAATTAAATTGATTAATTTTGAATTAAAAATGTTAAAATTCGTGGTTTTCTTTTTATTTTAGACACTATGTTATTTAGCAAAAAATAATCCGCCTGCCAAGCGTGGCGATTATGGCAAAACCCCTCATGGGTCAATATGAAAACGACGAAGGAGGTTTATGTCCTGCAGTGGGCGTCAAATGGCTGATGATGATGATGACCCCTGACTGATGACGGGTAATTTTTTTTTCTCGTGTAGTGGGTTCGATTCCCGGTTCAACCGTGTATTTATTTAAAAATCTATGAATGCAGTTTAAATTGTTTTTAAAATAAAAATTATGTCTTCTTTCAGTAAAAGGTACTTTCTCTCCATGTGGCATAGCCGTGGGACGCCCTGTATATTGGCTAAAGGGTAGAAAACGAACCTCGTTTCAGACGAGAACTTCATCATATTATGTTCATGAAAGGGAATACGCCAGATGACTAAATTAAATACTCCGAATTATTCACATCTTTTTAGGGTTCCGTACACAAAGGGTAAAAACGGGACCCTATTACTAAGACTTTGCTGTCTGTCTGTCCGTCCGTCCGTCCGTCCGTCTGTCTGTCACCAGGCTGTATCTCAAGATCCGTGATAGCTAGAGAGTTGAAATTTTCACAGATTATGTATTTCTGTTGCCGCTATAACAACAAATAAGAACAAAATAAAATAATTATTTAAAGGGGGGCTCCCATACAACAAACGTGATTTTTTTCTGTTTTTTTATCTTTGTCTCTAATGTTGTATAGATAATGGTACGGAACTCTTCGTGCGCGAGTCCGACTCGCACTTGGCCGGTTTTTTTTTTGTTGTAACCTATTAACCCAGAACCCAAACCAGTAGTTTTTATAAGTAAATCACTACCGCAACGCTATAAAAATACAATTTATATCCATGCTAACGGAGTAATGATTAACGTTAACTCTCGTTAAATCTTTCGAAATGTAACGCTTTAACGTTTAACGAAGTTAACTGTTATAGTAACGGATTAGCGATTAACGAAGTTAACTATTTGAGTAACGGTGCCCAGCTAAGTAAACAGAAAGGATATCTTAATAAGTTTAACATAATCTATTGTATGATAGGATTGCTAGCTACGTCGGCTATTAAACCACGAACCGATCTACATCCTCCGTTAGCACAGTTTAGCAGGAAACAGATGGTTGTTTTCGAACACAGTCTACATTCGTGGATTTGTTCACTGGTGGACCTTCGCCTTAAGGCCAAATCAGACGGTTCAGTTTTCGTTCATTTCTGCCTTCCATTCCACATCTTTTACTCTGAATGAATCATCTAAACACAGAATGAACGTCGAATTCATTAGTGAACAAATCCAACAATCTTAGATTGGTTCATTCATCATATTTCTCTTGAATGAAAGAAGAGAATGAACATAATATATACGCGTTATGTGATTCAGTTTTGCTTCCGTATTTTATTAATTTAGTAACTATTTGTGTCTCACTCACACGATTTGGACGGCAATACGTGTGAGTGAGAGGCAAATAGTTGTTAAATGTTTTTTTTTTTCATTTGATCACATTATAAAAAAATTACGATAATTTGGATCATGTGATAGACACTTATAATTGTAAGGGTTTGAACGTCTGATGTGAGTTCCCGTAGTATCTTTACCTACCTCCTAATATATCTGCTGCTGCGACCCCGTGAACTTCGTATCACCTACATCAATCTTTTTTTTCTTAACAACGTTTAAACCTTTCCCATATAATAAAAATACATTTAGCCAAATCCGCCCAGCCGTTCTCGAGTTTTAGCAAGACTAACGAATAGAAATTCATTTTTAGGGTTCCGTACCCGAAGGGTGCCAAACGGGACCCTATTACTAAGACTTCACTGTCCGTCTGTCTGCTGTCTGTCACCAGGGTGTATCTCATGAACCGTGATAGCTAGGCAGTTGAAATTTTCACAGATGATGCTGTTGCCGCTATAACAACAATACTAAAAACAGAATAAAGTAAGTATTTAGGTAAGGGGGGCTCCCATACAACAAACGTATTTTTTTTGCCGTTTTTTGCTCGATATTAATAACGGCAGACGCTTAAAATATTTACAGAATATTTAATTCTATATTCGCTTAAAAAATAAATAATTATAAATTAAAACAAAATAAATATTTCAGGGGGGCTCCCATACAACAAACGTGATTTTTTGCCGTTTTTTTCTCGATCTTTGTGCCTAATGTTGTATAGGTACGGAACCCTTCGCGCACTTGGCCGGTTTTTATACATAAGAGAAGAAGAAGAAGATTGCATTTTGTAGATGACATTAGGTCAGGCGTACCTTTTACTGTATAGATTTCGTACTTTCTTTATCTTCTCAGTAACGTAACAAGTATGCTTTGGCTAGTGAGCGGATCCTTTGTGACTTCCTATTTTGTGACGTTGCGTGAGCGCCGCAGGCTCGTGTGGCAGAATTATTTATTGATTGATTTGTTCCGTTCTCCCGTCTTCATCGATAACCCTTCAAGTCAAGTCTGCTATAAAGACGGCAGAATAATCTTTTACGACTTCTTAGACCCGTGCCAAATGCCAGTGGAAATGAAGGGTTATAGCTGAGTGAAGCGCAGGAATCTGCTCTCCCTCTTTCGAAATGTATTCTAATTAGCGTTACAACCGCCCACATCTATTAATTTGTGTGGGTGCAGTGCAGCCATACAATATGATTGGATTCCTACTATCTTTACATCAAGTTTACTTGATCGAGATAGATAAATATGTGATACTACCTATTTTTGGGCGGTAGATGTCAAAAAGTAAACAGCATAAAATTTTGCTGGTACTTAATATAATTTAATTTTAAATATATAATACAAATGGAACAATTGTTAATTATTACCTAGTTATGGAACATTTATTTATAACATTTATTTGACGTTCAGCGGAGTCTTAGTAATAGGGTCCCTTAACCTTTGGGTACGAAACCCTAAAAACACGTAAAGATACAGAGTACAAATTGGCGGCCTTATTGCTCTGTAAATGTTCTCTATCTAACTAATATCTACAAATTGTTAACAATTCTGTTTCCTCTGGGATCTTCCCTACAGCTTGGAAGGAAGCTCAGGTTACTCCCCTACCTAAAAAGGCCAACCCTACTTCCTTTTCTGAATATCGACCTATATCCATCCTACCATTCTTACCCAAAGTCCTCGAACGCCTGGTTCAATCTCAGTTAAGCCATTTCCTCACCAGGAACAACCTTCTCAATCCCGTCCAGTCCGGTTTCCGTACGTAGGCCACAGCACTGTTACGGCTCTTGTCAAAATTACTGATGATATGCGGTTAGGCATGGAGAACGGGCAGTTGACTGTATTGTCACTGCTTGATTTTAGTAGCGCCTTCAATGCTGTTGATTTCGACATATTGTTGGCGTTGCTTCGTTCTCTCAACATATCTACAACGGTGATTGACTGGTTTCATAGTTATCTACACGGGCGCCGGCAACGTATTCGCATTGAAGATTCTTTCTCCTGTTGGTGTGAAATATCTGCCGATGTCCCGCAAGGTGGCGTGTTGTCTCCTCTTTTTGCAATTTTCATTAATAGTATTTCTCATCAGCTTACTTCTTCCTACCACCTATATGCAGACGATCTCCACATATACACACAGGCGTCTTTAAATAACCTGAGTGCGGCCATATCAGTGATTAATAAAGCCCTTTCGCCGATGTCTGATTGGATTAATTCTCACTGTCTCAAGGTCATCCCCAATAAAACACAAATAATTGTCGTTGGTGGTCGGCATTTTATTTCTAGGGTTGAAATGGACATGCTACCTACAGTGGTGTTTGACGGTGCTACTATTCAATTCAGTCACACTGTGTAATCTTGGTATCATTGATAGTACCTTATCCTGGGTACCACAAATGGAAATGGTGAGTCGGAAGATGTTTGCGTTTGCAAGCTCGCTTAGACGGCTTCGTAACTTTCTACCCACTGCTACCAAAGTTGCTTTAGCACAATCACTTCTTCTTCCTACTCTCGACTTCGCTGATACCTGTTACCTCGACCTCACCTAGGAGCAACTAAACAAACTTGAGCGTCTTCAAAACTTCCGCATCCGGTTCATATTTGGTCTGCGCAAATATGACCACGTTTCTGAATTTCGTACACAGCTCAAGTGGCTCCCAATCCGTCTCCGCCGGAATACGCACATACTCTCTCTTCTGTATTGCGTACTGTTTAATCCAGCAACTCCTTCCTATCTAAAAGAGCGCTTCAAGTTTCTTCACTCTTCTCATCATCATCATCATCATCATCATCATCATCATCATCATCAGCCATTTGACGTCCACTGCAGGACATAGGCCTCCCTCATGGTTTTTAACCATGAAGGGTTTTGCCATAATCGCCACGCTTGGCAGGCGGGTTGGCGATCGCAGTATACGGTTGGAATCTCAGGAAGACGCTGCTGCCCGTCTCCTGGTAATTTATTTCTTTAGTCGCCTTCTACGACATCCACGGAAGAAAATGGAGTGACGCCATTTTTAATCCGGCGCCACACTCTTCTCAAATCTCTTCCCAAAACCTACTCCTAAAAATCCCATCCCATCACCACTTTCTACAGCCGCTCCTTCGCCGTGCAGGCAGTCCGATTATAGAATGCTTTACCGGTGGAAGTGCGGAAAGCCAAGTCCTGCCCATTTTTAAGGCTATGGTAAAGGAGTACTATCTCGCTATTTTACTGTAATACTATTTCTATTATTTGTAATATTGTTCTGGTGTTATTCGTGTTTTACTTAATATGTATATTCTGTTAAGAAGGCTTAGTTATAAATTTATGTATTTATATATATAATATAAATTTTATTTTTATTTGTGTAAATTATCTGTATGTATCTGTTGACAATTTTTATATATAAGTAAGGTTATTGTTATAAGGTTATTTAGGCATTTATAATTCATAACCTCATAACTATCATTTTGTTTGTTTGTACATCTACTTCCCTCTCTAATGTATTAGTCCAGTCCATCCAAGGTTGTCTGGAAGAGATCACTTTTAGTGATAAGGCCGCCATCTGTACTCTTAGGTTTAGAAATATGTGTGTAATTTCCAGTTTATGTACAATTAAGTGTTGTCTATCTATCTATCTTACTGTAGAATCACATAAATTACTAACGTTCAGTCTAAGTCAAGTAGAGTTTATGAATAACACTGACTAAAGTGCATTGGATGGAGGACATAGTAGAGCAAAATTACAATACGATGACTTTGTTGCTCGAAGGGCGGGGCGCGGTCCCATGTAGTTTTAGTAAAACTTCGCACGAAACACGCCCGAAACTGCTTTTTAGGGTTCCGCACTGTTACTAAGACTTCACTGTCCGTCTGTCTGTCTGTCTGTCTGTCTGTCTGTCTGTCACCAGGCTGTATATCATGAACCGTGATAGCTAGGCGCAGTTACAATTTTCACAAATGACGTATTTCTGTTGCCGCTATAACAGCAAATACTAAAAACAGAATAAAATAAATATTTAAGGGGGGCTTCCATACAACATACGTATTTTTGCCGTTTTTTGCTCGATATTAATAACGGCAACAGGTAGACGCTTGAAATAATCACAGAATATTTAGTTCTATATTCGCTTCGAAAATAAATAATTAAATTAAAATAAAATAAATATTTAAGGGAGGCGCCCATACAACAAACGTGATTATTTGCTCTTTTTTATCGATCTTTGTGTCTAATGTTGTATAGATAATGGTACGGAACCCTTCGTGCGCGAGTCCGACTCGCACTAGGCCGGTTTTTTTAAGTGCACGCTGTCGACTGTACAGTGTATCGCACATCAACCTTTACGTTTCAGTTGCAAAGTCATCCGCAACATAACTGAGTAGAGGGCACGCATGTAAAAGACGATGCACTGTCGACTGTACTAAAGTACCTCTCGTAGTGCAGCCTAACCTTCAGCGCTAAGGTCGCCAGGCCTCCTTCGTAATCTGAGCCGCGTGTTCCAGATGGGCGACTGCGACCGGGCCGCGGGCGGCGCGCCGTCGGCTTCGGGTGACGCGACGCTCACCGCAGACTCCGGCCGGATCCGACGCTCACTTGTCCGGTGGGTATAGGTAGCTCAAAAGGCCTTGTCCAGAAAGGGCGAATGCGCCGCGAATACTCGCGTTAAACTCTCGACTCTGACTCCAGAGTTATAAGCGCGTGTATTAAATTCGCCCGATACTGGACGTGAGGATTTGGCGCCTAGTACATCGCCAACGCGCGTATGAATTTGCGCGAAACGATTCGCGGCGAATTCGTCCCTTCTGGACAAGTTCTAAAGGCTCAGACTACAAGCTCCTGTAATCGAAGGTTTGTAATCCCGGATTGCACAAATTCGAAGCCCGAATAAAATAAGTGTTCTTTGGGACTCCTTTTTCTCGTAAAGGGAAGATTCTATACTCGATTCCGGACACTTTTAATCAGAGCCGAGGATTGAAGTTTATAAGCGAAGAGTTTCCTTTCTGAAAGCCGATGACGCTTCACTATTTGAGTAACTTCTTATGATTCGCGTTGAGTTCAGTAATAAGGGACCATCCATAAAGTACGTACACGTTAAGGGGGCGAGGGGGTCGACAAAGTGTGACATTGTGTGATAAGGGGTGGGAGGACGAGGGTTCCTAAGTTTCGTGACATCACATTTCAAAAATATAATTTATTGTTTCATTATTTTTTTCAAATGTTTGATATGACTGACGATGATACTATTAAAGAATGATTTAAATGCCGCTGCCGCCTCAGAACTGCCGGTGAAAATGTAAAATTACAAAATATGTGATGTGACGTTACACGGGGGAGGGGAGGGTGAGAAGGTCGGGGAGGGGTCAAAAATCAAGAAATTAGTCTGTCGTTCTTTATGAATGACCTCTAAGGAAGTTAGATGTTCGACTATAATTAATAAATATTGTTTTTAAGTTAATTTACTTTTTTTACCATACTTAAATTATATAAATGATATTCATCATATAAATTAAATAATATAAATTTAAAATCACATTGAATTGAAACAATAATGTTTGTGGGCATAGAAATCGTTAAAAGTATAGTCTATTTCTGCCTACACTAGACTACCGTGCGAAAACAATAAGTATACACAACTCAAACAAATAATCAGGATTCCTTTTGTCCGATACCGAACACAATCACTATTTCGCAATAAAATAAAACTTTCAAAGCAAATCTATATAATTGTTTACCTACTAATATTGGCACAGCAACAGAACCCTGATAACTGCTACGTTTTGAATTCTGGTGAAGATCCGCATTACTTAGTGCACAGATGGAACTTTATTGCGCACATTAATTTTTTAGGCACTTCATAGAAGTGCGTTGTTCTTTCTAGTCTCTGCTTCTGCAACTATCTACATAATACTAGGTCTCTTCAAGGTAGAACGACACTGATGCTACGTACATGACGTACGCGACGCCATGAGTGATTTGGCCGCTTCAATTTGTATGCTTAGAAAACACATTTTATCCTACCCATTCTTATGCAATTCATCCAACGTGACATCCAAAATAACTCGGCATCGGAAGGCATCAGAAAATGGCGGAGACGCTATCCGACGCATAAGACTAGTGTAACAGTTTTGTTCAGGCGTGTACTTAATGCAGACGCAAGTAAAACAATACATAATATACAAAACATAAAACTCGTGCCTGAAGTACCCTGGGTACAGGCAGTAAAACACGTTATCAAACTAAGGGTTCGTGGTAGATTGCCTAGCAAAACTCGCGCAGTTGTCCTGCGGCCAGGCTTCCAGGAAGTCGGTGACTGCATATCCATCCGTGTCGACACAGAAGTAGACGTTCCCGGTGTTCTGATTCGGCCGATAGTTGCCGTTGGCTTTACAGGTTAGGCTCATGTCCATGCCGCGCTCCGGGAAGTATATTATGGTGTCGCGGGCGCAGTCTGCGAACGAGTACATGAATGATAACCAAGACATGAATGATAACAAACACATGAATGATAACGAAGAATGGGTTTACGTTCACTTTCTTCATTCGAAGAAAAGGTATGTATAAGGATAAGGTGTGTGTGTTAATCCAGGATATGGTCTATCTTTGAGCCAAATTTAATCGAGTACAAACTTCCGAGAGGCCACTAAGCATTCATACTTTCAAATGTATAACGTTGGGTAAATCGGCGGTAGCAAAGCGGTAGAACGCCGGCCTCACATTCGGGAGGTCGTGGGTTCGAATCCCGGCACCAATGACTTTTTTTTTAAGTTTGTGAAGTCGTACATCTGTGTAGATGTTGTACCAATACAACTCGCTGACTGTGAAGGAAAACATCGTGAGGAAACCAGAGTGTCTGAGGGGTTCCTCAGACACTCTGGTAAATTTTCAGTCCGCGGCGGGCACGATTAATTAAGCACATAATTAAGCCCATATTCACTCTGAGAGAAGACCGGTGTCCTACAGTGGGACGTATATAGCCGACATAAAAAAAAAAGTTTTAAACAACATTGTTCTAACTAAACAACGTATTGATACTTGACAAACAAGAAATAATTCATATATTGCTCTCTTTTCAATAAGTCGTTCAGTTATTGAGAACGCAAGAGAACGTAAGACATTAAGAATCCACCGAAGCTGACAGTACCAATTCAACTGAACCAACAAAGTTTAACAATAGTAATTGTGAGTTAACAGTAGATTAACAGCTTGTTAGTGTACTAGAAACCGGGGGCTAGTTTAGTTAAGTTAGTAAGGAATTCTCAATTGACATGTTTTCATTTCTAGCCAGGTGAAATTTTTTAATATCCATTGATAAAGCCATAAAACCTTACTACGAAACCTACTTTTATATATTTCTTTGTTCATTCGTTTTAGAGATATTTTAAAAATAAATCAAATATCAAGGATGTGGGCTGAAGAGCTGCAGTACCTTTGCCAAGAAGTAAAAAAAAAACTAACTGTTGACATTGATGTCATGTTGACATCCCAATAAAATGTGATCTGTCTGTGAATTTGACGTTTGTTTGACGCGTTGACATCAGTGCTGCCACTTTGATGGTTATAGTTTCCCACGTCTCGTAGGCTATAGAGGCATGTATGTATTCACTTCTTCTTAAAAAATATTCAGTATGATTTAGGTAGTTTTTTAGGGTTCCCTACAAGAAAAAAAACCCATTTGAAATACATGCGCCATTTTAGATTACTTCAAGCTGCATTGCACAACAACTGAAACATAAATGTATGAATAGGTACCTAATTAATAAGTGAATTATTTTGAAATCAATGGAATAAAAGCCGTACGTCCTAATGGGAGAGGGAAACTTTCCCCTTCTTCGCATCTCAAGCCTAAATTCCTTTCAAAAGGGAAATTTCTCTCGGTACGACATCACTGCTTGCTTCTTGTCTTTTAAAGTTTTATGGCAATGGCTCATGAGTTTTTCAGCCCACAAGTGGTTTTTACAAAAAATAATATTTTGAAAATTAATATAAAATAAAAAAATCAATATTTTGGAAAAGGGTTGGAAGCAAATCCCTTAGTTTTTTACCTACTTTCGGCTAACCTATTAAAATATCCGGGTTACTATTTTGAAATGTTGTCAATTCATAAATCGGCGATTACATTAAGATTCCTCCAAAGCTGCCCGTACCTAATCAACTGAACCAAATTACTATAACAACAATGTCACATGGCCGTGCAAAGCACTATCGGAAATTCCGCACATAATTTACATCAGGGGTCATGGTTCTTTCTAATGCTACGTTTTGTACATACCTAACCTAGCTACATACATAGCTAAGTTATCAAAGTCTATTTGAATTTCTCAAAATCAGTTTTTTTTTTTATGGAGCATAGAAATTGTTACAGTAGAAGTAAAACTGTTGGTATTTTCAAGGCTACGTAAATTATTATGATACATTTTGAACATGAACATGTGGTACCACTAGCATGTTTTCATGTCAAAATTTGGTACCTGCCAGCATCAGTACAAGTCGGACAAATAGTTTTAAAGTTGAAAATCATCCTGTCAGACAGGCAGGCGACAAGCAATGAACATAAATCCCCATGCAAGACAATACCTCTCACGTCTGCGTACAAAAAAAAACTAAGGTAGAGAAAGATGACGGAATTGAAAAGCTTGCACTTGACATTGACCCACATTGTTTGCTTTATCTCGTTTCCCGAAAGGAAGAACGTAATTCTTTAATCTCGGGCTGCTGTAGCGGTCAAGTGTCGTAGCTCGGGCTCCGCATTCCGAGAGATCCGCCCGCATATCGGGGACACGGTCACGGCCAACCGGTTGACGCTGTCCCAATGCTAATACTATAATAGTACCGCACACCTTGGATGTTCCACCAAGTCATCCCGTTACAATGAGGGAAGATCCAATATTGAAACTAAAACTTTCGTAAGCACTACACAGAATGTTTGTCGACAGATCCAATAACTAAGTAACAAGTGAGTGCCCGTCAGAGACATGCGAACTGGTTAACTTGGAAGCAGCTCCTTATCGTTTAATTACAAACGCGCCGTGCGAATTCTTCGCGATCCAAGCGTTTGTGATCGGACGGAAATCTCAAATGAAAGCAAATGCAGCGTCGAGCGTGCGCCCGTCTCAATCGATGAAAGTTGTTATAACGGTGCCGTGATTTTATTACACACTTGTACCGGATCTAACTCTTGATCTACTAGACTTCACTTATATAAAACTACTTAATGAAAAATAAAAATCTACGTAGAATAGTGTAACCTTCTACTCGTCTTTATGGTGATCTTAACAAAGCGGTGCTTCATTCATTTTTATGCGACGTTTATTAAGTGGGCGATACATTATGTCTTTGCTGTATCGTAATTATATTCAGTGACCAGACTTCTAATGTATTTTTACTATATTTAGCGCAGTACGCTCGTGACTTTTCCTTACCAGTAGACAGATTGATGATAATGTATAACCACAAGTTCAACTTACTGCAGTTTATGCCGGCCATTTCGCTCGAAACAACTTGCCACGCGCCGAGGATGGTTCCATCTCGCCCTGTGCAGTAAGCGCTGAAAGTATGTATAATCAACCGTTTAACCACCGATTCATGAATTGAGAGTAAACAATTTCAGGGTGAATCGGTAACACAGATATAAAAATCGGTTTGGTCGCCAAATCTTCTCCTTGGATTCTATCCTCCCTCGCATTAACATGTCCTTGTGACGCAGTATTGTGGGAGAATATCGGAGAATTTCGTGGACATTCTTACTTACATACTGTTGACTATTTGGTATGGACCGTAGCTTCCGTCGTAATCACAAAAAGTGATAGAGTTGCCCAAAAAGTTAGTTCCGTGTTCCGACTGCTCTTTATTGATGACCGCTAATGCGTGAACTACACTTTCGCACCTCCTCAGATACTGTTCACCTATTTGGGCTGCACTGTCTGCAAAATATATAAATTGTTTATATATCGATCAATATAGGAAAGTAGTACGAGAAGCGGTGACCTCTCCTGTGACGTCACCTTTGAGGTGAGCGCACGGTACACCTAGTTTCATTCAACCTCCAAGGAATATTACAGAAACACTACGACTGCACCCAGTAGGCCGCGGCCGCATAAACTGGAACTGTGATCAGACAAAAGCAGTGACTGAAGAAAAACCGAACCCGACCAATCTAGCAGTGGACCCTAGTAGGGATTTTGTCAAAATCTGCAACATGCGTAACGGAGCGTGATATTTGAACAAGTGCTGTAAGTCACAATGGTCCGCGCCAGCCATGAATCACTCGTGAATATTGACATATCCTGTCGGTGCATCAGCCTTATAAAAACTGAACTATTCTGCGAGTTTAGCCTCGATTTGGCATGCAAACCCTGTCTTCGAAGCTGTGGACACTTATATTTATAGTTACTGTTAAGCAAACCGCTAGAAAGTAACTCGCATTTTTTCTCTGACCGGTCGGTAAAATTGTAATGGTTTTAATTTAGCAGAGGGCAGCAAGGAAAAGGTTGCAGCTACTGGAAAATGTTCTTAGAAAACCACATCTAACTTAAGAAATTACAAACTGTAATCACTGATTTAGTACAATGGTACAGTGAGCAAAAAAGTGCAATTTCTAAAAAAAAATATGCCATGGATCAAGTTTTACTTATAAAAACGTAAACTAGACGCAATTTTTTGCATTTCATTAATTATTTGTCTTTATTTATATTACTTCTTGGTAGTCGTCTCAGGTAGTCGTAGTTCCGTAACTAATTTATATTTTCATTAAAACCGTTAGCTTTTGAACCATTTTAACAGGGTTTGATTTACATTGCGTACGAAGTGTATGGGGAAAAGTTTAGAGAACAAGTACTAGAGAGCTGAAATTTGGCATAGATATACATACATATTTATTACGCCGACAATACATAGGTTCAGTTGTTCAAAGAGCTAAAAATCTTGGCTTTATTAATAGAGTTACCAAACCCCTTAAAAATTACACAACATTAAACAATTTATAATACTTTTCCTTTGTGAGGTCACTCTGCTGCGTGGTCTGGAGTCCTTCATTATGATGTTCACATGAATAGAATTGAAAGGATCCAAAAGAACTTTGTAAAAGCCCTTAACTTTAGAAATAAGCGCACTAACACTACGTACGATAATTCTCTGGCTCACTTTAAATTATTATCCGTCCTTTCCTTAATCGTCGTAAACAGTTTGATCTTACTTTCCTATTGAAATTATTAACAAAAAAATATAAATTAAATCGCTCGTAGCCCCGGCTGCCTGAGTGATCTAAAACGATCACGAAGGTTAACCTTCTCACTAGCAGCAGAGACAGATCTGTCTCAGCGCATCGGGTAACGTCAAACTCGCAACTGAGACAGAGTTGTCCCAAAGGGCAACAGACCAAAAAAACGCGAAAATGTGTTTGACGGTCTATGGTATCGGTTTATGGTTATTGTTCGCTTATGTTCGGCATGAAATTGCCTTTAATCTGTGGTAAAATACTCTAAGACTTCCTAAAAAAAAAACTTGTCAATCTTAGTCGAAAATTTCTTGTTGGAAAGTGGCGAGAGCACCGAAGAAAACTACGAGAAAAACAGGTTTTTTGTTAGAAAGGTAAGTGAAAAGTGTATTTACGTGTTACTTTATGCATTTATTTCAATCATTACACATAGTTTTACCTAAAGAATGCTATAAATACTTTAAATTTGGCCCAAGAAAATGTTCGATATAGCAAGTTTCAAAAGAGTTGTACTTTCTTTCAAAATTTTTGATCATTGTTTGAGTATTTTGGATAAAACCCACTATATTTGGCCAGTAAGACTATCGTACTTTGTTATTTTATTCATTTTTATGTGGAATTACTAAGTAATAGTGAAAAATATTACAAAAACAAAACATTTGCCGTTGTTTTCCGATCAGTTCGTAAACCGGAAATCGACCATTAGGGTAACGACCTCCGGCCTTCTCATTCGGTTCTATAGTGATGGGCTTAGTGATTAGTTCAATTGATTATCGACATTTAATTTTTATCAACTTCAATACACCGTTACTATAAGTTTCTAGTGAGAATATGAAATTTCCAATTAGATTCTAATATATCTCGTAGTTTATAGGAAAATTATTATTTATTTATTTTACAGATGTGGAGACCCGGGCACCCCAAGAGTTTCTTGAATTACTGCAAGACGACGAGGAAGAGGATGAGAGCTAGGGGGAGTTGGAAGTTGGGCTGGAGGAGGAGGAGGAGAAGGAGACTGGGGTGGGAAACCTGATGGTATGTTATAATAATTATATAAATATTACATAACATACATAAGCGGCCTATATGCGTCCCACTGTAGGGCACAGGCCTTCTCTCAGGGAGAGAGCATGGGCTTAATCACCACGCGTGCCCACCGGGGATTGGGTATTTCAAGCGCGTGTACGTGAATAGCTCAGATACTCAGGTTTCCTCACGATGTTTTCCTTCGTTAGCGAGTGGTATTGCTACTACTATAACTTCACAAATGTACATAACTTAGAAAACCAAGTCATAGCTACATGCCCGCACCGGGGATCGAACCTGGGTCTCCCGCTTCCTAGTCCGAGGTTCTACCCACTAGGCTACCACTGCTGTATAAATATAAATGATGTAAGACGCCATCAATAGTAAATCCATAGTTTCCCTCCAACTCATAGTGCCGCTCCAAGGCTTGAAGGTCGTGGCTTGCCCGACGCATTCCGAATGCACCCGAAAATTCCCGAGGCGCGCACCTCCGGAGCCTCTTGCGCCGCCGCGCGCCCCGAGCAGTCGGCCGATGTAATTAGAGAGATGCGTGCACGTCTACGCTCGATTTCCGGGCTAGAGAATTACGTGTTTACTGCTAAGTTTAGTTTATCTACTCAGTGTTCAACCCACCTACCTAATCTATTATAATTTATAATACACCATCAACAAGACTCAGTGGTTTTACTAATAATATTAATTTTGTATTATTTCTTGTTCGTTCCGTTATTTTAGGTTTATATTTCTTCCAGGCAATGGACATCATGGTGGAGGAGGAGAACTGGGAGCTAGTGCCACTGGAGGCACTAAGCGTCCCGCTTTCTACCTCTAGGTACAATACTTAATAATTTTTTTCCATCTAGATTATGCGGAAGTAACACTTTTTTAACTGTTTATTTTTTCCAGCAGGCTCTCCAGTAGCAGCGGCGAGGATGACGAAGTGCGCAGGGAAATTTTGCGCAATATCAGCCCGCAGTAAGTTGAATCAATATTTATCCCATGCCATGTTTTTGTGTATCTATGAAACAGATTTCAGGTTAATTTTATTTTACAGGTCTGTTCACGACGACGAGCTGCCGCGCTTTCGGGTGGAGCAGCTGCCGGACGCGCCGGGACCCGCCGCTGCTGCTGCTCGAGGATGCGGCGCCACTCAGATTTCCCTTGCCTTTGTTTGGTTACGGTTTTTGGCTATCGTCCATTCATCTATTATGTTGTATATTTGAGAGAGGATGACGCATGACTGATGGGTATCAGTCTTTTATATGTAAGATTTGTGCATGTAGATAATAAAAGTAGACATACTTCGTCCGCTCCTTCACATTCTGTTTTCTTGTTTGTTTGACCAATCTAAATTTGTTTTCTAGATTGGTGAAAATCTTATTTGCCTATCGAACTAATGGAACACGTGGAGTTTAACATTTTTCATTTATTCGATGGGTAGGTAACATCACACGACACACCATTTTGTAAGTAACCTTATAATGTACTCTTGCAGTTCTTGTCTTTTGTCTTTTTCTATGTCATGTTTTGCTTTTTGTGTACTAATAGCGAGATCATTTCGACGCGAACTCCATAAAAGTATTGTTAAAATATTTAATTTTCAAAGCTCCATACTCCTAAAATGTAAAAGTTATAAAAATTATAATCAGTATAACTCGCGATAGCATTAATAATAATAGAATATTGTTGGGATATTTCCATACATGATAACTAAGCAAAGCTTATGCTATGGGTACTATCCACCTGATAGACAAACTTCGAAAACCAATAAATAGGCTCGTCACACAATTGTTGGTCCCGGGTAGGGATTGAACCGATGACCTATTGCGCAATAAACTGTATTTGACATATTTTTTGACATGTTTGATCTTTATTTTAACACAAAAAATAGAATCATAAGTAGTATTGCTACGTAGAAATGCAGAGACTGAAAGAAAACATTGAATTCACGAAAAATAAAATTAACGGTAGCAAAAATCTTTCGCCGCTCTACGTTTGTTTTAACCTTTTTCCTTACTGTGTTAGGTTAGTTGTAGATGTTGGCACGTAGAAAGAGCTGTGAGCGCCATACATTTACAGGGCACGCGCAGCTCTTCTTACGTGCCGGCATCTATACAGGGTGTTAACAATGTGGTGTTGGATTATTGAATTTTTTGTTTGCATGATGTTTTGCTATCTGTGAAACTGGTTTTGTTTTGTACTGTTTTCTTGATTTCGTGTTCTTTTGCATTGTAGTTCTAAGTTGCAATAAACATACCAAGTGCATTCTAAACCTACAAATAAATTTATTAGGACATAATTCTTCAACTCAACTCTTTTAAAATGATTGTATATTTTATCACTACTTATATATGACAAAATGACAAGTTTACAACTTTGCAATATTTTAGACATGAAGGAAAACATCGTGAGAAAATTCGCTGTTGGTGTAGTAAAAGTTAACACCAGAAGCAATACGATTGATCAACAACTAATTTTATTTGTAATAAAATATGACATAGGTAATTGTTAAGTCAATCACCACTAACAACGTATAATAAGGCTATTACAAACAATGTTATGGTTAGATACTTACTTACTGGCGGTTAGTATAAACAAACTACTTGACGCCGAACTTGATACTCAATGCGCGGCACACGCCGCCACTTGAGCTCCGACGCTTTATGGACTTGTTTTTTGCTGCCGGGTGACGCATTAGGCTACCTTTTTATTTCACTAATAGCAAGTTGGAAATAAAATATTCTGCATGCGTTTTATCGCAAATTGTTTTCCCCGCATTTTATCGATTTTTGCCCAATGAAAACTCTTCTTTACCCCATCCCTCCTAAACAAGACAAAACAACTAAAATACTATTTTATTGTTTTATTCTTTATTTTTGTCTGAATATTTATTGTAAATAGTGTAAAAAAGGAAAATAAATATTTCATTATGAGTCTACTGTTTTATTTCTCCATTTACCCTTTTATTTGTGACCTTGGTACAAAATATAATGCAGTCGATATTTTTAATTTTTACTAGATTTTGTTGAATATTTCTATAAAAAAGCATAGATTCCAATAAGATAAGAGTATTTTCATTCAATAAAAGTGGTTTTCACTTCGTAAAGACCCACGATTACAGTACATTTTCAAATTCAAATTGTCCCCCTTACACTGTTCAGTAGGAAACGTGAGCATTCTCGCAAAAAGTTTGATCCTGTTTTGGTAATAAATCTTATATGGGAAGACAAAAACAAGCTTGTTAGAATGAATAGGTGTATATTCAGCACCTTGTTACATAAATTATCTTTTCCTAAAGTTACGTAATAGTTCGCACACACACAAAAATTTGGGACACTAGGCCCTTATTTCTAGTAATTGCATTTTCGTACTCTGAATGTAAAAATTTGTGTGTGTGAATTTTGATAAAGTTGTTATTTTTTAGTAATGTAATTATTCTAGAGTATAATTCTTTTTATTTCAAACAAATCCGTAAATTGGTTAGATAATAATTTGATATTTATTCAACCTGGTCATATATTTTTTTTGCGCCGCCATGACACCCCTTTCAATTAATGTCAGTGGGGTGAATTGGGAGTGCGAGTGAAGAGGTTAAGCAACACAGGGCGCCTTCAGTGCATTGATGGGTCGCCGTCTATGCCTAACGCTAAGTGGCATTTTTCCGAGCGGTTCCGTGCTTCGCAAGGCACGTTAAGCTGTTGGTGCCGGCTGCCGTCGATAGATGGCAGTCGTTAAGCCAAGTCAGAGGCCTTAGGGCGGCTTGACAACTTCTGACAGTAGACGAGCCACTAGTCTACAAGCCTCCACCAATCCGGACTTGGCCCCCGTGGTGGAGTATGGACTATACCTTCCTCAGAGAAGAGACCCGTGCCCCTCGGTGGGGACATAATGGGTTGATGATGATAAATTAAATTAAGGCTATAAAATTAATATAAATTAAGGCCGGTAAGGGACGACCCAGACGGACATACTTCGACCAAATAGGGGATGTATTAGCAAAGGGCAAGATAAAAAGTACCCGAAACCGGCGTGCGTGCATGCAACGACTAATGAATGTTGAGGAAGCGAAAGTGGTCTGTCAGGATCGTAGCAAGTGGCAGTGGTCTCTGCCTACCCCTCTGGGATACAGGCGTGAGTTTATGTTATGTTATGTTAAATAACAGAATTGAGCAAAATATGAGTAATATAAGTAAAATCGTTACTTGTATGTATCTAAAAGGGACCCATTTGAAGGCACTTTAAAGATAGTAGCTAAATAATGCTAGTTTTTACCGTAAAATAATTTGTTAAGCTTACTACAAAACAAATCACTCATAATAAAAATACATCCAACTACATAATAATTTATTATTTAATTAATTTCTGTTGCCATAAATGAATAAACCGACTTAAATAATATTCATTATAACTTTGAAATTCGTCGCTCTAGAACAAAGAGTCAATGACTCACCCGCTTTGTAAATGTTAGGGTCATCTGTCTTGTTAGCTATATAGCGCAATTTAAGATTCTGAAACGGAGCACCCGGGTTTGATCCGCAACTATCAATTTTAGGGTCAGTTGAAGAAAAGGAAGAATTTTTTTTTAATTAAGTCACATTTAAATATGTTACATACGTATTGATTACTTATTAGTTGTTGTCAGTAAAATTACAGTGCAAGGTATTTATTTTAAAGTTCATGATTTGTAGTTGGAGGCCTCTGTTTTGAAGTGTGTTTAAATATAACCCCATCTAATACTGTTACACATTTCTGCATGTTTTCTGAGGAGTGGAAATATTAAAATTAAGAATATTCCTTCTTGTAGAGGTCCTTATAGGTCAATTTATTTCTGCTATTGTAATCGTTAATCATCTTTTCCTGTAATTACTGTTTGTTGCCAAAATTAAATCAAATAAAACGGTACAATAAAATTTCGAAATTTTTTATTTACGCTTACGTATCGTGTATCGTTGGATTGGTCGTGTTGGCGACCGACCTTTTCTTATTGTTTAGTTCCTTTTTTTATAGATATTTTCTTTTTTACTATTGTCACTTTTTTTAATTTAGTTCGTATTTCTTTCAGTTGAGTAATGTAGTTTTTGTTCTTACAAATGTGTAATGTCTAATGTGTCAATAAATATGGATTTACAGTTTTTAAAGTTTTATTATTCAATTTATTTAAAAGAAAAGTAGCGGCACCTATTCGGTGCCTAATAGGTCGGTGAAAAGTATTGTGGGTGTAGATAGACCATTTTTGGATTTAGGGTTCCGCTTGCGAAATATTGAGCTTTAAAGCGCAATTTTTTGTCAGAGTTGGGCGTTCCGGCTAAACGGTTGATTGTAGAAACTTGAAAAATTCATGTCAGTAGCACATATAATGAACTTAAAAGGAAAACTATCACGGATAATTCGTCATTACTAGTTAACGAGCAATAGGCGACAAACTTATAAAAGGAAAACTTCGTACAAAATCCATTGAAAATTACTTTGATGAAGTTGTTAATTCTGTAAAGCAGATAAAAAAAAACTCTTTCTACGGAACCCTACATTGAGCGTGTGCCGACGTGCACTCCGCCGGTTTTTATCATTATATAAGCAGCAGTAGGTATTGATTGTGAAAAATGACACTTTTCTGGTGACTGTTTTTCTAATATTCGTGACTTCAGTCTTGAAAAGTTAGATGTCTCGTCAGAGGTTTTCCAGCAGCTGCAAACATTTTAATAGTTCTTCTGTCGGCTTCGCTTCAAATTACCACCAATTAGACTAACTCGAACCATTACGTACAGCAAGGCAGGTGCAACATATCGCTTTCCGGCACAGGCATGACAGTAGGTTGGCCGGTCCTCGGCCTGGCGCACCAGCAAAGTCCGTCGTCACACTGAAGGGGCTCGTAGTCACCGTTAGCTGAGCAGTGGAGAGTCACGTCCACACGGCCTGAAGCCTCCAGCTCCGCTCTCCGACGGCTGCAAGCTGGAAGGCAGTAAAAGATTGCAGGAAATGACGGCTGCAAGGAAATTATTAGAGTAAGGTTACAGACGACCTCCTTCTCCTTTATGTAAGAAAACTTCTTGATGATCCGTGTTGCGTGATTTTTATAACAGCAAAGAGAATTTTATAATACTTTCGAAAAGTCAAACGAAAATTTTCAGTCCAATTTTTTCAATTCAATCCTTTGTTATTTTTTTACTAGTTTTGAAATATGTTAGCGGATTTATTAATTGGTTTGTTTATTTAGCCATCCGGTTTTAAATGGAAATGCCGACCGTTGTATTTATGACCTTCCATTCGAAATAAGGTTTGAAATAAGACTTGACTCTTAAAATTTAAATAATCTTATGGGAACTGTATATTTCTGGAAGTTTGTGTAAATAACAAAAGGCCAAAAGTGTTTTAAATATAGCACAGTCGACAGCACATCACTCTAATCAGTTAGGTACAAATATGTTAGGGTTGACCTGCCGTTGACTGTTCCTGCCTATCATCGCTTAAGGTCCACTAGCGAGGTATCGCATTTCACGTTCATTCTTTACATCAGTTTGTATTTCTAGGAAACCAAACCGATTGCATGGTGGCTGTATTGCTCGCCAAATCGATAAATAAATTAATTGGGATGCTTGTTGTTCAGCGATATCTGTAGTCGGCGGCCAACTTTGCAATACGATGCAGGCTTTGGAGGTACCTATTGGTTTATTACTATTACTTATAAGGTTTATTAGACTCTCCCCTGCGACTTGGTCCACAATATTTCTCAGTCTCCAAAAGTTTTGAAGTTCATCAGTGACGAATCTTATCTTAAACAACAAACAAAACTTGCTATAGGTGTCCCCACATGGGATAAAACATATCAGTTCATGTTAAAATGATTCTGAGGTGTGAAACACGAGCCAAACGGTTTTAAAACACAGTGTCCGTATATTCTTTTGGGCATTGGCTTACTTAAATCTGTGCTTGCCCGTTGGATGAGTGCGTTTTACTTCTACCGCAGAGTCCACAAACTTACCGCAAGTCATGTCACTAGCTTCACTTCGCCACATTTGTCCAAATATCCTGTTGCCACGTTCATCGGAACAAAAACATCTGTTGGTAAACAATTAACGAATCAGTCCCCTTATCGGGTGTTTCAATATTCATTGCCTTGTTGGGTTCGATTCACGAAATACAATAGAAGAGAGGCAGTCGCGAAACTTACATTATTTTATATTGTGAAATCGTAGTGTAAACCATTTTAAACATAATATGTTATCATTAGAAACATCCAATTTAAAATATATTTACTCTAGGGATCACAAAAGTACCCACTATTACCGTATATAGGAACCTTTTTTCCTGGTACAATAGGAATTGTTTTGGTAGAAATTTAAGTAAAAGTCTATTCTTACCTTCCCATGAAGTTGTCACCCTTGCATTGCACTGGTGCGTAACGCCCGTCTGCCAGGCAGTTAGAGGGTGGTTGGCAACCCTCAGTCTCGGGATCTGAGAATTATTGTTAGTTTAACTATTTTTCCCTTATAAGGTTACAGTGGTAGGAACTGAGCATGACCTACTTAAATCGATCTCAAACTGATATTAGACATATTGATAGAGTATCGCCTCAGAAATAGTGTCATATCGTTTAAAAACGTTTTTGCCAGCGGATATAAGCGGACCACTACTTAGGTATAAGAAACTATTTGTAATATCTTTCACCTGGTTGTGCAATAAAGTGTTCTCTATCTATCTATCTCTCTATATATAATATATGTGTGTGGATACGATTTTCCTTAGAGTACTTAATATGAATTTTCGAGAGCAAGATGCAAGAGCATGGTACGTGTGTTCTACTAATGTTTTCTCGAATTTAGTTTGATTTAAAAGATTTCACGATAATGTCTTTTTATTTCTCTCTCCCTCTCTTTATTTTTGACACAATTTTTTAGTAGAATATAACACAATGTTTATCTTAACTAATGTGGCGTTGCCCATAAGTAGAGATTAATGCTAAAAACTTACTAGGATTCACGTTGAGCACACACCTCGGACAACAGTTGAAGATGTGGGAATTGGGCTCCAACGTGTAGCTAGACCCTCCACAATCTTCCACCGTCAAGTCCGTGACACACGTTGTTGCCACCTCACATTGTTGTGCGTTTACGCGAGACAGAGTCCAGCGCAAAAGTACGAAAAAAGACACAATTAACAAATTATTTAATTTCATTTTTCTGTAATTTTAACATGTGTAGAAATGAAGAAAATATTTCATTTACACTTACAAAGCCTTAATGACTGCTTCAGCTTTGATTGTTCCTATCGATACCAAGACATCTTATCATAATATAATCTATCCAAAGACGGCATCATTGATTGATTAAGTTTTGTTGTTTAACATGTATTGTTTGAATTGCGCGTGATACTGTTTGTCGTTTAAATAAGAGTATGTCATTATTGTGGAATGCGCTGATTTTGTGCGCGCATGTAAAATGTTTTCATAGCAAGACAGAATATCTAGATCATCGTAAATCTGCGATGCGGGAGAGAGTTGCACCAACTAGCAATCCTAATACGTGTAACTTAATGCTTAAATTGTGTTGACTTGACACTGGCTCCAGTGTCAAGTCAACGCAAACTCGGTAACGCGAAGCTAGGCGCGGTGTTATCAGCGCTATCGCTATCGCTGGCTATAACGCGCAGAACAATAATGTTCTCGCGTCTCACCTCGCAGCAGTCTCCGTTCCGAGCGAGCGCCACTGCCACCTGTGTATGCAGCGCGCTTCTAATCCGCGCACGATTATCATACGTTTGCTTTTATCTTTCCCGATGAACCATGCCGCCAACTCATGTTAGCCATTTACTGTTTTTCAGATATTAAAACCGGTCTGCCCGGCTATTATGGAGGAGTGTAAAAAGAGGACACACGGCGGTAATAAAGTTTCCAAAATTGCCAATATATTCCAAGGCATGCCTTCGAGGGAGGAGGAGGAGATGCGCGGCGCGGATGTTACCGTGGTGCGGACCGAGAGCCACCTGTCCCGGTTCAACACGGCGCGCGCGCTGTTCGAGAAGCTTGGAGAGGAGAACCGCGGATTTGTGCGGATCGAGAAGTCGCCGTCGGCGGCGGCCAGCTTCGCGGGCACACGCGGCGTGTTTCCGGGCGCCGCGCCGTCGCGCTCGCGATCTAGCTCCGCGGGCTCGGTGAGTCCGCCGCGGCGCATCGCCACCCCGCCGGCGCTCACCGCCGCCGCGCACGCACACAACGGCGACCGGCTCGCGAACGGCGCGGCGCAGCCCCCGCCCAAACCCGTTAAGCCCAGTGTCTTGCCCAAGCCCGAGAAGCCCGACCGCCGCTTCAACAAGGAGCTCATCGAGAAACAGAGGAACTGGACCGCTCACTTCAGCAAACCGCGCCCACCGCGACACGAGCATGAAGCGAGGTTCGACTCGAAATATCCCAGTGGTTATCCAGAAGCGAAGTCGCCTGAAGCCGATGAAAGGAATGCAGTGCCCTCGCGAGTGTACTCCCCGCCCCTGTCCCCGTCCGCCGGGGACGCCGTGTCGGAACGCCCCACTAACCTTCCCTCCTCGTTGCTCACTCGAGGTGTTCCTAGTGCGAAATCTCCTAGTCCTAACAAAACTGTCACAGCTGTCCCAGCTAGAACAAATAATTTCATTTCATCTGCCATCAAAAGTGAACCAGTAGTCTCGCCAAGCAAAAGAGACAGCGTAAGTTCACCCACAAACTTCGAACCACATACCTCTGCCACCAGATCTCTAGTATCCCCTCACAAAGAAAAAGAAGAGGCTATACAAAAGATTGTACAAAGAGATGTATCGGGATCAGACAGAGCAAGTGATCATGTTATTAAATCACCTTCTAAACATAGTGAAAGTGTTTCTCCTGTACCAACTATAGCAAGTTCAAATCTGTCTGGCATTGTACCCAGATCTCCAATAGGAGAACTTGTTTCACCGCCTGCAACATCGCCACGATCGTCTTCTATTCCAAGAGACGAACACAAGAGAGATTCATTTGCATCGGACCGTTCATCGCTAGCGTCTCCTTTGCCAGACGAACATGTAGCATCGATGAGTCCTCAGCCGGCTGTCATGCCGCCCGTACCTCAGGCTAGATCCCTAAGCATTACCTCGAACCAGAGTCCCACATCGCCCGGTATAAAATCGCCGAAATCTTCACCGCCGCTCATAGCAAGCGATGAAATAGAGAAACCGATTGAAAGAGAGAAATCGGAGAGCTCAGAATCGTGTGTGGGCGATACGCCCGCGGTCGAAGCGTCAAACTTGAGTGATGATTATGAAACAGTGGAATATTCGGGAGAATGGGAGGAGAGGAGTAAGCGTCGGTCGTCGACGCCGGAGTCACCCGTGACGCCTGCTCTACTGGAGGATCCTCCGCGGTCTCCTCTGACTTCTCCGCTCGCTTCTCCTGTGCATCGGGGGACTTCGGAATCTCCGCCGCTCGACGCGTCTCCTTCTGGTATGTACTTTACTTTCTTAAACCTTATTTACGTTAGGTAGGCAGTTATTTTGCATGCGTCGCCGTTTTAAGTTTATGTTATCTGTTTGTCCAAATGCTTTATCGCGGTTTTTATCTTTGGATGAATTGACGTATGCGGGTCATTCGAGCTTTGTGATATCTTAAATTGTAACTTAGGTAATAGACAAGACAAAATGTTATTTCGGGGCAAAGTTAATTAGCGTAGCCTGCACGCAAATTTGACGATACTATGAGAAACTTATTTAGTTATCTGAATATTGAAATGTGCATTGCAAGTTTACCTGGGATAATGTTGAAGTTTCGTCAATTAATGTATCCTAAGATGCGCTCGGTGGGCGTTTGAACGATTGACGTTCGCTTGTTGAGCGGTCTCGTGGTCGACGGGTTCAATGTAATATTGAGGAAGTCAAGGTATTTGAGTCGTTGTGCGTCGATCCCGATTTAGATGCTCCGGCGCCGCCTCCGCGGCCGCCGCCGCGACGCCAGTAACCCGAGCGACGTCGCCTGGCGCGCTCCCTATACATCTTCACACTTTAATTGGTACAATCGCTCCCTCTACGTCCGTCTCATTGTTCCGCATTATCTTGATATGAACTGTAGTGAACTCATCTGTGCAAAGTGTACTGTCGTGTTTTGTTTCATCTCCGTCATATCTTAGCGCTCTGAGCTGTGTCAAGACGTAACTTTGGCAGAATTTGTCGGCATCGGCTGGTTGCCATTTCAACAAAAAATAATAATAACTCACACTGACTCTGGATCTCATTTCCCGTGGCGTTCTTTGCATAAGTCTGCATTTTTTTCTCTTGTTTGTTTTTTGCATATTTAGGTAATAACTAGTCGTTATTCTTTCTTAGAGAGTGTACAGTGTTACAGTGAACCTTTAGATGTTAGCGTTTTGAGGTATATAGCTTGTTTATCAATTCAACCGTTGTATATTCGCAAGACTCCCCGTCTCTGTTTCTCTCGCGCGTGCCCCGCAGGCGTCCTCCGTCGGCCTTCTAAATAACACATTCATTGAGCAGCGTCTCGCTCGACCCACAGTTCGCGATAAAATATGTATCTCCTGCGATAATGCTGTGAGAATTCAATGAATTCCTCTTTAAAGGCGATGCCTCCTTTACATGTTTAAACAGAGTTAATAGTAATCCATATAATGTCGCCCGTCCCTTCGGTTCGTTTTTATTTTGGCAGGTTTTACAGCACGATTTTATTACAACTGTGTCACAGTGACTCTTAATTCGTATGACCCCCGTTTCCCGGCTGTATAAATTTTGTGTCATGATGGGAGACGATTTTGTTGTTGTATTTTCGACGGTCTGTCTAGGTGCGATGCCAACTGGCCGGTGCGGCGTCGTTTGTTTGTTTACAAGCTGGTCCGCGCGGCTCTAGCAATGTGCCGATCGTTAAAGTTTTATTATAGTTTTACAGCCTACGCTCGGTGAATCGTTATCTATCTAGTTTTCACATCTTCCATGTGCAATTGTCTGTCACTATCAATTTAAAAGTGCTTACTATCTTGGACTCTGCCCGCGTTTTGTTAGACTTTCTTATCGAACGTAAGCAAGATACGTCGGGAAGTCGAATTTCATGTGCGCGTGAGTGTCGCTGGGCCTTGGGCGGAGGGCCGGCGATGGCGGCGCGGGCGCGGTTATGGCGCTGACACAGCGCGGCGCTCCCGCATGCATTACCCCAACATGCGCCTTTGCGGCTGCTGCCTCGGTTAGTCCAATCGCCAAGTGAGCGCTTCGCCTAACCGCATGCTTTACGTGCTATTAATTCACACCTACCAGATGAATTAATCTGCGCTCTCATTGCAACACATTAACCCGCTTACATTATCACAACGATTTCGACGCTAGTTGGTTATCGATGTCTACAGGGCGTCCCAAAGTTATGGGCCATGAAGGGAAAGTACCTTAAATATCGTAGATAGGGTATTTTGCTGAAAGAAGACTTTATCTTATTTTTAAAAGTTAGTAATTCTGCATTCAATAATTTTCTAAAAAATACTTGCCTTGTCTGGGAATCGAACCGACTTAAATAAAAAAAAAAACACCCCTACTTTTATGATGCCAATCGAAATAATGGCCTAAAACTAATAACTCTTCTTCAGTAACATAGTATTTTAAAAGAAAGGAACAACGTAAAATGTTTGAGTCAAATTTCAAGAAAGTTTTTTATTGCCGACGACGACGTTCGACAAGTAGCGATATTATCATTCCATAGATAGCATTGATTATTCGTAAATAAGTACCCACTTCATAATAGTAGTTTATGCAACTGTCATATAATGAAGGGTATTAAAACACGAGTGTGAGTTTATGAAACGAGCGCAGCGAGTTTCATAATAGTAACGAGTGTTTTAATACCCGTGTTATATGCAGTTGCATACACTACTTTATCTTCACTAATGAATTTGTCGGAGAGGTTTTTGAGATACGCAAGAATGACATTTTCAGAAAATGATGTAGTTTTCTTTTCGATCTTCCATGCCAAAAAGTTATTATATTCTTTTTCATATAATTTTCTAGATTTTTCTGGCAAAAGATTGTGAGTTAATTTTGTTGCCACTTCTAGAATATCCGGAGGTGTACAAATATCATCGTCGCTATCCATTTTTAACTTTTAATTTATTAAATTAAATTCACGCGTACGTGTATAATCACAGTGATTTTGCCGCCATTAAAATTTAACCAATGAGAGCGCAGCTGCGCGCTTCAATAAAACGCGACCAACCTGATTGGCCCTGCAATCAAGTTGGTCGCGTTTTATTGATGTTATAATGAGATTTTACGATATCGATGTGAATATTATACCATCATGTGAAATTGCTTAAATTGAGTGTTTTGTTGTCTGCGCTATAACAGTAGTAATTATAAGTCAAGTATTGAAAACATAAGTAGAATGTTACAACATTAGTGTAGATAAAATACTTTATAGCATAGTTTTCCTTATTATAAGTGGAAGTGTAGATAAAATGATAAAATTTAGTATTTCAATACGTCCTTGGTAAGCTAGACACAAGCCAAATTTAAAACAAAAATAACTTTCTTGTTAAATTTGAAAATGTAACAATTTATGAGAGCGTTTGTTTGAATGCATGCTTTTTAAAATATTTTAAAAAGAAGACAAATTTTTAAATGTTGTTCTTAAATTTGAAAATGAAACAGTCTGCAAGAATTTGCTTTTCCGATATTTATCTGTTTAGTTTTAATTCACTTACACACGTGTTATTGTGTTAATTTATTGCGGACATGGCATATCAAGTAAGTTTTGATCTAATGGAAGCATATTTTTTGAACGATAAAGATATCTCTCGAAGTTTGCGCTGGTATAGCGTAAAAAATCCTGACAGACAAACACCGTCTCGTAAGGTTTTGAAAAGGCTTGTGAATAATTTGAACACTCTGGGACGTTTCGATAAACGCTCAAGAGAACCACAGCAAGAAAACCATACGATTAACGACGAAGAACTTGATATTTTAATTTACTTTTCGGCTTTTCCGAAAACATCGGTGAGAGAAGGAGAAAATGAAATTGGAGTTTCAAAAAGTAAAATACATCGTGTATTAAAAAAACACGGTTTCTAGAGTTATGTTGAAGGACGATTGGTTCAAAAATTACTTCCAGGCGATACAGAAAGGAGAAAAAATTTCTGTCTTGATATCCAGGCACGCTTGCTCGAAAATCCAAATTTTTTGGATAATATTATTTGGACAGACGAATCTAACTTTAGCAATAACGGTATGTATAACCGCCACAATAATCGTATTTGGTCTAAAGAAAATCCCCTACGAATCACTGAAACGAATAACCAAGTGCGTTTTTCATTCCACTGTTGGTGCGGACTTTTAAAAAACCGGGTTTTCTTAATCCATTTTTACCATGGAACCTTGAACACAGAAAAGTATTTAGAAATACTTCAAATTGTAAGAGATGAGATAAGAAATCTTTCCGCTGCGGAGCAAGAAAACTTAATTTTCCAACAAGATGGAGCTCCGGCTCATAATAGTCGGAGAGCAGCAGATTTTCTAAATGAATGTTTTCCTACTTGGATTGGTACGAATGGACCGATTAGATGGCCGGCCAGATCCCCGGACCTTACACCATTAGATTTCTTCTTTTGGGGATACGTGAAAGATATGCTATACAAAAAGCGATATGAGAACGTGGGCGAGTTGCAAACAGGATTGTGCCATATCATATCTAGTATTCACCATAAAAAGATAAGAAAATCAACAGGCAGCGGACTCATTAAAAGATTGGCGATTTGCGTAAGACAAGAGGGATCACATTTTGAGCATTTAATTAATTAATTTACAAAAAAATACCCACTTAATTGACTACGGCAGTTTCATGTATGTTTTTAATTTGATTAAAATGATTAATTTCATCTGTCACCGAGACCGGTCGTTACCTGCGCGCGCTAGTGAATTATTTTTCCACGAGTGCATTCTACCCTCACTCACTGTAAAGTGCCTAATGATGGAATCGGACTTTTTGTTTCTTCAATAAGTGATAACTTTGCAACTCGCCAATTGTTTCTGACTACAGGAACAAAATGAACTCCCGATCGTTAGTCAATAACCCCAGTTATGCTACTGTGACACAAAACACCATGTTCCCTAAAAAAGACCAAGCAATTGTCATCGATGCTTTAGAAAACGTACAAATCAAAGATTATGCCCAAGCTTTAGGAAGAATAATCGATCCATCCCAAATCCGTTTTCTGTCAAGAATATCAAACAACAGAATTTGTATCTATGTTTCCTCAAAGGTAATCGCTGATGAGATCATTGACAATAAAAAATATGTCACAATCCAAAACCAAAAACTACCCATCCGACCGCTGATCAGCAGAAACAGACGTATCATCATATCCAACGTGTGTCCCATTATACCGCACATCGATATTGAAAAGAAACTGCTAGAAATGAATATCACGCCACAGTCTCCGATCTCTTTCCTGCGTGCTGGTTTCAACGAAACGGGCTATAATCACATTCTAAGCTTCCGAAGACAAATTTACGTAACACCCGAGGATTTCACCCGACTTCCAGAAAAAATATCTATTGATTTTGAAGAAACGAATTACTGGATTTATTTCTCATCAGACACAATGACTTGTTTTATATGCAAAAAAGACGGTCACGTAGCCTCTAAATGCCCGGATAATATCAACGACACGAATGTTGTTAACCCAAAAACACGGGATACTACGGAGACACCAATTTTCAAGCGTCCACATCCACCGACTGAATCTTCGACTACAACAGATTTCATGGAGTCCGAAACCACAAAAGAAAACAGCATACCTAGCAAGGAAAACAGTGATGAGGACTTTGATGATAAGTCTTCCCAGTCCAGCTCAGACGAAGTTTACAAATCCAAGAACGGAAAGAAACTCAAAACAACACCTCATAGCGACCTGGAATCAATCGACTGGGATCACTTGGAAAACTTTACAACAATTTCCGGTAAAAAGTACCCACTATCTGGAAAACAAGTTAAAGAGTATCTCACACACACATATGGACTTAAGGACATATCAGAAATCACTTACAGTTATACAGAAGAAATTGGTGCCTTAATTGAAATGTTTACTGACTTGATACCGATCATCTCATATCGTAGTGTTAAGAACAGACTTTCACGTATAGTAGGTAAACTAAAGCTTTTATCTCGTAAGAAAAATCCCAATATAAATAAGTAAGTTACTTTTAGGTAAGTACTACTTTATTTTTTGTGTAATTTCATGGTCTCGACTATTGAATTCAAGCTTAATATTATTCAATGGAACTGTCAAAGTCTAATACCAAAATTAAGTGAATTGGATTCATATTTACATAATCAAAAAGTACATATATGCATTCTTTCTGAAACTTGGCTGCAATGCGAACACCAAATTAATATAACAGGTTACTCTGTCTTCAGAAAAGATCGAGCAGATGGATATGCGGGCTTAGCTATTCTCGTCCACCAATCTATTAACTGTAGCCTCAAAACTCTTCCAAGTAATTATAATAATATTGACGTTTTGTGCCTTGAAGTCCTCAATAGCAAAAAACTTCAACATATCATAGCGGTCTATTCTCCCACAAATGTCACAGTGAGCGTTGGGGATTACCAGGAGCTTTTCAGCCACTTTTCTGAGAAAACTCTAATAGTCGGAGACTTTAATGCTCATCACACGGCTTGGTCATACACAACTGACACACGGGGTAGGCTTCTATCGGACACTAGCATAAAACATAATTACGTATTTCTTAACAATGGAGACTTCACCCGTTGCGCTAAGCTTAATGATAGTATAATATGCACATCACCTGATATCTCTTTTTGTAGTGCCGATCTCTCACTCGACTTTGATTGGAACGTCACCAACGAATCTCTTGGCAGTGATCACCTCATTATTTCTATTAAAACGTTAGACAATACTCAAAACAGCCCCGAATTAAAAAGGAATATCAAAAAGGCCAACTGGGTAGAGTACACACTACACATAGAATCTGCATGTGAGGGATTAGATTACGGAGATAATGTACAAAGTAACTACGATAAACTCATAGAGGTAATTGAAGAAAGTGCTAACAAAAACATTCCATATATTAAAACCGGTTTTAACCCTAACAAATTCAAGCCAAAACCTTGGTGGAATCCTGATTTATCGAAAGCAGTAGCAGAGAGACGATTATCTCTTAAGAACTTTAGGAAATTACGCACGGTCGAAAACTACTTAATTTACAGAGAAAAAGTAATTATCGCTCGAAAACTGATAAAACTTGCTAAAAGAAATTCCTGGCGACAGTTTTGTGACAGCATAGACTGCAATACGCCCAGTCGTGAGGTTTGGAGGAAACTTAGATGGCTTAAAGGTTACCGAAGCCCAAAACATTACTTACCAGAAAGTACCGCAGTCTCCTTTGTAACAGAACTCGCTCCTGACAGTGTTTCCTTCCAGCCCCTAGATTCCAATATTGATGGTTCCAACCCATTTTTTTTTACACTTTCAGAACTTATCTTGACTCTTAAAAGAGTAGATACTTCGGCTGGTTTAGATTCTATTACGTATTCTATGATTAACCATTTACCGGATAACGCGAAAGAATATCTCCTGCATATATTTAACGCAATTTATAAAACAGGTGAGATACCAGAGCAGTGGCGTAGGATCAAACTTATTGCGATACCTAAGAGAAACTCTGATAAGTATCGTCCCATCTCACTCATCAACTGCCTTTGTAAGACCTTTAATTTAATGATAACTCGTCGTCTTGAACATCATTTCGAAAGCAACAAATTATTTAATTACAGCACGTTGGGTTTCCGTCGTGGACTTTCTTGTCAAGACAATCTTAGTAGGTTTATTGTAGACACAGAAACTGCTTTTATTCGGAAGGAATATGTTTTGTGCGCTTACGGAGACATAAGTAACGCTTATAACAATGTGGCCATTGAACCTCTTATAACCTCTTTAGTTGAATTTGATGTCGATCCGCTCATATGTAGATATATTAGGGAATTTTTAAAAGAAAGAGTTTTGATATATAGGCTGCGGGATGGTACAGAAATAACAAGAATAAGCAGACAAGGTTTAGCTCAAGGCGACCCAATGTCACCTATTTTATTCAATATAGTCACAATTAAATTATGCAACACACTCGTTAAGACAGTAAAGGTCTCACAATATGCCGACGACTTCGCTTTGTACTGTATTAATGAAAGTATTGATTCTTGTGCTAGTATCATTCAATTAAGTCTTAACATCTTTGTAACAATGTTACAGGAAATTGGATTAGAAATATCCCTCTCCAAGACTAAAGTCTGCATCTTAACTAGAAAATATAAAGTGCCTTCAATTAGTATACGAATAAATAACACTGAAATTGAGCTTACAAATTGTACAAAGTTTTTAGGTGTTTGGGTGGACAGCCGCCTGAACTGGACCCGGCATGTTTTAGAAACTGCCCAAAAATGTGTTGCATACGTCAATATCCTTAGTTCCATAAGTAGTTCAAAGTGGGGTGTCCATCCAACTCACTTAAGAAGATTATACTTATCACTGGTACGATCTCGACTCGATTATGGATGTATTATTTACGGTAACGCCAACCCTGGGCTCCTCCAGAGGTTGGACGTGATTCAAAACCAATGTCTTCGCCTTTGTGGAAGCTTTATTCGGGACACCCCAATTTTTGCAATGGAAAGCGAACTTTGTATTCCACCCTTAAGTCTTAGACGAATATATTTAAGTGACAAATACTTTCTGAAACTTTCTTCCAGAACATCCGACCAGTTGAAAAAACAATTAGAAGCATTAGACAACACATTAAATTCGGGTGCAAGATATTGGCGCAAAAACCAAATTCCACTTTTGCTAGAAAGTTTCAGAAACTTTTCCAACTTACCTATGTCACAATTTGAGATTTTGCCCCAATTTTTGCTTTCCTTTGATATTAAAACACTCCCCTGGGATATAATCATAGTACATAGAGTGAACACCATTAATGAATCTAAAGCTCAACTACCCATTCACGATCTCAAGAAACGTACCGAAGATATGATAGACATACACTTCTCAGATTACATTAAAATTTACACTGACGGGTCCAAAACAAAAGACGGCTCTAGTTGCGCGTTTTACGATGAAGCTGCGGATTTTGGGGCGAAATTTCTTATTGAAAATTCATGTATACCCATAATGGGAGTTGAACTGACAGCAATTAATGAAGCAGTACATTACATAGAGTCGACACCATACCATAAAATTGTAATCTTTACAGACTCGAAGAGCAGTCTACAACATCTGTTGAGAATGGCTAAGGGCGGTAGTGTCGGTAGAAACGAAGCTTACCTCATTATTAAATGTATCCATAGATTGATACGTAACGGGGTTGAAGTTCGTCTACAATGGATCCCTTCACATGTGGGCGTCAGGGGTAACGAGGTAGCAGACTCACTTGCATCCAAAGCTCTACAGAACGGCATACCTCTCGACATCGTACCGCACTATACTGATCATCTTCCAAAAATTAAAAACGACAATTATCTTAAATTTAAATCTTATTTTAATGCTTGCTCTCAAAACAAGGGCATTTGGTACAGGACCATTGTAGACGAACCACCACGCGAACCTTGGTTTGCCTCAAGAAACCTCAACAGAAAATATTTAGTTATTTGCTTCCGAACCCGTACTTACCACATCCCACTTAACAAATTTAACTTCATAATGAAAAAAAGAGACGATCCCAACTGTACACGATGTGAGAGAGAAGAGGACCTCCTACACTTAGTTCTCGAGTGTAAAATCAACGAACAATCTCGGTTGGATTTCTTAAAGGAAACTCGATGCTCTAATGGCGATTTTCTCTTCTTTCTCCATCAAATCTTAAGTTCGAGGTTCACTGCCGAATACAGTGATAGATTTGTAAGTTTCATCATAGAATCATTGAACCTTAGATCTGAATATTATAAAAATACGCATTAAGTAGCAATCCCAACTGTTAAAGTAACATGTAAAGTTTAAGCAACATTGTTATTATTTTTAAGCCGACTTAATCATTCGATGTATGGCTTATAAAATAAATGAGATTAAAAAAAAAAAAAAAAAATGATTAATTTCACGCTGTTCCTTTCTTTTAAAATACTATGTTATTTAAGAAGAGTTATTATTTTTTGGCCATTCTTTCGATTGGCATCATAAAATTAGGGGTGTTTTTTTTACATTTAAGTCAGTTCGATTCCCAGACAAGGCAAGTAATTTTTAGAAAATCTTTGAATGCAGAATTACTAACTTTTAAAAATAACATAAAGTCTTCTTTCAGCAAAATACCCTATCTACGATATTTAAGGTACTTACCCTTCATGGCCCATAACTTTGGGACGCCCTGTATATTGTGTACATCGTTGTTTTTGCGTGGTGAAACGTTAAGCAACATTAAACGATGCCTTTTATGCATTGGAAACCCGCATCATTGAATAAATATGATTTTCGATATCGATGTGCTCGTAAATATATCCACTATTGAGTAGGTACAACGCGTCCGGTTTGCATCGTTAATGTTAGCGCCGCTTGCCAAAATACAGGTTGACTTTGTGTTCGTTAGCAAAATTTTAAGGTTAGTTCTGACCACGATATAGAGCCCGATGACACTAGTTTAAGAAAAAAACGGACAAGTGCGAGTCGGACTCGCCCACCGAGGGTTCCGTAGAAATTTGTAGGTACTTACATATTATAAATAGTTCAGAAATCGAGTCTCGCATTTTTCGGAGTTTTCCCGAACTTCGAAGTCTACTTTTTTGTGATTTAATTACAAAGTATATTTCTGAGATTTTTCAGTGTACTTTTAGTATAAGACAATATTACTTGCCAAATTTCATGATTCTAGGTCAACGGAAAGTACCCTATAAATTTTGATTCCCTTGTGTGTCGAAATATACGATTTTTGCTGTCGATAAACGGCTGTATCTTTTTGTACATTAACTTAGAATTTTGATTTTCACAGCTTTAAGATACTGTAGTCCTGAGTATATGGTTTTAATGTCAACTCGATACCTCCTCGCGTTCCCGAGATAAAGGGACCTCCACGCGTCCCCGAGATAAAGGGTCTAGACAGACCGACGGATGGACAACAAAGAGATCCTGTAAGGGTTCCGTTTTTTACTTTCGAGGTAGGGAACCCTACAAATGAGATATATTTTTTTGTGCCAACAATTATTTCATTAAACAAAAAATGTCATGACAAAAAGTTATAACTAAAATATACATGGCTCGATCTTGTTATATTCGCCACCGGCCAATTCAATAGTTTATTTGTTTACGCATGTAAGACGATAGACTCTTAAACGTCTAACGTAAAAGAAAACACGTTTCAATGCTATGAAACTTCGTACCATGGTACCGAAACTAAACGTTGAAAAATTCATTAATAAAAACCGGCCAAGTGCGTGTCGGCCACGCGCAATGCAGGGTTCCGTAGAAAGAGGGTTTTTTTTTGCTTTACAGAAATAAAAACTTCATCGAAGTAATTTTCAGTGGATTTTGTTACGAAATTTTACTTTTATAAGTTGGCTGCCTATTACTCATTAACTAGAAAAGTCTACTTAGCCGTGATACTTTTCCTTTCAAGTTCATTATAATTTGCTACTACCCTGAACTTTTTCACGTTTCTACAATCAACCGTTTAGCCAGGAGAGGGGGGGACACCCTACTCGGACAAAAAATTGCGTTTTAAAGCTTAATATTTCGCAAACGGATCTCTAAATCGAAAAATGGTCTTCCTACACCCACAATATTTTTCAACTACCAATTCCATGTGGGGTAGACGAGAAAAAAAATCATCCCCACTTTTCATGTTAGGGGAGGTAGTGTAAAAAAAAATGCAACATTTTATTGTTTAACTTTGTCGGCGGGATAAATATGTATACACACACCAAATTACAGATTTTTAGTACCACCGGTCTGCGCTAGGCCGCGAACGGACAGACAGACAGACGGACATGGCGAAACTATGGGACTGGGACTACGGAACCCTAAAAATATAGGTACCATTACTAAAAAAAATATACCAATCATTAATATGTATCATCATTTATCGAGACGAAACGGAGATTCCCTTAAAACATTGCTAACGATTTCATATTGACCCTGTATGAAACATTTGGCCGAGTTTTAATGAATAGTGAGTGACTACCTACCTACACGTGTCACAGAATGGTTGAACTTAAACTATGATTGATCTCTTAATTTGTAATCTTGGAGTCTTTGATTCATTTAAGAGTATACTTTTGTAACACTCAAATCTTCATACCCTTTGCATTGTCTGAACTTTGGGGTGCATTTATCAATAAATAAATATATTTGAAAATTAATAAAATTGAGAAATATCTTAAATAAAATGTACTTTTGTTACAATAGGTCGTATCGCATATTAATATCGAACAGTTAGTAAAATGATTAGTGGTTGCAGGGTTGGTCTCATTATAAAAGTTGTAGATAAAAAGTCTGAACTTTATTTGTTACACCCTGTATAGTATTGTAATCATGAATGAAAGTTGCAGTCGTGTTATGGTCAGTATTGAAGTGAATAGTTTTTTCAGAACTCTGGCACTTTCGTTTTGTCTATATATTTCATGCCATCTGGCAATGGTGACAGTGAATGAATTTCTTTCAATATCGTCAGCAGTCGCAATTCGTTCTTAGATCCACTTTTAATGACCAATAAAACTGTCCGAAGTGTCCGATACAATTACACACATTCAATTGATTAGCGAATAATCCTTTTGTTCTAAAATTACATCATCGATCGTCGACACATGGCTAAAGGCCTTCGGACAGCGAAATCCGATGCCGACAATTCATATCGCCTCGCGAAGCGCGCCATTATAGCGTTTTTATAAAGCACAGCGTGGGAAGATCCACTCGAAAACCACAGATTAATTGTTCACCCGTTGCCTATTTAGGAAGGTCGTCGCCCTAATTTGAATGTGCTACTCTGAGCCCCAAATCATGTTGCTGCCAACAAAAAACTATTCTCTTTTAACTTTTGGGAATTAAATGAGAGTATGGTTTTAACAAAAGCTAATCTAATTAAAATAATGATGGATTCTTTTAATTAGATTAGCTTTTTAATTAATTTGAGTGTTTTGTTAATTTCTTGTCCTTATTTAGCATCAATTTGGTTTATTGCAGCTTTGCTAATGACTGGAGCGGAGCCAGCTGTGTTTAGATGACGTTTAATTAGTAAAGTGCACACGGACTCTGTACGATGTTTGTAGCATAATGTTATGGTCCCTTCTGAGGAGTTGCTTCAGATTTATTAGCCGACTACGAATTATTAATTATTCATTCGTTCAAAAATAACTGTTACAATAGTAGATTGTGTCTCAAGGGAGCAAAATGATATATTTACGGCGAGGGCGGTATATTGAATCCTGAGTGAAGCGAAAGATTCTACAATAGAATCCCGAGCGTAGCGAGGGATTCTAAAGTAGAATCTTGAGCGTAGCGAGGGATTCAAGTGTTTACGCCCAAGACGGAAATAATTTTGCTACCGAGTGACACATACTGCTTTTCACACCTGCTATAAGGAAAAATTATTTATGTGCCGTGGAAGACAATTATGATGGATTGCAACAAAATAAAAATCGAATTGGAATTACATTTTGTGAAAATCTGCACACGGATCATGCTGAGGGCAATAAAAATAAACTAGAATATCAGGGAAGAAAAGTACAACTTTGATCCCTCATTTGAGGGAATCAAGGGATCTTTTCTGAATAGCAGGTGTGAAAAGTCAATTCTCGTTCTGTTTGATTAAATAGGATCCCGAATAGGTTTCACGCCATATCCTATTTAAATATAAGTAACTAGTTCGGGGCTCACTTTGAAAATATATTTCATATTGCTTATGTTTTTTAAACGTGCAAAAGATGCATAAATACGGAGCAATAAAACTTTTACGAGTGCTAAATTGTGCATTTAAATGTCATCAATTTCAATAATAATCTATTTCTCGTTTACCTAAAATAACTTGATAATTTAGTGGTCGGTTAGTAATGATAAATGAGCCCTTAGTCGAATAACGAATTACAGTCACTCAACTCTACCGTTTTGATGAATGCGTTCAGCGTTCTGCTTATAGACTCGAGTGTATGAAGTTCCCTCGCCTCTCCCTTCCGAGCAATCACAAATTAATTATGTACAGAGGTTTCGCAAGTCCGGATTACCCATATGGTGGGAAAGGTGATCACATAAGGGCTCGTGGCTCAAGGAGGCCCACCGCTTTTTATAGAAATGGTACATCCAAGGATTTCTAGTCAACAGTTAGCGATACTGTGTACTGTTAGTTCTTAATTTACTAAAACGATGGTGGATGGATGGATGAAGCATATCGGTAAAACTCTTGTCTCACGTGCGAGAGATCGCTTGGGTTCTAATCCCGGATTCAAGTCGATTAAGCTGACAGGATAGGTACTTAGCAAGCCTGCATTACATTACATAAACTCAAGCCTGTATCCCGAAGTAGGCAGAGGCCAAGGTTTGCTACTTGCCACGATCCTAACACACGTCTTTCGTTATCAACATTTAAGCCAGCCTATTTTAGCCTTGGCAAGCTTACTGCGTCGCTGTCTTTCTATACACTACAACTCGACCCAAAGACAGCGGATAACATTGTAAATTGACATTCAACAAATACAATGTTCCAAGTTTTATCAAAAGCCTATTATTTAAGTTTTATTTTTGTTAATGTTTTTATTGTGCAATAAAGTGTAACAAAGAATGTATTCTTTACGTTGAAATAAATGTTTAGTTTCTGATTTCTAAAATGATGAGTGGTCACTTCACCTATCTCGTGTAGGTAGGTGTTAACACCAGGCGTCGAATGAATCATCTAACAAGGATATAAAAAGGCCAAAATTAATAGAGGCATTATGAATTTCTAGTTCTAGTTTCGCTAGTGCACCATCCACGCCTTTTTAATCTATGGTAAAGCTAGCACCTGTGGTCTACGGTAGATGTTGAAAATAGTCTCATTACCCTAATTCTGTCCCACTTCGTTCCATTTTCCCCTCACATGGCTATGCTAATAGGGTTTGGGGAACCGGCGTTGATATTATTATTATTTTGCTTTCTCTATTCTATTGTTTTGTTGTCTTATGAGACTTGATTGTAATTAACGTTTCACAAAACGTGATTTGAGGTCTGGTTTGTTTATGTGGTGTTGGAGATTTCAGGTTAGCCAATCAAAATGCAAATAACGTGCATAATAAATTTTTGTCATTATTAATGCTACGACTAGACACACCTGGCGGAAAAAGCACCGGCGCTCTATCTTGGCGCAACTGCAGTGCTATTTATGTTACCGGTGACATAGGTGAAAGTATCACGTCATGTTGGCCAGCTTCCATCGTGTTTTCTGTCTCATGTACGATGTGTCCTAAATTGCAAAGCTTTGATAAGCAGTTCGATGTTAGATTATGACCTTGAAAAGAGAAATTAAGAACCATTGTTATGGTGGCCGGCAGTGCGGTGGTAGCCTAGTGGGGAGAACATTGAACTCGGAAGCGAGAGACCCAGGTTCGATTCCCAGTGCGGATATCGTTTCGGCCGACTTTCGTTTTCTAAGTTATGTACATTTGTGAAGTTATAGTAGCAATATCACTCGCTAACGGTGAAGGAAAACATCGTGAGGAAACCTCAGCGCTTGAAATTGTGATTAAGTCCATACTCTCTCTCTGAAAGAAGGCCCTACAGAGGGACGTGTATAGGCTTTTTATGACTTATGGTGGCCCGATCGGGTCCCTTAGAATTGTACAGATTACGAAATGTTTTTGTGCTTATCTTTACAGCTTACGCTTTATAAAGCCGTAGGTATGCTTAGAAACTGATTCGTCTTTCTTGAGATACTACTCATCAGAAAGAATCACTGTGTGTAAGGTTATGTTAGTAACGTTTACCACAAAAATTAATATTATCAGCCCTAATATTAAATAACCTCACACAATAGGCTAGGGATGCAATGCTTCGTTCGCCCAATAAGTCTTTACATATAGCTTGCTCTACATAATCTAGACTGCTTGGTGTTTATGTTCGAGCCACTCTGCACTGATCTTCAAGCGGCTTAAAAGTCTTATCTGTTCTTCCATTCCCAGTGGGAGGAGGTCGCAAGTCGTCGGAGCCGGAGGAGGGATCCCGTGCGTCCAGTGTCTCCGACGAGGGCGGCTTCAACGAGCCCTCGCCCGAGGTGGTCGCGCGCCTTCGCCCCGCGGAGTACCGCGAGGAGGCCCTCACGCAGGACATCCGCGACGCCGAGCGCGCCCGCTCCGACCCTGACACGCTCTCCGTGCTGCAGCAGGCAAGTGCACTAGCCAGGCTCCCGCCGAGTACCGCGGGCAGACCCTCACTTTCGCAGAACTTACACTACTAGTGACCATGGAACACACCGGTGTTGTTCAAGCCAAGTAAACTTTACTACTATCCAGATTAGTGTTAAACCTAAAGGTGAACTAATAAACAACAGTAGGTACCTTATGAGACTGCCTCGTTGATATAGTGGTAATACGCTTGATTACCAATTCTCCTGTGTCCCATTCGATTCCCACTGGTAACCGCCGTACTTTCATTTGTACAAATGAATGCAGTCTGGCAATTTTTAACCGACTTCAAAATAGAATAGAAGAGAATAGTTTATTAGAATGTTAAAAAAAGTTGCACAAAATAAAGTTTAATACTGTTTACATAACAAAAGAGGAACTTACATGATTGCAAGATATTGGCTGTTAACAATTTTGATTTAACTGTGGTCCCCACACTAGGCCGAGCCTGTATCGTGGGGGGCCGAGAAACGATTACTAGATTTGTGATTTTTTTGCCGTTGAATTTCAACCAACTTACAACGCTGAATAAGTAGGTAATTTATTATATATGTAGATTATCTATAGTATTAAATAAAACGTAATAACTTTTCGAGTACAAATACTAAAATTCAAAAACCCATTTCAGAGTAAAAAAGTATAAAATTAAAAACTAAGTTTAAAAGAACAATAATCATGCGAGTAAGCAAGAATGTGTGTGTGTGTGTGTGTGCGTGCGTGCGTGCGCGCGTGCGTGCGTGCGTGCGTGCGTGCGTGCGTGCGTGCGTGCGTGCGTGCGTGCGTGAGTGCGTGCGTGCGTGCGTGCGTGCGTGCGTGCGCGCGCGCGCGTGTGCGTGTGCGTGTGTGTGTGTGTGTCTCATTTTTTTATAGATAGTAGATCCTTAGAAGTAACATAATTAGAGATGCTCTGTAACTATTTTCTTGTTTTTCTTCGCGATATCACACGTCCTGACTATTCTGTTGTAAACTAAGGGAGCCGTAAAATTAGGAAAACGTTGAGCAAAAGTGGTTCTAACCCTAGTCACAGGTACCTATTCTACTTTGTGAGAAGATGTGTTTATTCGGGGGAATTGGTTATTGGAAAAGGAAGAGGTTATCAATGCGACTTTTTTTTTTTTGCTATGTTTTCGCATAAATCCGTCAAATCTTAACCGATTTTGACAATTCTTTTTTGTTCGAATAGATATAACGTCCCATTGGTGCCATTTTAATTTGGTGGAGATGTTATGAATACTTTCGGAGATGGAGAACAGAAATCTTCAATGGACAGCAGTAAATAAGGCCTAATGGGGCCCATCCTTTAATATCCGTATGTTTCATAAAATAGCGTAAAAGTAGTCCCAAGTTAATTTGTTGATGTTCTAGTGAAGACTTTCGGGGATGGAAATTGAGAACATAAATTTTAAAGCAACGAATTAAGTAAGGTAAATTATGGTTATAAAGGACTTGTTTGTTTTTCTCCCGCTCCCCCACTAAAAATTGAAAAATAAAAAAATTTAAATACTAAAATAAAAATCGACTTCGAAACACTAGAGCACTAAAGATTTAGAAATAATTTAAATAAGAAGAAGTATGTATACAAGTAGGTATTATAGAAGTATAATTTGTAGTCGGTGCCCAGTTTCATGACCAGCACAATATTTTTGCTACCATAAACCTTGCCGATATAGTCCATATTTGCTGAAGGTAGGTCTTTATATTAAATCTTTTGAGATCATATTTTTTTATAATGTGTAATCGAGATTGAATGCCAATGTCATAAACGTTCTTAATAGCTTGGTGGTGGGACCATAAACAAGGCCGGTGCTGTCCAAACCAAGTCCAACGACTAAACAAATTCACCAAATCCAAAGATTACTAAGCAAAAGTACATACTTGAAATATGACATAATTAAACGAGCTTTTCCCCTTTCCTCTTTCAGGACTCGGGCGTGGTCGTGAGCGAGGCTAGCCAGGGCTCCGTGGAAGTACTGGACAAGTCCACCACGAGCCAATGGAGCGTCTCGGAGGGCGAGCGCGGGGGCGAGGAGGGGCGGTGGGAGGGAGACGAGGCCAAGCAGCCCGACAGCATGACGCCCGACGAGGCCGAGATACTGCTCAGCTCCAGGTCAGTAAACGTTTTTCATATTTGCCGCAGTAAAGGAAATAATAGCTAAAGTCCACTTCGAGTCTGTGTCTGGAATGCGTCAAGGGAATGCTACTTTTAGACAAAGCCGCCTCAGCGTCCACAGACTGACTATAGCTCATTTACGATCAGATCCTATATTGCTCGCACCAAATCCTGAACGATTAGAATCGTGTAACTGTCAAATTCCATACTAATTGCTATCGCAAACGTCACGATTCCGATAGGATTTGGATAATTAGGCTGCAGTTGGAAAGGAATGGATGGAATTGATGACCGCAGTAGCAAACAGAGCTCAAACTCAAAAGAACTAAAGCGACTGCAGCGCCAGTAAAAGCTGTCACGCACGCCAACTGATTGTGGATGCTAACTTCACCAGCAGGGGACTTGTAGCAGCGTGTCACCCTAAGTAGAATGTGTAATCGAAATTAACTTTATTTCTTGTATTATTTGACCTGTATTTACCTGTACCATAACTATCAGCCTCTGCAGCCTTCAGCTATTTGGCAAAGTAGTTTTCGTGTTCCTATAGATTTTCATAAATACATTTCTTTGCATGTCTAAATCTTCTTGCATTCCATAAAATATTTTTCCTATTTTTAGTATATGTAGGCAGCTAAATCTAAATGTTCCATGCTTAATAGATAATAATTATCCTTCTGTGATACTTTTAATCAGTTACACTTACTTAACTTGGAGGAAATGTGCAACGAGCTCACTTGTTAGAGCTGTATATATAATATTTATTTATTTTATTTTCTCCCGTGTAATAACGTTATAAGCTTATCTGTCTTAATCTTTCTTTATTATTATATTCGATGATTCGATGCCGAAAGTGCATCTTCAAGCTATATCATAACTTCGCAGCAGTAAATAGTCACTGACACTCCCCACAGACATAGGTCTGTGACAGATAAGAACTCTACCTTTTTTTCTGCCGATGTTGTAAGTTGTTATAAGTTGTGCTTAATTGATCTGTTAGATGTTGACTGTTTTTTTTATTTATTCGCATGCTGCCTGTCTGCACAACGCTTCATTCTTGCCTGATCACATTTGCAGCATTTTGGAGAAAAAACTTCGGTAAGCTTGTTGTTTTCTTTTTTATTTTTCCGTATCGCAAATTTTAGTTCAGATCATCGCTTCCTTCATTACTTACGATTGTGAAAACAATACCATAATTAATTGAATCATTGCATAAAACTCACAATCTTTCCATTGCTTTTATATTGAACCGCTGTGCTCGCAGCTGCGTCCGCATGGATTTCCATTTTTTGGATTTCCATTGGAGGTTCATTTTAAATATTAGTGAATTTTTGAAATCAGATGAGTAACGCCGGATACTACCTACTACACCCAAACTTACAAACTTGACCGCACCCTACGAATCGATCATACCGAACTTCATCGAAATCATTGGTAGCCTTCCAAATTTTCAAATTGCTAATTTCGAAATAAAATAAAGAATATTCTATCTATCTATCTATCTAATTTCAACTTTGTCTGATGCGGCGCGGGTAGGTGAGCGAGGTTTCGTAGGATTTCATATAAAGAATCCTAAAATTAGTTACGTTCGGTTCGACGCGTTCGGCTCCCTTGGGTGCGCGTTTACATTTACATCAGTGTGGCCCATGACCGGCCACATAATGTACCCATGAAAAAGTTAAGCGGCTATTCGGTTAATGAGTGCTATAATACATGACTGTATTAAAAATGCCCATAACGTTTCATTTCTATTACAAAATCCAATAATGTTTGCGAGATATATGCAAAACTAAATCTAGAAAATGTGTTCTTTGTATTAGTTTGTTCTTTACACATGTAAAACAGATAAAAGTTTTCGAAAATTATGTTCTATGATTTTTTAACGCCGGCATTCCGTCAGTGGCCGAGGGCTTTATTTTATAGAACTACAATTCATTGTTGAGTATGACGATCCGATGTACATTTAACCCACAGATTAATAAGTAGGAACATCGAATTGTCATAATAAACTATGAATTTTAGTTTTATGAGACGCGGCCCAGGTATATAATTCCCAAGTACCTACGTAAGCGCTCGACCAACAAGTGTGTCCGATGGGCAGGCAAGAGGCGCTGCTGTCCGACGAGCAGGCGCAGGAGATCGTGGCGATGCTGGCGCCGCACGCGCCGGCGCCTGCGCCCGATAACGGCGTCTCGCTCAATGACAGCTACCAGTCCGTGCTCTCCTACGAGAGGTAATCCGTTCATATTTCGGTTCATTCAGCTTTACGAAGGTTCGCTAGGGGAGACCAAGAGTTGCACAACAAAATGGTGCAACTCGTCTAATGTTCATTGTCCCATTGGAGGCATCTAATGTTAAAAAACAAACAATCGTGGTTATATTATGGACCGCCACCGCCAACGCGTTGGTGTTTTTATTTCTATTCTTTTGAGTTTGTCTATCGGATTTTTCTATTTTAACATTTTAATTTGGGATAATTATTTAGATAGACACTCTTACAATTGACTATTTCTTGTCTAACATGTGACATTGGCAAAATTGTAGTGGATAATTAGTGCAGTGAGTCCATAAAGCAGAATTGAATTGAGTTTGTCTATTATGGTACAAAAGCAATGTCACTCCAATATAAGTTTGATGCAAGTTCCCCATTGGCAAACGCAGCACAGGACTCCCGGGACAGGACCGACAATCTGAAGCAGATTGCTGGCAGCGACTGGATGAAGATAGCCGAGGACAAATAGAACTTGTCAGCTTTAGGAGAGGTCTAGGTCCAGCAGTGGACGAATAAAGGGCTCATTTATTGATTCTGCTTTGGTATGAGTAGTGTAAACGAAAGTTTGGAAATACTATCGAAGTCAAGAAATTTATAAAACGGGGTTGGTATTTTTTGAATTAAGGAGTGGAATCAATGACCTAGGACGAGCAAACAACTTAATAGACATTATTATATTCCGTATTTTGACGTTTTTATGGTTTCTGAGTTTTTCTATGTTTTCTAAAACAATCTTAATCCAATCCAACTTTGACACAAGATCCCCATTAGCAACCCTCGCGCTAACTAAACGCCCACCACCCCAGCATGCAGTCAGTGGACGAAAGCTACGAGTATGTCTCTCTCGACGCCGATCCGAACGGCATGGCGAGCGGCGACCGGCCGCAGCCGCCGCCGGACCCCCCGGCCAACGAGGGCGCCGAGACCAACGGCGGGATCTTCGCCGAATACCCGCCGAAGAGCGTGAGGGAGCTCGGCGAAGAGAACGGAATACACTACTTCGAAGACGGACACTTCTATACAGAGGTCTTTATTTTTTATTGTGGATTGCTATTTCATACAGATTAGGTTATGCTGGTTTGGTTGGAATCTCCAGCCAACGAGGGCGCCGAGACCGGCGGCGGGATCTTCGACGAAGGCAAAGAGAACGGCATACACAATTTAACTGGCAAAGGACCAAATAGGTTGGAATGAAAGCGAGGAGGCCTATGCCCAACAGTGGTTTCTGTTTATGTAGATAAATAATATTAAGCTTGTCGCAAGACCTTTATGTTGTCATTTTAATTGTTGCTATTGGGATTTCATCGCCTAAACTGTTCTTGTAGGTGGCCGGTCTCCCACCGCCTGAGGAAGACGAGGACGACGATTACTACCCACCAGTATTTGTTAAGAAAAACACCAAAGTTAAATTCAGGTAAGCACTGTCTTATTGCTTCACTGTAAGATGTATTTCACAGTGCAGTTATTAAGACGTCAAGCAAGTATGATCTGTAGTGCACACCTACCAAAGCGTTTGTCCCATTCAAACAAAGACAGTCAACACGATACACTTATTTGTCAACTTTTCCTTTCAGTAAACTCGGTCAACAAAGAACTGAGTCAACTTACGTAGAAAGATTAATGTCCAACTCGAGCTATTGTCTGAGCGTTAATGATCAGCTATCAACAATATTGTTGATATTATTTTATTTTTTTATTTATTATGTAGTAACTGTTACCTACACTAGAAAGGCAATACCTACTATTCAATAATAGCTTAAACTACTGTTGACCCCCCCCCCAAGATAACAACCCTTTTACTTTATTTGTTCCTCTTCCAATTTTGTGGAAGGAAAAAAAAAACTAACATCGCTCGCAGTGTATGTCTCACCTAACGGTATAGGCACAGACACGGTGTCAGCAGTTCGCTTAAGCGGTAGCGTCGAACGAGTGGAAAAGTATATGATGTAATAATAATAACTTCCACACAACACAATCTTGACCTGGTATCAAACTGGGATTCCCTGTGTTATGATAACCAGACAAGGACATCACAAACATGGAGACACACCCAGACTGACGCCATTTCTACAAATCAAATAAAGCAGCCTCCGGTAGCAATGGAACCCAATACCTCTGTTTTTTCTGTGAGAATTCCGCATATAGCCTCATAGTTAGGCCATTGTAGATAGTAAGCGCTCTGGTTCCTCACGATGTTTTCATTCACGGTTAGCGAGTGGTATTGCTACTACAAATATTATTTTTTTAGCCTATATACGAACCACTGCAGGGCACAGGCCTTCTCTTAGAGAAAGAGTATGGGCTTAATTACCACGCGTGCCTACCGCGGATTGCCAATTTCAAGCGCTGAGGTGTCACCTGAACACCTCAGACAATCTGGTTTCCTCACGATGTTTTCCTTCACCGTTAGCAAGTAGTATTGCTATTGTAATTTGATAAATGTACGTAATTTGGAAAACAAAGGCATTGATACATGCCAGGTTTTGAACCTTTAGACGTCTCGAATGTGAGGCCAGCGTCACCACCACTGTGCTACCACTGCTCTCCATTTTGGTAGTCAGCGCGTTAACCGTTGACGACGTGGGACTCGAACACCTCTTATGAAAGGTTCCACAACTTCACCATCCGCTCCTGCTCGCCGCTCCGCTCAGCTTTGCCGTCACGGCTGACCGTAAACATCCAATTCCAGTACGGACCCGATGCGAGTGTTCTCAACACACTCTGTGCGCGAATACGACCGTCGCAACGAGGACGTCGACCCCGTGGCCGCGTCCGCTGAGTACGAGCTCGAGAAGCGGGTGGAGAAGATGCATGTGTTCCCTGTAGACCTGATCAAGGGCCCGGACGGGCTGGGCTTGTCGATTATCGGTGAGTAACGATGAGATAAAAATTTAACCCTTTGTATGGCAAATAATGGAGAATTTGCACTAAAAATGTTTTAATAGAAAGAGGACACGTCAAAATATCTGCGAATAATACTTTTTATGATTCTCGTATAACCAGTCGAAAGGTCAATATAGTCACGTGGTACTAAAACGCGCCATACAAATCGACCTTAGACTATGACGTCACTTCCTTACGGAACGCTTATAAATTATAAGTTATAATGCATGAAGCGTTTATCAATATTTGAGTTATCTCGTAAAATAAGGTTTTTTTGCAGTACACCCTTACGAGAAAATGTTCACAATTCAATGACAAAAAGAAATCTAATAAGTTTCATGTTATTACAGTTGTCTTATTTTTAAATTTTTCCTAAGTTTTTATATGATTTCTATGGTATAAAAGCACAGTCACTCTAATCTAAGTAAGACGCAAGTTCCCCATTATAGTACACATCCATCCATAAACTCACGCGTGCACTTCTGGCGTGCATGTATAAATCGACTAATAGATGTTTTAATGAGGAACTGAAAGAGGTTTGTCAGCGTGGCAAGTGACAAACCCTGGTCTCTGCCTACCCCTCCGAGATACGGGCGTGAGTTTATGTAGGTGTATAGTCATAGTAACTTTTATAAATCTACTATAAGTAAAGTGTTTTAAACCAACTTCACATGGCAAGAAACTCAGCAGGGTGCGGATTCGAATTCGACTTCGGACTGAAGTATTCAATTCCTCAAATCAATTGTAGTGAGGCAATCGTTTCATATATCTTAGCGTCCAAATATTAATGAAAGGTAAAAGGGAAAGGACTCAATAGAGATTTCCGTCCTGAACTGAACTCTAACCTGCGGGCGTCGTCACACACACATAAATTGGCCTCCAGCCTTTTAAAATGTAGCTTTCAGGGAATCTCTGAAAGTTCTTAAATGTCTTATCTTTCGGCTTTTATCCTGTCTTGTGTTCCATTATAGACGTTTTCCCCGCGCTGTATCAGATAGGCAATATTTAGATTTAGCAACGTAAATTTATTATTTCACAAATCCGCACCCACGGTTTCTACATGCAACTTAATTCTACCCAATCTTCTTATCAAGATGTCGTCCAGCACAACTTAACACCTCGACAGGTATGGGAGTGGGCGCGGACGCCGGCCTAGAGAAACTGGGCATATTCGTGAAGACTATCACGGAGAGCGGAGCGGCCGCGCGCGACGGACGCATCCACGTCAATGATCAGATCATTGAAGTCGACGGGAAGAGTCTGGTGAGCTAACTTGCATCTTATGACTTCAGTTGTATCAGGTATATTTCTACTGAGAAAATTATTATACACAGAAGAAGAAAGATAGAGAATAAAAAAAATAGAAACAGAAAGAAAAAGAGAGAGAAGGGCTGAGATTCTCTGTGTCAAGGGAAAAGCTTATATTTCGACAATAATTATTTCGTTATTGTGTTTGCGGAACTACACAAGTTCTTAACGTATTCCCACGTGTATATTCACTCAGATGTTTACCAACCGATTATCTTGCCGTAAATAGTGGATAAACATTTAAGTGAACATAGAACAAAACGGCATAGACAAAAAAATGTATTTCTAGGGCAAACGCAGACAAAAGCAGGCGTATTCTCTGTGTTTGCCTCGGAAATATGTTTTGTTGTGTGTACTGTAACGATACCTCTTTATATTATCTGGCCGGCGCAGTTGTCTATTTAGATTTTAAATTGATTGAAGGGAAATGGTTACATTTTGTTTAAAATGTCAGTCGATTCCGAGTTACGAATATCTATTATTTAATAAGTAAGTCTTCACAGTACCATGTTGGGTGTACAACTTGTAGCAAATGGGGAGATGGATTTCGTTTATAAAGGTCCTATATCCCTGACCTTAGCATATAGTAGCGGCCTGGCTACCCATGGCACAGAGAATCCTGGTTTGACAGCCAGTACACAAACTTTGACACTTTTTATTTGCAATGAACTTTGTTGTTATTACTAAGTAACTACCTAAGTATTGAGTTCACAATGCCTCGTCCCCAGGTGGGCGTGACGCAAGCGTACGCGGCGTCCGTCCTCCGCAACACGTCGGGCCCCGTGAAGTTCCTCATCGGCCGCGAGAAGGATCCGGACAACAGCGAGGTCGCGCACCTCATCAGACAGTCGCTTGCCGCCGATAAGGAAAGGGAAGAACGGTGAGTCTACTGCGGACACTGCTTGTTTGTCTAAAAATTACGGCTAAAACTTTCGCGAGCACTACACATTATTAACCTAATTCCGGAATTACTTACTTGAATTCTTTGAAAATGCATGTAAGTTATTCCGGAATTAGGTTACTTTGTTTGTTTTTTAGGGTTCCGTACCCGAAGGGTGCCAAACTGGGCCCTATTATAAGACTTCACTGTCTGTGTCCGTCCGTCCGTCCGTTTGTCCGTCCGTCTGTCTGTCTGCGTGTCTGTCTGTCACCACGCTGTATCTCATGAACCATGATAACTAGGCAGTTGAAATTCTCACCGATGATGTATTTCTTTTGCCGCTATAACAAATACTAAAAATAGCATAAAATAAGTATTTAAGGGGGGCTCTCATACAACAAACGTTGTCTAAAGACAGCGCTCGAGCGGCCGTCTATGTAATCTTCACAGCGCCGATGTCATGTCGTTAAATGTCAACGCGTCTTGTTGGTTTCTATAGATGGCGCTGTTCTCAAATTAGATCTTTGTCTAAAGTTGTGTAGATAATGGTACGGAACCCTTCGTGCGCGAGTCCGACTCGCACTTGGCCGGGTTTTCTAAAGACTTGCGGTGTTATTTATAAAAATGAAATGCGAGGTTGCCTAAATTAAATGACAGTGAGCTTCAATCACGCAGACAGTTGCCCACAATAAGGGGTATTTCGTTCCGAAGCCGTTGATTTCACTGGCATGGTTCCTTTAGAAAAAATGTTCGTAGTGATGCAGAGACAAAATTACATAGCTGATCTACACTGACTGCCTTATTGGTCTAGTGGTAACACCAAAACATGACTACCAAAATGGATGTCGTGGCTTGATTCCCGCTGCAGGTCGCCGTATTGGATTTATGCAAATGGCCTCAGTCTGGGTGTATTTCCGTGTATGTGATGTCCTTCCCTGCTTATCATAGCATAGGGTGTCTTATTTTGGGACCAGAACAAGTGCTTCTGTTGTATGGAAGTAATTTTTATGCCCTTGTATTTATCATCAGGGCGGCGCGCGAACGTCAAAGACGGCAGCAGAGTGAGGAGGAAGAGAGCAACCAGCAAGCGACCAGCGAAACGCCGAGCTTACAGGCGCGGCATCCCGAGATCAATGAGCTCAAGGCGTTCTTACACGAGGTAATAATGGACCTTACGTCTGCTATGATTCTGCCAAAAAGTTCTCACATGCAAGACTGAAGTCATTGGGCATTTTTACACTGACTAACGACTGGCAGCTTAGGCAACCAAAAATGTGTGAAAATTTACGTTATATTTATTCCCTGACCTGTGACGGGGCGCGCCGGCATCTAGCACGGCCCCCAGAGTTAGGACCATAGGGTCGGTCGATAGGAATTAGTATTGTTTGTGCTTTAACGTTTTGCAAATGGCGTCTAAAGTCCGTCTCTATTCTGCGGGGCCCTTTTGATTCTTCCTAATTTTTGCACGTTCCTCCTATATTATAAAAAAAACTTACATTTTTGGGATACTAGAGAAATTCCACTTTGAAGATTTTGTCCTTTGAAGAGGTCCTTTTGATTCATAAGTAGTTAGCACCTTAAACTACAGAATTTGCATGCACTTCTCAACTTATTGAATCAAATGTATTTTTTACTAGTTTATGATAAAATCCACTTAAAAATCAAAAAAATCCAGCATGATTGTGCGCGGCAAGCCACCGCAGTACAAAGCTAAGCAAAGCCAAAAAACCCCGTAATGGTAGCATGGTTCGGCGTCGAATGGTCGAACCCGCATGGCTCGGCGCTCGGGCGAGGCGGCGCGTGCGTTTGCCAGACGGCTGCTTCGCGCGGCAGATGTCTCGGCCCTTCGCGGAGCCGCCACGTTTGGTGACCCTAGATGTTTTAGCACAACAAATGGGGAACTCGCGTCTAAAGTTAGATTGGAATGACATAACTTTTATAGATAGATAGAGAACATTTTACTGTACATAAAAAAGGAAATTGCACAGATATTTCTTAACCTAAGAGTACATACTTATACCATAGAAGACATTAAACACTTAGGAAAAATTTATGAATAAAACCATAAAAATATTTTTTCGGGGTTTTCGGGATCTCAAAAAATGCGAAAAATAAAGTTACTCTAATAATAAGAAAGTTACGGCCTTATTTATAAAAATACGATGCCTCTAAAGCACTCTAAGAGGAAGTTTTATGAGTACTGCCTACAATGTCCGAGTTTTCATAAAAGTAGAGTCTAAAAATGTTGTATATACCTCCAATTGGTTAATTATGAGCTTTGTCATGTTTGCGTGCTTGCTGTAGGTGTACCGAATAAATAAATGATGACTACGATTATATTAAAACATTTGTTAGTGCAAGTTCCCCATGAATTCGTCCGTTCCAGCTGGTGGGCATGGAGGCGGGCGGCGCGACTGGCGCGGAGGTGTCGGCGCGACTGCGCGACTGGTGCGAGCAGCGCTCCGGCGACGCCGAGCTACGCCAGGCGCTCGCCGCCGCCGCCGCGCAGGCGCAGCGAGCCACGCGCAAGTACGACAAGGTGAGCCTGAACTACCGGCGCACCGCTCGATGACAGATAAACAATAGGCTAGCTAGTAGTGCGAGCGGCGCGCCGGCGACGCCGAGCTGCGCCAAACGTTCGCCGCCGCCGCCGCGCATGCGCTGGCGCGCCACGCGCAAGTATGGCAAGGTTAAACAATAAGAGCGTGGCTAGGTTCCCGTTTTCAACTCCAATGGAGAACTTGTTGGTGCGAGCAGCGCGCCACACGCAAGTATGATAAGTTGAGCCTGAACTACCGGCTAACCGCTCGATGACGGATAAACAATAGCCTGTGGAGCGGCGCGCCACCCACAAGTACGACAAGGTGAGTCCGCTCAATAAGACCTTGTCCAATAGACCTTATCTAGATGTGACGAATTCGCCGCGAATCATAAACGCGTTGAAGAGGTACCGGGCGTATCGCATGATTGTAAAATAACGCGCGCAAAACCCCTGTTGGGTTTGGGTGGGTTTTTTTTGTTCTTGATTTTCAATGAAAGGGGGCTGGCAACCTTTTTCTGCTAATTAGAAAAAAGGGGTGGGATTTTTTTACTCGATTTTCAATGAAAGGAGACTGGCAACCTTTTTCTGTACTACGAAAAAAAACAAGCCCGGCAATTTGTTTTGTTAAATTTAGTTTTTTACTAAATTTATAATTTAACAGTATGCTTTTAATTATTCTAAATAGTTTTATTTTCCTCGTACGTGTTGTATAAAGCACTATGTATCACTCGGGAGAAAGTTTCGTTTTATCTCCTCAGTGTACAATGTACTATTATTGTGAACGACCCTTAATTTCCATCCCTAACGCAATTTGTCCGCAGGCCCGGCGCGCGCTCCGCGAGTGGCGGCGCACGCGCGCCATGGTGAGAGCGCGCGAGGAGTGGTGGAGCGCCACGCTACGCGACGCGCATAAGGAATACGCGAACGCGCTGTCCAACCTACAGGACAGGGTGGCGCGGCTTGAGGTCTTGTTGCTTGTGAGTATTAGAACACAAGTTTCGGCATAATAATAAAAAATTATAAGCAGCCTATATACGTCCCACTATGACACAGACCTCTCATAAAAAAATCTTATTGAGCTCGACGGCGGAGCGCCACGCTACGCGACGCGCACAAGGAAATCCCTTCAGAAGGCCAATAGTAACATTGGAGCGCTGCTGGCTATCTGGAAAGAGAAAGGCTTGAGTCATCTCACAGCTCTGCTACGTACCCAAATGGCCCAAATATGAGGCTAAGTGCGGAAACCACCGGTCAGACGAATTAACTAGGATAGAAGTGCGAACACACTTACAAATGACCGCCATGTGTAAATATTGGTTGGCATTTCAGGAGACGCAAAAGAAGGCGGGCCTGCCGGTGATGCTCCCCCACGAGCCGTCCGCCCGCCGGGAGACGCCGCCGCTGCCGAGGCGGCCCGACCCCGATCCGCTTCTTATCAACGGTAAGCAATACTTCTTTTTGTGAAATTTACATTTCTGCCTCTACCTACGTCACACACACAGAACACAAAACAAATCATAAGCAGCCTATATACGTCCCACTGTAGGGCACAGGCCTTCTCTCAGAGAGAGAGAGTATGGGCTTAATCACCACGCGTGCCCATCGCGGATTGGCGATTTCAAGCGCTGAGGCATGTGAATAGCTCAGACACCCAGGTTCCCTCACGATGTTTTTCTTCACCGTTAGCGAGTGGTATTGCTACTATAACTTCACAAATATACATATAAAACAAATATGAAACAATATTAACCGAAAACATACAAATAACAAATAAAACCGGCCAAGTGCGAGTCGGACTCGCGCACGAAGGGTTCCGCACCATTATCTATACAACAGACACAAAGATCGAGAAAAAACTGCAAAAAATCACGTTTGTGGTATGGGAGTCTCCTTAAATATAAATTTTATTGTGTGTTTAGTATTTGTTGTTATAGCCTCAACAGAAATACATCATCATCTGTGAAAATTTTAACTGCCTAGCTATCACAGTTCCTGAGATACAGCCTGGTGACAGACAGACAGACAGTCTTAGTAATAAGGTCTCGTTTGGCACCCTTCGGGTACGGAACCCTAAAAAAGAAAAGGTACACTTACATAAATACAATTTATGCAGTTTTGTTGTTGTGCACTTTTGTTTTCGTTGCTGCATTGGGGTGCTGGGATCCTTTCGGGAGGCCGGCGGTGACATCAGAGCATGGCTGGCTTTCTGGGGCTTTCTGGGAAGAGATAGGCTGGCTGGAGTAAACTCACAGCTTTGCTACGTACAATGGCCCAACCATGGGGCTAAGTGCGGAAATTTCAGGTCTAATTAACTAACTAAGGCAGCGGACTCAGCATTTTGCTGAGGGTGTGGGCCCTCAGTGCTGGTTTTCTACATTATACTACGTTATACACATCCTAGTTTAGGAACCACGACCACGTTATTTTTGTACTCATAATTGTTACAGTAACCATTCAATTAACTTTTTCATTACTCATACTCTGAAAGGGGGTCATTGTTCATCCAGGCACCGTGCTGAAAGTGGTACATGCCTGCTCTAAAGCATAAAAGTATTAAAAAAATATATTGTTTAAGACACAGATAACCACCAAATACGCAAATTCAAAATGGCCGTCTTTCGCGGTCGCGCGCCATCTTGCGAATTGTGATGTACGGCTAGCACAAGTTGGCGCGCGAGCTATCTCGCCGCGAGCTAGACCATCCGTCTGTTTCGGCGTGATTTCCTTAAGTTTTATATTTTTTGATTTTAACTGGCTTGTGTTTACTTTCCTCGTATTCGTAATGAAAAGTAGAGTGTTTTACTCGGGTGATAGCACCCATTTCTGCCTCGAACTATTGGCGCTCTCACTTCGTTCGAGCGCCAAAACACCTCGTCAGGAATGGGTGCCTTTCAGCCCTCGGTTAACAATCTACTATTTAACGAGTCATCTTTGCTTTTGTCTTCTTCAAAAATAAACAGTACAGTTTCTTCGCCACTTCTTTTCCACATATAAATGAACGCTTATTATTATTTATTATTGTACAGCAAAAACTGGACAAGTGTGCAACTTACTGGAGCTGGAAAACATACTTAATTCCAGAGGTAACAGCAGCCTTAAGTTACAAGGCACACTAGTGCACTTTCTTTTGTGCAGTAAAGAATTAACAGTAATAAGGCTTAACTCCTGAACTGCCCTCGCGGAACGCAACGTATAGGTGGCCCATACTAAGTTGGACACAGATCTGTGTCGCGGCAGACGAGTGGTTAATTTATGAGCGGAGAAGAAACTTCATAGATAAAAAAAACTCTTGAAAAATACACTGTCGCCTTAAAAATAGGATAAAAACATTTAAGTTCGCGTTAACCCCCCCCGCCAGACCCCTGGAGCTCCGACAGCGACCTCTCCGACCTGTCCCCCGTCGAGGACGAGTACGCGAAGGTGGACAAGTCGGGCCGTGAGGCGCCCGACCTCGGCGACGTCACGCGGCGGGCGGACGTCGCGCACAACGCGTCCAACGGCGTCTACGACACGGTGTCGTCGCCGGTCGCCATGGCGACGCCGCCCGCCGCCGTGGCGACGCCGGTCGCCGTGGCGACGCCGCCGCCGCCCGTCGCCGCCAAGCCCAGCGTGCCGGACGTGGCCGTGACTGCGACCGCGGTGGCGCCCGTCGCTCCTGCTCTGTGAGTTTTCATCGTGTATGAATACTGAGTGTAGTTAGGTTTTGATAGGCAGAAATTGTTTTAAGTTCTGAACTATGAAATTAGACCATGTTTCTCACTGAAGCTAAAAAGTTTCGGTCTTATTTATGAAAACACTCCTCATATGAAATTTAAATGGCATATGGTAAAGGGAAAGGCTGCTGCTGTCTGGCATGCTATCTCGCTCGCACAATCTATTGTAGTGATTTTAATAAAATTAGTATGCATACGTTGGTCTGATGGTTTCAAATATTTTAAATACGTATTTGCTTTCCTTTACTTAGTTTTAATAAAGAAAAGTTGTTTTCAAAGTGATTAATTTTCGCTTTAAATTTTCTCAATCAAAAACTAGGTATAGGCTAAGAAAAATATGTCTAATATTAAAGATCTATTTCTGTCTTAAAGTGTTCTCTATTTATCTGTCTATTTGTTCGAGAGTATGCTGAAACTCGAGAACAGAAATATAACTTTCTCCCGAGTGATATATACTGCTTAATACTACACCTACGAGGAAAATAAAATTATTTAGAATAATTAATTAAAAGCGTACTGTTAAATTATCAAATTAGAAAAAAAACTAAATTTAAACAAAACAAAACAAAACAAATTGCTGCGCTTGTTTTGTCTCGCAGTGCAGAAAAAGGTTGCCAGCCGCCTTTTATTGAAAATCTAGCACAAAAAAAATCCACCTCTTTTTTCTAATTAGCAGAAAACGGTTGCCAGCCTGTTTTGTTCTAATTATTCGATACCTTTTTGAGATTTATTTGTTTATGTTCGTTAGCTGCTAAAAAACATAAGAACGCTAGCAGGGCAGGAATGGATTTTCATACAACATTCCCGCCGCGTAATTATAAATATAGGATTGTTACCAAGAGCTCGCCGATAAACTGCATCTAATGAAATTGTGGTTTTTCTTGTCTTACTGAGAATAAATAAATAAATATCTTTGCAAAAAAAAGAAAAAGGGAGAAATGACGACTTTGTATAGTCCGCACAGATCTTTTTGGCGGTAACGTGAACATAGTCACAGATAGTTTGCACATCGCTTAATGTATTTACAGTGTATGTGTGAGTAATTGACGTAGTGTGATGCGTAGTAAATTACTATTAGTCAATTACTAAAGTAGTTCAATTACTCACGCATACACTGTAAAGACAAGCGATGTGCAAACGATCTGCGACTATGTTCACGTTACCGCCAATAAGATTTGTGCGGACTATAACCCGTTCATGAACAATGAAGCAATGAGACACTTTCTGAGTGGGTGTGGTACAGAGGCGGCTCGTCTTATAGAGCGCTGGTGCAGTGCACTCCCACAAAAATAAGTAACTAAGTACATTATTACCTAATAAAAAAAAATCAAAATTTTATCTGCTACCTACCACCTATAAATTTTTAAACCTATGCACACAAAGACCTACACACATTATAGTAGTTTACTAAAAATAATTAACTACGTACGAAGTTAAAATGTTTTCAAGCATAAGATTTGGTGTCAAGTTGTTACCGAGTGGAGCGCCAGCGATTGCGCTCCTATGAAACGAAATTCAGTACAATGCCTAGTACTAAATTCAATGAGTGCGAAAGAGAAACATTGGAACGGCCCGGTACGTGAAACAAAAGATTTCATATGAGAAATGAGCCTAATCTGGAGCGCCGCTCATGCGCTACGTTGCCAAATGGTGCGAGGTGACAATGCGGTGCACGCACAGTGCAGCTAATTTTGAGCTGTTGCCGTTCTTAGTAAACAAACAAACGCGTCCCACCAATCTAATCAAGTAATCACATCAAGTCAGTCGATCACTTTTCGCGCGAATATCTTCGACAGTTTTGTGTTATTCCGCTATTTAAATTAGTTCCTGTGCGTTATTTGTGCCGTTATGTATGTTATATTAAAAACTGTAAAAAGACTTTAGAAAAGCGTCTTGACCTAAAATCAAAGGGGCCACCACGGCCTGAACTCGCCCTGACACAAAAATGTGCTTCAAAAACTAATACTTTTACGCGTGTGTTTAAACCCGAACGAGTTGCCCAACTAGCAAGACTTTTCAATCTTTTTGTGAACACCCATAAAATAAAGTCACGAGCCGCCTCTGGTGTGGTATGAAGTAAATTTGTTCGTGTTCCACAGCGCCGCCGGGGCGGGGGCGGGGGCGGGGGCCGCGGCGGGCGCGGCGGAGGCGGGCGTGGCGCGCGAGCTGGACGCGGCGGTGCCGCGCGGCGCGCTGCTGGACACGTCGGCGCACCGCGCGCGCACCGACCCGCCGCGCCGCCACCACGCCGCGCACTCGCCGCACTCGCTCAGCAACGCCAGCTCCGTGAGTCGCCCCCATCAAACGACACCGCTCGAGAGCGTCCCTCGAGGACCATTGGGCATTGTCCTGAAAAAAAAGTTCTGGTTTTGTAATAAAAACGGAATTTGCACGGATATTTACTCGTTTATTTTTTTCATTTTACAATTTTCCGACGTTTCGGTACTTTTGCAAGTCCCATGGTCTCGGTGGTGTCTACCAAGACCACGTAAATATTCGTGCAAATTCAGTTTTTATTATGTCTAGTGCTCGTGTTAACCTTAGAAAATACTATTTTGGGTTTTTTTTTTTCGTAAAACAAAGGTGAATATGAGCGTCTTGGCTGCTTTTATTGATTTATTAAAGCAAAAAAGAAGAACTAGAGTCTACGAAATCGGAAGTACGTCGTACGCGGAAGTCAACTGAGATCCTACGAGCTGTCAGTTTATAGCGATACAAGAAACCTAACTTCCTATCGTAAAATAGGTTATATTTGTTTTTTTTTTTACGGAATATCGAGATGTCAAGGTCTTGGCGTTTTTTATCCAAAATATTAAACCTACTGTCATTCAGGCGAACGTTAGGAGGTCGAATGAAACTCTATTCAAGTGAATAAGTATTCACAAAAATACAAGAAATCAGTGAATATTATCCTACTTAATATCATAAATGTGAAAGTTTGTGAAGATATTTGGATGTTAGTCAATCACGCGATAACGGCTGAACGGATTTAGATGAAATTTGGTATGGAGATAGTTTGACTCCCGGGGACGGGCATAGAATACTTTTCATCCTGGAAATTACTCATTCCATGCGGACGAGTTAATTTATATATTTAGCATTATACTTACCGACCTTATACCTTTAAAAAGTAGTATCATTTGTAACTGTTGTCAATATTTGGGACAATGCCCATTCCCATACAAACGTAGAGCACGCGCCATCACTTATGTCCCATAAAGAAGATCATTCTGCATTGAAATAAGGACGAAACTGTCTTAACTCAATGGACTTCAGTGCTGGCGCGGACTCTTGTTTGATTTTAATTCACAAACGACATGCCGGATCTGAATGACACTTTTACCAATATGTTTAGAGGGCAAACATCAAGGGTCGCTCGTGTTTACAACTGAGAACAACAGAATAAAAAGAAATACAGCCTAGTGATTTGTTTCTATAAAAATATTTATGCAGACTTACGCAAATATTTTTTCCATGGAACACCGCAGAAACTGTTAACGAAATTAAAAAGTTTTTTGTCTCTCCTTTAAAGTAGTGAAAAATTACTTGTGCGGTGTACCGTGTTACGTGGAAACATTCCCACCCACTATAAGGGACTTTCGAGAAAAACGGTATATTTATCTATAACATTGTTTTGTTCCATGTTTTCGAACTTCTTCTTCTTTCTCGACTTGGTCTTGACTTTGATTGCCTCGTTGGTCCAGCGGGATCACGTTCGATACCCACTGGGGGCCCCCCTACATTTGTATAAATGGACTCAGTCTGGGTGTATTTCCATGTTCGCGATGTCCTTGCCTGGTTGCCATAGCCCAGAGTGTTTTAGTTTGGAATGAGGACAGTGATTGTGTCGTGTGGAAGTTGACAACTGTGCTGACTGTCATACTATTATTATGTACTGTTACTATTATGATAATTATTATACTATGTAACAATCCCTAGGTTCGCGAGTCTGACTCGCTATTGGACGGTTTTTTAACTTATTGCGTTAAATAATAATAATAATACGCAGTAACAAGTTGAGAATCGCATCTGACGTTGCTATTCATTGCAGTACGACGGGCTCGACGACTCGTACAACGATTCGGCAGACGAGTCCCTCAGTGAGTCGACTTCGGGCGCGCCGCCCCACTCGGGACACGCTACCGTGAGTTTGTTTGCATTGCCTACTTTTATCCGGATAGTATTTATGCTAACCGTGAAGGAAAACATTGTGAGGAAAACCTGAGTGGCTAATGTGTACCTCAGCGCTTGAAATTGCCAATTCGCGGCGGGCGCGCGAATCCCCTGCTCCCTGTCTCTCTGAGAGAAGACCTGTGCCCTGCTGTGGGACATATGTAGGTTACATAAAAAGAGAGGTTTGTTATTGTTCCATAGCCTCAACACCGCGTGGTGCGTGGGCGATATTTCCAGCGTCACCTGCACTCGGGTCTGGCTCTGTCCTGGCCTTGAAAATAACAATCGAAATCTATTCTTATTTTCAAGGTCAAAACTAAGGAGGTTAAGTGCGATAAAAGTATAAATTAATTATACTCCATTGCACAAGAAACGCCGACACGCCGTGTGGCGCCGGATTAAGAATAGCGTCAGTCCATTTCCTCCCGTGGATGTCGTAGAAGGCGACTAAGGAAATAAACTACCAGGAGACAGGCAGCAGCATCTTCCTGACATTCCAACCGCATACTGCGATCGCCAACCCGCCTGCCAAGCGTGGCGATTATGGCAAAACCCCTCATGGTTATGAAAACCATGAGGGAGGCCTATGTCCTGCAGTGGGCGTCAAGGGGCTGATGATGAGATGATGAGGACACGAAACATTGAACAGGACATTTACAAAATTAGTATTAATAAACATAATAAAAGTTTAGTCGACTCTACAAACCTAATAAATAAAATAGACGTTATTCCTCAGCAGCGCGACACGCGGCAGAGCTGCGGCTCATCGGTCGGCAGCGCCGCCGACGATGCGCTCTACTCGCGGGACCAGCGCGACCCGCGCCACCATCCGCTCTCAGGTAACCGCCACACTAATAAGCTGGCCAACCGCACCTGCTACACGCTCTTTTCGTGCCTTCATTCGCACCGCGCGCTTTGAGTGACCGGCCCCCTATTCTGTGGTATTAAATTTTTTTTTTACCGTAGATTTCAATCCTGTTGCTAAACTGGACTGTCCTCCAATACAAGTTGACACAGTAAATGTACTGTCGCGAATTGTTTGAAGTTTTAAATGATTACTGACAGTAAAGTAGTATTTTCTTAATTATTCTTCACAAATGAACAAGCATTGTTCAGCTAAGTCGGTGCTGTGTCCCGAAAACTGGTTGTTGGCCCACAACACCAGAACAATTTGAATATTATCTTTCTTTTGTCAAAAATTATAAAGAAAACACTGTTTTATCGTCGGGAATCGCTTAAAGTTATACAATATTAGTCACCGTTTGGCTACGAAATTGAAAAAAAAAAAAAAAACCACGAAAATTTTGAATTTTCTGCCAGTACAAGGAAACAGAAAAAAAACAAACCCAGACGACAAAAGTATATTAACGTCCTCGTGATGTCACTAAACTTCCTTCCAGTTTAACGTAGGTAAGTTTTGAACTATAAAACATCCCTTCAGTAGAACATCTACTCTACGTAGATCTAAACTTAGATTAGCCTCTGTCACACCAGCCCCTCTGCCCCACCATACTCTCCATATTATTGTGTTCCAAATTGCGCCACAATAAATGCATGTAAGATTAATGACTTAGTAAACGTTCTACTCGGAAGTAGCGTTACACTTTAGAGCGCATCAAAAACTAAAAGCATATTATGCTAAATTATTAACGACGATAGTACGGGGGCTGATGGTGAGTGAATTCGAGGCCTAACGTGCTTGCCTGTTAGGTGTGGCGTCAACAGATTTCGCGCCGGAATATAACGCATCGCTGGGCGGCGTGTTTTTGTCTTATGGGTTGTTACTAGTCGCGACCTAGGTCTGCTATCAGAAACGGTCCTCGTTTGGCATTACATGGGTAAGACAACGATGGTAAACCCCCGGACGCGAGTAACTTCGGTCCCCAAATCTCTTCAACTTACGATAAATAAGCTGTAACCTCAATTCGAGTTTTATTATTCAAAAATTGTTAGCCGGCCCCGGTGTATATTGCCTAACATAGCATTTAATTTCACAAAAAAGTCCACAGATCACAAGACATTACACGCCTTACAAACATTGTGTTTCAATCAATGCATCACCTAACTGTGATTAATTTACGCGCTTTTTGTGATTCAGTTGTTCTTGCACACTCAAAATAATCTGACAAATGAAAGCCTTCTCCGAAAGTAAGGATGTATCGTTCGGTTGCGTGAGTTTCGCAGCGTTTTCGCAAATCAAATAAAAATGCTTTAACTTCTTTTGTTGGGTTGTTCATAACTGAGCTCCAAGAGTTGCACATACTTATCCACAGCAACAAAGCAATCCTTACTTTCGTAGGAATGATTCTGTTCATACCGCCATTGGTCTCCGAAATGTCTCGCATAAATCAGTAGCATCCTTTTGGAAGGGAAGCTAGCGGCCACAGAGGTTTGTAATTTAGCTGTGCCACTGGGAAACAATGTCTGAAACTATTCCATTATCTAAATGCAAACGAATTGGCTGTCAATTGAAATATATAACTTATTTATAATGCTTGAAATCTGGCTAGGGTCTAGTTTGAATGGCGTGCACTGTTTATATTATTAGAGTATCACATGGAAAAGTAATATTGCGTCAGAGATATGGAAGATAAAACAAAACGTGGACATGGAAAGCAAACAAAAATGCTGCACTGTTTTATTATTTTTGGCTTTTTCACTAATTACTTAGTTTGGAATTCAGAGTCATTGCTGTAATTTTTTTTATATTGTACCACAGTATAAGTTACGATTAAAATCAGTTAACGATTCGGCTTTTCTCGGATATCATCGCCTAAATCCCGAGACGGAAATGACACGAAATACATTACCGCGATTTCTTTTAGGTAGCATTCAATTTGAAGTATCATAAACGCAATGTATAGCACCTGCCAAGATGACATTACTAACCGGTAGACCTAAGAAATTTATTATGCAGAAGTGATTGCAAGGAAGCTCTTTAAATCTTTCATGAAAGTTATATATCATTCGTGATATCACGCAATAAACAAAATCATCCATTTTTAAATGATATTTTTTGCCGGGCACTTCTTTGGATTGTTGATCTTTAGGTGACTGATCTGAGAGCTTGTCGTTTTCGGTTGCTTCACAAACCCTGTCCAAAATTTTTTTATGATAATTACCTACTTTCTCCTTTTTTAAATAAATTAGCTTCTTTTCTAAAATAGTTATATACATTATTTACAATTTCACGAGATTGAGCAACAATTGTTGAAGCCATGATACGTAACTATTGTAAGTTAATTTTGATAAAATTTGATAGAAACGAATATTTTCACGAATGTAATTAGCGTTCATAAACATAAATGTCTCATATATGTCAAACTGTTTTTATTGACACTAAGAAGTCATACTGTCAAAATAGTCAATTATTTTTCTTGTTTCAATATAAAGGTTGTGTTAGTTTTGAGCTACAAAGGAGGTTTTGTTGCTCATATCGTTCTTGTATTGTATTTAATAAGACGAGTAATATAATTAAAGGTCATATCTGTAAAGTGATAACTCTATGTGAGAGATGAGGTATTCACGACAATCACCGACGTTGGCCGAATCGTTAATTGATTTTAATCGTACTGTACACACTTGTACAAATTAGCTAGACGCTGCACTCCCAAGCAAACCTACATACTCGTCTAAACTGCTTAGGTTTGAGCCATCTCAGTAACTCAAACTAGTGCCTCTAGACAAAATTGAAACTCCCCATTAGATAGGTCCACTCAGGCACTCTTTTCAAAGTGATGGATTTACACAATTAAAATTAATTAAATACTTTGCAACTGACCTTTTGCAGAAGATCATACATTGATTGGCCACAGATTTCGCGCGATTGTGATGTGTTTATCCTAATAAGATAAATAAATCAGGTCCATTGTAGTTACGTTTTTGTGGTCACATGAGCTTTTGAAAATAGCCTGTTGACCATTACTAAAAGTTCACGTGACCACAAGAAAGGAATCTACAAGCATCACAGATTTCTCGCATTTTCGCCGGCTAATAAACGTTAGTTATTACACGAGAACCTTTCTTTTCCCTTTCCGAAGCGACGGATATACGCAATAAAAATCAATAAAAGCGGTCCATCGCAATTCGCAACTGGCCATTACCACGTGACCACAAAATATTAAAAACTAGATGACCCTGTGAACTTTGTATCCTACGTAACCTACATCATCTTTTTTCGTTCTCACTATTTAAAATTTCCCTGGACTTCCACAAATATAAAAAAATTAATCAACCAAATCGGTCCAAAAGTTCTTTAATTTTAGCGAGTCTCACGAACAACAATTCATTTTTATATAGAAAAAAAAATCTAGAGGCACCGCAGATTTCGCGCATTATAACCCGACCACCCAAAAAGCGTCACACGAGAACCTTCCTTTTCCCGGTGGCAATACAGGCGTAGGTCCGCCGGCGTCGCTCGCGGAGCAACTGAAGCAGGTGCTGGCGGAGCGCGAGCGCAGGCTCGCGGCGGGCGCCCCGCCCCCGCTGCCTGACCCCGTGCAGCTCACGCACGACCTCGTCGACGAGATAAGGCAGGCGGTCAACGAGGCCAACGCCAGAGGTAAAATGTGGACGGCTGACCGCACTCCTGCGGAATTACGCGCACTTTCCTGTGCCGGCTCCATTGCAATTCCAGTTGTAGCGTAGAAGCGCGCGAACTAGTTTGCCACGCGTTTTAACGCGACGCAGCGGCTGTGGACAAAGTTGAGCGACGACGATAAATCTCGTCGCAAACGAAGTCCCGTGACAGGAGGCTGTCACGTTTTATAGTAAAAAAAATATTCTTAAAAAAAACACTACAGATTACAGTAACATCACACAAAAAGTTGTGGTGGTGTAAAGAAACTCGCGAACATACAATCATGATTCTTGAAAACATTACACATTTTTTTGCTGACGATTTTTATTTTGACGTGTAAAACATTACAAGCCACTGGAATTGTATCTGTATATGGAAGCCGCTGGATATGATTGTGCGCGTAATCAACAAGCTAAAGTTGTGTCTATAATTCTGTAGGGTGATTTGGCAACGCATGTAAGTTTCAGATTTTTGAAAATTATTTCAAGGTAAAAACAAAGTTTCTTATTGAAAGTCAGCATTAATTACAAGCCAAACAACCTTTCACTAACGTATCGTTAGTAGTGAAGAAAGTAGCAAAGAAAGTCTACTCTGATCTTCAGTTTAATGACAAATGCTGCAAGGTGAAACTGCTTTGGCACAGTTAAGCAATGTTTGTTGCAAAATCACTCTGTGGAACTAGAAAAACAAAACATGAAATATAAATAGAAATTGAAATTATTGGAAGCGGAATTATTGTAATTCGAACATCTATGGACTCTACGCTTGGTCTATACACTGGAGAAAGCTTTATCTCATGGTTTTAATACCGAACCAGAATGAATGCTAATTAATTTTATGTACTAAAATCATTAATCCATGAAATGTTAGCTTTGTAATGTGGTGACGGTTATATTTCGTTGGTGATGGTATCGATTGTTCTTACGTGCTGCATGCTGTATCGCCCGCACAGTTTAAAAATATTAGTGATTGTAAAAAAAAATGAGTATACATTTGATAGACAATAAAATTGCGAACATTCAAGGCATATGTTCTTATCCTGTACTAAGTTTAGATTGAGAAAATTTGATTCCATAATTTTGGAAATAACCTTTCTTCATTAAAAGCCACGCATAGGAAAACAAAAATATGTATAAAATGTCCGTAATTTAATTATGCATCAAACCCTCAGACCACAATTATTATCAAAAGTATACTCATATAATTACAATATTAAATAAATATCTTGCTTAGTATTGTTAAGTTGCACCGACCCGTCATTTAGCTTCTCATTTTTTTTTCCTTCAATGGTTGTCTGGAAGAAATTACTTTTAGTAATAAGGCCGCCAATTGTACTGTACTATATTATTGTTTAATTCTCATATGTAATTCCTGGTGTACATACAATAAACAATATTCTATCTATCTATGGTAAATTGTCAGATTGAGACAGCATGCTCCACGTAAGAACCTAAGAGCCTTAAGAGTTTATAGAAGAAATTTAGATGAGCGTAAAGTGACTGTTGTGTAGTATTAAGACTTTGTCCACTCACAGAAACAGTCCTACTTGATTCGGTGTTGGACATCTCAGATGCACGAGGAATTTTTCTTCGATGGCTCCAACGCGTGTTATTTTCGCACGAGTTCAACAATATCACTAGAACCATATACGACATATTTGTAAGAGAGAGAACGCAAAAAAATGGTCCTTCTGCCTTTTGTGTCCCGGTTCACATATAAAAAAGCAAGTACTTTATTTTTAGTAGGTAGTATTATTAGTAGGAAAGAATTTGTACAACTGTGAACAGCCTCTATTATGTAACTGTCCATTGTGTTGGGATGTCCAATAAAAAATGAGGTCATCCAACACAGAGGAGACTTACATAACAGAGGCGTAGGAGACGAAATGACGGTTCAGAAACCAAAAATAGAAAAAGGTTGTTGTATGGTTCACACTACTCTCCCAATAACTCGCACGTGGAGTGAACCAACGCGCGAAAACATGATTCAACATGACCAGCTACTAGTGACCGTTCACTAATGAAACAAACAATATATCGTACTGTTTTCAGCGTCAGTGGTCACATTACCTATCTAGTGTACGTAGGAATTTCCACATTACGCTGTACAAATCGTCTAGCATACGACAGTCTTAGGGAAATAACGCAACACCTGACCACCTGACTGTTCATTCAGTGTCCGTACAAATTGTCCGGAATCAGTTTTCTTGTTAGCGTGTCGATGGCAAAACAAATTTTCTTAAAAGTCTTCATTGAACAGTTGTGGCTTAGAACTGCGACGCTGACCGCATCAACTTTCAGGGTGGTAAACAAAATTAAAAAAAAAATTATAAAGTTTTGCTTATTGAAAGTGGTCTAATTATTATCGGTGCTGAAGAAACTGTTTTCACGTTTTGAAGACCTTCACTAAGTTGGCCCTATCCACGTTCCCAGTGAAGAAAGCCCCCGCCTGCGTGGTCGGGGGCGAAGTGCCCTGGCAGCCGCTGTCGTCCGCCGTCTCTGAAGCGAGCCTGTCGCCGATACCCGCACAACCGTCCCCGCACTCGCCCAGCCCTGTCAACCAGTGGAATAAACAGCAGGTAACGACGAAAGACTATGTAGCTATTTTTTACTGCATTATGTCAAATGACCTAGGGGGAGGCCTATGTCCTGCAGTGGGACAAACATGTTATGGACGCTACATAGAATAAATAAAAAATAAAAACCGATTCCGAAATACTACAGCACTAAAAAGTTAGAAATAATTTAGATAATTAGAAGTAGAAGTATTTATACATGTAGGTATTGTAGAAGTATAATTTGGGGCCGGTGCCCAAAATATATGTGCTGGTCTTGAAACTGGGCACAGACTACAAATTATACTTCTACAATACCTACATGTATAAATACTTCTAATTATTTAAATTATTTCTAACTTTTTAGTGCTGTAGTGTTTCGAAGTCGGTTTTTATTTAAAAAAAATTATTTTTCCATTTTTAGTGGGGGAGCGGGAGAAAAATAAATAAGTCCCTTATAACCATAATTTACCCTACTTAATTCGTTACTTTAAAATTTGATGTTCTAAGTTTCCATCTCCGAAAGTCTTCACCAGAACATCACCAAATTAACTTGGGACTACTTTTACGCTATTTTATGAAACATACGGATATTACTAAAGGATGGGCCCCATTAGGGCTTATTTACTGCTGTCCATTGAAGAGTTCCGTTCTTCATCTCTGAAAGTCTCCATCGGATCTTCACCAAATTAAAATGGGACCAATGGGACGTTATACCTGTTCGAACAAAAAAAGAATTGTCGAAATCGGTTAAGATTTGACGGAGTTATGGAGGAACATAGCGACAAAAAACTATATACGCGTCGAATTGATAACCTCCTTTTTTGGAGTCGGTTAAAAAAAAGGTCAATACCAAAGGCTCCATAACCTACTGTCAAACAGTGGAACAAACAGCAGAACGAGGAAATACTAGCTAGCTCTTACGTTATTTTATTTCTATACCAAATGCTCCATGGCCTGTTGAGCTATTGGTATTGACATAATAAAAACAAAATTAAAAGCATTTGCAAAGGATTTGAATAACTGTGAACGGCCTTTGTTATTTTACTGTCCACTGTGTTGGGTTATCCATCTTGACGTTCCCGGGGTGCACAGGTACAGGCAGCCATTGTTTAACTATTGTGTCTGCTATGGCGCCAACTGAAGCGATATTATATTATACAACTGGACCTAGTCCGATTGTAGTCTGACCAAATTCCTTGCGCCTGCATCTAGTGGGCAGTTTGACTGTCCAATCCGTTCTCTTTCCCAGGTGTGGCAATGGGTGTCAGCCCTAGGGGAAGGCCTGGACCGCTACGCCGGTGCTTTCGCGTCCCGCGGCGTCGACGGCGCTCTACTCCTGGCTCTTACCTCCGCGGACCTGAAACTCCTTGGTCTGGGAGGCGACGAGCGCCGCCGCATGAAGAGACGCCTCAAGGAACTGAGGGCTGTTCACGAGAAACACCTCAAGGCGCTCAAAAAAGCTGAGAAGAAGGCCGCCAAGAAGAAGGGGTAGGGGCGAGCGGGCCGGCCACGACGTGTCACGTGTCTCTCAGTTATTGATCAATAAAGGCTCATAGAACTGGCGATGCGTTGAAATTAAAAGTAAAATTGTTGGAGACTCATAGTGACTACATAATAACTGCATAAACGCCATATTCCTCTAGATATTGTTGGTGATGGAACTCTATGACGCGTGTATGTAGTCGCGTTCTATGTTGATTCGCTTGGGAGGAATCTCGATTCAGGAAGGTGGCTGGCTTCGCTCGCGTCGCAAGCTGTGTCTGATAGCGTGTAGTGCCATCTGACCCATAGCTTAGAACTTAGTATCGTTAGTGCTGCTTCGAACGAAGAAACGAATAATTGTAATCGAAACATTTGATCTAAGGGAATATGGAACAGGACAAGTAGTTTGCATTTATATAGACTGTCTAATATAACCCGTGTGGTATGCTGTTTACGTGATGTATTTGTCAGTTGATTACACAATATTATTTCCGAACTCCGAGTTCCCCAAAGCTTACGTTTTACTTTGTCGGTTTTTTCTCTCCAGTTTGGTGAAAATGAAACTGATTATGAAAATACTGGCTCAATCTAGTCATAAGATCAATTACTAATTATCCATAAATTATGAAATATTTCAACTTTCTTTAGAGATTTTGGGATATTATAATGTAGATTCGTGTATTAATGTGTATTGTATTGTAATGAATATTAACAGGAAGATTAATTTTAGACACTGTAGTCTTCTATTTGTCGAAGAATACAGTCGAGAAATCAATGCAAGATGTTCCTTACCTGTGTTCGCTGAAAAAATAAGATGATTTCGGAATTTAGGAGAAATTTGCACAAAAATGTACTTAGCGAATGGTGATTTGTTGTCCTAACGCCTCTGGGCTTAGCTTATTTTGTGAAATTAATAAGGGTAATTGTAATAACTAAATGGAGTCTTGGTCAACTGTGGGCTATAGCATATAGCCCAATGATATGTGCGCTAATGTATTTCTTTTGGTAAAATTCCTAATTGTTAAATGAAATGGAATTTAAAATATACCTCTAGCATTCATACATACAGTACCGTCACAAGAGACCTTTGTGAACTTAGTTTGTACGTAAAATTGAATCATGCATGATTATTTTTACCATGCATGTGTGTGTTTGATTTACTGATAAAAAACGACTTTATTTATCCTCTATGTACTTCTATTTTAATTTTATACATTCCATAAATCTTTTCTCACTCGTTTTTCCTGTGTGATATTTTTTTTATAATTTAGACGGGCTTAATAGTTTCCTTAGGCGACTTTGATAATTTTCAGAGAATTCCATTGGTCACTTGCTGTTATTTTGATATTTCCTTTGAAAATGATAATATATTTCCTAAAAGGACAGGTATACTTTTGTTCGCATGTGTATGTTTTCTTACTTGTTTTGTATTTTATCTTATGCTATTACACTACCTATGTACTTCACAAATAAAATCGTTGAGAGTTTATTAACCTAAATGGGCAAGAGTGTACTGTCCTTTTGAGATGAGATGTAATCATGTGTGGGATTCTGTTTTGTACTTTACTACCTTGTAAATAGTCTCATGGTGAGCTGCTGAGGCAAAAGGTGTTTGAAGTTTATTTGAGCGACTTGTGTATACGAGACACTAATGTATTTATTTTAGTTAAGAAATAACAAACTAATGTAAGTAAACAAGTCCATTAACCATTGCCAAAATTGAACAGTAATTTTTTTGTTGATTTTTCCTTATTTAATCTTTAAATTATTGAGATACCATATTTATTTTGGGACCAAATTAATTTATTATGGAACTTGCAATTTATAATTATTTTATGTATTTGGTGTATGTTAAAGAGGAAGATTTTTATTTATAATTTAAATAAACAAACCAAAGTCTACATCACATTGTTTTTTAATATTATTTCCTGTGTGTGCATTTTTACTGCACATTTTATGAAAGGTGAAGATGAAAATATAATCTGCAGTGGAGAGATGACTTTCATTCCAATGCATATTAAAATTGTGAATGTAATAGTTTGAGGCTTACTATAAATAAAATTGAAATAATTTATTGGCTCTTATTTTTAGGTTTTTTGTTGCGTTTCTTTCTTTTTATCTTTTTGTTTGATCTTTGAGTGTCCTCATCCTTTTTCTCATCATCTCCATAGCTGATAGTGACAAATGCTCCAGGTTTCCTCTTAGCTGGGAGTATCACTTCCTTAGCTTCATCATTTGAGCCTCCGCTGTCTCCATTTTCCTCACCTTCTACTGCTTCATTGTCAGTCTTTTCAACTTCATCATCCTTTTCCTCCTTTTTCACTGCATGACTTTGCCTATTGAGAGCAACACAAGTCACTCTGCAGCCAGCATTAGCAAAGCAAATCTCTGTTAACTTATCTTTATCATCCATGGACCACAGTTTCAGCTCACCTGAACTAGAGGCTGTGTACAACATGTCATTCTCAAAGTACAAAGCTTTGACTCGCTGTTTGTGGGCCCTGTAGGTCTGTGCTTGATTTTCCGATACAGTTAGGGATATTATGTTACCATTGTCTAAGCCTACAAATAGCCTTTCATCAGAAATCCACTGGACAGATGCTGGTTTGGAGTTGCAGTTAAGACGTTTTTCTATACCAGCTTTACTTATAGTCCAAACATCAACACTTTGTTGGGAAACTAAGGAAAATCTGTCACCACCTGGTGCAAACTTTATTTCAGTGGGCATTGTGACTCCTTTGCTGGCTAAGTTAATGGTGAATGCCGGTCGTCCTTTGACCAAGTTCCATGTTCTTAGTGTTTTGTCACCACCAATACTAAAGGCTAGCTTGTCTGATGGGTGGACTGCTATGGCTGTTACTGGCTGACCTAGAAAGAACAATTGCATTGAAATTAAAATTGAATAAAACCTAATAATTACACAATTTTGTGAAAAGTTACCTCCATGTGCTTTCTTGAATTTCTTTTCAATTTGCCAGTTGCCGACTCTTGTAATGATGATGTAGCCATCATCGCTGCCTGTGATAAGATGTGTACCCCCATGTGTGAACGCTACAGTGTTGACAGTGCCGTCGTGGTTCATCAACACAGTATGTTCTTGACGAGACTTCATGTCGATAACTACGACTTTGTCGTCAGTGCCTCCCGACGCCAAGAACTTGCCAGCTATGGACACACATCGTACGGCTGATGTATGAGAATGGGTGGCAAACGTCTGCTTTAGCTTTCTAATCTGAAAGGGAAACGGTAACTAAAAAAGAGAAATACAAGAGAACACTCCGAAGACTAATAGTAAAAAACTAACCTCGTTTTCGTAAGTTATTGAATAACCAAGCATAAAGCCTTCGTAGGTTCCGACGACGATCTCGTCCATGTTTATTTTTCTATTTCAGCACTTTTAGTACAACTTCACGAAAAAAATTCAAGAAATTCGCACGAAAAGGAAAGCATGGAGTGTGGTTTATTTTGATTTGACAGCCAACGTCAGTCAAAAGCTGCTAACAGATGAATACGTCTTGATTCTGTGCGGTTGAGCAAAGCTTATACGCTCAATCAAATCCTGTGGGCAAATACAAAAAGAACTAAACGCATAAAAAAAAGCAAAAAAAAAAACAAACAATTTGACAGCGTCAAACGCGACAAGAAAATCACGCAGCATCAAATGCATTTTTTTAGTATCTTTTGTTGTGAATAACTCGGCGCAAGTATAAATTAACTGTTTGTAATTGTCTTTCTCGGTCGCCTGCACAAAAACCCGTTCATTCTGGTGCGTATGTGCCGCAAAAACGCAACTTTTCGCGTGATTCCGACGAATGCGCTATCGATCTGACACGTTCTGCATTATTTTTCCTAAAGTTTCGCCTGTGTTTAACCAGGATTCCCAAAAGAGGACTTATTTGGACATCTATAAGATGGATTTGGCGGAGACAATGAAGAGTGTGCTGGCGAAGAGTGCGAGCGGCTCTGGGAGCGCGGCGTCCGCGTCTAATTCGGCGACGCCTCACGGGGCGGAGGGCTATGTCACGGAGAAACTGTACATGTTACTGCAGCTCTATCTACAGAACAAGGGTTGGAACCCGAGTATAGAGCTGCTACAATGCTTCAGTGATCTCAAAGAATCTTCTATGCTGCCTAGTGCTGCTTATTTACAGTAAGTTAAAGCTACTTAATAACTCTCCTAAGATATAGAATACCTCACGCAGTAAAAGTCTAATTGGATTCAAATAAGCCAAATAAACTTGAAGACTGCAAAATTGTATCTGTCTCCCCGCTATGCACACAATTTAGGCTTGAACACATCATTATTATTATTCTTACAGAATGATGGCCTCCCGTGTAGGCTTAGACACGCAAGGCCGCCTGATATTGCGGGAGAATGGTAAAATAATTCTTCCCTATGAGCACTTTGCAAATGCTGTGATGTTGAAGCACATGAATGGTCCACATGGATTGCATCTTGGTCTGGAAGCTACTGTTAGAGCTGTAAGTCTATTATATTTTAATTCTAATCAGAGTTTAGTCTCTATCTTAAATGTATGACAGATGTTTAAACGTCCGCGTGCTACATCTAGTCGACAGCATATCAACCTTTAAATGCATGTATGTTGCTTTAGTTAGGTGACTTGAGAACTAAAATGTAGAAGTTGAGCTGCTGTTGACTGTACATATTATATTTAAAAAAACCACTTCCATTGATTACTACAGTATTGAAGTTACAACCAATAAATAAAATCTTATAACAATTATTACAAAAATATATGACTGTGCAAATCCTCGTACTGTAAATCTTCATCCCTGCAACACCACTACAGGACAAAAAACAAAAATACAAATTGTATAATATAATGATGACACGTCTATGATTTAATTAATAATATCTGTGCAATTCCCTTTTTTATCTACAATAAAGTGTTCTCTAGCTCTAATTTCATTCAGCTTTTCATTCAGTGTAAATATTTTTTTTTTTAAATACTGTCAAATTTCTTCTTCTTCTTCCTTTAACTCGTAAGTGAGCATAGAGCCTCAACCACAGATTTCTACTTCTGACGGTAGTCAGCGGCAGCTTCCAATTCAGGCCAGCTAGTGCTGATCGACTTGGCCTCTTGGCCTTTGAATCTTTCCAGGTGATTCTTGGCCACTCTCTCTTTCAGTTGCCCAAAAGTTTGTATGTGAGGCCTTGTCTGGTCAGGCATATCTTGTCCTAGCATAGAGTGCGGCCTATCCAGAACCATTTTCTACCCAGAATTTCTAGATGGACAGGTATCTGATTGGTACACTTCCAGAGGTCCTCATTCCGAATTGTTTGTGGCAAGAATATCCCCAGTACTGTCAAAGTTAGAAACTGATAATAGGGGTTCATATTTATGTAAATGTTATTGTCACCACCAACAGGCATTAAACACATAAAAAACAAAGTTCTTATGGGGTTTTTGTCCAGCCTAGTTACCTTATTACAGGACTGCGACAACATACAAATACAAATATCTTTAATGAGAAACGCAATTTGCCACAGTCAATTTTGAAGACCTTGCTCTCGAACTAGGAAAACCTGTGCGTCAGGAGCAAGTGTCTTCCCTTAACTAAGTGTTATAAGTGTTACAATAGAATGCAAATTATTGTTGACAACATTGATGAAATCAATTATAATCTATTGAAAAACCAAGTTCTTATCTAAGTGGGGTTTTTGTCCAGCCTAGTTACCCTACAAAAAGACTGCAACAACATTGATGAAATCAATTATAACCTATTGAAAATATTATCCATCTTACTTAAAGTAATCTGTAGAATTCTAAAGGACCCGATGGGGCCACGATAACAATGGTTTTTAATTGTTCTTTTCTAGGTCATAATCTACCTAACATAACAATGTTAATAATTTTCATGTAGGTACATACTGTGTAAGCTGAATAATTTTAATCAAAAAAATTCGAATGTGATGAAATTAAAAACTCTCTCTCTCTGAGAGAAGGCCTGTGCCCTGCAGTTACAATTACATTAAAATTCCGAAATTAATGAGATTAATGACTGACTTAGGAGAATTGAACAACGTAGTAGCTGCCTTTGTACATGTTATTTCTTAAAAACCTATTTGGAGGCTAAATATTATTTCGTGTTAAATGTTTCGTGTGCAATTAATAATAATTACGATTATGTACATTCAATGGTATGTTTATGTAAACCACATGGTTATTGATGTTTAAAACATGCATTAAAAAAAGTTATAAACCCAAACAATTTTGAACACAATCCCTCAGGTCATAGAGTCCTACACGATCGGCCGAGAGCAATTCGGAATGGAGAAGGAATTCATCATCGAAGTAGTGCAGAACTGTCCAAATCCAGCCTGCCGCTATTACAAGAACCAGCTGGAAATGACACAGAAGTCAATCCAGCAGCATCTTTCCCAGCAGCCTACCTACATTCCAGGTAATAAAGGTAAATAATCTATGTCTTTTTTTAACTTGCTTTTTTATTTTGCTTTAGGGGTAGACAGTGTAAAAGATGGGAATACGAAATTAAGCTAACAGCGGCTCCTAAAGTTTAGAAGAGTCGCACAGGATAGGAAACAGTGGAAATCATTGGAGGAGGCATTTACCAGGAGGTGGTACTCAAAATATGATGCTTCAACCTGAATATTCGAAATATGATTATGACAGTATGTTATCATAGAAACATGTTTATTTTGAACAGATGAATTTTCATGTTTCTTTGGTAGATGAGCAAGTGACAAACTATGTTCAGTATGTATGTGGTCATCTAATTCTCCAGCAACTTAATCTTTATTTGCTGGTGCTTTCTCAGAGTTAATGTTATCAAAGTGCTTGTTGTACATTCTTAAGTGTCCAATATAATGTATCTGTTCTATTGTTCACCTGAACCGTCTTATGTATCACTCATTGTTCTGTCCAGACTATGTCAGTTGAGCCTATTACCATTCAATTTAAAGATTAACAGCCTTATTTATAAAAACACGATTCCTCTAAGACCAGTCTAATTTATTTAATCTGTGGCTACATCTTTTTAACCGACTTCAAAAAAGGAGGAGGTTATCAATTCGACGCATATATATTTTTTTTATTTGGCTATGTTCCTCCATAACTCCGTCAAATCTTAACCGATTTCGACATATCTTTTTTTGTTCGAACAGGTATAACGTCCCATTGGTCCCATTTTAATTTTGTGAAGATCTGATGGAGACTTTCAGAGATGGAGAACGGAACTCTTCAATGGACAGCAGTAAATAAGCCCTATTGGGGCCCATCCTTTAGTAATATCCGTATGTTTCATAAAATAGCGTAAAAGTAATCCCAAGTTAATTTGGTGACGTTCTGGTGAGGACTTTCGGAGATGGAAATTTAGAACATCAAATGCCAGTTGCTACTCAGGCGTAAACAACAGCATTAAAAAGTTAGAAAACATTTATATAATTATAAGTAGAAGTATTTTTACATGTAGGTATTGTAGAAGTATAATTTTTAGTCCGTGCCCAGTTTCAAGACCAGCACATATATTTTGGGCACCGGCTCCAAATTATACTTCTACAATACCTACATGTATAAATACTTCTACTTCTAATTATCTAAATTATTTCTAACTTTTTAGTGCTGTAGTGTTTCGAAGTCGGTTTTTATTTTTTATTTTCCTTGTAAAATCTCCACCACAGACTATTTTAACCGGCGTTTTTGCAGTGTTTTAAGGAATCGAGCTTTTATAAGACCGTTAATGCTTTATTTATAAAAACACAATTCCATAAAACACTCCTCAGAGACAGCCTATTTTCTGTGTTAAAGGCAAATAAATTACGGAGAGATCGTGTTTTTTATAAATAACATCGTAAATTTCTGCCTAGTAATCAAATATCACTTTTTTGTACTGTTAAAAAATACAACATAAACTCACGCCTGTATCCCAGAGGGGTAGGCAGAGACCAGGGACTGCCACTTGCCACGATCCTGACAGATCATATTCGCTTCATCAACATTATATTCTTTTTGTTGCACTAACCCGTGCTGAGGACAATTTTTAAAACCTATTTAGAGGCTAAAAATTCCACCAATGCTGGGACATGAACCCGCGACCTCTGGCTAACCGTGCCAGCGCTCTCCCAACAGAGCCAATGAGCAAGCGCAGGCATCGGCGAAATTTCGAGCCTCTTTACAAACTTCTCTGTATTACGTACAGGCAGTGACATCTGGGCCGAAACAATTTACATCAGTTGCAGTCACTCTGCAGTTAGGCTTTTACATCTGAATGATATCGCTGTACCTACATGATTATGTCGCTGTGTATGTAAGAGTTGAAATTATTATAACGACATAAATTAATCATGAAATAAATTACAGGATGCGCAATAGTTTGATTAGAAAATGTTGGGGACTGAAAGAGGATGTAGTGACTAGAATTGAGACAGGAATGTTGCGTTGGTTTGGACATGTGGAGAGAATGAAGGAAGAAAGATCGACGAAACAAATATGTACTTTTACTAGAAAAAAAATATTAATTATGATAATTTCATTAGTTTTGAACTCATGCAGAAAGTCCTATGCTGCCTTTGCCAGTGCGTGGTCTCCACTTCAGAACCTTTTTACCCCATTGGTTATCAGCAGATGTGACCAGCCCGCTGTGCCAATGATCTGAGACAGATTGCTGGTAGTGGCTAGATGATGATGGCCGAGGACGGAAAATAGTGGCGTTACTTAGGGGGCCCTATGTCCAGCGGTAGACGCTTGTGCGCTGATTAACCGATGCCCACGGACAAGCTCACTGAAGCGTCAGGAGTGGCGCCAGGAAGTTGTTTATGCTATGTAGATCTAGATGGCGCAATTCTGTTTAGAACTCGATACAAATTGTCAGCATATTTTTCACTGGTAATATGCGGCCATAATTTTGTCGCTAAAGTATGTAATTGCGGGTATGCGGCTAAGTGCGGAAATGTCATGCCTAAATATTATCCAACTACTGTTACTATAGGCAAAGTATCAGATACGGGGCGCAGGGAAATTGTGGGCTGCGCTACCTCAGGACTTCATTCTACCTACATTTTACAGTCGCCGAGTCTAGCGTATTAGTTTAATTCCCTTTACATACCACCACTAAAATGTTGAATTAGAAAAAACTACAAAATCTTTCCATTGACAAAGTTGAATATCACCTGTATGTTGCTTAAAGTTATGGAGCATCAAGGGCCTTTCTTTACATGTACTGAAGTTGATTTATGCGCCGTTTTGTGAGCATTTACGCTTGTGCCTAAAAAGTCCTATTCGGTACAGGATTCCTCATCCGTACACTCTGAATGCTTAGCCGACTGCTAATCGTTATCGTAAGGATTTTGCGTGTCTCATTTCACGTTTGGCGGTTAGTTGTTGGAACAAAGGTTCGGCAGGTGTGTGCGCACTTGTTGCGATTCTCCGCTCGTGATTCATTGACCGGACTTCTCTACCACCAATAAGTTTCAACTCTTATTTTGCCACTGACAGAGTACAAATTAGCTCGGCGACACTATAGATGCGGGAGCAGCGTACTTATAAGGACCAGGCCGTGGAGGATCATAGTCTACAGTATTAGTCGCATTCATTCAATGACCGCTCTACCACCAATAGGTTTCAACCTTTATTTTGCCATTGACAGAGTACAAATTAGCTCGGCAACATGCCAGTCGTGGGAGCAGCGTACCTCCGAGAGACAGTTTGTGGAGCGGCTGCTGCGAGACGCGGCGCTCTCGCAGGATCATAATCTGCCGTACTAGTCGCATTCATTTAATGACTGCTCCACCACCAATATGTTTCCAACCTTATCTTGCCAATGTCAGAGAACAAATTAGCTTGGCAACGTTCCAGACGCGGGCGCGGCGACCCTCTCTGACAGCCAGGCAGTGGAGCGGCTGCTGCGAGGCGCAGCGCTCCCCCAAGACTACCAGCTGCCGTTGGCGCCGCACCTCGCCGCCCTCAGTGAGTTGTTATGTATGCTTTGTTTTTTATTTGTTCCTTTTTTTATCATCATAATATACTTTCTGTAGATTTTTTTGGCAGACGTGAAGGTTTTTTTAGGTTTCACAAATGATGTATTTCTGTTGCTGTTATAACAACAAATACTGAAAACAGAATAAAATAAATATTTATCTAACGTAATTTTTTGCCGTTTTTGCTCGGTATTAATCCTCTGTGGTATTAATAACGGCAATAGGTAGACGCTTATTCACAGACTAGTTAGTTCTACATTCGCTTCAAAAATAAATAATTAAATTAAAATACATAAAAAATAAATACAAGAAACGTGATTTTTTGCCGTTTATTTCTCGTTCTTTGTGTCTAATGTTGTATAGATAATGGTACGGAACCCTTCGTGCACGAGTCCGACTCGCACTTGACGGGTTTTTTTTTAAGTTACATCTGATTAAGTATCCCCTAATTTTGCATGAGTGCTGCGTATTTCTAAGATTCCGTTACGGTTCTGTTTTGATAATGACATCTTCGTAATTTGGTCTTTGGTATTGGTGACTACATTAACCTCCTCAGTCTTGACCTTGACAATAACAATGGTTTTAAATTGTTATATTCAAGGTCAGGACTGAGGAGGTTAAACTGAAGTTACTCGGCCGCAAATAAAATTATGGGATGTATACATTTGATTTGTTATAATTGCGCGTGATGCGACGCTCTGCCGGGTAGCTAAGTGTGTATAGAAGATAGATGAAGATAAGATAAGAAGATGAGAATATTCTGAAGAAGAATTATGTATAGTATAAATTACAAAATTTAACAGCAACATTCACACAAATCTAAAGAAGAAAAGGTCTGATGAAGAAATATTATAATTTTACACAAAAGCAAAATTGGAATCATCATCAGCCACTTGACGCCCACTGCAGGACACAGGTCTCCCTCATGATTTTCATAACCACGTTTGCTTGCCATAATCGCCACGCTTGGCAGGCGGGTAGGCGATCGCAGTATGCGGTTGGAATCTCAGGAAGACGCTGCTGCCCGTGTCCTGGTAATTTAATCCCAGCAATTTCCGTGTGGCGCCGGATTAAGAATAGTGTCACTCCATTTCCTCCCGTGGATGTCGCAAAATTGGAATATGCTTTTATTTATGGTGTCTGCAGCACTAACAAAATTTCACTTTTATTTTGGGAGACACAATAATTTCTTTACTTGAATATTTTTTAAACAATTTTCTTTTCAAAAGTTTTTGCCAGTATTCTTTCGAAAATCTTGTAGACACTGGAGTGTCGGCACCATCGGAGTGGTCCTTTCATAAGGAGGCACTCCATACCAGTCATTTTAGTACGACGTACCTACGATTTTTAGCTCACGAACTTAAAGTAACTTGACCTGATTATGGTTTTATTCACGAACTCCACCTCTACCTCGCTCGGCCCAGACAGAGTTCAATCACAACTGCACTTCTCTCCCCAGCCGGCCTAACACCGGAAAAAACCGACCGGCGCTCCCAGGAGAAGCTGTCGCAGCACCAGCAGCTGCTGCTGCAGCATCAGACCCGCGCATTGGGCCAGCAGGCCGCGCTGGACAAGTACTCTATGGCCTCGCAGCCGCGGCCGGCCTCGCAGGCCGCCCACGAGCCCAAGGCCAAGCATCACTACACCGACGACCATAAGCTCACCGATTTCCTAAGGTAGGTATCTGTTAGGCCGAAGAAAGACAAGTACTCGCTGTTCTTCGCGATGCCGTGTTTGCAGGTCCGTACTGCAGCCGAGACCAAGGTCAAGCATTACTATGCCAACGACCATAAACTCACTGACTTCTAAGGTGGGTTTCAGTTGGGATTAAAGTTTAGAAAGACAAGTACTCGCTGGCTTCGTAGGCCGCCCTCGGGATCAAGGCCAAGAATCACTACGCTGTCGACCATAAGCTAACTTACTTCCTAGGGAGGTGGGATGGAGTCCTTTTCACTTTATTTTTTATTATGCCAGTTTAGCTCTTGACTCCAGTGTAGAATTATGGTAAGCGAAGAGTGCTTGCCTATTAAATACCAGTTTCCTCTTGTCTTAACGACACCCCAGTTAATAGTCTCTGGATAAACAGAAAATGTTAATGATGTTGCCATTCTCATCACTAACGTATTTGCGAATCGTTTGGTGCGAGTCGGCAATTCGGCATATATCCACGACATATGCATGCATACCAATTGGTTGTCCGACGGAAGAAGGGGATAAGGTAATGTAGCCCCCTGCACTCTCCAAAAAGCATCTTATAGACAGAAAGGTTAAGAACTTGACGACGCTGCTCCAGAGGCCGTAATCTTTCCTTTGTCAATTCCTTGTCTCCGGTGAGTCTGGCTCGGTACTCAATTGCGAACAAAGGCGCAAGCTGGTACTTGGCTGAAACATCTCACACGTAGCTGTAGTACTCCATTACTCACTTGCAGTTTAACTCTTTTTTCAACGATATGGGACCCTAAACAGATGATGTGCGCGTCAATTCAAATAGCTTCGCTGGAACGGATCAAACTCCGAACTTCACAATTTCCTCTCTCCTCGCTAACAGCAGATACTTCTCCCCAGAGCGAACTTGGAAAGCCTCGAGTCCCTCTCAGGGGGCGCCACCGTCTCCCCGAGCGCATCAGAACGCGCGTCTTCTAGCGGCGGCGGGCAAGAGCGCGTAGTGCGCGCCTTTGCAGAATTAGCGCGCAATCTTCAGCGCATGCGTCCCTGCGTGCGTCCCGCCATGTGCAAGCCGTACGGCAAGCAGAGCGAGCAGCTACAGAAGAGTGAGTTGTCATAACATTAAGATCCCTCCCTACGCCGCAACGGGCATATATAATAAGCTTTCCCTGGAGGCGGCGCACAGGAGCGCGCAGTACGCGCCTTTGCGAAATTAGAGCGCAATCTGCAGAAGACTTACGGAAAACAGAGTGATGCAAAAAAAAAGATTAGCAAGTCCTTAGAACTATTTCAGTCAGTCAAGCCCTTGTCAGTCAGAAAATTGAAACTAGCCCCCGACGAGTCCCCATCTTCCTAATTTCTGCAAGAAAGTGAAAATTTTCTAAATGAAAAAAAAAAAAAAACGGTGAAACGTAACATTAGCAGGTAGGAAGGCACTCAGGATTCGGTATGGTGGCAAGCTATAAGTGCAAGTTCATTGATTTTTCACACGACATCTACTTTCTTTATTGCAGTCTTGCTGGACACCATCCAGTTGGTCCAATCGCTGCGCAGCTATCTCCCGCCGCCACACATCCAGGTCACATCGTGGAAAAACGACGACAAACTTCGGTAAGTGAGCTATTTAATATGGTCCAGTCAGAAACTCATTTTACAGGAAAGTCGTCGGAGTTGCGAAGCCTTTTGGAGCTATCAGTGTTGCGGTAAATGCACCCTTTGTATCAGAAAACATTTTGTGGGCGGGACAAACTGCCACAAATCCATTATATCTCGAGTCTCGTAGACCCGATTTTGTTCTACTTCTGTCGAGTCCTAAAACGCCCCACACTCCATGAGCAATTCTTTTTCCAGTTCCAACAACATGGATGACCTGGAGAGTCGTAAGGTGGTGAGCGGCAACTAGCCAATGGACGCGCACACCGACAGTTTATCTACGACTTGACGGTGAAACACACGCAACGTTGGCGGAACTATGGATCAGCGCTGTACGTAATTTAGCTTAGTTGAAAAAGGAAATGTTATCTGGCATATTTTTAGACTTGAGCCTCCAGTACTCAAAAACCTTCAGCTAATGTTGATACGTGCGTCTAAAGCGGTCCGCTTGTAAGTTAGTTGTAAGCAATCAATTGGTAGGTAGCGACTTTTTGCTATGGTATAAACCAGTAAGTTTAGGTGTTTTATAAGAGTGCTTAAGTTTATTGTGGATGTGGTGGATATTATGGTTTCTGGTCGCACAAAATAGCGGTTTCGTAAGTTTTACAATACTTTGGGACGTTTGGACATGTGTCATGAAAATGTGGTGTTTAATATTGTGGATTGTCCGGTGCATGTTTTGTTCATTAACATTTTTCATGTTCACGTTATGGTTTCAATGTTGTCCCCTTTATCGATGGAAGTTATTTAAAATGTTTATTTATGTTTGTGTTTCCGGTCGAAATATTATAACCTGCTATTCCTATAGTTATCATTTGGATTAATTGTTTAGACTATCGTTTTGAGTGGATTCGTAAATGTTTATTGCATCACATTTATTTGTTATACGACTAAGCTTAAACATTTATAGGTAATTAATTAAGTATAAACGTTTATAAGTTAATCAAGTTTTTGTGGATCATCCTCTTTTTGTATTGGTTTTGTTTTATAGGTTCAAATATTATGTTTTTACTGTATAAGGCAGAAATGAGTTCTTTGTTTTGAATTTATCTTGCCTTGCAAATACTAAGGTAACATTTGTTACTATCCTATTGGTTATTCCCGTTGATTTGTTATCGTAAGTGCATCATTTACACTGTGATAGGGGTGTAATAGCGAGCGTATGCAGCCTTGGGGCACTAACCACTAAGTCCAATGACAAGCGGCAATTGTATATAATTTGTTCTATCAATATAGAAAGGCATTGCAAAAGTTTTAAAGGTATTTCCTATCTCCGTGTGTCCATGTGTGATGGAAGTCTGTAACTTTTAGTTCGATTCAAAGTAAACTGCACTTATTTTTTGTCAGATATATAATTCTATATAGGTTCTTCTCTCGCGGAGTATGGGCTTAATCACCAATCGTGCCCACAGCGGACTGAGGTATTTTGTCAGATACCTACATACACATCTTATAAACCGTAATTCGTTTGAGATAAGCTCTATTTTTTTCCTCATTGTTCACGAAAACTGAGGTTAGTGGGATGTTCTTGTGTGTCTTAATATCGGTTTTGAAGCTGTGGGGTATTTTACTGTGAATAATTATGTGCTTGAGTATGAGTGGGTAACGCAATCTGTAGGGTACTGTTATGCTGTTTAATGCAAGGGCTTACGGACATTTTAGATCCAAATAAATTAATCAACCGATTTAAAAGAAATCTGAGTAGTCTCTAGAAATATACTTAAGTTATTGTATATTTAAAAGCTTAAAGTGGGGTCACTTTGCAATTTTCAGTGGAAATATTAGAAATGGTATTGAAAGAGCCGCCAAATCTTGTCTTGTGAGCGCAAAGGAGGATAGTATCTACCAGTGGCGAAGGGTGGAATTATGATGAAGGGATGCCAGTCCAAAAAAAAACTCGTTGAGTGGATGCAAGCGTGAATTCTGGGAATTATTGACGTCTTCTTCAGAAGATAAGTGATGGTATTGTGTGGAAGTTATTATTATTATTGTCACTATCACCATACAAACAAGTAGGCTAGGTAAGTAAAAAAAGTTAACACAAAAGCAGACAAGATTAACAAGAGACAAGATTAGCAGGGGACCGGCGAGGTTGGCGTGACGGTGAAGAGGGCTATGCCCAACAATAGGCGTCTTTCAGGGGCTGTATAGATAGATAACAAAAATGAGAAATTAATTAGTTATCGTATCGAACCACGCCGGTACAGATCCGCAACCAAAATAAAATTTTGAATGAGTAAGCCAAAATAAAGAAAACACGCGCAGAACGGTCGTCAAAACGTATTTGAAAAAAAAAATTGCATGGGGTAACAAGCAGCTACGAATGTGCTTTTTAGTCTGAATCTGTTTTTTCGCTATATTAGTTAGACTATTAACATCCGTAAAATCAGAGCTGCTCCAAACTGAGTTAGAATCTGAAAATAATAAACACGGAATACAAAACATTCCGTCATTCATGTATTTTTGTCGTTAAAAGATATACGAAGATGTCAAAATATCTACAGCCTTATTTATAAAAACTCTATTCCTAAGAGGCAGATTCGGAAGCACTCCTAAGAAGCAGTTTATTTATTATATGGTTACGGCATTTCCTTGTAAAAACTCCATCCGTGTCTTAAGGAATCGTGTTCTTATAAGACCGGTAATGTTAAAAAAATCCATCTTTCATATTGCAATCTAACCAGTTTTGGAACAGCACGGCCCAACCGAATGAGATGCTTTTTGTTTTCAAAACTAAGATAGAAAAACAAAGTTAGCAAAAAGTCAGTCGAACAGCACTCCACGTGAATTAATATGAGATTTACTAAGAAAACTCACTGCACTGAAGAATAGGGATAAATGCAGAGAAATAAAGAATAAAAAAGTGACAATATAAAATTATCCATCACACCACAACATTCTATCACAGCACGTAGCACTATTTGTTTACTTCCGAATAGTTCCGAAGAATTGTTTCCCGGCAAAACAATACACTTCTATAAAAAAACAGTCTAATTGGCGATGCATTTTGTTATTGCACTGCTGAAATTTGATTTTGTAATCTTATAACGTCGATCGCGCCCGAGTGATAAAACCGATCGCACTAGCCTCGATTTCTCATACAGCAATAAAAAAGAGAAAGAAAAGGAAGCTGGGACGGCCGCAGCCAACCTCTGCCACTTTCGGGCGCGATGAAGGTGAGCGAGACAGTGCATGATTTGTCAGAGTGCGAACGAGACAGACGAAGCGGCTAATATCGCCGAGGTAAGCCGCTAGAATTCCGGGATGTATCGATAAATTGTATGGAGAACTTTGAGTGCCTGACATTATGAGTGTATCAAATTTGCATTTGGTGGGTGTCGGATTTCTAAAAGGGAAGCCGGTCGGACCCTTCGCCACTACTGTACTATCTGCTATGAAGACTGCAATTTTTCTTGTCGTAAAAAATGTCTGAGGGTGTGTTAGTGTAAATCTACATGTTACTACTTGTAAATTAGGCTTACCGGTAACTTATTGTATAGCTAATATCTCCTAAATGCCTGGATTTTCTAATGGACACCAAATTATAAATAAACGTTAGAAACGTAGTAAATTGTAGATTTATGAAAAGAGTTAAGTTGTGATCTGTGAAGGGAGTAATGATAAGTTCGCATTTGATCTAAGCAATTTGATTTGCATTTACAAATTGGTAAATATGTTCTCGTTGGCATTGAAATCTGTAGCACAATAAAGTAAGTTGATATTTACTTCCAAAACATCACACTTAGTGTAGGCTACGTAAGGTTTTACGGCGTAAGTTTGCTAGTGCAATAATATGAGGCAAAGCCTACTTATAAATTGAAGTTTTGTAACTTAGAACTGTAATTGTAAATGCGTGGCGTGTGCGCTATTCTAAAATAGAGAAGGCTTAAGGGTGGGAGCTTTTCGTTGGTCGGATCTCAGGCGAGGTACAAGTGCGGTTAAATTATGTATGAGATATAAAATTTGTATTTATGTTTTCCTATAAATCTATGTCCACATAAAATTGTAACGAGGCTATGACACGTCGAAGTAAATCCGCTGGATCGAGGCGACTCGTCCGCAAGTACATTGCTGTTCCAAAAGTATTATTGTTTTCCAAAAGAATCTCTCTGTATTAGAATTAAGCATTCTAGTCAAAAATGGACTTCATATTTTTTATGATTGGAAAAAATTGTTTAACTAAAAATAGTTTTTAAAACGTTTTAGTTACTTACTCTATTATATCAGATTACTTCTTTGACATGTTTATTTTAATAATCATTTACATCACCCCATTCTGTTTATTTACAAGTTCGCAATATTTGTTAAAAGCGATACATAATAATTATGAATATATTTTTTTCTAATTGGATAGGAGTTAAGTGCTAAGAGCTTTTGTGATTTTCATTCGATTCAATTTGTTGGTAATACATCGAACTCCAAAAACATTCATTGTCATTGCAAAATTTCCTGTGATACAAATCATCAAATTATTCTTTCTTCAAAATGTAATTTTGACTATACGTTCAAGTGTTTTATTTGGCCTTGCCATTTTTGTATTATTTTATTGATTTGCCGAAATTATTGTAATTTTATATTTGTAAAGTGGTAATAAACTGAGTCAAAGTACCAGTGCTTAGAAATAAAAAGGAATAAGAAAAATATCTATTGTTTTCAATAAATTAGCCCCTAAGGAGCCTTTTTATTGACATTACGCGATACAGGGTCTAACAAAAACATTAATTTTGGAGAAACTTCGAAATATATCAGCTGTTCCATTCTAAACAGCTGATTTATCGGGATTTCAAAGTTTTCCCTATAGAAAAACTTGTTCGTACTGGTATGACGAGTGGAACCCCCCATTTTCTGATTTATATTAAAAGGGAATTAAAAGAACTAAGGTGACCGACGTAGCCTATAAGATTAGCAAGCTGAAATGGAGTGGGCTGGTCACATATGTCGAAGAACCGTTGGTCGATGGAGTGCCAAGGTTCTCGAGTGGTGACTGGGGACTGGCAAACGCAGCGTAGGACTCCCACCAGCTCGCTGGACCGACGATCTGAGGCTGATTGCTGGCAGCGGCTGGGTGAGGATGGCCGAGGACAGAAGGAAGTGGCGTGCCTTGGGGGAAGCCTATGGCCAGTAGAGACGGGCTGATTGATTGATTGATGGTAATTAAATTTTGAGGACAATAAAACATCGTGGCTACACAGTAATATTTCATTGATAGTAAAAAATGGTACACATTTGCTTAAACTAATTTTCCTCCAACTCAGTCGTTGTGATATAATACACAGAGAATTTAAGTCCGTTTGGAATGTTGATATATAAGATAATATAAAGCAACAACACATTACTATGTTATTATATACCTAGTATGTTCTGAACAATACCTACCTATTGATAGTCCAGTCGCCAGCACATCAACCTTGACACACGTGCAGTCTACTCAGTTAGATCACTGCAACTAAAGTGTAAAAGTCGACCTGTTTTCATTTCTGGGTCGTAAAGTCCTGAGAGTCTTAAAACCAGCAGACACGGAGCAAATTCATAACAAAAACACTGTCCTGAACTAAAGGGTTTATGAAGATACTTAAATCTGTAATATTATTTTTACATGTACCTATTATTAAAAATTGACAAAAATGCGTGAATTTGGCTCTAAGTACCTAAGAAGGCGACTCAGGGAGTTGAAACAGAAGGATAATAAGTAAGATGTTTATAACAAAAATTTATAAAATAGTTTCGATATTTTCGGGGGTCAAATAATAAATCATTTGTAAAATAAAGTAAATCGTTTTTTTTTTTCATTAAATTTCGATTATTTTCTTATCCAATTTAATTCAATATTCATTACGGAACAAGTTCATAGTGTTAGTATTATAAGTATTTCTCATGGTAGGCTAATATAGGTACTCATTTCGTTGTTATTTAATTTAACGTGGAGCAAGCTCAGTGTCTGGGACTGTCAGCCCTATTTGCAAGGACAGTAATGAGACTGTTACGCCAACGCTACTTTTCTTACGAGGATAAAATAAACGTACCTTGACAAATATTTATAACACTAACCGCGGACTTCATTACTTTTTTTTTTATCGTAGTTATCGTTTAACGCAGTTTGTTTTCTATGATATTGTTTGATAGGTACTGTTTGAACCCCCCAAAAATATCGTTATTTTATTTTAGTTAGAATATTTTTTTTTAATACGGAGGTTTTTTTAAATTTCATTTTACAATATTTATCGTGAGTAAACATTTTTGAGGAAGATGTCTGAGGTTTACAAGGAAGAAGAACCGGGGGAGCGACGCTCCTGGTTGTAACAGTACCAACGATTAGTAAATTAAAATACTTAACTCTAAAATGAATGTCTACATTGATTCTATAGAAACACATCACAGATAACTATTAAAGTACAACACAAGTGCAGATTTTTACAGTGCTAGTATTAGATACTTCAAACATCGCGTAAAAGTTATAAGAGCTTATAGAGTTCTTTTTTCACAGAACTCTAGGTAGGAAATAGCCTTTCAGATCCCAGAAAGGGCAAGGATCCCAATTACTAGGATCCTACAGGGTGTAACAAAATCTATCTATCTTTCATAAAGTGACGAGTTCTACTCGTTAATACAAAAACTTTTCTACATATTTTTTTTTGGGTAGCAATAAAACGAGTGACTGTAAATTACAGTTCTAAGTGTCAAAATTAATTAATTTGGGTTAAAGAATTACTAAGTGAGCGACTGACTGCGAGTGACGAGAAATCAACAGAACAGCAACTTACAAACATTAATTTGAGTTACTTAAAATACAAAATGAGCAGCTTCATAATATTTGAGCGACCTAATATTTGTTTGAGTGTCAACGTTACGTCCTGCATTTTTTTCAATATTTGGCAAATGTATTTTTTATACTGAGCGGCATTTTATCTTAAATGAAGTGTTTCAAATACAAAAACCACACTAATGAGCAGAGTATAATGAGCTCACATTTAAAAAATTAAAATAATATGAAATAACTATTTGAAGAAACACTATTCTATTAGTTGAGAAATTTTATTATTGAAATATAAGGGTAATTAAATAAAACAATGTACTCCGTAAAAATAAAGTAATATGCATGCATTTATTTCAATCAAATGACCAAAAAATAAAATAAGACGCTTCAGTCAACTAAAAAAAAACTTCTTATTAATACTAAGAAACATTGATAGGTATGAGGAGCCCTACTACTCATCGTCACTGGTAAATAAGTGCTGGCTTGGACTTAGTGGGCCGGCCTCGTTTTCTTTTTTGTCCAATGGGTATCATTTTTGCTTCCAGTGGTGGTGTTGTTAGTTTGAGCCGAATTGCTAGCCCCAAAACGTGTTTGCATACATATCTATTGAAAAATTCGGGACAGTCGCACGATCCTTTTTGCCAGTCCAAATTTGGCAATGATTCGTCGCCCCGCCCCCATTCGAATTCGCGCGCATTTAAAAATCTTTAGTTTTCATTAAAAAAGCGTATCAAAATAAAAAACATAAGCCCTCAAATAGAATATCAGTAACCAATAATCATTAATAAAGCAGCTTACAAAACTTTGCTCAAAGTGAACTTTTTGGTAGTTCGCTAAGTATAACCTCACTTAGAAAAATCGAATCTATCTTAATATTGAAGTTGCCCTCTCTGTATTTCCAGTCGCTCACTTAGTAATGAAGTCGCACGGATAAAATTTTAATATCTGAAATGAATTTATCACAATCCACTTTTTGTAAGCTCGTTCTGGATTTTATTATAAATCAATATTCGTCCTCAGTTTAGTTAATTTTTCGCTTACTCAAATTCATACCGCTCAAGTTATTAAAACAGTATGTCATCATCAGTCGCAAAGTTTTTTTTTGTTCGCTCGTTTTATAATTCCCCTTTTTTTTTAAATTCAAATAACATAACATGTTACCGGTTATACGGTACATTAAATCTCGATAAACTGTTACGTTATATGGCGCGAGATTGGGCCAACTTCAAATAGCAAAAAAATAAATCAGCTGTAAAAGTATCAAACAATAGGGAAGTTATAATGCCCGGTAAATAACCTTAACTTCGCATGGACGTAATGCGGATCTCATTGGCGGGGATGATTGAGGTTTAGTTACAAATTATTTTTTGTTCGGTACACTCTTTTTAGTTAACACAGGTGGATTTTGTTACACCTTGTACATTTTAAACTTGGTGGGCAGGGCACGCTTTGTGATTAGTTCACCGTGCTTAAGGCTGTTGTTACGTCGAGCACACAGCATGCTCGACGTGACAACAGCCTTAAGCTCGCTCGCACAATATATATTTTTTTGTGATTGTAATACTTTTCATGTGGTTTGAGGGTTTAATAGTTAATACAATTGCGGACATTCAAGACATATTATTATACCTAGTTTTTGATTGAGAAAATTTTATTCCAATAAGATCGGAAATAACTTTTCTTTTTTTTAAAACTACTTATAAGAAAGCAAAAATTTATTTAAAATTACCGTAATATAATTTATCTATCAAACCGTCACACCACATTTATCAAAAGTATACTCATTTTACTACAATCACCGAAAATGTTAGAAAATGTGCGAGCGAGACAGCATCCTTAACTATTGATGAATCAACTCCGCGCACGTTTCGTTATACAAAAGCGGCAGAGACGTTTCTAATCACAAGTAGAGTAAGAGCGTTACCACATTATCCGATGCAATATCGGTGTCGGACGCCGATCCGACATCGGGGTAAGTAAGATGTATGAAATATGTCGGCTCCGATATCCCATATCGAGCCGGATAATATGAAAGATAAGTATTATATTGTGATAACATATTTAATACATTTTACATATCTCTTGCTCTGTAAGTAGTCACTAACTTCCCTGAATGCCGGGTTGTATGGATATCATTACAGCATAGGTTTCAAAACATACCATGTAATGATAACATTGCAGCATAGGTTTTAGAATTTGAAAAAAGAACTGTCATATGTACTCATACTGCAAGAAGAATATTTTTTAAAAGTTAATATTTTTTTTCTCGGTATCGATTATTTACTCGAATCGGAATCGAGACAATTTATATTAGAATTTATGAAGATTTTATTTTAAATATCGAACTATTTGTTTCGCAGTCACATCGTTTGCTAATTGAAATCGATTTAAAAATCAAACTGGCCAGCACGATTTCACGCGCTTGCGTGCCATAAAATCGTGAAGAGTAAAAAAGGTCAGTCGACTAGCTAGGCGCGAAAGTAATTTTTTTTCGTGTTTTGGAGTTCTTTCTCAAAAGTCCTGCTTTCTTGTTTTTTTACTTACCTCACAATCGATATGTAAAGCAGAGTGTTTACCTCGGGTGTAAGCATCAACTGCATACTCGGGCTAATTAGCGCCAGAAACCTCGTATGCAATTGATGTCATACAGCCCTTGGTTAACAATCTACTATTACTTACCCCGATAGCGGATCGGCGTCCAACACCGATATCGAATAATGTGGAAACGCTCTAACAAATGAGGCTTTTAAGCCACTAAAATTACACATAGTAAAATCTAAAGACTTATGTAAATTGTAAGCTTACGAACTAGAAAATTCGATGATTTTGTGCGTTTTCGTTTCCGAACGAAATCTTTTGTATGTACCTACATTTTATTGATCGAAATATTCTCACAGCAATCGTTTGTGGGTAGTTTGCTCAAAGCTTGTTTTAAAGTTTTTTTTTTAAGAAGCTTGGTATCAAATAATAATTATAATGTAGATTTGTACCTTTAAAGTGAAATTTTAATAACAATACTTGACCATGAAGCACACACAAATCGATATTACCGGTCTTATTTATTGATTCCTTAAAACTCTCGATAAACGCCATTTAAAATAGTCTGTGGTAGAGATTTCACAAGGAAAATACGAAACCACAGATTAAATAAACTGCCTCTGAGGAGTGTTTTAAGGAGTCGTGTAAGACTATAAGTATTTGAAAATTCCATGATTAGACAAAGATTCGAATAGCATGACTCCATTTACAGGTACAGTCGACAGCTCATCGATCTTTATTCAGCGCACTCTACTCAGTCCAGATAAGGACGACTTTGCAATTAAAATGTAAAGGTTGATGTGCTGTCGAGTGTAGACACGCATGATACAACTTTTTAAACGGTATACGATCATCACGTGGCAGTAACCTGAGGTCGGTAGCATCATGCATTCCAAAAACGTCAACACTCTTAACATATACCCTTCGAAGGCCCTTCACTGATTGTGATAATTGTTTAATTAAACTGTTCTTAATTTTTTTGTCTTATGGATCGCTAACCAAACCCTGTAAGGCAGTTAGAATAGATATGGACGTAACAAACAGCGCATCAACAGAAGGTATTCACAAGCCACTATTCTGTACCTAAATCTCCACTTGGTTGGATCACTTTAATTTTTTCAACGACTCATGCTGTCATCAAATACATATACCTATGTTTTGACACTTCTAAACCGTTAAAATGGGAAAGCAACTCAGTGGACAGTTACAGAATAAGGGGGCTGGATTCCTCGCCCAATGGGTTAAGAGACTGCTACGAGTGCGAAGTTTAAAGAAAACATTGATGCCTTCGACACGAAGAAACTTAGGATAAAATTTAATGCAGAAAACCACGCCTATTCTCCGTTACCAACTTCCCACCCCTTTCAAACAACAAAAATTTTTGACCCGCCAGAATGATCAACTAAATTCTTGGGCTCTTCTCAAGAGCTCGGTCCTTCAGGCGAGTCCTGAATGGGCTTACTTTTGAACACGTACACGGAGTCGTCGAGCCAATAGTACGCCTGCGCGAAGTCTCCCTCGCAGAGGTAAGGCGCGCGCGCCCACGTGACCAGCTGGAAGCCCAGGCCCGACATGAAGGCGACAAATGATGCCACCTGCTCCTCGAACGTGGCGCCCTCTATTGGCAGGCGCTCTTCCGGTTTGTGGTTTGGCGTCACTGGAAACGAATTGGGTTTACTTTAGTTAGATGCCCCACACTAGGCCTAACCAGTGTGCATGTGGAGAGAAAAATATCGGATAACCTCCGTCCTGACCTTGAAAATAACAGTGTTTTTTCATTAAGGTTAAATGGATAGCCTTTTCATTGTCACTGATTTTGGTCCTAAACTAGGGTATTCTGTTCCCGGAAAAACAGGACAGGCAGCTTTAGGCGGTATAATATTATAACCATTAAAATGACTCGACCAGAGTCGGGCTACACTATAGGTATTCTATGCGAGGTTACCAGCCATGCTACAATCCACCCGTCTAGTAAGCGTCCAATTAGGTCTGTCTCCGTGCCAATGTAGAAAACTTTTCAAAGTAATCAGGCAAGGGTACTTAACAATTTGTTGGTCCCTTAAACGGTTGAATGGCAGATCCAGTGGGATGGCTGCAGCAATCCAGCAGGTTACGTTACTAATGCATTATAAACCATCCTACATTCGACGAAAGATTTAAATGCCCAAAAGCCAACACTGCCTTCACTTACTGCAGCATCATATTGAGCATGGATTTATACGCCAATAATAGTTACATCACATCGATGGTGGACGAAGGCAGTCACAGATTGGCGGTCGAAAACTGGCCGACGTTCGATAGGTAGGCTATCTACCTACTGGGTCGATGACATTAAGAAGGCGGCAGGTGGTCAATGGGCGAGATTAGCAGAGGACCGGCGAGGTTGCCGGCAACAATGGGCGTCTTTCATAGGCTGTAGAGCTAGATAAATAGATAGAATATAGGTACGCCAACAATATAATAGTATAGACCTTTCTACCTTCGACATAAGGCTTAAAAGGTAGCACCAGAGCCAGTAGCAGGATCCCGTCAGGGGCCAGCGCTGCCTTCGCTTGCTGGAGCATGGTCTTGGGCTTGCTACAGCGATCCAGCAGGTTTAGCATACACACGCATTCGAATTGCTGAGTGCGCCACCAATCGTCAATGTCCAGCAACCTGAAATAGATAATAAAATGATTTTGGAACTAGTTCAATTAAAATTCCACTTAGATAAAACATATTTTGTCCGACAAGGCCGTAGCCAGGGTTACGCCAGGACAGGTTGAGCCGGCCCTAGAAAATGTTAACCCGGGCTTAGCCACAAAATTGAGCTTGTTAAGAAGGATTTCACTAAAAATTTTCTTGTGTTACAATGTTGTTAAAAGTAATGCGAAATAATATGTAGATCCTTATTAATGTTCAAAAATAAGCATCCAGCCTGTCCTGATTTCACGTTTAACGACAGCCATGATATCCGATCATCTCTTGTTAGTTATGCTTTGTGAGTTTTCTTATCATGGTTCTGAATTAAATTAATTCTTCAATGAAATTATAACTAGTTTTTTCACGTTTTACATGCTCGCACTTGGCCTATATTTCTCTTACCTGATGGTAAGTGAAGACGAGATATAAGATGTTACGCGCTTGCTCCAGAAGTCAGTATTTTGGAAGCTACCATAGGTTTTAAAACAGTTACCACAGTTACCATCAGATTCCTTGCATCGGCGCCGAAGTCTCGACTACACCGGTTTGGCAGACGCATCCTTGGAGGCCATCTGAGTGGACTATTTAAGCAGACCTACTGATAATATCTGGATCACGACGGCCATATAATATGGGTAGGCTAGAGGAGCCAGTAGTGCCCAGTAGTCAAGCAAGATCAGCCCAGGAACTTAGCCTTGATTGACCGACTGTCGAGCTTCAATTCCACAGAGCGTGCGTCCCAAACTCAAATCTAAATGTCTGATACTCACGTATATCCTTTCTTAGTGAGCGTCTTCCGCATGCTGGCCGATATTTCAGTGGCGTACTTCCTGGCGTAGAGGCCGGCGAAGCGACGGCTGACCTCCCCGTCGCCCGCGCCCACGTCGACAAGCGCGCCCGCGCAGTCGCGCTCGCTGGCGAGCATCGCGCGCGCGTGCTCGTGCGACAGCACGAACATCGAGCCTCGCCCGAGCCAGCTGCCAATGAAGGGAGGTTTGTGTTAACATAAAGCAACATTAACATATCGCCTGCTATTGAGCTCGATAAAGCAGTAATGACGCAGGGGCAGGTCAGCACCCGCTCCCGCTGCACATTACCGTGATAAACGTTTTCACCTTCCTATCGACTAGCGTCATCCCGCTTTACATCACTACACGGTAAGGAAGATAAAAACGTTTATCGCGGTACCGTGCAGCAGTGGCAGGGACGCAGAATGTAATGTTGACTCCGTGCTTGAAGAATGTTTAATTCAGAACTCCGAAAACCAAAGGAATGCATGGGAACGCGTGGGAATGCGTCGGAGTCAGTGCCGGATCAGATTTAATCTAATCCGGCACTGAGTTTGCGGATAAGAGACAACGACATTCGAATAAAGGATAATAAACCATGTTGAAGCTCCTACTAAAACGTAAATAGCTCGGGTTTTTGAAATTAGTCAGGTTTTAAACGTCACTGAAAATTGCAGTGGTGGAAACTGTAATTGAGCTCCTCCTTTCAGGCTTCGGAATTACAGGATCGTTACAGAAGAGGTCGTTTCAAAGGAACCATAAATTTCCCTTCGAGTTAATTTGTCAAGATAACAAAGCCGTCGCGGAAAGCCCCGCCGATCCTTCTAATTTGGCGGATAACTAACGTTCCTCGAATGCTAGCGGACGCGGGCGATGCAACAATAGCGCAATTATCCACTACCGTTTATCGTGCGGTGGTGGCTCGGAGGTGGATAGCGTCGGGTCCGCAATTACCGGGGATAAAACACAAAGCGCGCTGCGGGCCTCGGCCTAACCCACCGCGGTCTGGAGGACGCCAATTGCAAGCCCGCGGCGGCGGCGGCGACGTCTTCATAACCCTGCAGCGTCGAGCGGTCACCAAAGTGGATAATGAGTAGTGAATCCCGCGTTCATTAGCTCGGCCTCTCCCCGATCGATACGGATTCGTCTTCGCTGGGTAAAGGGATAATCGACGAGGCGGCCGGCTCTGTTATTAGACGTAGTACCATATATCACGCGCGGCATTACCGCGGCCCCCGGCGCTCGCGAGGCAATTACTCGCGCTGGTCGCTATCCCGGCCCACGGACGAGCCGTCAAGCATTAGCGGCAGTTCCTAGTTCGGCCTGAAGAGACGTGTCTTCATATTTCACTGCCATTTCCTACATTCAAAATGACAAGTGTCTGGAAATTCGCCGCCTCTGAGTTGACAATACAATCGATGTTTTCCATCGGTATGTTTCATTGAATTCAGCTCTATTTTGGTCCGGCAGGTTTTCAGAGATGACGACAATTATATGATAGCGTCGCACGTCTTGTCTCGCGCCCAGCTCTGGTCCAGTGCAGCTCGTTTGCGGATTGATTACTTTATTGTGCCGTCGCCGCAGCCGGACGCGCGCAGCTTACATGATACATGAACCTCTGCCGGCCACTAATGAGGCCCGGACCGCGTAATTGTCACCTCCACGGTGCCCGCGATTGAGTCGCCCGCGATATGAGACATTGTTACCGCAAAGGAGGTGTGATTGATTTATTGAGACTATAACCAGGCTATTGATGCCTTCGGCAGCTGCGGGACTGAAATAAATGTCGTGTCGCGGACAGGGACTGTGGAATTGTTGAGTGACTGGTATAAAGGCACTCGGTCGTCATACTAATTGTACCTATCTAGTTTATGACAGTGGTGATGTAGCCATAATACGGTATGATGGTAGGTTTCTGTTAGCATCTCGGTAAATTTTTTGAAATCGGTGCCATTGTTATCTCCAGCATAATCGCGAGTAACTGATATCCGTTTTTAAACTAGACAGAGTATATGAAGTATGTTTTCGGGTTACGAAAAGAGGCACCTATAGTAAGTAGGAATTCAAATCTGTCCGTTACGATGTGGGATGGTTCGAAAGGGAAAAAATAAAAAAAACTGAAGGTCGAGTCGATACTCCGCGTTACGTACTAACAGAAGGCCAAGCGTATTGGCGCGGTGTACCTAAATCGAGCAGAGCTAGGCGGTATGGTGTCTATTTCAATGGGATGCGGTGGCTTGCAACAAGAATCCGGAATCCGATGCGCTATCGGCGGCGAGGTGAGACGGGCCGCGGGGTATCGCGATTGCATCGAAGAGCAAACAAGCGGGGGCGGGCGGGGGGAGCGCCGGCGCGCGGGGAGGGCTTTGCTCAAATCATATTACCCCCCAGCCTCACACCACACACGTCATTTGAGTGCGCGTCGCCATGGCGACGGCCGGGGCCGTGCATGATATTAGTACGTATGTGCCTCATCTCCGGGACGTTTAACTTGATACCGCCCGCCCAGGCGAAGCGGGAGAAATTAAAATCCGACCCGCGGAGATACGGTATCGAATCGAGTAGCTACAGGTAGAACTACAGGACAACATAGTTCTAAGGGAAGAACGGTAATATTATTTTAATAACCACATTAACATAGTCCATAAAGAGAGTCAATTTTCCTTCTAATTTAAAATGAACGAGGGGGGCAAATGGCCGTTATAAAAATGTAGGGGCGTATGTGCTGCGAGCGTGGGCAAATGGCGGGGGAAATCCGTATGTAGATAGATACACATTTGCTTTGCTCAAAGACATTGTCGCTTTCAGGCACCTCATTAGAGCGCGTCCCGTGCGGGCCTACATCCTCCATGCTGCCTCCTACCCCCACTAACTTCCCCTTCCCCTACTCCCACCTCCTTCCACCTACTCCCCGCACACACGCCGAGCGATTCTCTCTCGAAGCTCGCGCTGGATAATTACAACTCACATAAAGAAAAGAAAGCTCGTATGAGTATGTTGGTACGCCATTTACTTTCACGGAAGAAAAATCTTTATTTTTTCCTCGTTCCTACTCAAAGAGCATAAAGACGTCTAAATAAAAGAGTAGCAGAATCAAAGCCTCGGTAATCGAAGGGCCACAAAAAAGAGCAACTAACACGCAGCGACCCCCAGCCCTGAAGACCTCGTGAGTTGCAATAAACTATAAAAAGTGGATAGTAAAATGTATAAACAATAAGAAGTCGGTTAAAACGTTTTAGTGTCAAGAGTGGGCCATAAAGCGGGCGTCACGCACCTGTAAAATATTAACGGTAGCTGCGTAGAGAGATATGACGACTATCAACATAGGTACCGATTTTCGTTTGGCGACGACTTGCTACAAATAGTAGCGAGGCCGAATTTATACGCGTACCCGAATTGCCCCGATTGAATATTTTACCAGGCCACGAGCGAGTCCAGCGATATTTTTCTATTAAACCGCCCATTTTTACTATCAACTGCTTAGTTTCCCCTTTAATATTATTCGTGCGCGACTGTCTCGTCCAAGATAAGGGAATCCTTCCCGCCCAACCCTTCCCTGCCCACTAATCCTACCCAAATAAAATCTGAATTTAATTTTTATTCGATTTCGATTGTCTTCGATAGCTCTAGCTGAATGGGTTAATGGCATGTTAGGTGACTGTCAGCGGAGTAACTACCCACTTGAGGTCGGCGGGCTTATGAAACCGGCGACTGTTCGGTCCCCGTCGTTTCGGGAACACAATAACCTTTAAAAGGTGTAAAGGCGTGGGTTCAATTCGAGCCTCAGTCAGAATTTAAAATGACTTCTCGGAGGCGAATGGTTTATTGCTTATTGAGGAGAGCTGACGAACCGCGCCTCGGACGATAAAACATGCCTGGCGCGGAATCTCAGTCAATATCACAGAATATATGCGGCGACATTGAAATTATCGCTCGGTGGGAGGTGCGCCGGCGCTCGCAAAAGTAAAACAAAATTAGAATCGTTTGAAACAATGAGTATTGTCGCGATGTCTGCGCGGACGCAGCGCGCGCGGGCTCGTTAGCGTCGCGCGCCCGATTGGCCGGCGCGCGGTGGGCGGGGCGAACGACAAACTGCGCGCACGCAAATAGCGCACCCGCACACGAATTAAAACAATAAAATGAAACTAATAAAACAAAGTGAGCGCCGAAGAGTACCACTATCGAAAGGCTTAATGGCCGCGCGGAGGCGGCGGCGGACTCGATTTATTGCGCGCCTGATGGACCAGGCAGGGCCTATTTCGGCAACTTGTCCCGTCAAACTCGATTGCGAATTTTAAAAGCGCATCTCTTTATTTGTAGTCATTCAATGGACCTGACAGCCAAATCTGGTGCTGTAACACAAGAAACATGAAAATGTATTCTACTCTACTCTTAATTATATTCTCCTAAACACAGAGTTTGAACACAATGTCGTAGTTTACAACAATTCACGTGTAAAATCCGTAATTCCACGGTACTTCCTTGTGCAGTAGGGGTTTGCAGCGGTTTATGAATACATTTTAACAACAGAACCTTCCTCAACGATACTGCGAACGAACATAGAACTAACACTCGAAGACACCTACCCTGTGTAGCACCAACATACCTACCGCTACATACCAACATCCTACTCCGATATGGCCTTCCATTCCATGGTAACGAATGTAGTCTCATTTACTAATGTGTCACATGCAGGCGGCGTTGTTTCTCCAGCTACGTCGTGGCCCCCCTTGAGGGGGTTGGAGGCCAGGGGGGCGGAAGGGGGTCGGGGGTGGCGGTAACGAGATGACCAATGGGCGTCGCGGTGCGGGCAAGCGACTGCAGTGTTAATTACAGTTCCTTCCGGAGGTGAAAGTTTGTGTCAGATAGGGGGTAGGTAGGGGCGTCAGAGAATGCCCTATGTAGGTGTGAGGGTGGGGGCTTGTTAGTTATTTATTAGGCTGCTATCTAACTGAGTAGTACCTGGATACATAGAACTTTAACTAATGAAATGTGCCTCTACCTCTGGTGGGACGAAAGTTCGGTCTGAAACTCTACCTACATATAGGCCTTATAGGCTTGTATCAATCACACTGACGTTCAATTTATACTTTTAAAATTCGGGATGCCTAAATATATTCGTCACGTTAGGTGAGATTAATCTTTATTTTAAGTATTTTTTAGGTTTTGTATTTAAGTAGTTATTAAAAGCTTGGAGTTAAGCGTTATTTATAAAAAGTCGATTCCACAAAAACTCTCTTCAAATAGAGCCCAAACAGGATTTAACTAAATCATAATTTATAAAGTGAAATCACCATTTTATTCAGTTTCTTCCGTGTTAATGTTCGATGAGTATATTTTTGGTCCAACAAAAACCTTGTTGTTGTAGTTTACCTGTCAAAGGAATTTCTATGCGTAAATCAACATAGGCACTTGCTATTGATGATAAACACGAGCAACGATACGATAATAATTTTTTAACACATCCACTGAGGATGAATGAATCTATGAAAGCATATATCAGCGTTTTAGCTAGAACTTTTTATAATCATAAATAAATTTAACGCTCATTATAGATACGGCCATATTTATAGACACAATTCCTTAAAACACTCCTCAGAGGCAAGAGTTTAAATAGTCTGCGGTAGAGCCGTAGAGGGGAACACGTAACCACAGATTATTTAATCTGTAGAATTCTAAGTGATCCGATCGGACCACCATAACAATGGTTTTTAATTGTTCTTTTTAAGGTCATAATTATGACAGGTTAAACTGCCTCAGAGGAGTTTAGAGGAATCGTGTTTCTATAAATAAACCCGACAGTGTTTGTCTCAAAGAACTTTTGAAACAGGTTTTACTTATTTTTTATAAATAACACTGTAGAGCTACTGTACAGCAAAGGAATGCAGGCAGACGTAATAAAAGATTGCTACTGATTCTGTTAACCATTTCGTGTTCCGCAAAGAGACATTAGCAAGTCTTATTTTCAGCCAGCTTAATCACCCCGATCAACATTCCCTCAATTTCCTGATTGCACAGCACTCCACTCGGCGCCCTACCTACACAACGTCACAGGCGAGGCTCTACCTACATAAAGACAAACCGAATTAGCATTTTTCAGGAAGACCCGAGGAAAATCAGCGTGACTTTGTAAGACACGTGATTACATTAAGCGCAGCTCGGAGCCTTCATTAGAGCGGGGGTCACGGGCGCGGGGGGCGGTGGGGCTCATCTCGGCGGGTGCATCGCGGCTGCGCGCGCAAACAAATTAAAACGTAAGACGCGCCCTAATCAATAGCCCGCTCCTCGGCGGGCAGAATTAACCCGCCCGAATAAAAAAATGAACAAAATTATATTCACGCGAGACCTTAAACAGCCCCCCTCGAGGGGGAGCCGGGTCTCACCCCCGCCGCCGCCCGCCGGAGGAAATTGCTTTTCTTTCACGGGGAGCGGGGGGCATGTGAGAGGGTTAGCGCCCGACACACATACAATATTATAATTTACGTCGGCGCGAGGTGTGTAGGTTGCGCGCTTCACGTTAGCGTTTCGCGGCTCTCAGCCCGCGGCCGGGGGCCCGCTAAATCTCAGTTTTATGTGTTCACTTGACGTCAAGAGCGGAATATTAGTTCTTGTGCACCTCGCCTTATATATCTAGCTACTAGCTACAAGTGCCGTAATGCCGCGATATGAGAACGAGATTTATACACTTGTATCCGCGCGCGTATAAAAGAAAAAGCTCATCATGGGCACCCGTCCCGAATACCTTTACGTTCATATATCACTGGGATTGTGTCAACACTGTTTTCATAAAAGTTATGCAAAATCTTTCTCAATGTCTCTAGTGCTCTTCCTTCTATTTTATGTCTTGGACACACGCTCTAAGTAAATATCTTCCCATTACCTTTTTCTCTAGGCAAGACCATAACTCCCCACCGGCCAGCCCACCCTTGCGCACAGATTAGCCGGCGACTCTCACACCTATTTACTTAATCTGCGGGCTCTAATCTAGAAGGCTCTCCGGTCCGCCCAATTAACACGGCGTTTCTCCCGCCCGCCCAGCGACCGGCCAATGGCGGCCTCGCTGGGATTAATTAAGGAACTTCCACCGCCACCCCCGCCCCCCCGCCTCCGCCACTCGCCCCGGAGTCTGCGGACACGCCCGGAAAACTAACCACCTAATGAGGGGAGATGACCTCACGTGCTAGTGTGCCTTTGTCTATGTAACTGAGCTGCGGCCGTGTGGGTTGCTCTTTTGTTAGGAAGGCTTTGTTAAGCACATAAGATACCTCGAGCCGGCTTGCGTCGCAGTAGTGGATAAGGAAGTAACGGACTTATATGTATCTGGATATCAACGAAAATCATTGTCTCACATTGCATTACAACGATGTTTTGCATCTTTAGCTTCTAAAGGTTGTCGCTCTAAGCGATAACACAGCCAATTGAACTTGTGTTACTAAATTTTTATATTCACTCTAGCAAATGTATGAAACAGCGGATGTTTTTTTTAAGTAAATGGAGAAATGAATGGAAATTGAATGTTGCAGTGGTGACCTACAGATACAGCTAGAACTGGGTTGGCCATGTCTGCCATATGAGGCCAGAAAGTTGAGCCAAATATACGACCGACTTGAGATCCGAAAAATGCACACCGACGACGCGGCAGACCACAGCGAAGATGTCCGGGATGGTGCGAGATGGCTAAGGACAGGTAGAGTTAGTTAGCAGCAAGTGAGACTTTTGCCCAACAGGGACACAACAGAGGCGACGCATAAAAAAAAAGTAAATAATGAATGAACCTAACCTAACCACCGAATAAACACACGAGTGATTTTTGATCAACATTATTACGTAAGTAGGTACCTGTAACAAATGAATTGAAAACTATATTTTATAAATAGCTTAAAATTAGAAACATAAATATGACGCTGTGGCTTGGCTACTATAAATTCACTTAGCCTGGGAGATATGATCGAATAGCAGGCCTCTTTCAGCGTGTTGATTTTAGTTTCTGAATCCAGCGACACATTTTCAGAGTTATTAACGAAGCCGCTGAAGTATAAATGATCGGCGTAGCCATTACTGGGAAGAGAGTTATTCCTTCACGGCCTCCCCCCGCGCCCGCAGCGCCCCCCGCGGCCGTCACCGACAGAAGAAAAATGCTAACACGCCCCCGCGAAAACTATTAGTTATTTTGGCACCCACTCTACAAAATAGCGAGGTCGAGAAGCATTGGCGTGGTTGCCGTTTGAATCAATCAGTTTCATCAGCCAGAATTGTGTTTCTTCTGGAGGTTCAATTCAATTCAATTCAAATATTTTTATTCATTGTAAAAACAGAATGTTTACTTAATGAACGTCAAAGTTGTTAGTTTCACAATTAATGGATTATGTGGAGAAGAAGCTAACAAAGAAACTCCACATTTATTCTTTTCAAAACACGTTTTAACTTAATTAACAGAGTTTTCAACTTAAAATATTAGTCATGAATGTGTTGAACACTAGTCACAATAGTCCTTTAAATAATATTAATCTACTGTTTAATGCCAAACATCTTTGTCTTCTAAATAATCCTTGATGTTATAGTAAGCCTTTTTGCACAAAATGTGCTTAACACATTTTTTAAATCGCGTTGGAGGTAACTCTAATATATCTTGAGGAGTTTTGTTGTAGAACCTTATACAGTGCCCCATAAAGGATGTGTTAACTTTTGCAAGTCTAAATAGTGGAAATGACAATTTATGTTTATTTCTAGTATTAACATTATGGTGGCCACCAACATTTTCGAAGTCTTTGATATTTTTTCTAACGTACATAATATTTTCATAAATGTATTGACATGCAACTGTTAAGATGTTGGTTTCTTTGAAGAAATCTCTTAGCGAATCCCTACTACCTAACTTGTAAATAAATCGGATGGCTCTCTTCTGCAAGATGAAGATAGTCTCAATGTCTGCTGCCCGGCCCCATAGTAGTATACCGTAGGACATAATACTATGGAAGTAACTAAAATAAACAAGCCTAGCAGTTGCAACGTCAGTGAGTTCCCTAATTCTTTTCACTGCATATGCTGCAGAGCTAAGTCTGTGTGCTAATTTTACAATATGTGGACCCCATTGTAGTTTTGCATCGATTGTGATGCCCAGAAATACAGTATCATCTACAAATTCTAGTTTTTCATGTCCAATTACTATGTTGTTCTCAACTACTCGTACGTTAGGTAAGGAAAACTTTATACATTTTGTCTTTTTAGAATTTAGCAGCAGATTATTTGCTGTGAACTAATCTAGTACTTGCGAGAGAGCATTATTTGCATCGTCAAGATTATTTTCTTGTCTCCTTATTTTAAAAATAAGTGACGTGACATTTTTTGTACCATAAACGGTAAATCATTTATATAGAATAGGAAAAGGAGCGGCCCTAAAATACATAGAAATAGGTAGCTTAGATATTCAGCCCAAATCTACACTATTATTTTTGGCTTTCTTGAACTTTCAGTCAGGTAGTACTAGAAATACCGTGAAAGAAAATCATCGGTCTATATAAGCCTATAGGTTTTCTTTAATTTTTTTACGTTATTAATGTTAATTTACGTCATTATAATAATTTAAGTCCATATATACTCAGGTTATCATCATCATCATCACCCACTTGACGCCCACTGCAGGACATAGGCCTCCTTCGTGCTTTTCATAACCATGTCCGTGGATGTCGTAGAAGGCGACTAAGGAAATAAATTTTCCTGAGATTCCAACCGCATACTGCGATCGCCAACCCGCCTGCCAAGCGTGGCGATTATGGCAAAAATATATACCTAATACGAGTATCAAATTAAAACTTCAGAACGTAGGTAGATACGTTTTTATTCAGTTTTTTTTTATCGTACCGTGTGAGGACTAATAAATAGATTATTGTTATCAGACACTTAGGAGAACTTTACTGTATTTTCTCTCAGAATTAGTAAACCTTTAAGGCGATATCATGATACGACACATTTGTTTTGACACTTCGGAGTAGAAATTCACACTCTGAAGTATCAAAAAAGAGTACCTATGTCTCTATATGAAATCTACTATGTTAAATCAAGAGAATCCACCCAGTGGAGAAGTTTAAGAATAGCGCCGCTGAATCGAGCCAACCTTCTGTGTTTCCCTGCCTACCCCTCTTTCCCCCTTGAGCTTCCTACGTTCGATTATTCGCAATATGTATTGAAAATATTGTTCTTTCACCGACGCGCCCTCGCAGCTGCGTTACTCTATAAATGAGGATGGAGGATGTTTTAACATCACCCTGTAACATCTAGCCCGCGTTTCGCGAAGGAAGTTGACCACAGTGGTGTATGGGTAATTGTCTGGAGTGCTAGACGCAGTTACCAGAGTCGAGAAAGGATTGTAGAGTTGGTTTGGACATGAGAGGGTGAAAATACTATGCTTGGAGTTTTTTGTATTTCTAGGGTTTCGTAGCTCAAAAGGAAAAACGGAAGCCTTATAGTATCACTTTGCTGTCCGTCCGTCTGTCTGTAAAGATTCTTTATCTCGGGAACGCGTGGAGGTATGGAGTTGAAATTAAAATCATATACTCAGGTCTATTCAGGTCCATTGAAGCTGTGAAGAAAATCTAACTTCTAAGTTAACGTAAAAAAAGCTACGGACAGAACTAACTGCTGCTGCCTACAGCAAAAAACGCATATTTCGACATTCAAGGGAATCAAAATTCATAAGGTATTTTCCGTTGACCTAGAACTATGAAATTTGGTAAGTTATATCGCCGTATACTACAAGTACAGACAAAAATTTGAAAACTTTACATTTGTAATTTAATCATAAAATACTGAAGTTCGGGAAAAGCTCGGAAAATCTGCGAAACTCGATTACTGAACTATTCATAATATTATGTAAATTTGTACGGAACCCTGAGTGGGCGAGTCCGACTCGCACTTTTCAGGTTTCTTTTCTCCGAAACGATTTAGATCTCGTAATAGGCACCTATGTTTCACTTGTAACGTTTATCAAGTAGCAGTTTCGGCGTTATTTTGAATAAAACTATTTTGAATAAGAGTTTGAAGGCGGAGAGTGACGAAAGACACTAAGGAAAAGTGGCAAGGCCAGTAAGGGCAAAACTGACCGACCCTTTGGTTCGGAACCCTAAAAAATGTCTCGAATGACTCTTGACTAGCCGCTGAAGAACACTTCTTCTTCGTCGTTCCCTCATGTCTAAGGATCGCGATTATGGGTTTCTCGTTTCTACAGCGAACGGTTTTCCGCCATGTGGACCGCCTGGTACAGTCGGCATCAACTTATACACCGTCCAGTCTGCTCGTTACGTTATGGGCCATGTTGCGACTAAAATGTAAAGTTTGATTGCTCTGTCACTGCATTGCTCTGTCACGTTTGAAGAACTCTACAATTCGATATCCCTAAAAATCCCTTTTGTGAAAATTGGCCACTGTAATTCGATCCGCCTAAATACCATCTTCACCAGTAAGTTGACCACTCGATCATCGAGCGCGGGACCACCCCCTCCCCGTCTGCCCCCTCCCCATCTGTCATAGCCACTTCCGACGCATGACCTGATTGTTTAATTGACTCTCCGGACTCTTGCCCATGTCGTAAACTTTACTACACCAGACTCTACCAACTGGCCCTCTGTATTGAATAACCTACGTGGGGAATATGTATACAGACTTACTGTGGATATTTACGAAGGGGATGTGGAGAATTGTCGATATACAGTAGGCTATTTTATGTCTACGACAGGAGTAACGTTTCCGTTTTTTCCTGATTGAATGGTTGGACCATTACCTAATATGCAGTCTGATGGGAAAAGTGGTTTGCAAATAGAATGAGTACCGGAACTTTTTGCATTCCCTGTGAGACAAGTTCTCACACTTGGCTCTACATAAGATCTCTCGCTCTCCGAATACAACGTTGCAGTTACAATAGAAAAGAAATCAAGAAAGAAAGAAAGAAAGAGGATATTTATTTAAATTGTCACAGAAACACAAATTAAACATAAAGGTACACAAACAAAAGACATGTACATCAACAAAACAGAAATAAAACAAAACAATCGTGAAGAGAACATGTGAGGCATATAGAGTCAAAGGCAGCCGGGTACCATACAAAAGATAGGTACAAGATTTATGTACCTTTTTTACAGTCTGATATAAACATGGACCCTATAAATTACTTAGTAGCTCTGTTTACCACTTCTGGGATTATGCATCTTACTTTTTACTAATATTTCGAAAGGTTTCCAGAATTATAAAAAAATAATAACTTCCACACAACACAATCACTTAACCTGGTCCCAAACTAGGATACCCTGTGCTATGGTAACCAGGCAAGGACATCACAAACATGGAAAGACACTCAGACTGAGGCCATTTGTACGGCGGCCCGCAGTGGGAATCGAACTCACGACCTCTGGTAATAAGCGCTTTAACGGCTAGTCCAACGAGGCAGTCTATTGTACGATTTTAATTATTATCGACGTTATTCTCAGTCAGGAGGTAAGGCAGTAGTAACGACCCTATCTACAGGCGTAGTGAGGTAAAACAGCTCATTTCCGAACACCGCGGGTAATGTTGCACGTGTGAAGGAGCACACGGGCATAAACTCAATTTCAGAGGGTTTACTCTGTCATACAAAACAAATCGACACATGGTTAGCTTATACTTCTCCAGAACTTCTTTATTTATTTAACAAAATTTAGGCCACGCATTCGAACGTTAAAATTCCTTGTGCAAATCGAGTTTCCCTTATTGACTGTACCTTAAAAAATATATAATTCAGAGTAAGGCTTACTCTCCACCATCAGCCGCCAAACCAACATGTACCGACTTCACAGACTCAAAAGTGAGCTTTATTGCTTCGCCGTTAAGCTACATGTTCATGCGAAAGATAACTCGTTGGAGTCGTAATAACGTTACGATGAAAACTACACCTCGTAGGGTGGAATAGGTGAGGTTAATTTATCGCGAAATTTCACTTTGACAGGGGGCTTTTTCACAACCCACTTTAAATGTAGATTGCGACGAAAATTCGTAAGGTTCAGGGCAACACAGGCCTAAATAGCAAGCATGTTTCGAACCTGAACACAACAACTTTGAGTTTGAGATTTGGCAACTAAGTATTTTCCTCACACGATTACAGGAGGCTAGTTGTGGTGCGACAATGAGATCAAATCAACACTTGAACCTCAAGTCTGTATGACTTTTAAAGTTAACAATCACAAGCGCCTTAATTGCCACAAGTAACAAACACAGAGAAGCCTTTACAGTACAAAAAACTTGACTTTTCCGATGACGTTTTATTTGACGTTTGAACTAGTTACTGAGATGAGATCGCTGGATGTGCGATATCAGAGCCACCTAGCATAATTAAGGAATGATTAGGAAGAATATCTATTCAGTATATGTAGCATTAAAATTTAGAAAAATATTCAAAAAATAGAAATAAACGACAGTTTTTCTTATAGAATAAGAAGTATTTAGAAGCATTGTGGGCATTCTTTCAACTTCAACAAGAAAAAGGAAAAATCGCGCTGTGAAATAAACGTGCCCCATTCATCATTAAAAGTTAAAAATTAAATCCATAAAACGTAGCTTTTCACAGAATACTGCTGAGTGGAAAAAATCAATTAAAGTTGCAAGTTTAATTTATATCAGTATGTAAGATAGATAACCAATATTTATTGCCATGGGTTTTAAGGTACATAATTAAAATCTAGCCATATTTTTTATATTCCGTTCTAAGGGTCATCGGCATTCTTTCAGTGATTCTAGTATAAGTGTGAACATCTATTGTTCCGTCCGCCGAACAAGGCCACTCCTTCCCAGCTTTGATTAATAGCACGCCCCCATCTAGCGACGCGGCACGCCCGGGAAACGCCAACCCTTCCGGTTTTAATTACCACACCTCGCTTCAGCACTCGCCTCCCATTGGCTAGGCAACTGCAGCGACGCCGCTTAATTGGTCGAGCGCAATTAACGCCGCGTAATAACCAACCGCGTCGCGCGAGGGGACCGGCGGACGTTCCTAATTTGAATTTTTAATTACTCCGCGCCGTTCGCGCGACGCTCATTGGCGGAGTCGTCTTTTGTTTACTTAGAATATAAGCAATTGTCTTTGTGTGAGCCTCTCACGCTATCTCTACGTAAGAAGTGGGTATTGCTTTGTTTGTAGTATGTAATTAAGAAACGGAATAGAAACCGTTTGTTTGTTTTTATCTGACAGCGCACGCAGATACGAGTAATTCATCAAAAGTATAGATAACGACGTCAATTTCCTTTGTTCTACGTAGTGAGCGGGCAAGGCAGAAAGTTTATTGTTGTTTCCAGGTAGGTGGGTTCCATTAGCGAGTTGGCGAGTCTAAGTGCACTCGGAGAGTAGGTAGGTAGTGGTACGAGCACTAGCTATAACTCACGAGCACACTGGCCGCATGCTGAATTAGCTCATTATGGGCCGGAACGGGCAAGCTCTCCGACCTCCGAGATTTATACTCTAACTAGTCTGGTGCCCAATTTTAATGAGATTACTCCGCGCTGCCAAGTTTCCTCAGGGGGGGAAACTTGGGCGTTCGAGATTACGAATCCGCAACCTCTGAAGAAAAGAAGATGAGTGAAGTTTTTTGGTCTAAACGTGACATTTGTATTGGATTAGAACTCTGCCGTCTCGAGTCTTAAACAATTTTTTTGCAAAGACTACTAAACTTCTTCTCGCCTCGTACTGTAAGGGTCTACGCACACGACGCACAGATGACTCTTAGTAAATCTTTGAATTCGTCCACGAATTCAGTTACGCGATGTAATCGATACAAATGCGCGGAAGGGGTTAAGAACGCGATAGAAGTTTGCTTATTGGTCGTCTGCAACGCCGATACGCGCAGACGATGCGTGTTCGAAATACGTTGTGTGCAAAGGCCCTAAAGCTTGCAGTATTGTTTTAGAGAGAATCGTCTGCAATAGTCAGCATTCGCAGTATATATGCACTTGACCATTTTTAGATCTGGCCCATAGAGCAGGCATTACAAAGCGCCAAGACGTCCATTACATAGTCCCACGTTATTTATCTACTCATCCCCTCGAAAAGTGTGGCCACATTTCCACCTCGTGTGGCATTTAATTCAAATCACTCGACGCGGGTGAATAGGCTCATTCATTAGTCAGCAGTAAGGGCATAGGTGTTGGGTGGACGCGGAAGGAGCGTGCCGCGAATCCGCGGCGGCCCTTAAGGGGGTGTTTATGCGCAGAGTGACGTTGAGTGACGCGGCCGGCCGCGGCCTGCGCCTTAATAAGGTAAATGAGAAGCGGCGGGAGCGCGCGCGCACCGCAACTGCTGCTGGAGACTTGGGAGGTGCAGTACCCTGCCTACCACTGGAAAGCGGCTAAAGTGAGCATAAGCAGCACAGGCCTTCTTTGAGAGAGAGTATGGGCGTCACCATGTGCTCACCGCGAATTGGCTATTTCAAGCGTTGAGGTATTTGAACACCTCGGACGAGAACTTAGATTTTCGGAGACCACACCAATATTTTTTGTTTTTACAACCGTTAGCGAGTGCTACCAACTACAATGTCACAAATGCATGTAACTGTATAAAACAGACATTATTATAGTCAGGACCCGGGACCTTACGCTTGCGAAGGAATAGGCCTATGTATTGAGCTACCCCGTTTAGTCAAATCGTGTAACCTTATATTTAAAGTGTAAGTTGCGAGAGGTCCCGGGTTCGAATCCCGGCTGGGGACAAAAAAAAACGCCAGGTCTTGGATGTTTACATGTTTGTGATGTCGTTGTTTCTGGTTCCCGCGACACAGGGTATCCTAGTGTGGGGCCAGAAGCAATGTATGTGCCTGTATGTAAATGTTATGTTATGTTATATGCTAAAAGGAAGTAGGGGAAAGAGCACGCGGGTAGGCCTTTCTTTTGCATTGGATAGACTAGAGCAAATCTAATCTCTTGAATTTTTGACCTCCGTGTGGCGCCGGATTACGACTAGCGTCACTCCATTTCCTACCGTGGATGTCGTAGGAGGCGACTAAGGAAATAAATTACCAGGAGACGGGCAGCAGCGAGCGTCTTCCTGACATTCCAACCGGATACTGCGATCGCCATCTCGCCTGCCAAGCGTGGCGATTATGGCAAAACCCCTCATGGTTATGTTCGAAGCTTGGAAAACCATAAGGGAGGCCTATGTCCTGCAATGGGCGTCAAATGTCTGATGATGATGATGAATCTCTTGAAACACGTCCCAGGCAGAGGTGAACTTTTCTTAAGGCTAGGAGCTTAATCGCCAAATAATGGAGGGGTGACTAGGCGGCCTAAGGTGCCCAAGTCCACCTCAGGTCCCAGGTATTTTACCACCTGATGAATTGTTTCACTAATTAAGTGTGGTTTAATGTTGACGCCAGATGATCTAGAAGAGATGTAAAAGATTTGTGTGGCGTAGGGAGTAGAGTATCGTACTTGCCCGAAGCTGTAGCGCGAGATCAAATTAGCACTAGTCAACGCTCTTTCGCCTGCGCTATTCAGCCCTAACAAACGCCTTGTTACCTAGGGATTTATTCTAAACGAACGGACTCCGCCGCGACTGCTAGATGCCGCGATTGTATCTAATTTACTTCCTAGCCAAAGATAATCTGGAATTAAAAAAAAAGAAAGCGGCGGCTGCGATTCATTTAGAAAAACAGATCGCCACGACAATAAACCTGACGGCACGACACGACGGAGTGCCTCTATTTTCCTTCGGCGGCTTGATTACCGTCTTGTCAACAATAACTTACAAAAAGGCAAGCCGCTGCTTGGCGTTCTTTTGACAGTTTTTACCCAATTAAAGACGGTTGGGCAGTTTTTGGTCGGGGCACGGGTCAAGCGCGCTGAGACAATGCGTGCCGGGAGCGTCGTGTCCGCGGGTTGGTTCCGCGTGCCGCGTAGCCATTCACACCTAATCGCTTCATTCACCGGTGAGCGGACGTTTTTCCCCGATCGGTCATGCATTCCCGCCGATCGCCGGTCACTGCCAACTTGCCAACTGTTAATGCGGCAAATTAACGGAATTCTCTCGCGAGGCATCAATCACACTCGGAAGTTGTGATGTTCTCGTTCCTAGACATATGGGAATGCTTTGTGCGTAATGGCTCTTGCTCACACCATTAAACAAGGGGCAAGACAGAGGAAGATTCCTGCTTGCACAGGATAGCTAGGAATTCATGTAGAAAACTGTTAATTTGGTGACTAAATCGAACTGAAGAGAAAATTTACCTCGCCCACACTACAAACTTCTACTTATTATACAGGGCGTCCCAAAGTTATGGGCCATGAAGGGAAAGTACCTTAAATATCGTAGATAGGGTATTTTGCTGAAAGAAGACTTTATGTTATTTTTAAAAGTTAGTAATTCTGCATTCAAAGATTTTCTAAAAATTACTTGCCTTGTCTGGGAATCGAACCGACTTAAATGTAAAAAAAAACACCCCTAATTTTATGATGCCAATCGAAAGAATGGCCAAAAAATAATAACTCTTCTTAAATAACATAGTATTTTAAAAGAAAGGAACAGCGTGAAATTAATCATTTTAATCAAATTAAAAACATACATGAAACTGCCGTAGTCAATTAAGTGGGTATTTTTTTGTAAATTAATTAATGAAATGCTCAAAATTTAAGAACAACAAGCAAACAATTGCATAGTCTGTTCCATTTTCAAATTTAGGAACAACATTTAAAAATTTGTCTTCTTTTTAAAATATCTTAAAAAGCATGCATTCAAACAAACGCTCTCATAAATTGTTACATTTTCAAATTTAACAAGAACATTATTTTTGTTTTAAATTTGGCTTGTGTCTAGCTTACCAAGGACGTATTGAAATACTAAATTTTATCATTTTATCTACACTTCCACTTATAATAAGGAAAACTATGCTATAAAGTATTTTATGAAGTGGGTACTTATTTACGAATAATCAATGCTATCTATGGAATGATAATATCGCTACTTTTCGAACGTCGTCGTCGGCAATAAAAAACTTTCTTGAAATTTGACTTAAACATTTTACGTTGTTCCTTTCTTTTAAAATACTATGTTACTTAAGAAGAGTTATTAGTTTTTGGCCATTATTTCGATTGGCATATGATGCCAGTAGGGGTGTTTTTTTTTTATTTAAGTCGGTTCGATTCCCAGACAAGGCAAGTATTTTTTAGAAAATCTTTGAATGCAGAATTACTAACTTTTAAAAATAACATAAAGTCTTCTTTCAGCAAAATACCCTATCTACGATATTTAAGGTACTTTCCCTTCATGGCCCATAACTTTGGGACGCCCTGTATATACCAAAACTGAAATTGGGATAGCAGCTTTTCGTAACACCGGCATCTCCTGCCTGACGACTATGACAATCACTGTCTCTGTGTCAGAGGGCCGAGCCAACATGTCTCTTTAAATCGGCTAATTGTCATGCCTTCGGCGTAGCCAATCGTCGTGTCTGTCAAACATTGGCTCACAACGTGTCGCAACGGGCCAAGTCACGCGGTGGGCCCCGGTGTCAACTACCCGTGAAATCCACCACATCGTTGTTGCCTGGGCCCAGTGTTGACTGTACGTGGCCGCCAGTATTCCTCAATTAGCACTGTGACACTGCACCGCACTGCAGTGAAAAGAACGTGACGGCATGTTGACGGTCGAGACGGTGCGTTTAGAAACATCACTCTTCCTCTTGTTAAGATTTTTTTTAAAGACCGTTCCACGTTGCTGCTACTACGAACGCTCTGTATCTATAGCATCCATATTATATGTAAGGGTAGTTTGAGTGGGAAGATCTAAATTAAATTGAAAATATTTTATTCACTTGAAACATCTCCATCAAAACTAGATGTTTTGATCCATCTTACCCTGTTACATTATGACCTGGAAACCATGGTGATCCTATCGGGTTATTTAGAATTCTACAGATTGACATGGAATACTCTTTACGAGGAAATGGAGTGACGCTATTCGTAATCCGGCGCCACAGGCGACTAAGGGAATACATAACCAGGAGATGGGCAGCAACGTCTTTCTGAGATTCCAACCGCATACTGCGATCGCCTGCCAAGCGTGGCGATTATGGCAAAACCCCGCATAGTTATGAAAGCCACGAGGGAGGCCTATGTCCTGCAGTGGGCGTCAAATGGCTGATGATAATGATGATGACTCTTTACGATCCTTATTGTGAACGTTACCACTGTAAAGATACAATACGAAGTCGTGTGTACATCCTATTCATGTTTTTGTCTTTTTGTAGAGACGTCCAAGGCTTTTTCAATTTTGATTCGAAAAATATATTTTATTGTAAACTATAAATGTCTATAAAGGCTGATGTCATGGTAGCCGAGCTAACATTATAGTTTACGAAATGAAGCCCAAAAGCATAAATAGCGAATTGATTCCAATAAAGTTTCCATTAAGCCATGCCCTGATAGAATAAAGAATCGTAAAGAGAAAAACAACAGCAGTTGATTTCTTGAAGCCGAAGCCGATGGCTGCAAAATATTCAAGCAGAGGGTTGTCTCAGTACTAGATACGCGATGTAACGATTGTATCATCGTCACAATAAAATACCGGCCTTGATACGTTTTAACTGAGTTGTATTATACGATCATTGCAATTGTAATTTTCATCCGAAGCCGTAGGTCAAAGACCTTAGTGGTGATTCTGGACAACTTTTGGTGATGGTGGAAAGAAGTACTACAATGATACCTTGTGAAAAACGCGGCTTCGAAGGCAATGTTCTACTTCGAAGTTACGCTTGCCTACAATACTGCAACGTGCGGTTACCTACAGGTAAGCGTAACTAAAAACCTCAGACCGCTTATATTCAAACATGTAGATGTTTTATATGGGCTCCGAGTAACTTCTGTGGTGTGGATTTTGTGTAATGGCGGCCGGGCGCCCATTTCGCCAAGTTTGTTTACAAGTTTGTTTCTGATACAAACCGTTCGAGGGATTGCTGTGCGCGCCTCTAGCCACCCGATGCGAATAAACTTTTATGCTAATGGACCAGTATCGTTGTCGCCAAACGTTTCTCTTCCCTTCATCTTATTGAATATCTCCGAAGAGATATTGAAATAAATTGTTACACCAATTGAGGAACCGTTAGATTTGCATAATTTAATTTATTTATTAAGGCACACCAACAGCATAAACACATTAAATGTTAACTTGCGGTAAAAAACATAGGTCAGCACTCACAGTTTTCAACTACTGACTTATTCTACCAAACAAACTTATAGGTATAGAGTACTATTAATATTAATATTCGATGGATATATCTGAAAACTAGCCGAAATCGATTCCAGAAGTTTTGGCATAATGAACCTTAAAAGGGCTCAATAGTCAAAACGTGATTTCTGATAGTCAACCAGCAAATCAAATTAAAGCTAATTTCAAGGCTATTGTACGCCGCCCATAATCGTGATTGCAACTGCATTGTGCTCCCAAATGGAAGGTATTTAGCGATCATCAGCAATCGTAGATACCGAAATCCTAAAATGTAGCAAGTACTTGTAGCTACACATTCTTCGAGCGAAGGTACATCTATTGTGTCTCGTATAAGCCACCGTGAAATAAGCACCGGACAACAATGAGCCACCGCAGCCGCAGTTACGTATGAAAATACGCTTTTCACGTGCCCCCGCTGCCAAGACGCCCCAAATACCACGAACTCTCACCAAAACATTGGCGTTTTGTGTGCCCTTTTCTAATCTATCAAGTAACTGAATTCAGTAGACTCTACATTTCCTGAGGCGTAATTTCATCTGGTGATCCTAAACTATGAGCACTTTATTATAGTAGCGATGGACGATGGTACATGGATATTAGGGCAGAAGCGAGCTGTGGCGCTTCGCTGTGGCGAAGGGAGGAATTATGATGAAGGAAAGCCGGTCCAAAAAAAGTGGATGCAAGCGTAAATTCTACGAATTCTTGACGTGTTCTCCAGAAGATAAGACCCCACTTTCACTATACAAAAAAGCGCTGATGATTTGATGATGACAATGTCTTTAAAGTATGATAAAAGTGGCATTTTAAAAAGCCTTTTTGACGTGCGTTAACGCAAAAGCAAAATAAAAATATTGTTAGTTATCTTATCGAACCACGCTGGCACAGATCTACAGAAGCAGCTGCGTTTCAGTCTTTGTTTTTTGGCTAAATTGAATTATGAACATCCGTAAAATACGAGCTGCTCCAAACTGAGAGTCGGAAAATAATAAAGACGGAAAACAATTGTTCCATTTGCAACTTCCCAGCATCTATGTATATTTGTCGTTAAAAGATGTATGGAAATGTTTAAAAAATCTATCTTTCCTCTTGCAATCAATACTCTTGGTCGGAAAAGCACCGCCTAACTGAATGACATGCTTTATCTTTTTAAAACTAACTTTGACCGAAGTTTGGAAAACGAAGTTTGACCGAACAAATAGTAAGTTGAACAGCACTCCCTGTGAATGAATATTGACTAAGAAAACTCACCGCAATCAACAATTATTAGGAACAAACGCAGAGAAATAAATAATAATCAAGTGACAATATCAATAATTATCCACTACAACAACGAAAAATACATAAAAAAACTATTTTTTATTTCACAAACATGCACCGCAAACAGTCTAATTGGCGATGCATTTTCTTATCGCAATGCTGAAATGTGATTTTGTATTCTTATAACATCGATCACGCCCGACTGATAAAACCGATTGCTCCCGCCTCGCTTCTTCATACGACAATAAAAAGAGAAAGAAAATGAAGCTGGGACGGCGCAGCCTATCTCGGCCACTTTCGGGCGCAATAAAGGCGAGGCGAGGAGTGTGGGCGACACAGAGGGTTATTGTATAAAGTGGCTACTATGGCGGAGGTAAGCCGGGATGCATAGCATTCCGGGTTGTTTTGATAAAATGTATAAGGTGCCTGACATTATGAGTGTAGCAAATTTGGATTTGCTGGGAGTTGGATATTTAAAAGGGAAGCCGGTGTGAATCGGCTTATATGGATCCTTCGCCGCTGCAAAATAGAATATAACCAAAACATAAATGTGAAAAAACGGCCGAGTGCGAGTCAGGCCACGCGCTGTAATAGGATTACGTAGAAAACAACTAACACCTCCTTCAGAGGAATTTTCAATGCAAATTGTGCGCAGTTTTCCTGATTAACTTAGTAGACTGATATTCTTTAACTTGTATAGTTTTCCTTTAAAGTTCATTAGAAGTATGTACCTATTAATGCTCTTGTTTTATTTCACGTTTTTAGGGTTCCGTACCCAAACGGGCAAGGGAACAAATTACTAAGCCTCCACTGTCCGTCTGTCTATCTGGCTGTCTGTCATCAGGCTGTATATCATGAACCGTGATAGCTAGACAGTTGAAATTTTCACAGATGATGTATTTCTGTTGCCGCTATAACAACAAAAACAGAATAAAATAAATATTTAAGGGGGGCTCCCATAGAACAAACGTTGTCTAAAGACAGCGCTCGCCATCAATGTACCTTCACAGCGCCGATGTCACGTCGTTAAATGTCAATGTTAAACGCTTCTTGTTGGTTCTATAGATGGCGCTGTTCTTAATGTACCTAATCTATCTTGTATCGATCTTTGTCTAATGTTGTATAGATAATGGTACGGAACCCTACGTGCGCGAGTCAGACTCGCATTTGGCCGGTTTTTACAAACAGCCGTTTATCCTATACGATCCTTGAATCGAAAAATGGTTTTCCTACACCCACAATATTTTACGACCAATTCAATGCTACACCACGCTATGGAGTAGGGGAGGTAACCTATAGCCTAAAATATTTTAAAGATTTTATTCTACAGGGGCCTCCCCCTGTGCCCAGCAGTGGGACACAAATGAGGCTACGTAAAAAAAAAATTCTACAGTTTTGTAGGCGTGATTATATGTTAATCTACGCCAAAAGTTTGAAAAACTTTTGCTTCTTAAAGTGGTTTAAATCGATATTGAAAAAAACGGTTTTCAGGTTTGACGTTATTTCAAGAATCTTAACGATTAATGTATCGCATATTTCCTCATAATGAGTGATCATGTACAGTCGACCGCTCATCAAATTTTACACGCGCGTGCACTTTACTCAATTACGCTACGAGCGACTTTGCAACAAAACTGTAAAGGTTGACCTGCAGAAAATATTACGTGGTTGTGCTCTATTCAGTTAGATACGGAAGACTCCGCAAACAAAACGGAGGGGTTGATTTGCTGCTGACTACCTCACGCACAATAGCTTAACAATATGCAGCCTATACAGGGTGTAACAAAATCCTCATCTTTATTCGAAAAGAGAGGGTTTCTAACCGTCAATAGGTAGAAACAAACATTACTATGCTGACAACTTTAAAATAGCAAAAAAATCAGATATTCGATATTAATAGTTACCACTTACGACATTGTATTGTAAGTAGGTATTTTGACGTCCTGTTTGAATTCCACTGTAGAGCACAGGCCTTCTCTCAGATATGCACCATAAGTTATTATATTACACAAACCTCACGTGCCTTCGTAGTCGGGTAAAAAGTCGCATTTATTCTACTCTACACCCGAGCTTATCAACAAGACTCGATGCCGAGAGTGAACAAAGCCGGTGCTGAATCGGCAAGTGCGGTGTTGAATCGGCCCGCACAAAGTGCGGGATTAACTCATCTGTGGCGTACAAGGAGTGTTGCTTCATAAATGACAGGGGCGCCCATCGGATGGACAGGACATACGCGCGCGCAGCTGCCGCGGACGTGACGCGCAAGCGCAGCAGCGTGGATGCCCGTAACCCGATGATATCGCACGGCAACTTTTTGCGGGTAATTTAATACGAGAAGCTAGATGATCTGGAGTTAAAAAGTGCCGAGCGGAACAGTGAATTTCACGGAGACGTGCAATTAATTTTTATGTAAATTTTACATAATTAGGTACATACCCATAATTATATTTAAGAGTACATATCTCAGCGCTTGAAATCGCCAATCCGCGATGGTCACGCGTGGTGATACTCTCTCTCTGGGAGAAGCCCTGTGCCTTACAGTGGGACGAATATTGGCTGCATTATTTTATTTATATTATGATTTGGAATACAGATATAGATAGACACCTCTTATATAATAATAACTCTTATGAATACAGGGTATCCTAGTTAAGCGATTGTGTTGTGTGACAGTTATGAAAAACCGAACAAGTGAAAGTCGCACTCCGTGTGGCGCCGGATTAGGAATAGCGTCACTCCCTTTCCTTCCGTGGATGTCGTAGAAGGCGACTAAGGAAATCAATTACCAGGAGACGGGCAGTAGCGTCTTCGTGAGATTCCAACCGCATAATGCGATCACCAACTCGCCTGCCAAGCGTGGCGATTATGGCGAAACCCCTCATGGATATGAAAGCCACGAAGGAGGCCTATTTCCTGCAGTGGGCGTCAAATGGCTGATGATGATGATGAGAGTCGCACTCGCCCACCGAGGGTTCCGTACAAATTTGTAGGTTATTACATAATTATAAATAGTTTATAATTATGTATAGTTCCGGAATCAAGTCTCGCGTTTTTTCCGAGCTTTTCCCGAACTTCAGACAATTTTTTTTAATGATTTAATTACAATTGTACAGTTTTCAGATTTTGCCCTATACTTGCCAAACCCATAGTTCTAGGTCAACGGAAAGTACCCTATAAATTTTGATTCTCTTGAGTGTCGAAATATACGTTTTTTGCGGCGTAAACGGCCGTATATTTTTTTACCTTAACTTAGAAGATTGAATTTTTCACAGCTTCAAAAGACTGTAGACCTGAGTATATGGTTTTAATTTCAACTCCATACTCTCACGAGTTCCCGAAAAAAGGGTCTTGACGGACAGACGGACGGACGGATGCACAGACGGACGGATGGAATGACGGACGGACGGACGACAAAGTGATCCTTTAAGGGTTTAGTTTTTCGTTTTGAGGTATGGAACCCTAAGAATGCTATCTTGCCACGTGCTGCCGCGATTTTCACGGAGCCCTTTTGAGTAGGTCTCGAGTTGAGAGCGCCGTATCGAACGCAGCCGCGCCGGCCACGCCATAACATAATTAAAAATGATTTAAGGCATTCGCTCCGGCTGCTTTGTTTCGCGCATTATGTTTCACTTGTTTGCGTCGGCCGACTCGTGCGCAGGCGAACTAGCACGCGGCAGCATGCGTTTCGATACAGCAAGCGACACGTGTAGCATCATTTGCGTATCCGACCTACCATATATGAGGCCGGTGTTCTACCGCTGCGCCACTACCACCGTTCTGCGTAGAGCTGGTAGAGCTGTGTTGAACGTACATATACCTATGCGCGATGTCATAAAAAATACCTTAGGATAAACAAATCTTGGGATTCATAACGTGTTATTGAAATAACGATTAAGATTCTTCAGTATTAGTAAGTTAAAAAGTCTCAATTTTATTTTTTTCTCAATGTTATTTTCATACATAGTTCTACATATTATGTAAATATTTATACCTACTGAAAACGGATAATTTATAATGAATGACTTATTAATAAAATGATTTTTAACGGATATTCAGTCGGTTACTTTTCCATTTTACAACGTCGGAAAATTGTAAAATGGAAAAGTAAACGAGTAAATAACCGTTAAAAATCAGTTTTATTATGTCTAGCGCTCGTGTTAACCTCAGAAAATACTATGAATGACTTATTAGTCTAGCGGCAATATATTTGATTATTAATACAGAGGGAGTGGGTTCGATTCCTGCATGGACCCGCAGTATTTTAATTTGTGGTTAACATAGCAAAGGTGGTACATAGTTTGCGACCAAACAAATGATTGTGTTGTGCAGAAGTTTTGTTATTTATTACCTAAATATGAGTCCTGAACGTAATACCAGTGCTGTGTTCACCAGTAAGTGGCAAACATCTATGTTTTAGTAAAAAATTAAGACCCTATAATAATATAATGTTTGTACATGTTGCTGTTGGTGCCCCTAATGAGAATAAATAAAAAAGGGCCAAGAGCGACTAAATAGAGGTAGATAGAAGGAAGGCGTTATATTGTTGTCAATTCCGTGCATCGAGTGTATGCTAGGCCCGTGGCTTAAAGCGGCCCGTTCTTAATTCTGCCACAGTTTTTATAACCCTTTTGTGTTTATTGACTGGCTTTTGCTTGCAGCTTCGTTTGCCTGAACACATCTTTTCGACTTTTCTACTAAATATCAGTTAAACGTTAGACTAGAAGAGAACCTAAAGTCTAGTACTAGGAAGATTATTATAATAAAACAAAATACTTAACAACGTTAATAATTTGCACGTCGGTACAGTGTAAGCTAAAGTTAATTAAAAAATATTAATGTGATGAAATTAAAAACATAAGTTAGGTATACTCTCTCTCTCTCCTTGAGAGAAGGCCTGTGGCCTGTAGTGGGACGTATAAAGGCTATATAAAAAGGAATTTATTTCATTTCTATTATTGTTTATTTTATATTTTATTTGTACCCTTTCTCAGAGGTTCACTCTATTGAGGAAAGGTTCCTAATAGAGTCAGAACCTTTATGAAAGGGCTTGTGCCCAGCAGCGGGACGCATAACCATATGATTAAAACTTCCACACAACACAATCACTTATTCTGGTCCCAAACTAGGATACCCTGTGCTATGGTAACCAGGCAAGGACATCGCAAACATGGAAATACACCCAGACTGACGCCATTTGTACAAATGTAGGGCGGTACTCCGTGGGAATCGAACCCACGACCTCCGGCATGGTAATCAGAAGTGGTACCGCTAGACCAACGACGCCATCAGCTACGAGTAGCTTTAGAACAAACATACGGATGAAACTAAATTATTTTACGAATGCAGACGCATTAATAACCCCTTCGGGTCCGGTAGCGCTATGCTTCTCAGAAGGCGATTTTGACGTGACATTTCTTTGGGTCACCGTGCCCTGGCGTTAATGAAGCGTCCGATTTCAACGCCGCACAATATTCGGGATATGTTAGGGTTCCGTACCCGAAGGGTGTCAACAGGAGCCTATATCGTCTGTTGGATAAATAAAGGGCTTTATCTCTAGAACCGTACTAGGTAGCCAGTGGGATGTTTTCACAGAATAAGTGTTATTATAGCAGATTGCCCAAGATAAAAAAATACCAAAAATAAGTAGGTGTCCTCATACGGTGGTTTTTCAAATTTAAACTTTGATCAATCATTAAAACTAAATATAGTCAAACTTGCTTATTTGATTATTTACATGGTTTAAAAAAGTGACATTCGATCCGAAAGCTAAACATACTGGACACCAAAAACGATAATTTAGTTTATTATTATGTATAAAATGTTGCAAATTTTGCATTTCTGGAATAAAAATATATGCAATGATTTCCCAGATATGGTTCTTTTGGAATAAAATGTTCGTTATTGTGCATGAACGACCACAGTACATTAACACTGACATACATACGTATTCTACAAAACAAATAATAAAAAACCGGCCAGTGTGAGTCGGACTCGCGCACGAAGGGTTTCGTATTATCTATACAACATAAGACACAAGATCGAGAAAAAACCGCGTTTTAATTTAATGATTTATTTTTGAAGCGAATATAAAACTAAATATTCTGTGAATACTTCAAGCGTCTACCTGTCGCCGTTATTAATATCGAGCAAAAAACGGCAAAAATATTACGTTTGTTGTATGGGAGGTCCCCTTAAATATTTATTTTATTCTGTTTTTAGTATTTGTTGTTATAGCGACAAGAAAAATACATCATCTGTGAAAATATCAACTACCTAGCTATCACGGTTCATGAGATACAGCCTGGTGACAGACAGACAGACGGACAGTGAAGTCTGAGTAATAGGGTCCCGTTTGGCACCCTTCGGGTACGGAACCCTAAAAACTTTAGTCGAACTAAATGAAAGAAACACATTTTTGCTAAATACGTAACGCAAATGTGATGGTACGGAACCATCGGTGCGTGAGTCCGACTCGCACTTAGCAGATTTGTTTTAAGCTTATCAGCCGAGGCTAGCATTTCAGGCATGCCGGGGAGAAACTAGAGCCTTAATGAGCAACCTTGGCCCTATAACGACGTGACATTCTGGAGTTTAATATTTCAAAGACTAGCGTCCCAATCTGGGACGTTTTTTCTTTAAAGTTAAATTGCTATCAGAAATATCAGAAAATAAAATTGATCACCAACAAGAATATACACAATGTGTGGCGTAAAGAATAATTAACCTGAAAACCGTAACTTTAGCATCAAACGTTTCAAATTTTTTCTACTATCGTGAAACTTGAAACGTGGTAAAATTTATCGATGCTGAAGAAACAATTTTCAGGTACTTAATCCATTCTATACGTCAAACCCTGTTTAAGAATAGCGATCGTAATCACCTAAAATACGAGATGTAGTCTTTCAACCACAACATTTGTGATTTAATCTCCATACATCGGTTTGACAGTCACGTATGATTATTCGACTGCATATGGGTACAGTCAGCTGTATTTCAAGCTCCACGAGATTTTATTTCACGCAGTACGAGTATGTTATCCAGCGACTATATATTGCATCAACTGGCTCTATGTACGTGGGGGTGAAATTGAAACCAGTGTGAAACCTTTAACTTTGATATAACTATTGTGCTCACTTTAACCCTATTTTCAGTGACGTCTCAGACTAAATGCTTTTGTGTGCGCGAACTTTCAGGCACTTTACGTAACAGAATCTAGGGCTTCGTAGAAGGAGTCCCTCGTGCAAGAAGTCCTTTCAGACTCTACGGTTCTGTTTTATCAGAGCAATTACTTTGCGGGGCACGGTGCCGCAATAAAAGCCGGCCCGTCACCGTAGTAGGGGCCGAGAACAATGGTAAGTCGCAAGCGTGTACGCAGCGATTGTTTCAGAGCGCATTAAAAGGATTAACTCCGGCTTGTTGACGCGTCGCGGCCGTTTCGCGGGTCTCACACGCATTAGGGGCAGACACACTCGAACTTCGATTTACTGGCGGTGGGCCGGTCACATCTAGCGAAAAACCGGCAACCGTTGGGGTGGCGGCCTTGAGTGGAGACCACGAACTGACGACCTGAAGCAGATTGTGGGGGCTAGATGAGGATGGCATGTGGTGGGCTGTTGGACACACTCGGAAGTTAGAAAAGTTTGGTACATATAAGTCCGTCAACAACCTTCGACTTCGTGTTTGGCGAATATGTACCGTATTTGCGTACGTTGAGAGAGAGAACAAGAAATGAGATTCGCAGTGATATAATCATTTGTTTATAAGTGGAGACTTGTAATTGGCCTTCTGTTTCCTATGTTGCTGTTGTTCTGTTATATTGTGCTGTTAGTCTTCTTTAAAACAAAATAAATAAATAAAATTAAATGAATTTGAGAAAAGGTGGTCAGAGTGAAGATTTTTCGCTGCCTTCTCTCCACTACAAACTCGAGCCGAAGGCGGATGCTCACATTGTGCTTCGACATATAACAAATTTAATGTAAGTTATTTAAACTGAATTTTTTTTTTCTTCTGATTTCTGCAGTGGATGTGTGGAAAAGAACTTTTGCGACATGCGGAATTGGTGGGAGGTAGAGAAGGCGGACATCGATGTCAAGCCCACCCATTCATATTTTAAATCTACAATTCAATAGAAAATTCATAAGTATGTAGATTTTTGTTCCCACACAGTAAGGGAGAAGAAATAGACAAACTGACATACTTATGGGCACTGTCGTGACAGCTTTAATTAGACTGAAGAACTTGAAGTCTCTGATTCGATTTTATTACGCTTTTTGAAGGAAAAATTAAAAACGTTTGTATAGAAATTTTGTGAATCTTTCGTGCTACTGTGTGATTGGTAAGCACTGGCCCAATACATAAGACTCTAATGAAATCAATGAAGCAAATGTGTCTCGTCTATCCAGTAATTTGGCAGTACGGGGTGAAACCGCCAGGAGGCGCGTTCCGCGATCCATCATGCCACCCATCTATCACTGGTTGTGTCCTCCCGTTACGACGTCCAACCAATGTTTTATGTATGCCAGAAGCTATTAGGTAGGATAGGTACTTGCCATTTACTTAACTGGTGTCACGCTTGCAGCTATTGACGCCCAAAAATTGAAATTGGAACAAGCCTCGAAAATAAAAGAAAAATACAGTAGTAGTCCGAAAACCGGTAGCATGATAAAAGGATTCGAATTTGGAACAAACCTCTGTAAAAACAAAACCAATGGCCACATTGTATTTAAGCCCTCTGAAAGGGGCAGGATGAGAGTCGATGGAGAGGTTAATAAAATCAACGCGTTTCCATGTGCGCGTACGCAACATAGTAAGTAACGGCCTCTCGGGGCCAGCTTCATCTCTGTTAATTAGTTTTTTTCACGTGGATGGTGGCGGGCGGGGCGACTGACGCCATCAAATTACGATGAGTCGGCCTTTCGGCTACCGGCGCCGCGGCTATAATAATTATACACTCGTTACTACCGTGCTGCGCCCGCGCCGCGCCGCTGCCGACGTGACCAAAGCTTTCAATCACGGAATGGTACTCGCTTTGATATCGATTAGATTGAACGCAACTATTATAAACAAGAGTCTACCTTCATGTTACCTCCGAGATTCAAACGTAGAAGTTCAGCGCGTCGAACTTTTGCATTGATCATGGTTTTATTTACCTATCTACAGCATTTTCTTTCATTGCGATAACTGCTGAAAGGTGTACGTCATTGGCTGCTAGGGAGGAGCACGCGCGGCTTGAGTGTCGACAATAAATTCCATCGATAAAATCAGCGGCGTCGCCGGCGCGCCTGGTAATTTCTTAACGACACAGCGTAACCCGGTGGCGACGCGTGCGCGGACGCATTTTATTTCTCTCTTCGATCGAGCTGAGACGGTCATCTCGAAAATAATCGTCCTCCACTCAAGCTAGATGGTAATCAACTCGACTATTAAGATGCTCTTATTGTAACTTTTTTTGGTTTTATTCGCGGCGTGATGACGACGTGGGCACAGAATGTTTTGGTCCGACCGGACAGACGTATGCCATTTGTAAGGTGATTTGACTGATTTGCCTGGTTACCATAGCACAGGGTATTCTAGTTTGGGACCAGGTCAAGTGATTGTATTTTGTGGAAGTTTTTATTATTATTATTATTATAAAAAATATCAAAAGTAAAAAATTCGTATCTTCCAATAGGTTCAATCTTACAAAAATAATCTCTCGAAACGTTTGGATTGAATCCCTACTTAGAATTGCTGCTTATTTAATAAACTTCGGTACTTTGTAAGATGGCGTATTAAAGATTATTCAGGTTAAACAAGATAGCCTACGCTCAGGTAAGTTAAGCCTTTTTCTAACGATTCATTACTTTTTGCTACCGATTCACAGTAAACCAGTTCTCTGTTTCTTAAGCCTCAGTGTAGTCCGGCAGCCCGCTTACTCTTGAAACTAATTGCTATTTATTATAACCTTTTTAGTTTCTCTGGCTACAAAAGTACATACGACATAAAGCATATTTTTGAAAGAAATTAGATAAATATTGTACTGGCGTTTAGATAACTTCTTTCTTGTTAGATATTTCACAACATTTCTAGTGGCTAAAAGTAGGAATAGGAATAGGAATTGACAGACCAAACGAAATATTACATTGACTACTGAAATTGGTAATAAAACTAGCATATACTTCAGGAGTAATACCTTAGTCCTTGGGCTCTCATTGTGTTTTTAATTGAATACTGGCCGAGATGTGTAGCTACCGACGTCATTGTCGCTCTATTCACAGAAGTCGAATGAACTTCTAACTAATTATCGATGCGGGAGCGTCGTTTAGGGTTGGCACAACACTATTCCTATTTTCTGTGTTCTTAACACTTACTCACATGACATTCACTTGTGATCTTCTATTGTAATCTATAATAGATCACAAGTATATAATAACAGATCTCAGGCATCTGCCTGTGCGAAGTCTGTCTGTCTTTGTGATCCTTAGAGGGCTTTTTAGGGTTCCGTACCCAAAGGGTAAGGGACCCTATTACTAAGACTCCGCTGTCCGTTCGTCCGTCAGTCATCAGGCTATATCTCATGGACCGTGATAGTTAGACAGTTGAAATTTTCACAGATGACGTTAACCGCAATAACAACAAATACCAAAAACGGAATAAAACGAATATTAAAGGGGGTCTCCCATACAACAAACTTGATGTTTTTGCCGTTTTTTGCTCGATATTAATAACGGCATCAGGTAGATGCTTGAAATATTCAAATGTTGTATAGATAATGGCACGGAACCCTTCGTGCGCAAGTCCGACTTGCACTTGGCCGGCTTTTTCTGTTGAACTGTACATGTAGTACGTTATTTTTTTCACAGAATATGTTTTATTACAGCAGAGATTGGGCAACAAATAATAAAAAAACATATAACTAAAGAGTTAAAACTTAAGGGGGACCCAAACATAAAAAATATATTTTTTTGTTTTCGTTTTATTTCAAAAACGTTAATACAAAGAAGTGTTAAAATTAGTGTCATTATATTTTATTCTGTATTTATAACAAATAATAAAAACCGTTTAAGTGTTGGACAAGGGCTCTCGAACTGAATATAATACAACATTTTTTTTCTAAATACGTAATATGTTCTTTTTATGGTACGTAACCCCTCGGTGTGCAAATTCGACTCGCACTTGCCCGGTTTTAGTATTGTCACAGAAGACGTTTATAGGTGTTAATTTTCCGAATTAAGATTATGCTATTTTTGGCATTGTCGATTGTCTACGAAAGCCGGTATCGTAGCAGTTCGTAGCACCTACTCTACCGAAGTGGGTAGAGTAGGAATAAGTAAACTTAGTTCAGTTTCTTTTTCTACGTGTTCTATACAAGGACCGATATCGTACCAAACAATTCATAAATACATGTTTACTAGAAAGTCGCATTTTTGTCTCACGATTTATATGAGCAACAGAGTGTGAAATGTCGAATTTAAAGCTCGGGTCACTAGTTTGCGCTTTGGAAGGCAGTTCTAGTTCATGAATAAAGAATAAAAAAGTTTATTGCCAAAAATTTCTATGAGCGTTAAAATTATTATGAGCGTTTCCTTTTCACATGTGTTGTTTGTAAATCAAATCAAATAAAATATATTTATGGCCGAGTGACAACCCTAGCATGGTTGTCCGGTATAGGACGTGAAGCTATGTTACTGTCTTTAATTAAAAACTTCCAGAGGCCATCTGTGATTAGTCAGAGCGCTCATAAAAAGGGTTAGGAGGGATCAGGCAAAACACCATTGTGATTCGTCACGAATCACGGCTTTATTTTTATTTGAAAGAACTCTTTGTTGGTGTTAACCGAATTTACTGGACGCGGTGAAAAAAAAAACGGATAATTAGGAAATTTGTAAGGTGCCTTTGGGCGCTCGCTGTGGATTTCGAGCAAGACATAAAAATTTTATGGATTGTCTTTCTTTTGGAACATCACTAATTCGCGAATAACAATTTCGAGCGAAGTTTAGTAGCACTTATAATATACAAGGTGTTAAAAAAACAGCCCGCGTTACGAGTTTTAGGGCTACATCCAAAAACATTTTATTCGTAAGGAATTTTCAACACCTTCTGTGTAGAAATGGCTACAACTTAGGACGGTGGACGGAAAAAATAGAACAATAGAAAAAACAGATTTGTTCGTATGCGTTGTTGAGGTTTATGAAAATACAAATGAAAATCAGCCTGTTTAGATCCCAATTGCAGTTCTTTAAGGATATACTACACTATCTCAACCTATTATTATGCCGAAGTCACGTAAAGACAAGTACAGTCAACAGCACGCCTTTACATTTTTGTAGCAAAAACGTAACGTAACTGATTAGAGTGCACGCGTGTAATGGTTGATGTTCTATTGACTGTACTTCTAAGCTCTCATAGGAAAAGAAAAAGAGCGCACAGAATCGCCGGCAAAAAACACCCGAGACAATCAGAAAACCTGAGTGTCTGAGGTGTTCGGTCATACCTCAGCGCTTGAAATTGCCAATCCGCGGTGGGCGCGCGTAGTAATCAAGCCCATACTCTCTCTCCGAGAGAAGGCCTGTGCGATACAGTGAGACGTATATAGGCTACATAAAAAATAAAAACTATAGCTAGCTCAATAGAAAAATGCAAATTCAATAAACGTATAAAAGCCAACACGAGGCAAATGAGAGAGAGAGACGGCTGAAACACGTGACCTACGGAACTGCGTCGGTTAGCGGGTAATGAAGACGTCATTCGCAGACGCCCGTCTTAATAAGAAGGCTAATGATAGAAAATGCGCTTGAAACGACAGCCACAGCCACACTGTTTGTACATCCATCCGAGACAACGAATATTTTCTTTAAAAACCTATTTAGGGGCTAAAAATTCCACTCATGCCGGGACTTGAACCCGCGACCTCTCGCTAACCGTGCCAGTTAACAGTCCCGGCATGGGTGGAATTTTTAGCCCCTAAATAGGTTTTTAAAATTGCCCTCAGCACGGGTTAGTGCAACTAAAACAATATAATCATGTAGGTACAGCGATATCATTCCCATGTAAAAACCTAACTGCAGTGGGTTACTCAGGGCTGCAAGTGATGTAAATTGCTTCGGCCAGATGTCGCTGCCTGTACAGAGAAATTTGTAAAGAGGTTCGAAATTTCACTGATGCCTGCACTTGCCCATTAGCTCAGTTGGGAGAGCGCTGGCACGGTTAGCCAGAGGTCGCGGGTTCAAGTCCCGGCATGGGTGGAATTTTTAGCCTCTAAATAGGTTTTTAAAGTTATCCTCAGCACGGGTTAGTGCATCAAAAATAATATAATATTTTCTTTGTTTTTTTATTTGTGCACAATTCCGTATCTATAAAAACGTTCACATATTTTTTTACACAAGTCGCCAAACTGAGCCTAGCCTTGTTCGCTCGTGACAATAGTCCTAACAGTCATGTTTGACATGTGACATTCGCAAAATTTGACTGGATGGGTCAGTGTACCCTTAGTTAGTAGATCCCTATAACAGAACTTTTAGGGATCTACTACTACTAACTACTAATTATTGTTTTCATTATTCTAAACAACTGAGCAAAAACATGAACGCTGTACACACCAATAACACTAACGAAAATAACGTAGATTTCCAGCTGGACTCTCTAAAACCTAGTAGTACGCCCCAAATAGTTCTCAGACAAAATTGAAAATATCTGTGAAAATTTCACGCGTCTACTGACGGTTGGCTTGGGTTTAACTTCGCCTGTCACTTCAACGCCCTGGATGTCTTGCCGATGTCGATGTTGGACTAGCTCAGATTTGCGGCTTCGCCCGCGTCTGTACTCTTTTTGGACATATAGATAGATAGATAGAGATGGAGAACACTTAATTGCTTCTTATATCTAAGTAGTGGTATAAGATTGGCGGTCTTATCGCTTAGAGCGATCTATTCCAGACAAACTTTTGATAGAGTGGATTGCAGGAAGAATATAGTCGGTAGATGGATGTTCATAAATAAGAGAATCTGGAATATAATGTATGTGAAGTAACAACTTTGTATAGCGAAAGATTACAAGAATATAAGTAGGTACTTATAATTAAATATTACATAACGTACATATACTTAACGCACATAACGTACATTACTTACAAAATACATAATCAAATACGTACATATAAGCAACAGTTTACATGTAGGTACATAATATACATGAATACCTACAAAATAAATACATATAAGTAACCGTTTACAGTTCAAACAGTGAGGTAGTGAGATTTCACCAATGCCTTAAAACAAGACAAGGACTTTGCTTTTCTAACCTCATCATCATCAACCCATTATGTCCCCACCGAGGGGCACGGGTCTCTTCCCTGAGGAAGGTATAGGCCATACTCCACCACGGGGGCCAAGTCCGGATTGGTGGAGGCTTGTAGACTAGTGGCTCGTCTACTGTCAGAAGTTGTCAAGCCGCCCTAAGGCCTCTGACTTGGCTTAACGACTGCCATCTATTGACGGCAGCCGGCACCAACAGCTTAACGTGCCTTGCGAAGCACGGAACCGCTCGGAAAAATGCCACTAGCGTTAGGCATAGACGGCGACCCATCCATGCACTGAACGCGCCCTGTGTTGCTTAACGTTCGTGATCGTTTAAGATCACTCAGGCAGCCGGGGCTACGAGCGATTCTAACCTCCACGGGCAAGTTATTCCATAAATGGACTGACTGAACCGTGAAGGAGGTGCCATAGAATTTGGTACTATGGGACGGTGTTTTAAGGAGGTCTTAGGATGAGCGAAGAGTCAGACTATGGGAACAATGGAGAATCTTGAAACGCTCTTTGAGGTAAGATGGGGTAACTGGATTCAACAGAATGCAATAGAGGAGAGAAAGAATATGTGTATTCCGGCGGATTCGAATGGAGAGCCACTTGAGTTTAGTTCGATATTCAAAAATATGGACATATTTGCGTAAACGAAATATGAACCCGATGAAGAAATTTTGGAGACGCTCAAGCTTACTTTTGCACATAGAGTCCCTTAATAATGAACATACGAGATAAGAACGGATTTTAAAAAATTAAACCAAAGGGGTTAATGGGGGTGTCCAAATTTGTTTACGGTCAGATTTATACAAAAGTTGGTACAAATGTACGTTTACATAATTTTCAAACGCAACATTTACCGTTTTTAAAATTCAGCCTTAAAGAAAGGTTAAATTTTTATGGTCGCTTTTTCTTGGAACGTAAGACAAATGTACTTCAATAAAATGTAACTAAACTCGTATTTCATGGTTTTTGAAAGGGGTTGACTCTATGAGGGTGTATTAGAGATACCAGAATTAAACATTCTGTGGTCTCATTTTAGGTCCCTACTCTCATTTGCGTCACCTGAGATGGTCTCTAAAGGATTCAAACAGCATAAATTCAACATAGGGAGAGCTGATTAGAGTGAGCTCTCCTGCTAGCCTGGTCATGTTAGCACCTAAAGGAAAAACGTGTAACGTATTAAGTAAAACGGTTTTACTATAGTCGAAGAGATCAATATTCTAAACATAAATTGATTGCACAACACGTTGTTATAGCTCCAGTTTTCGAATGTTACAGTAGGGGCAGTCGCTTAAAAAAAAAGATAAAACTCGACGAAAGCTAGGCAAAATAAAGATGTAAGTAAATGAACATACGCTAAAAGAATCCGTAACTTACTTAGAACCACTCTTATCAATTGAGTCCACGCGGACGAAGTCGCGGGCAATAGCTACTAGTGAACGTATGCTCTCGCATACGCAGTTAAGTTTACTAGCAGCATTCGCGGTAAGTGGTTTGTGGTCAAAGCATGTCGCCAAGCGGGCTGCTAGCCTGCTGATCGGTGCACCTATATCGGTGCAGAATAAAATTGTGTAGAGCGGAGGTAGAGTAGTTGGATACATACTAGTCAGCACAGTCGTTCTGGAGATTGTGAGGGGTGAACCCTTAGGGTGAACCAGACTTCGGTCAAGGTGAACTCAGTCAGGCTTGAATAATGAAATAGAATAAAACTGTAATTGTTCTAAAATAAGCAAAGTAATTATTTTATTTATTTAGATACAGCCATCACGTGTTGGGTTTACAATTTGGACACAATCTGAAGCTCCAACGACAGAAGAATTTAGCGTTACATTTTTACTGCAAAAACACACGTAATATAACAGAATAGAGTGAACCTTTACGTTGAATGTGACGGCGATTGTACACCCATGAGTACCCGGTGGTATTCATCATCATCAACCCATTATGTCCCCACCGAGGGGCTCGGGTCTCTTCCCTGAGGAAGGTATAGGCCATACTCCACCACGGGGGCCAAGTCCGGATTGGTGGAGGCTTGTAGACTAGTGGTTCGTCTACTGTCAGAATTTGTCAAGCCGCCCTAAGGCCTCTGACTTGGCTTAACGACTGCCATCTATCGACGGCAGCCGGCACCAACAGCTTAACCTGCCTTGCGAAGCACGGAACCGCTCGGAAAAATGCCACTAGCGTTAGGCATAGACGGCGACCCATCCATGCACTGAACGCGCCCTGTGTTGTTTAACCTTCGTGATCGTTTAAGATCACTCAAGCAGCCGGGGCTACGAGCGGTGGTATTGCTAACCTATAATGTTGTAGCAACCTATCTAGGTACACTAATATTATAAAGAAGAAAAGTTTGTATGTTTATATGTTTGTAAGTTTGCTTACAGGGGGTAATATCCGAAACCTTCCGAGCATTAACAAGCTGTTCTCTGCAGGCATTCAAGATAGAATAACAGAAAATATAGAACGATATCTCTATGTAGAGCAAGCTGGTTTTCGAAGAGGTTTCAGCATATTGAATAGTTCTTCAGGATGGACATAGGCTATATATTATCGTATTAAATTAAAGGACCTTTGTGTAGAGACCAATTTCGCAACGTAAGTCGTCGAAAAAACGACCAAGTGAATGCGTTTCTTACAAACCGTGCCTGAACGGTAAGAGATAAAATTATTGAAATAAAATTGTATGATATTTGGTATGTTTTTTTAAGGATAAAAGCTGAAAAAAAGCCGCGGAACTTCAATGGGAAGTGAAGTCTTACCTGCGAGACTATACTTCTCACAAAGGCGCACCGCTTACACGTAGCGCATAATCGTGCAGGCCTGGTTAGTGGCTAATGTGCGGTGTCCTGGAATGTGCCACTTTCCTTGTTGGCGACTGTGTAGCGTCGCGCCCTCACGCCCTATCACGTCCAGCCGCAAGAGTCCGATCACCTGTCTTCTCCAGGACCTCTTTAAATGGCTAAAGAAGCGATAGTGTCGATAGTTTTAAGGTCTGGATTCAAGCCCTAAAGTAGAGCGTGAATCATAATATACAATTTTATCTTACACTTTTCAGGACAAAGGTTTGTGAATGTTTCCAAATAGCAGTTAATTAATTCTTAGGACAATAAGTTAAGGATTTCTATCAGAAAGCAAAAAGAAACCCTTCAAAGAATGTGGACGTGAACATGTCACTTTAAAGTAGTTGTATGGATGTGGTCAATTACAAGTTCAACGTGCAGGTTGCAAGTTCGCAGTTGTAAATCTTGCCGAGGGCGGAAAAAATCCCCCCCAGAACTATAATTGCGGATCGTGCAATTTTCATAAATAATGATGGAGTGCGGGAAACAAGTAAGGCAATTCCGCGAAATGAAAACAGCATTAGATTTCTTGTACGTCAACTCGGGACGTACGCTTTCATTACGCGGCGAAATAAATCAAAATAATACCAAACTAAGAGATAGCGCCGAATGGAAAATCAGCGGCTCTCCCCACCGCCCGTGCCCCTCGCCGCCCCCCCGTGTGATTTATGCCTGTAATTTTCCGCGCGGCTACGAAAGTAAACTCGCGATTTTTCTCTCCGCACACACGTAATTAAATAATTTCCATGAATTTCCCGGGCGTGTGGCCGACGTGTGTTTGATGGTGGTTTGATGTCTTCTCACACGGGCGGCTCTTATTAACCTGACAACACCGGATATACTACCGATATTTAACTTATATTTCTTACCTTCCTTTACGTCACTTTTCAGCAGTTTCCAACCTCAAAAAATTCTGCAAATTCACCTGTGGTATTCTTTATGTGATGTATCTATCTACAAAATTTATCCCATAATTGCACAGACATATTTTTGTCATAAATTTTCAGATTTTTGGACCCGTCCGGTTTTTCATTTTCAATTCAAGAACTGAAGTTATTCAATGGGTAATATTATATGGGTTGAGTTGGAATCTACATACTTAGGTACCTACATATCACAATGGACGGAGGGCCTCTCACACCAGGGAAACGTATTAATTCAGCTCAGGACATTTGATACTTTACTCAAAGTGAACCTACTGCCTCGAACGTGTGAAGTCTTTATATAAGAGGTGGATTAATAAAGCATACACGCGGCAAATTAATAACCGGTCGTTGACCGCCGCATCGCGCTGCGCGGCCGCTGCACACCCGGGTTGGCCCGTATTCATTTCTGTCACAGATTTAATTGCTCACCTCTGGCTTAAGCTTAATAAATTCGAGGACAGACAACGGACTGTGGCGCGACCAAAAAATATAACGCGCAGGGGCGCGCTCCACGAAAAAGGACGGATTTTAATTTATAAAAGACAGGACAAACGATTAATAATTTATTTGTATCCTCCGTTTCTTGCGAGAAGGGTCCTCGCGTTAACAACAACCGTTAAAAGTTTAAAACCGGCGAGCGGCTCGCACTTAGCCCGAAATGCCAATTGCGGGTAGACACAGGTATACAGCGAGCGGGAATGCTGCTTTAAAAAACCCGCCATATAAATAAATCGCGTCGCACACATCCAGCCGCGCAAAAAAACGTCCACCATATTCGATTCTTTAATGGCACTTTTAAAAAAATAGAAGCAAACGGAGGCTGCCCGCGATTGGAAATGAATGAGGGCGAGCGCGATAGTGGAAATTAGCATCGAAGTTGGATTCAGGAGCCTTTGTGCGATCATATCGAGGTGTATTCTTTGCGCTTTTTACGGCGGCGAAGCGCCCGCGTCTTTCAGCAGCGCCCATTGCGATATCGATGATGTTTTTTTGCAAATAATTACAATCGCGATGTGATCCGACTATAGCTGTCATCACTTCTCGGAATCAGGCTCCTTTGAAGTATCATTAAAAGAGAAAATTACAGCAACAACAAGAGAGTCCAATAGACACTAACGATGTGCGCCCAAAAACAATACGCGGCTTGTGTAAAGCACAAATATCGAATATATCAGGCATAGAAAATTCACAATTTCCATAAACGGTGGAGCTGCAAAATCCAAACCATTTACCTAACCCTCCGGGAGCAGCGAGATTAGATCGCGGGTGACACTAGCGTTCGGCTGGATGCACATAAATTAGCGATTAAACGTATCCAATAATAACGGACAACAATGGAATTGAATGCAGATGAGCGGGCGCGCGGCGCGCGAGCGACGTTTGTATGCGATATCTAAACGCACAATTGGTTGGCGGCGAGAGTCTTCGCGCTCGCGGCGCACTATCGAGCCATCGCCGCTGCGCTCGGGCAGACGGCCGCCCAGACCTACCACTTGCCGAGACAATAAATAACCCGCTGTTTCAGGGTTGAAAGTTTCAATGTGGTTATTTGGCAAGATTCAATCATCGTACGATCGACAGTACGTACGTATGTTTAGCAGCATGTACTCTAAACTGTCACGTATGTTACGGATGGATTTGCAACAAAAATGTAGAGGTTAACTGTGTGCAAGAAATTATACTATCACCTGGCAGAATTTTTTGTAGAAATTCATATGTTTGTTAGGTAGGAAACCAATGACTTTCACTATATTTGGGTGCCAAAACCTAACCGTTAAGGATGTGGACCTAGAGATGTTTATTTATACCTACAGAATATAACACTTGTATCTTTTTTCTTCACAAATCTCCTTCAGGTAGCTTTCAAAATTCTGAGAAGGAATTAACATGAAGTGAAGGTAAAGTTCGGACGACGCATAAAGTATAATTAAGTATCATTATAAATTCACGCGCCTTAGCAGGTCAGAGCAATTAACGTCCCATCTTGCGATCATGTTAATGAGGCCGATACATTTTATGGGGGAATTAGCATACGTACCGCGGCTACATACACCTCCACGAAGTTGTCACTTCATAAAATTCACGAGATAGTGTCTCAGAACCCCGCTGGGTTATTGGTAAACTAGAAACGTTACATACTACAATTTTACAACATACAACAATTTTACAGATTATTCACGTAAGCTCTGTGGACATGTTATCGTCCAATAATGTTAACGTTATCTGTTTATTGTTTCTGTGATGTGTCTTGTTGTCATAATAAACGTATATACTTTCTTCCTTCCTTTCTTTCTTTCTGTCTCTGTCTCTCTTACTCTCTCTCTCTCTCTCTCTCTCTCTCTCTTTCTTAATTTCTTTCTTGACCTTCTTCAGTTTTCAACACACTCAGGGCAATTTTGTTCAAGCTCGAAACAGTGATATGATTGTGCAATTGTTTTGGTAGGGTATATTGTGCAGTTGTGGTAGGGGCTTCCCCGAATGACGTGCGTCTGCCACATCCAGGGAAACAATCAGGGAGCTCCTGGCTGCTGTTAAAAAATAGTACCTACTCCTTTGATAAATGTGGCCTGCGGATTTGCTGCTACGTATTTATATACTTTTAAGGCATATTTTTGTTATCATATACATAGAGAAAAACTGCTATTAAACATAATAATTTTAAAATATCTAAACATAATATAAACATAATAATTATAACCCTGTGTTGTGGGAACCAGAAACAACGAAATCACAAACATGTAAACATCCAAGACCTGGGGTTTTTTTTTCCCAGCCGGGATTCGAACCCGGGACCTCTCGCATGATGTGCAGATGCACTACCGCTGCGCCACGAGGTCGTCTGTAGTATCTGTAGTGTAGTGTCTGTAGTATCTGTCATCTGTAGGTTTATTATCAACTACTAAGGCCTCAAACCACATTTATCCAAAGTATACTTATTTTACAATTATTAACCAAACTAGGGTACTCTGTGCTATGGCAACTCAAGACAAGGGCTACACAACCATCAGCCCGGATCATCTACTTGTGCTTAGCTAACAGAGACAGAGACGGCGCGACTAGTATCAAAGTATCGTATCACGCTAAATCTGCTGAAATCATCCCTCATAACTATGTAAATTCTTTAGGGTTGCTGTATGCATCCATAACAGCAGCAGTGGTGGCGAATTGGGTATTTGACAAAATATCAAATGAGTTACTTTTAAAACGGAATTTTGTATGAAAATACTGGCTTATGACGTCACATTTCAGAGCACTCTTTTAATGTTTAATCTATTTAAAAATTGTAATAACTAGTAATTGACTAAAAGAGATAAATTTTCCGAGACATTTTGTAATTTTTGTATTAATCGAGCATATTAATTAATTTATTGTTGATCGTGTCAAATACCGTATTGGTAGAATCTCTAGTAGCAATATTACCCGATAATCACTCCTTGTCGATAACGAAGGAAACATCGTAATGGAACCATCGTAAAGAAAGGTGCATATATATCTCAGCATTTGAAATCCGCGGTCAGTCCAGTCCGCGGTAAGCTCGCGTCGCGTGGTGATTAAGCCCATTAACTCTCTCTCTCTCCGTGAGAAGGCCTATGCCCTGCAGATATATTATAGATATTTAGTGTTTATGCTTATGGATAAATGTTATCTCGACCTATCTATAGCACAATGTTGTTTGATCAAGGTCTCCAACTGAAGAGTCAACCGCCGAAATGCGTGACATTGGCAAGTGATTGGCGTTTCATGCCAATTGATTTCGGTATTTACTATCATCGCACCAATGAGACAGACAGTGTTGACTTTGCGAAATGTTGATTGAAACGCTTTTTTCCCGGGTAAGGGTGGTTCCATTCTAAGCAGTGAGCTTGCGCGGTATTTGGTTGAGTTTCGTATGGAATGATTCGAAAAATGTTATTTCTTCAAAACAGTTTTAACATGCTAAACATGACTATCATTGAAATTTATGCTTGACACTTTTTTGAACGGGCCATAAAATATATTTTTTTTGTTACCAGTACAGCTATGCAACACTCTAAACTCTAAAGCGCCACTTGCGCCATCCCACTAACCCGGGATTAATCCGTTAAACCTGGATTTAACGGGTTAACCCATGGTTACCAGTACAATTCGATACTGGGTTAACGGTTTAACGGGTTAACCCCGGGTTAGTGGGATGGCTTAAGTGGCGCTTAGAAGTCACTTAACATAAGAGTTTCCTAAAGTAAGGCCAAGGAAACTAGATAAAGAATGTAAATAATCTGACCGTTATTAAGTTATATTGCGATAGCCAGCTATTATTATATCTGTCCTTATCTCTCGTTCGCAACAATGTGGTTAGTTGGCCGACGACATTAAACTGTCTGTGTATGTAACCATTTTTATTAATAAAGAACTTTACTTTACGTGTTATGCCTTTAGAGGATATTACGGTTTGGTTGTTAATGTAAACGAAGCACAAGGCTTTATTTCAAACACAGGACTGGTCCTGTGACCACCAGTGGAAATAGATTGAAAATATGGACGGAAGTAATGCATTGGAACCGGTAGCAAGTTCAGAATGAGCGGCTATTGAGTCCTTCATTTTAACTAAAAGCGTAATTATGTATATCCCGAAAACGCTCTACAGAACCTAACGTCCCGGTAGGTATCACAAATTAAATAACGCTTTTATTCAGAGTTTTTACAAGGTTGAATTGATTGTAGCTAAATACTAAAGAAGAAGAACTTAACTGGGATAGTGGATTCAAGCCTTTACTTCGGTAATGTATGAAGATCAGAAGAAATATGATAAAAATACACTGACTTTTTTTTTACCGGCCATTACATTACTTAATTACTGTGCCATTGCATTGGATTGTAGAGACGTACTGAATGCTATCTAACTAGAGGATAGTTAAGCTATTTAACCGGTTATGTCATCATCATCATCCATTTGACGCCCACTGCATAACATAGACCTCCCTCATGGTTTTCCAAGCTTCCCGGTCTTGTGGCGCATCCAGCGACTCCCCGCCACCGTGACCAGGTCGTCAGACCATCTGGTGGGGGGCCTTCCCATGCTGCGTCGTCCGCTCGGCGGTCGTCAGGTGAAAACTTTTTCGCCCCAACGGCCATCAGTTCTCCGAGCTATGTGCCCCGCCCACTGCTACTTCAACTGAGCAATTCTTCGAGCTATATCAGTAACTCGGGTTCTTCTGCGGATCCCCTCATTCCTGATTCGATCACCGGTTATGTATTTTATATATTGACCGGCTAAGTCTCGTATGATACAGACTACAGACCCTCTGGTCACACACATGTTACACAACCAAGCGTCCTCATCGCGTTTAACGTTACAAGATAATACTAATAGAATAATAGTGAGCTATAAGGACAAATCAAATGGATAGGACAGAGATGTCGGCGCACTCTTTGCCCGCGCACAACAGTAGCAAGTGATAAATAAAGCGTAATTGAGAGACGGAAACAGCCAATGAGTAAATCTCGTCCGTCAATTTATTTAAATTATTTATTAGCGCACTCGGGCTATAGACACCCGGCGATCGCTTTCAGAGCGCGTTCACAGATTGGCTCCCGGACGCGGCTAGTGCTGTCACAGCTGATCCGTCGATATGGCCAACAGTCGAGCTCAAAATCCCTCTTGATAACTCAATAAAAGCCAAGAAGTGTAGGCACTTTTACAGCGACATGAAGCGGATTGCTATTCAAACTTTGTTTGCTATTTCAGAATTGCTATTAGCTACTGGGCATTGTAATAAAATCTCCGCTTTGCTAATAGATTTATGAGGCTCTCAATGTTAACGGTTTATGTCAGTCATATTTCAGCCCTCCACTGCGGCAGCACAATCGCACATGCGCAAACATGAGGTGGATTACAGATCAGATTACACTTTTTATGATTATCAACGGAGGTTGCAGAGTTTTCCAGCTTCCTGGCCCTCTAGTGCAGCCACTACCACACCGAATCAACGCTCAATACGCATCAGAATAAGTCTCATGTCTTAAACATTTTAATTTGATTGGAAAAGTATCGATATAAAATTCAACTCTAGTACATATTCCAATTAGTTAATTTGTGAGCGGAGCAGAGACACAATATACCAGGAAATAATACATTCACGTACATATACCTACTTACGCTGAGCAGACGGGAGATTGTAATTGGCGTAATTGGACAAATCTGAGCACTCTCGCTTAATAATGCCCAATTGTCGTGATTCAAATGGCAATTCATTGCTTTTCAAAGAAGTGATTCATTACTTTTAAATTAAAAAGGTTTGATGCTACATTAAAATAAATAGCCACGCGCTCATTTAACCAAAGTGCCCCTCGCTCGTGCTCACGAAAGATAATTCAGTAGCATGACTCTACATACGTAGTAATTTCATAAAATTCGATGTCGTTTATCATTATCACAAGAGGATTGCTTCATGTTCTTTAAACGCATGTGTCAACGACTCAAAGAGAGCGTTGTCTCATATCATCGAGGTTTTCCTGTTAGGTACGGAGCGAAATGTGACGTGTGAAGTGACTCACCCATTGATGTCGGTGATGGACCAGAAGTGCTTGAGGACGGCCTTGGCGAGCAGGTACCAGATCTGCATCCACACCCAGGAGGACTTCTCGATGGAAGCGGAGAGGAACTCCTTCGTCTCCTCGTCAGGGCCAAGCTGCACAAACTTGCTGTTTAGCTCCGGAGACAGCTGGCTAGAATCCACTTGGTACCACTGCACAGAAACAAGAAAAAAAGTTGATTAAAAATCTAATTACCCAAAGGAAACAAATCATTTTGTTTTGTACTACGCGAGCAAATTCAATTTGGTTGACTAACGTTTCCATTAATTTCCATTGTGCAATCATCGAATCCCTTCTCGAGCATTATTGTGAACAACAAATCGTTGTTTAATGGCTTCGGCTTTCGTTCTTAATGAAAAGTTTACAAAAAGAGTTATTCGAGTGCAAATAAGAGAGTGGACTATGAAAGGAGCGCGTACCTCGTCACCCGTTGTGTGTTTAAGTCAGCCGCCGCGGCCCTACAAAGGGCAACGCGGCCGCTGTTAATTTCACGCTGCCTCGAATTAACATTTCTTTACGCCTCAGAATAATGACGAATTAAAAAAACTTCTCGCCTCTACATGTAGCCGTAATGACGCGACGAGCGAGCGGGACGCTGCGCTCGCTCCCGTCGCCGCTGCGAACTCATCAGCCCGACTTAATTAATGCCTGATCTGTCTTTATATTAAAATCGAAGCAAGACGGGTGGGTGATAAAAAAGATAATTATCTAAAACCGGTAGTCGAAACAATCGTCACGCTGCATCGAGGCGTCCGCCAGCTCGCCGGCGCGTATTAAAATTTTATGAGATGTGGAGCTCAGCGATCAGATAATTGACGATGTTGTCAGAACATCATGATGTGTAGCACAGCGGACATTGATGTATTATAAATTGAATGTAAAAGCTTCATCCGAGGAGAATTGAAACAAAACTGTTGGGAAAATTCATGATCAAAATATGACGTGTTGTACAAACATGGCGAATCAGGAGATGGTAAACCGTGCACCAATTTTATTCTTGCTAAGTAGTAGGTAACATGTACCTAATGCTTTATTAAGCAAACATTGTTAAAAATAAAACCGGCCAAGTGCGAGGCGGACTCGCGCACGAAGGGTTCCGTACCATTATCTATACATCATTCATTAGACAGAGATCGAGACAAAATAAATTAGGTACATTGAGAACAGCGCCATCTATAGAAACCAACAAGAAGCGTTTAACATTGACATTCAACGACAAGACATCGGCGCTGTGAAGGTACATAGATGGCGAGCCGTGTCTATAGACAATGTTTGTTGTATGGGAGCCCCCCTTCAATATTTATTTTATTCTGTTTTTGATGTTATAGCGGCAACAGAAATACATCATCTGTGAAAATTTCAACTGTCTAGCTATCACGCCTCATTAGATACAGCCTGGTGACAGAAAGCCAGCCAGAATGCCAGACAGACAGCTAGACGGACAGTGGAGTCTTAGAAATAGGGTCCCTTACCGCTTTGGGTACGGAGACCTAAAAAAGATAGTTCAAGCGTCTTATGGTCGGCACCGTCCAACTAAATTGTTCTTTCATTTGTAAGATTTATGTTGTTTATACATACGTATATCGGACGACAAATTCTTTAAAACATAATACAAAACGTTTTTCATCACTACACTACAACTCCCTACCACTTTGAATTTGGATTCACAATTTTAAAACAAGGGACAGATATTAACCATTACTTAAATCATTAATCATAATGAAAAACACATTCCCTCAAAATACTGCTAATAATTGTAAAATTACGCCGTAGAACGAGAGCGACCATGTGACGGATCCGCGATGGCAACACGAAACTAATTACAGATGGCGCCACTAAGATTTGCCCCGACAATGTTTGTTTTGTTTTATAAGTGTTGCTTATTTTCGGATTTGAAAAATGTCATGAAATGCTTTTCACTAAAAAAGGGAAAGCTATAGTTTATACCAAAACTGAAAAAGCAAAGTTTTGTATACAGTAAAAGGAATACAGACTGTAATACAAAGGTAACCTCAAAAATATTTTTTAAACATTTCTTGCAGACATAATAGCATACCTTTAATTAACTACCTTTTTCCTGGCTGATTTATTGATCATAAAGTGTAAAATATTAAATTTACCTAAGAAAGTTACTCAGAAACATCGAAATTCGTTGTAAAGTTATCCACACGATGTACCATATACGATGAACCATCTGTGTGGCGCCGGATTAAGAATAGCGTCACTCCGTTTCCTTCCGTGGATGTCGTAGGAGGCGACTAAGGAAATCAATTACCAGGATACGGGCAGCAGAGTCCAACTGCATACTGCGATCGCCAACCCGTCTGCCAAGCGTGGCGATTATGGCAAAACCCCTCATGGTTATGAAAACCACGAAGGAGGCCTGTGCCCTGCAGTGGGCGTCAAATGGCTGATGGTGGTGGTGGTACCATATAAACTTACTCTTTCTACATGAACTCTCTTAATTTTATTCCAGTTTGAGACGAAGCAACTTTATGAGCATAAAATTATGCTGCGTGTGAACTTTAAACTATGATTCTGAATGTATTTCAATAGTATTATTTGTATTTACCTGCAGAGAAATATTTTTTGGTATATGTTTACTAAAATTATAACCTTTAAACTTCTTGATAATCGATTTCCTCTAAATAGTTTAGGAGCTACAGTTTTTCTATTGCAATCTGAGCTGTAAATGCGTAGGCACTGATTTTTTTGAAAAATACTCTACACATATCTCTGGGGTTTATACAATCACAAATATTGTGCTTTTCCCATGCAAATAGTCAAGGAAACGGGACATTTTACATTTCGAATTTTTTGACAGTTACCACCCTCATTACCGATATTGACATCGGTACCGATGTATCATAGTAAAAACCAGCCAAATACAAGTCGGCCTCGAAAGTTTACAATATATTTACCAAACATGTGTTTTCTTTCATTCAGCTCGGGTATTTGTTGTTATTCTTACCAGAGTAGGTATACACTACATGATGCTTATTCGTATTCCAGTTTTTATGATAGAGCCAAAACGAAAAAAGTTTAAAAGAGGTTTGTGGCATGGGGAATGTCCATAATTTTATATAATTTATTATCTGTTAGGAAATGTACATTCTGTGGAAATAGCACATAACTGGCTACTTATTACGGTTCAAGAAATAAAGCCTTTCAAAGGTACGAAATACGGATAGACGGACGGACGGACGGAAAAAAGGACGAACAAGCGTAGGCTTATTAAAGGATGATACACACCAACGCGGTGGCGGTGGCGATCGATACACACGTCATTTACCGCAGTAGTATTTATATGGACGTATGTATGGACCGCCACTACTTTGGTGAGTCTCACCTTCGGGTGCGGAACGCCAAAACTTTTTTATGCCACTTATATAATATCTTTCACCTGGTTGTGCAATAAAGTGTTCTCTATCTATCTATCTATCACAGTCATTCAAGAACTCACTTCAAGCATTATAAATGTTGCATACAGAACAAGGACGTCAATGTAGAGCATTATAGACTTGATCCCAGGATAAATATTTATTGTGGCGCTGAATACTGGGAGCGAATCGTGTTGGTGATTATGCATTGAACAGTTTTTACATTTAAAATGACCTGCATAGGAACTATAAGGAGCAAGCCGAGATTCTCCGGACTGAATACAAATTGTGGATATTCTGAATGCTGCTGCTGATTGGTGTGTCAATATAAGGCTTCAAGACAATACTATCCATAGTAAATAGACTTTAGTGTATGGAGTAAAGTTTGTAAAACAGGATAAAAAACACACACAAGATTTTATTACTTTTAGAGAAGTAACTAAGAGAGAATGCTTAACACAATTGAGTTTCTTTTGCACATGAATTCGTGTAGGCATATTTTTAAGAGTTGTCCTACCATTTTGTGGGCGTGATTAATATGTAAGTATATGCCAAATTAAATTTTAAGGAGTTCCGTACCTCAAAAGGAAAAAAACGGAACCATCATAGGATCACTTTGTTGTCCGTCCGTCCGTCTTTCTGTCAAGACACTTCCCTTGACACTACAGTCCCTTGAAGCTGTGAAAAAAATTAAATTTCTAAGTTAACGTAAAAAAAGATACGGCCGTTTATGCCGCAAAAACGTATATTTCGACACTCAAGGGAATCAAAATTTATAGGGTACTTTCCGTTGACCTAAAACTATGAAATTTGGCAAGTAATATCGTCTTATACTACAAGTATAGTGATTTTCCACGGGTTTTGAAGGATTTATGGACATTTGTCCATAAACTATAAATTTGTAATTAAATAATACAAAAATTGTGTTTGAAGTTCGGAAAAAGCTCGAAAAAAAGTGCGAGTCTCGATTCCTGAACTATTTATAATATGTAATTACCTACAAATTTGTAGGTACGTACATATTGTAAAAAGGTTACATTGCATTTGTCTAGTGCAAAACGGCTTTCACACAAAAATTGTTTAAATTATTATAGGAAAAACCGAAATAGCGATGATTCCTTTAAAAATGTGACGTTTGAAATGAGCGTTCCAATTTCAATATGTCCTCGGAAAGCATAAATAACTTAATGTTTAATGTATAAGTTTATCTACATAAGTTTCGAACAGGAAAAACCTTCAGGACCATGTCCCAATGTTCAACTGCACAATATAACAATCAGCTAAACCTAAAAGGATAAGAAAATAATTAAATAATAATTAATTAAATAATTACCTCGTTTAACCACAATCACAATAATTGTAATGTAATGTAAAACAATGTCGTGTCAATATTTCCTATTTTGCGAAATTGGACAAAAAGTGATATTAAAAGTGGTGGTAATGTGAAAATAGTATTTGTATTAATATTTTGTGTACATCACACTCTATGATCGCGTTTAGTTTACATGAGTAACAATTTGTTTATGACCGAAACCTATAAGTACGTTCATCCGTAGATAAGTAAACAGGTACACACATGTACCTACAAAAGACAACATAGGAGTAGGACAGGGTATGAGTAACCTGGCTGGACGTACCTAGGTATCCATCTAAACACGTACTATAAACGTGTTGTTTTCAGATATTAAATACAGAATCGTCTAGACAAGAGGTCGCTTTTTTATGAAATTCAGTGTCATTTGAGATTCAATTCGTGCCCCTGTAAAGTTAGAATTTCCATGAATACCAATTTGCTTGTTTGAAAAATCTACCTGTCAGTAACAAATAAGTACCTAGGCGTGATTTGTTTGGACGGTAGTGGAATAAATTCATATGATGCTCTAACATCTCGTCTACACGGGGACGTAAAAAATATAATTGCGGGTAATATTTAAGTTCCGCTGAAAATTAAGAATTTGCATTAAGCGTTCGCCGTTAAACATATATGGTAATGCGACAAAATATTATCTTGCCATTATTGGCTTGTGCGGCGTAAACAATTTTCAAGGTTACTGATTAATTACAAGCTCTTAGTCCTGGTACTGTCATTTAAGGCTTTTTATGACAATACTTACAAGGTTGGTTGGATGCTCTGTGTGGGGATTATAGAATAACACCTGGCTGTGGCCCGAATCGGTGGTTTTTTTATCCAATACAAGGTGTAACTTTTGTGTGATAGACGTAATTATGTTCGTAGTATGATAGGTAATTATGTTCTACTTTGAGTGATTGCAAAAACATTTGCTCTGATCAAAAAACTCCAAAGATAAGTTTGGTTTCCCATGCAAAATCCTATCTTGACCACTATTTAGCAACGGAGTGTTTTTTTTTCAGGATCAAAAGTTGTAACGTGACAAGAGATGAAATAAGTTGTAAGTATGTAGAACAAATCTTCTTTCGCTGTAGTCAATACTTCAAAATTTGTAGGTATCAGCCCTTTAGGTTTCTCTAAAGCATGCGAGAGTAGAGTCATCGTAGAGTGACGTGACGCGGAAATGTTAATGTGTACTGTAGTCTGATTAGTCCTTCGTCGCTGTGCTGTGCACCATACGCGTATCTCTCTTGGCAATATTTCGCCAGTCACAGAGTTTTCAATACGATCATTAACCTGCGTTGACTCGTTAGCGCGGAGGTCGGCGAAGATGCATCAAGGGATGCAAGGCGCCTTTATGTGACGGTCGTTCGCCCGAGCTAATGAATCAAAACCATCCGGCGACCATTATTGTCAATACGAAGCGAAATAATAACCTCAAGCGCTCTCGCGACGCACAATACCAAGTTAATTCCCATTTAAATGTGTGAAATAAATGCCTCACACTGCCATTTAATGTTGCCACATCGGCTAGCGTTTTGTGACTTCCACTCGCGTCTCGCAGAGGCTGAATGGCTGTCGTTGAAAGGCAATGTCGTACAATTTGTCCTGACATGTGAGCAATATAATTCGAATCCTTTAGTGGTGATTCAGGCAAGTGCCATCGTAAATCAATCTTCGTGATTCCTGCTCACATGCTAATGAGAGACGAGAGAGAGAGAGATTTCAGTAGACTATTTATTTTTATATTTCTTATAAAAAGTGTTTATTTCTTAAAGTAACGAATTACACTTTCCTTTAACAGCTAGATGAAGTTTTAGCCAAAGCAGCCAGTAGCAACGTAGCACAAAATGTCGCGAGAGGCAGCGGTAAGACATTCTCGTTGTGTAGCAGGCTAAGTGGCGCATTGGATCCCGTGGGATTTGCCAGTAAGCGGCTCCGGAGCTTGTTTGCCGGCCGTTCCATTAAAATGGGATCATCCCCGAGATGCAGATCGTCTGGATGGACTGACGGCTGTCGCTGGAAATGTGGAGTGTCGTATATTTACTTCACAATTCCCGAAAGACGACATGTGGAACTAGTAGCATCACCGGAAACTTTAGTATGTAATATCTATAGTCTGTTCCCCGAAGCGACCTTGTACGAAACGGACGCTAGTAGGAAATTGGACGCTAGCACATCAACCTTTACATACGTACATTCTAATCAGTTATGTTAAGGACGACTTTGCAACTAAAATGTAAAAGTCGACCTGCTGTCGACTGTACTACGCTTAGGCCGTGTTCACACTGTGAGTCAAATTTAGTTTCTTTGACTTTCGTATGGTCCAGACGTCTGCCCCGCTATTATTGTTAATAATAACCTAATGGTGAATCTTTGACGTCGTTTGTTTATCGGACTGTTGCGTGTTATTTTTTTATACCTTGGCTTTCCAGACTACTTGATGTTTGGTTAAAAGGCGACAGGTTGTCAATATGGCAGAGGAGCGCAAAAACGCTAAATTATGTATTTTCTTAACAAAAAGACATAATTTTCGTATTATGTTCAATACATTTAGAAAGTTTTATAAAAATTAATCTCCGGTTGAAATACCTTTGCCAGATATCACGCGGGCGTTAACATTTTTCGTCCTAATTTCTACGCCAATGTAAAACAGAGAGAGCGCTGTACTGGGTCGACTCGATGAATAGACTTAGATTAATCTCGCCTTATATATACCGAAATAAATATTGAGTGCAATTAAAGAATTTCAATAATCATAATAATAGACTGTACAAATGTTGCATTAAGTATGACTAGAAGGTGATTAATAAATCAAATGAACGCCAAGAGATATTGGAACCGCAATAGTCTCAATTAAAACCTCTCATGACTTATCGTTGCGAAACAATTGATTTCTATTAACACTCGACAAAGCTACCATAGACGTTCTACGCTCTCTGTGTTAGTCTGTGTCTTAAAGGTAGATTTATCGGCGTTTTGAATCAGGGAATAAGGAAAGAACAGACATGACTCCGTACTGGGCAAAGCCGAAAAAATATCTGATTCTAAATTATAAACTTGTTCTCATCAAAACGGCTCATAAAATGAATAAATGGGTAAAAGTATAGCAGCTTTTATTTTACAGTCTCTTTATTTCCTTTTACTTTGTCGTCGAAGTACCTAAGTATAAAATAGAGGCTGAGGGTTCGTCCGTAGCTCTATGGCATCACGAACAGCTCCGAGGCATCAATTGCGTAATTGTTTTAAACTCGTCTTTTAATTGTTCTATCTGGGGTTGCGATTTATGTGCCGACGTGATCTCCCGCCGTAATACCGCTCGGATTCATTTGCACTATTACTTCCGCATAGCCAGTCCATGGGAATGCACCGCCTACGCTTAATTTTAATCAAACATTATTCTGAACGTTTGCACCGTAATAAAATCGAGGTTAAGACCTTTGGAACGTTTGTCTATTAAGATTTATAGATTCCGGACGTTTATTGTCTAGGTCTCATTTGAACGCAGTGGATAGGGTGTATTTCATTCGGTTACTTCTAACATTTTGAAAGACCCCACAGGTTTCTTCAGTAGAGTACCAAATCTTGCAGCAAGTGAAAAGGGGCTCCCACCTTTATGATGTATCAGACAGACTAAACGTTCGTTGGAGGGCACGCGTTCAGAAGATTTACGAGTGTATTTAAACTGGTTTCACTTTAATCCGTCGCACCAACTGGGTGGATTCGATCGTTAAATCAGCCGTAGTGCTGGAAGACAATATCCCAGGGCTCTGCCAGTGACCAGTTTACCACCCAAGCGGCGATACTTAAATAACACCAGATTAACTATGAGTCACTTTGGTAACGTGATCCCCGCGTTCTTTTAATTAATTGGGTGGTTTACTACTATTATTACTATTATACTTTATTGCACACAAGACATTTAACAGGACATTACATAAGAAATTACATGTACAAAGGCGAGCATCATAAATAAGTATGCGTTTTATTCTACTACATACTATATAAATAAATACCGAATCTAAAGAATGAAGCTGTTTAGATTTCGAAAAATTCTTAAAGTACTTTCTGCTTCTTTCTTTTTGCCGGGTTGAAATTTAAATAATTCAGCGGCAATAAAAAGAGCAATTAAGATGGCGTGGGCTGGCGTGTCGATTGTTCAGTCGCGATCCCCGATCGTTCCATCTATTGTCCGGCAATATTAACAGCCAGTGGCGACAAAAAGCAGCTGCTTTAGAATGACGACGCCACTAGCAAAAGCTTCGCTGGTGAATTAACTCCCTCTTCTTAGCTTTTGGAATCTCTAACAAATAATTCCTAGAGCTAAGAGGTTGGGAATGGTTCGTGAAAAATTCAGGCGAAATGATTCCCAACAATTCAGGAGATTACAATAGGAATTTGAATATGATAAAACTTGGAGTAGGTACGTATTTTTTTTTTTTTTTTTTAATTTTTTTATTTGGTTTATCAACAGTTGCGACATCCTTACATGCTAAATGAAAAATGATATTGTATTAAACTAGATGTACAACTAATTACAGATAAACACCGCATGCATAGAAAATAAACAAGTACTTATAGCTAGTATTACTTTACGAATGTATACAGACTGGCTGATCATCCCTTGTCTTAATAATAATAATATAGAGTTACTATAACGCAAATTAGAGATTGTTAGACATAAGATGTGCAGTAATTTTTTTTTTTTTTACGTATGGAGATGATATCTGAAATTCTATATGCGGAACCAGCGCATTTGTCAAAATTCAACCGTCTCAATCGAATATCGGGGCTGTTGATTGAATTCGTATCGCGAGGGGCCTGGTCTGGAAGACCTGTCGCGCCTCCCACATCCCCTCTGCCCCCGGCGGTGGTATTTTTATCGTCTGTACACGTCTAAGAACGCGAGGGCGACACATTCTTGGCGAAGCTGCTTTTTTTGCAGCGCCAACTTTCATTAGACGCGCGCCGCGGAGCCCTCTGCGTCTCCGCTTAATAAATGAGTTATGCCTTTATACCCAACATGGCCGCGCAGACTCGTATCCCCAGGTATTCCACGATGGTATTTTCGGATGCCAATTTGTTCCGATTATAATAATTTGAGATCTAATTACAATTAAGGACAAGACATTACTTAGGATCAAAAACTTGTGAAACTTCTGAAACAATAAGCTCAGGGAACCTCGAAATCCCTGCCGAACGACAACTAGATTTACACTTGAAAATCCGAACACCCCAAGATGGTACGTGGGTGGAAAAAAGGGAATATCGGTCATTCGTCGGCCAGCTCTCGGTCCGTGGCGGCTGTCAGGTGTTGAAATTCGTCAAAAATGCGCACAAATATTTCCACATTCGGACGGCACGTATAGCCTTTTTGTCGAGTGTAAACGTCCACAAGGCTCGTTGACGTCAACTTTCGTTGTATTTATTTACTCATTCATACATTTCTTATGCCTCTGAGGTCTTTGTTATTGATTTTCTTTGCTGACTCTACCGGTTCTTTCATATTTTCTCGATGTTTTTTGTTTACTCCATGGAGCTTTCGTCTCTTCAAAGGCAATTTCGAATTCAAAGTTGGTATTGTATAAATTCCTATTAAAACACCTATCAACGTGGATTCGTCAGGTAATCGAGCTTATTTTTTAATCCGAGATTTATACTCGGATGTCGTAAGAAATAAAATAATCACGGGCCACGTTGATTTGCATACAATGGTAAAATAATTTTACGCGCGTTCCGCCGCGCTTAATTCTACTTTTTATTTGGCCGTCCGTTCCGTGCCCTATCTACGAATCAAACGGACTCCTCGCCGCGCGACCGTTTAAGTGTTAAGTTTTATTCGAAAGCCTCTTGGATTTTATATTATTTTCAGTCTTTATCTCATGCAGTTTCCTACTTTTAGCTGACAGTACCAAACTCAACAGATAATAATATCCTTTGAACGTCCACCTATCAAAAGCAGCAATCACGTTGCGGAAAAACGTAATCTCTACATAAACGTTTTTTTAAATAGCTCAGTTAAAACTAGGCGTCTGTCGATTTAAAGCACGCCAGCCAGCCAACGTGGTCGTCTAATAAACGAGTTTCGTATGCGTAGTGGAGACGGTGAACGAGGTCGCGCGCGCCACCACAGACTGCGCGGCGTGCTGTGTCGGCGCCCGCACCTCGGCATGACGCGTCCGTGACGACGTCCAGTCTGCCTACGAACATACCAAGCATTCCCTAACTCTACATACACTACAAGAAAGCTAGCTTTAATTTTACATAAATATCTACACGTAGTTTTCTTAGGCACTCCCAAATAATATACGGCGATAACAATATGAAAATCATTTAAAAATCTATTTATTATTATTATTATTTATTTGGGAAACTTGCAGCTTACATAATAAATGGACAGAGACTTAGAATAACTACACATAAGCTAAGAATAAGTTTCCGCATATAGTAACTAAGTGGCAAACATGTGCAAGTGAATGAAAAATTTAAAGTAAGTTTACACCACACTTACACACTACAACACCGAGGGCGCGTCGTTGAATGTTCGCAAATTAGAAAAAGAAAGTTCACCACTGCCATTAGACCAAATTAAATAACTAGGTACCTATCTCCAGAGAGAATACTTCTTGTTCACGCATCAGAAAGGGAACCGAAATTATGTTTGACGATCTCTTGCCTTACTGTGGCTATGTTTGAATTAAATAGATCAATGTCTAAACTATCACTTAAGAGGCTAATAATTCCACCCATGCCGGGACTTGAACCCACGACTTCTGGCTAACCGTGCCAGCGCTCTTCCAACTGAGCAAGTGCAGGAATCGGCGAAATTTCGAGCCCCTTTACAAACTTCTCTGTATTACGTACAGGTTAAAAGGTTTTAAACAGGTTTTTAAAACTGTCCTCAGCACGGGCTAGTGCAACAAAAAGAATATGCATAATATGAAAAGCAGTTTCTATCCTGTCAACCAGACTCGCCTTTATAGCAAACGTTGCCCGTCATAAATTCAGCACAAAAGTGCGAGTGACGGCGGACTAGCCACAAAAGGCAAGACTTTCCCCGCAGAAAAAAAGGAGATGATCCTTAATCTGATTAAATCTCCATCGCAGCGGACGTCGGAACGTGAAAGATTAATGAATATTTGTGCGAGGAATCCCGGATGTCCCGGAGATGGGTTGGCACGTAGTACTGTCATAATCATGTTAGCAGCGGCCCGGAGGCCGGCTAGGCACGCACGTACGCACCGCAGGGTTATGTGGAATACGTCGCAACTCGCAACAAGGGTTCACCCGTGACACCTATGTTTCATTGCGCCTCCATGATCCCTTTGCTGGCACCGACACACGCACGGTGCTTTGTCTCTTAACACGCTGTTTTGGAATAGCTTTTTAGCAAAAGCCACTATCGGGTAAGTAGGGACCTAATTATCTTAATATGAATAGCGCAAAAGGCAAAAGTCGGTATACAATTGCCTATCCCATAAAGTATCAGAACAAACATGGTGAAGCGACAGTCAGCGCGTTAATATAAGTGTTTTCACAGCATGAATTATACATGGAAGTGTGTATTCAGACGGACTCTTTATCTCATGGGGAGCGGGTGCATCGGACACATTATGCCGTGGATGCAGTACGCGTTATTATAGCAGAGAAAAACGTTAATGCGAGCATCGGCGGGAATATGCGAGCGTCGGTATACTCGTTTATGTCGTATCGATTACGGGAAAAAGGGGTAATATTGACTATTTGGTCACTCGTAAATACACGATCCAGTATGTAGGTTGATATAGCGCATTTGCATTTCAAGTAACCTCAATAAACACAATCGTAAAAGAATCAATGGTGACCTGAAAGAAATTAAACGTGAGAAAGTAAGTATTGTTTCATGCGAGCGTAAACAAAAACAAAAAGCATTTGTGTTTGCGTTGAGCTCGCAGCTCGTTTGCGACAACGGTGCGAACGGCCTTCGTGGACGTAAAAAGGGGTTTTAAAAGAAACTTTTACTTACATTGAGTCTACTGAAAATGCACTGAGTTGAGTACACACAATACACATCAAATACTTTGTGAGGGTTCAGTAGTCGACCCTTATAGTTCCGCAATGTCTGATTTGAACGGTTGATTGTGAAACGTGAAAAATTCAGGGTAGTAGCACATATAATGAACTTAAAAGGAAAACTATCACGGCTAAGCCGGCTTTACAAGTTAAAGAGTAATAGGCGACCAACTTATAAAAGGAAAACTACGAACAAAATCCATTGAAAATTACGTTGATGAATGTAAAGCAGATAAAACCCCCTCTCTCTACGGAACCCTACACTGCGCGTGGCCCGACACGCACTTCTTTTTAATATAACAGAGGAATAACGACAATCATTGCAACACGGCGCTGTTTATACTTTTTGAAATATTCGTCGGTTGAGCGTCACGTCTGGTAGCCGGAGTTACAGTAGGTAATCAAATCGGGGAGTAAAGCGATACATATCTCGCCGTTTTCCCACGCCGATGTGGTATCAGATAGCCGTAATCTATAGGGACATTTTTCCCTCTTGAGAGGTACTAGGATCTGGCAGGATAGATCCAACTAACTAATAGACATTATTTACTAACCGACGCAAGGGGTTTAACGGTCAAGTAAGCGACACTATAAACGGTTTTATGACAGTTTCACAGAGATGAGTTCACAAAAACAATTTGACTACTAAATAGAGTTTCGGATAGACAAACATCCATCCGGAGGTGACTACTACAAATATAATATAAAGAAAGTAAGGTATTACGCTTAAAATGGCACAATTTCGGTAGGAAAACCAATTAGCTGAATAGTAATTGAAAAATAAAATAATCGAGGCCTCGGGCGCTGGCTGCTTGGATCACATGACTGACGTCCGTATGCCTAAGAAGTAATTAAATCTTGTTTAATTAAAAATGTTTCGGAATCATCTCATGGCAGTCAGTAAGTATACCTCGAGTCGGACGAGCGCAATACGAGAACACTCAAAGGAGTAACTTTGGAGGACCATAAAAGAAACTCATTACTTTCTGCCGGGAAAGTAGCTAAGTAATTAATTATTTCATGCAGGCTGTGGCAGTAATAAAGGCACGTCATCAATGATTCAGCCGAGCCACAGGCCACGCGTGCTCCGCGGGCATTATCCACCATAAGACATCATAAACGGGCCACCATCATCTGGGCTTATAAAAAATTCATGCTCATCTCACATTTCGGCGCCCCTCTTAATTTCGCGTGAGCCTCTTCTAGGTCCGTGTAAAAACTTCGGGTGTCTTTTTATGACTTTTACTGCGGTATAATTGGGGAGGGGCGAGCGCGCGCGTCCCCGAGGTGACATAAATACACCCCCACCCCGCCTTGCCGCCCGCCGCCGACCACCCCGGGGTTTAATCTCATGTAAGACTACACAGTATAACGAGCACGAGAAGCAATTCAACTCGAGAAGCGCTTAAAAGCATTTGGGCTGCTCCAAGGAATTAAAAGGAAAACTCTAGCAGTAGTAGCAGAGCACGCATGCGGCAAGTGCCTATGTATAGCGTGTTATCAATCAAAATAAGCGGGATATAGAGCCAATCTATATCTTATGTGTTAGGAGAATGGTTATGCGACGTAAACCTTTTAGGTAGTGATCGGAGTGTGAGCGACACATGTAATATATCTAAGTGCAAATTTACGCTGCCTGTAAATACAGGAGACAGTAGAGAGCGTCGCCGCATGGGATGGGTGCGTCGCTAATGGCTTTTGTATGTTATCTAGTGTTGCACCGCTCCCGGGGCGGCTATTTACAACCTATCATCGCTACAAAAGGTAGAGTTACTATATGCTCAGGAAAATTTGCAAATATGCCAACAATTCGCCAGCAGACTGTTTGATCTTTTCAGACTTGCGCTGTCAAAGCTTGTTGCAGAGCTCAAGTTTATTTTGAACAAGGGACTCTAATATCAATGAGACCTGACCTCAGAGTCAGCAAATGCGATTTCAATTTTATTAGAGGCGTCACTGATGCGATAGGTGGTGTGGCGCGGCAGAGGTGGCGGCGGGGCCGTGCATGTATTTATTTGCGAATTCCGAATAGCTTTCAATATGTAGAAGCGCGAGTGACTCCCGCCTGTCGATCCACTCCAATATCGCACTCTTTGTGAGAGACGATGCGAAGGCGACGCCATTATTCGAGACGCGACGATTGACTCACACGGGAGCTGGAGCAAAGCCGACGCCTACCTCGGCCGAGCCATGATAGATGAGCCGAACCCAAAAACATAATCGTAATTGAGATTTCTATTACTGAAATTGAGAGAGGCCGATCCGTTTTTTTGTGTTTGTTTACGTAATGTGAGTGGCGACAAGAAGCTATCGCGTTTCGGAAACAGTCGCGGACGTCAATTTGTATATTGTGATTATTAGATTTTCGGGGCGGAAAGTTCGGCTGCGTTCATCCATCATTGTATGACGGGCGGCCGGTCCGATATCGCGCCTAATACGTATTGATTTCCCACTTAGCGTTTTTCTTGGGAATCGCAGTGCTCCACCCTTCCGCCGGGCGGCGCGGGCCTAACGAGCTGTTTGTCCTCCAGCGCGGCGATGAGGCCGGTGTGTCGCCGCCCTACACCCTCCCCCGAGCCCCGCTGCCGCACCTCCTCAACTCCTCACCTGACCTGTTTTAATTACTACCACAAGCTTGTAACACGCCCAAACCTTCTAACGAGAAACGGCAGTTAATAAACTTAAATGGCTTCTCGATACCAACGACACCGATATAAACAGCCATAACAGCGCTGAAATTGCGTCTCGAGCGATATTGAAATGCGGCAAAATATGTCGTCTGCGCGAGGGGTGATAAGTTTTACATTGGCTTCATTTAGAAAATGTAAAGTCCTCACCGATAAAACTACTGACTCGCGGGCACAAACTATGATGGGGGCAGACACTTACGACTCGAAGAGCGTGTGTGCGAGTACTTACATTTACCTAAGTGCTGAAGAAAAAGATTGCGTCACCAAGGTCCCCAGTGGGGGGTGGGAGGCGAGAACAATGGTTTCGGTTCTCACACGTGTGGAGGATTATTTGCATTCGGAAATAAAGAGAGGAATGATAAAAGAAAGGCGCTAGCGAGGTCCCGCCGCCCTGGGCGGGGGGTGTGGGAACTGGAGGCCGGGGGTGCGGACGGCGGCGTGGGAGGGGGCTCGTTACGCGAACAATGGAGAAATAATGTACAGATTGCAGTGAGCGATGCGCCCTGTGCGGCTCAGGTGACGCGCTCTATGTGGACATCCCGGGGGCCGCTGCCTGTAACGTAGGAACCTACATGCTACACCTACGATACCGTGCATCTGTGTCACATAATATGCACACCCTCCCAATGACTCGGGCGCTGCAGAAGCACTGCTATACACAGATAAATCCCGAGAATAGACGCCCCGCTATAAAGCTAGCCAGCAGCTTACGTAAGCCAGTGGCAAAGAAACGCATCGTAAACAGTTTGAACGTTAACTAACACGGATCGGGCCGAGGCTGAATAGTTTAATAAAGGATGCCCTCATAGGAAGCGCAAGCAATCACAACACAATCACCCCATCCTCGCGTGACACCGAAAACGTCCTCGTTCATAAGTATAAATTAATCCATTTAGAGCAGGCGACCGGCACCGGTCTAACCGACCGCTAACCGACGATTAACGGAAGCGTCTACTTAACTAATTTAACCCCGGGTGGTTTTAACAGAATGGATAGCCGTGATTACGGGCGCGGGCGCTTGGCGTACGTTATTGCGTTCTCGTGTGACGCTTTGCGCAACACTAGGTGCTGTAATTCTGCTTATGTTGTGTTTAACTTTATAGGATGCTTAGAGAGATCCTTATCGAGACTGATAGAGGCAATCAGTAGCCTGTCAGTTGCAATTGATCCAACTCTATCGAAAAACAGTGTAACTCCGAGTAATGTCTAGCCGCCACATTTCATCAGGAAATGTTCAGATCATATTCAGTTCAATTGTTAAATTTTCTTTGTGTAGTTCCTTGCAAAAATGTATCTCATAATAGCACACGAAAAATCTCGTGCTGGCGGCCGCCTTTGACGAGCCAGTTCTGAATCTCATACTGCTGCTGAAAGACAAAGTCAACAATAAAGGCACACAAAGCCCCCAATATTGTGTCTTAATATAAAGTGAAATTCATGGATACCCTAAGTATTACGTGGGGCGATTTATGCGATATAGCCATACGGTAGGTAATCCCGCAAACCAGCGACATTTTAATAACATTGATCAAATAGAACAAAAGTATGTGGACCGAGCACTCGACGGGATGAAAGTTAAAAGGGTCGCGCGGGAGCGCGGGGGCGCGAGTTGAATGCCTTATTCCCTCCACAATTCAGAGGTATTTCGTGTTCTTCATACGCAAATATATCCTCGTTATGGGCGCGCACGTGAGTTGGCTCGATTGCGTGCGCCCTGTACTCTACCTAAGGGCATAGTATACAGAGGGCCTGTCTCGAACCAGCCGATAAGTCTACGGCAAGGAAACTGATATGCGAACAGTTATGCGAATTCTAATATTGGAATGACGACACTGGTATTTTCCTCTTTTCCTGGTGTACAACTAAAGAATATTCGACTTAGTTCTTCTCTACTGGACAGACAACAAACAGTCTTCGAAGAAGAGCTCCGAAAGTCCTTGGTGTTATGGGCCCGACACTCGTTTCCAGTTTCGCATTAGGTACAACTCATCTACGATCAGTTTGCGTGCGGTGACAGGCCGCAACTACAGGTTAATTTTGAAATCGTTAGGAATTTTCTTGTATTATAAACAGTATTATAAATGATGTCACAGTAATGGTATAACATGTTTGTAAATATTTGTGATTTCCTACTGTTGCTTTGGAACTTGGATAGAAATTCAGTGGTAGGAAGTTCAACAGCTTTGAAAAATATTTTCTATTAAGTTAATTTTTTAAGAGTCAATCGTTCGATGTGCGTCAATAAGTGAAAAAACAGTAGAGTTGGCCGGCACCGACCATAAAACCATAAGAATCATAGTTTTTTTTTTATTGCTTTTAGTCTTGATATTATTCGCTTATTTAAAAAATTACCTTACTTAAGTAATTTTGGGTAATCAAACTTTTTTTAAATTAGCACCATATGTTTTTAAATCATGGTTAGAACGTCCCTTTAGAAAATTGTGAAGGAATTCAAAGTCAAGAATCGATACGAACTTTATGTTACACAAAGTATAAGCTTCAGCAGCCCAATCCACAGTTCAGACTAGGCTCGTCAACAAGATGAAGTTACTAAGTTCCCCGTATTGTATGTCATTTTGTACAGAATGGTTGGTGGCAGGCCTTCTATGAACACAGGTAGCGACATACGCCTGTCTAAACCCTCAGTCAGTCAAGAAGGCCAGATTGGGCGTATTGTCTCCGCGGGTAAAATTGGATCCAGCAATCACTAGCATCCCCTGTAACGCGCCACTTGTAGCAAAAAGTCGCGAGTTTGTATGGTTATTTCATTCTGACAAATGGTTCTCAGCATTGAGTATTTATTTACATTTACTAGCTGACCCGACAAACGGTGTTTTGCCATATTAATTGAAGAAGAAGAAGAAATACATTTATTATATTATAATTAGCCTACAACATATTCTCAGACCTGCCAAATATACACTAGAAAATTCATAAAAATCGGAGAAGCCGTGAGGAGGAGGAGTTCGATAACAAAAACTGTGACATGAGATTTTCATATATCACATAAAACTTGATATTGATATAGCGCAAAATCTGAAACAGTTTAAGATTCAAAACTTAACCACTTCCAATAAGAGTAAACTTAAAATACATTTTTTTTCCATTATCAGGCAATCTTCAAACTTAATTTGTAGGAAATTGACTCTCTCGACAGTAACTCTTATCCGTTCTGTTTTCACGCTTAAGCCAGTAAACCAATTTTGATAAATTTTGGTAGATATAGATTGTATCCCCAAGCATAGGCTACTTTTTATCTTAATTTACAACCACGCAAATGGAGTAACAAATAAATTTAGAAAAAATATAAATTATTTTAAAATAAAAATCAAATTACTTTAATTCATTACATTATGAAAATTACAAATTAAACATAGGTGTACATTTCAAGCAACATCTAGATTGTCCAAAAATGAACAAAAAACTGTACTAGATACCAACTTAGTTTTTTCAAATTTAGTTCTTAATTAACTGAGTTCTAACAACCTAGAACTCGTGAGTAGAAATTGGTTTTAGTGCCAAAGATCTTTAGTAAGTTTTTGCTCATTGGAAGTGTTTTAAACATAGGAACTGAAGAAACGGTTTTTGGGTTTGCATTATTTCAGTAAAACATTGCACCGGAATGATGAGATTTCAGAGATGACATTATTTTATAGACTACATATATTTATTTTTTACTACATGTGCCCACGACCGCAAAAAGGACTTCTACAAGCAGGTCCTAAAGTCTTTAATCCACTAAACTTCTTAGTACTAGTACTAGAGAGATTATTACTCTGGATTCACCGGATGCCATTTAGTCTGGTATTGTCAACAGTTACATAACTATAAAGATTGTAAACCATGCTTAGTGATTTTTTTTCCTCTATCAAAATTTTCATGAGTTTAAAAACAGCTGATAACATTCCATATAAAGTATCATGCAATAGGGTTTCTCCACCAAACCTGTGGAGTAGGTTTTTAAATGAAAGGTAGATACAATAAAGCAAATAATGTAAGTAAAATACTGGAAATAAAAAGTATTAACAGAAAATTCAAGTGCCATTACATTGACATTGAGCAGTCATCCACGTGACATTAGGTCAATATGAGTTTAGTGAGGTTGGTTGTCCTGACTGCTTTTGGGTAATAACTGTAACACAAATAAGAATGAAACTAATATTACCTGTATCCTGGCTTGGCCTGAATGCTGGCCCATTTGAGAGGTCCGGGGTTTGAGACTGTCATTAACCAAAGACTTTGTTTTCTAAGTTACGTAAATTTGTGAATTTGTAGCAACAATATCAAAGTAAAGGGAAAGTCAAAGTCAGTCTAAAATTTTATTCACTATAAAAACAAAATGTTTACTTAATGAATGTCATAGATTTTAGTTTCATAATTAACAGATTATGCGGAGAAGAAGATAACAAAGTACTAACAAGGAAACATTGTGAGTAATCCTAAATATTTAAGATTTTCACAGCTCTTGAATTTGCCAATCCAATGTGGGCACATGTGGTGTTTACGCGAATATTATCTCTGAGAGAAGGCCAGTGCGCCGCACTATACTGGGTGTCCCAAAAAATAGTGTCAAGCGGAAGTCCAGAGATAGAGCATCTCTAGGGGTATCCGAATAACCCCAATGTATGTTTCGCGATTTTTTGTAGTTTTTGAGTCATAATTTTTTTTCGTATTTTTGTCCCACCTTGACCTACAAGAGCCACAGAGCCATGAATTATTAAGATACATGCTTTATTATTTTTTTCCAAAATAGGTGAATAGTGTGCCTTGCCGACACAAACTCAATTGTGGGTCAATCTGATACAATAGCGCCATAAAAAATGAAGAATCGCAAAGTTAGTCAAAATACTTAGTTATAACTCGAAAAGTACAAAAAATTGTGGAACATACATGAGTATGATTCGGTACCCCTAGAGGTGCTCTATCTCTAAACTTCCGCTTGACAGTATTTTTTGGGAAACCCTGTATAAGCCGCTTATGTACATGTATTACCTGAACATATTTTTTAAAATCTCATTGTTCTATACATAGTTACAACTAGCGCTCTGGAAATTGTGCATAGCTTTTAATAATAATAACCTCCACACACCAAAAACACTTGTCCTGGTACAAATAACCAGGTGAAGACATCACAAACATGGAAATACACCTAGACTGAGGCCATTTCTACAAATCGAGCATCAATAGGAATCAAACACACAATCTCTGGTTTTTTTGTCTCAGTCTGGGTTTATTTCCATTTTCAGTCCTGTATGCACTAGGAAAAATCTATGCACTAGGAAAGTCACCACTTCTCCAGACTTCATATTCTATACAATTTACATGAGACCCCCATGAAACTGGATGTCTTTGCTGACCATAATGGTCAGTGTAAATTGCTTTAACCACTCGTCTGCTGTGACACAGATCTGTGTTCACTTAGTATGGGCCACGTATACGTTCCATCCTCCGAGGGTAGTTCCGGGGTTAATGTAACTAATTTTGTAGATATTTGTGTTAGGTTTTGTGGCTGCTATGGGGACAAAATCCTTTAATGCCTGTTGGTTATGTTATAAAATATAATAATAATAACTTCCACACAACACAACACAACATTTCCTAGTTCCAAATTGGATACCCTGTGCTTTGGTAACCGGGCAAGGACATCACAGACATGAAAATACACCCAGACCATTTGCACAAAACAAGAACGATGGCTTTGAGTGGGGGTGGAACCCACAACCACTGTTTTGGCAGTCAAGCATGTTAACCACTAGACCAAGGAGGGAGGCATTAAAAGTAGTATAAATAAAAATAATAGATTAGATCGTTGAAAAGGGCTTACCTCAGTCTTATCAATTTGTTCCAGATGCAAGTCTGTCCGGTGCTTCTCATACAGTGCTCTAGCCAGCGCACTCCTCGGCCGAAAGAATCCCATCTCTCCAGACCCACTTGCCATTTCTATTACGTTTTTCTTACTAGGTGTATGTGTAGGCTGGTCCCAGAGTACGCCTAGACCAATGTCATCCTTCAAACAGATATTGATACTATGGTCTTTGTGCAAACAAAACAGGTCAGTTTTCATATATACATGTTTTGCTTTGGCAAGCAGAACGTGGCAAATCAAAGCTGCATAGAATGTGTTGCAAAATGTGCAGAGCATCGTTCCAAGACAACCATTTTCGATGAATTGATTACCGGTGTGTGGTTATTGAGTAATGAAAACTACATATATAGCAATATAACCTTCAAAGTTGTATATTTCACTATTTTTAGACTTTCAGCAAAAGGTTTGGCCCTTGCATCTTATTTATTAGTGTGAAATTAGCTGATTATAATAAGGTTTCTGTATTTTCTTAGAAAAATAATAAAAAACCCTCAATCAATCCTTGAGTCGGACAATGAACGTCAAAACAAATCAGTTTAGCGCATGACAGTTGGTGTGTCGCGTTTGTGAAGCATACTTATAACCATATATTGAACATCGAAAACCTATATCAACTACGAGAGTTTAACCCTGATAGTTTAAAAATTAGCTTCCCAAAATTTAAACAAACAAAATAACCTATAGTACCACAAAGTTATCTGACCCGCTGGAGACCGTGTCAAAAGTCTGAAAGCGTCAAGTTTACTATGAGAAAAATGACGCCGTCACAGGTATCACATCAACGTAAGTGCATTGATTGTCCAATTCCGATATTTTAGCACCAAAAAACGCGTGACTTGCGCAATTATTGTAGTACCCATGTGGGTCAGAAAAGTTTGTCGCACTCTACAATAAAGTTTAACCTAAGTTTTCATCACAGCGAAGGTTGGTTAGCTCAAGCCTGACTTCGTAAATGCGATTTTTTTTAACGTTGGGGACTGTAGGCATGGATTTTGGATATTTCCAGCTTTAAAATAATAAAACAATCTTTGAAACTCCGCTGAAACTGGAAAGAAAGGTAGCCAGCTGCACTGCAAAGCGAATTTATCATTGACCTAAAAATACGTACTTTGTCTTCCTTTGTTTCGGCTAACGCGTGTGCAACAATTTCCCTTAGCATTGACTTCATGTTGATTGTTTGAGGTAGGTACCTACTTTCACCGAGGTGGATGCACTTCTAAACGGTTATTGCTGACACGTTATATCAAAATGTTTCAAAGTTAAACTGCTGCTAAACACACACTAGCGGCTTAACTGATAGTTTTTCACTTAGGCTCCATTGGTGAAAGGTGATATTTAGGTATTTACTGCGCAAGGTCTGCGGTTAAGATCAAAATCCCGGTTCGGCCTTGGCCGTGACTGACCGTTCACTGATTTCGGTGTTACGCTTGAGTAGCGATAGGTTCAGATATATACCAGGGTAGGTAGCTTGCGATTTTGCGTGGCCATTAGCAAATCTGAACTAATTACTACCTAATATCAAGAACCTAGATACCTTTCTACTCTCGGACGTACCTTATTCATATAATTGGGCCCTAATTAAATGCAATAACTCAATAAACGTTTTCGGCCTTATTTATAAAAACTCGATTCCTTAAAAAACTTCAAAAACGACGATTAAAATAGTATGTGGTGGAGATTTTACAAGGAAAAGATGTAGACATAGATTAAATAAACAGAGTTTTAGAGAAATCACGTTTTTATAAATAAGGCCGTTTATTTCTAAGAAATTGCATTAAAATTTAAAGAGCGTCGGAGCGTAGGTACGTTTTCGCTATATCATTAAATAAACGGACTCAAAAGTATTGTAAGTTGGCTATATTAGCGTCGAGAGTACTTATATGAGTTGAACTTGAGTTAACAACTAAACTCCGTTTACACTTGTCGTTTTATGCTCTAAACGTGAGTTAACATGAGTTTGGGGGGCACGTGCCAAAATTTCTGTTAGGGAGGTGGGGCGCCGATTGAGGGACCGTGGGCTTGACTGTCGCTCTGGTGCGTTACTTTATGTGGATATCACAGCACATAGCACAGGGTATTCAGTTTGGGACCAGGCCAAGTGATTGTGTTGCGTGGAAGTTATTATTATTGTGGATAGTACTTTATCACACACACACACACACACACACACACACACACACACACGCACGCACACGCACACGCACACGCACACGCACACGCACACGCACACGCACACGCACACGCACACGCACACGCACACGCACACGCACACGCACACGCACACACACACGCACACGCACACGCACACACACACGCACACGCACACGCACACGCACAAACACACACACACACACACAAACACACACACACACACACACACACACACACGCACACGCACACTCACAAACACACACACACACACACAAACACACACACACACACACACACACACACACACACACACACACACACACACACACACACACACGCACACGCACACGCACACGCACGCGAGTGGACGCATGTAAAGGTTGATGTGCTGTCCATTGTACCATGCGAAATATACGAGTAGATACTGAGTTATTTATAAAATCACGATTCCTGAAAACACCCATTAAATCCAAATTGAGTTGGATTAGGTTGGTTGGAGGAGTGTTTTAGAGGAAACGTGTTTTCATAAATAAAACTGAATGCATTAAAAGATCATGAGGTACCTATCTAATAGAAGGTTTTTATTAGCAAACACAAATGAATGTAATGTTACTTACTCCATCTTTAAAAGGCGGGATCTTCGTTCGTCCAAAACTCGGCATAGTTCCGACTCTACCTTCGATAACTGGTTTCAATATAGTCACAATCCACACGACTTGAAGTGTATCTAAGCAGAAGCATACAAGCATCAATGTAATACCAACCGGCTGTCTACATTTCGGTGATAAGATAACATAAAATTCAGTTTCAAATTGCTTGATTGATCAGGTTTTATCTTAAGTACGTTGAGCTCGGAAAACCTAATAAAAGTTATAAATAAGACACTTATGTAAAACGTTAGTAAGTAAGGTCGTCAATGGGGAACTTGCCTCTAACTTAATTGAAGTGATATTGTGTTTTTATAAAAACACAAAAAATATATAAAGATAGACACTAAGTATTTTTTTTTTGTGTTCTAAAAGTCTCAAGAATGCATAAAATTAAGTAACTTTAATAATAATGAACTAATCAGATTTTGTTTTGTCGTAAAATAACACTTTTTCTAATAGTGCTTTCTATCTAATTCTACGCTAGTTGACTCACCCAAAAATTTACTTAAAAAGAGGTAGGTGGATTTACTTAGCTCTACTATACACATGAAAAAAGTAAACTAAAAACGTTTATGTATCGGTCTTTACTCTTGGAAGCTATCTAAATATGAGTAAGGCAGGTTTGCAGCTCTTAAGAGCAATATGTCGAACAATATGGATCCCTGCACCGGGCGCCCCGGGCGCAGCGCCCGCGCACCTCGCGGGACATTTAAAATAATTACAAGCCATCGCAGAAACGTAACAGCCAGTGTTCCGAGGCCATTACTTACATTTTTAATCCCAAAAAATGGTCTTAAAGTACACACTTAGTGCCCATAGGTGCAACGCCGGCTATAAATGGGAAATTATAAATTTCGACTGTAATTTCCCCTTAAAGAATTATGAGCATTATTGTTACGGTTTTATAGGGAATTTTGTTTTAATATTATTAATACTTAATCAATTTGCAGATTATATATAATTTGCAGTTGCGAAATTGTTGGGTCGTCTCCGATGTAGATCACTGAATTATGGATGAGAGGAACGCCTGCATCCGGAGTAGACCACCAGCTAAAGTATTTTAAAAAAAGGTTTTACAAAAGAAGCTTCCAGAACTGTTGGTATTTGTAAATTGATACCTACTGATTATTATATTACTTTACTTACTATACCTAGGTCACCGTTACAACCTTTAATGAACATTGGCGTCGATTCTACACTTTGACTCTACATTCTGTCACAGTGTCTACAGAGCAAATAGTGTAAGCAGCCTAAATGCATTCCACTGCAGGAAATGTCTTCTCTTAGAGAGAGATTGACTTAATTACCACGCGTGCCTAATACGGATTGGCAATTTCAAGCACTGAGGTATGTGAACATGGGACCCATAGGTTTTCTCTCAGTTTTCCCCTTTAGCAAGTCACTAAGCGCTATTTATTATTAAGCCCTTTCTCTCTGAGTTGGCCGCAATTAGAGTTTGAAGCGAAAGAGGTCGGTCAGGATCGTGACAAGTGTCAAACCCTGGTCTGATGATGTAGAGTTTGTGTTTAGCAACTAATTGTTTGTTCTATGAGTGATTTGTCGAAATTAAAATGCGGCTTACGAATTTTTATTAAAGTTGCTTTTCAGGCTCTACCAATATCGCGGCCCCGGGAAATTATTCTACATAGAAGAACGTCTCTAAAGATGGAAGTCCCAAAAAACAAAAATATACTAAAAGAAATATGGAAAATTGAACAAAAGAAATTTAGAAGTCTTAAAAAAAATTGTTGCAAATAACAAAGGAATTGCGCATTTTTGAGGTGACCGCGCTGCGTATTATGCATTTATTTATTCTTACTGCGACCACGCTGCATTTTGGTTGACGTTACTCGAAAGTAAGCACCAATTAATACAAGACAGGTCCATAGCCAAAGTTAAGTCAGTTAACTATAAGTTAGAGAAGGATTCTGTTCCAAAGCACAATTGGGCCACGATACTATACTTTTATTAGTATGGTTAGGTACAGCAAGCAGACTAAGCTATGAAATAGGATAGTAAATCCTAGGCTTCTATCTATCTTTCTCTTTGCTTTAGTTTTCACATTACTTAGCGTTGTATAAATTTTCAGGAAAAGTTTTTCTAATACGTCGCTATTGTTTTCTTCTTCTGCCGAGCGTATGGAATCGTTTTCAGTGACATCTGGCCATTCCTATGTTTTGGGCTTTGTTTGTTCGCTCTATCTATCATCCCGCTCTTCCAACCTCCTCCCCGTCACACAAACCTGCCCGTTCTTTTTCTAATGTCATTCACTGCTTTACGTTTAAACGTCATTGTCATTCACCAAAGACATCAACCAGCCAGCTAATCCGCTAACTCTCCTGCGTCGAAAAATCCCAAAAACCGCAACGCGAGGTGTTTGGAAAATAAGAGCAAGTGGTCGGTTTAATTTAAACTCAGGCGCAGGCTCGCGCTTTTTGCACCCCCAACCGCATTCTCACAGCGACGCCATGCACTTCACTTGTGATTGGATCATTACCGTGTTCATCATGCTTGCTGCGGTCCTCCGGCCACGAGGGAGAGGGAAATACGGATCGAGTGACGAATGAAAGAGAGAAAGGCACCCGACTCAGGCGCATCGTCCGGGAATTATTTCATATCATGATTATTGGAACTTTATTGCACTTGGTAACTAACAATTGACATTAGGAAATGCAATTTCATATTGATTCCTTCTCCTTTATACGTCGTTTTGTTTTTGAGCCGCGGCAAATCTTTCTATGATTTGCGGCTAACCGGAGTAAAAGATGATGTATCTTTGCTCTACGGAGATCGTTGTGTTAAGGTTACTGGCTAACTAAGCAAACGTTATTTTGATAAATTAATTAACCTACGACCTATTCTCAGACCTACCCAAAAAATACACAAAAAATCGGTGAAGCCGTTTCGGAGGAGTTTGATAAAAACACTGTGACACCAGACTTTTATATAAGGTTCTAATGTCTCATAAGCAGGGTACAGGCCTTCTTTCAGAGAGAGAGAGAGAGAGAGAGAGAGTATAGGCTTAATTACCACGCGTGCCCACCGCGGATTGGCACTTTCAAGCGCTGAATTATGTGAACACCATCAGATATCTATGGTGAACACCTTAGACCCTAACTAAGCTTTCCTAATGCTAATGCTTTCCTTCAAATTTAGCGAGTGGTATTGCTACTATAACTGCACAAATGTAGGTGCGTAACTTAGAAAACAAACTCATTGGTACATGCCGCGATTCGAACCCACGACCTCCCGAATGAGACGCCGGCGTTCTACCGCTCCACTACCACCGCTACACCTCAGATACTCAGGTTTTTTTCATGATGTTTTCTACCTTGTAGTATTGCTTCCACAGATTCACAAATGTAGTGTTAATATTATTGGTTAAATGGAATTTATTTACCCAAGAATTGAAATGTTGATTATAGTACAATAAGTATCCATTTGTAGAGAGAGTACCTACAATAAGTCTGGGACAGACCTTCCACAGATAATTTTGATTTCCTAAACTTGTTTTTTTTTTTGTTTAAACATTCTTTTGAACTTTTCTCTCGGCATCCCTAGGTAAAGGACTTTACGCAAGTAGTTGACAAAATATGAATAAGTGAAATTGTTATTTTATGCAGCAAATTTCATGTATATGAAATATTGTTAATATTTTGTATATTTATAATTAGTAAATTTAAAGAAAAGAACGTAGTGGTACACAACATGATTTTTTATAAATCTTTACCAATCGCTCCAAAACTCGTTTTCAATACCGACCTCATAAGGTAACCATAGTAAAAAAAACTTATCTGGATGAGGAAGGACCACCGATATTACCTACCTTACTGGACCTACCATAGAGTCATGGAATTAAATTACAAATAGATTTTTTCGAAGTGTTAATATCTCCAATCCAAGTGAATATCTACTTTATTTCATGAAAATAATCACATAAAAACGTTTCGAAAAAATATATTTCCCACCGCCGGCCGGAAGATGTCGCGGCGAGCACGTCTCGCGGTCGAAATCACTCGTCCGACCAAGGATCGTTAAAACTATCGTCACTCTTTGATTTTAGTACGAATCACGACTCTGCGGCCTCGTTCACCTTCCTTCATCTGCTACTTACTCGCAATGCAGTAGCTTGACAGGTAACTACAGGAGACGACTGTAAGTGCTGTATTATATTATAAATCCATGTTAGAGGCGTCCGTAACTTAACTTTGTACTTCAAAAACATCCTTCTCACTCCTGTTGCAGCGGGCGTGATGTTAACTGCCTTTCGTAATGTTGAACCGATTTAACTGCATCGCGATTTAGGGAGTTCAAAGCGTGCAGAGAAAGAAATATACTTATTGATTAATCGTTTGTCAACTCTTACTCCCACTAACACAAACGGAGTCGATAGTAACTGCTATATATTTTATAAATCCATGTTAGAGGCCACCGTAACTTAACTATGCACTTCCCAATCATCCTTCTCACTCCTGTTGCAGCGGGCGTGATGTTAACCCCGCGTTAGTCGAAAACCCCCGACATCTGTTTGTCCGTTGCGTAACCACATTGATTGCCGTTAATGGCTGCCTTTCTTAACGTTAATTTATCTCCGATGGCCGCCACTACTGTATCACGACTCGTTATTCGACGAGAGTTATAAATTTCGTGCATGTCGAGTTAAATACCGATACGTTTTAGTTCGCGTTACTCGCTAGTGAAAGGTACCTTAGAAGGGTCTTTAGAAATCATCGTAATTGGACCGTGAATAAAGATCTCCTGGTTACGAGTATGTCGCGGGGCACGTAAATTTGATCCAGTGTACTGACACATGATCGCTCTAATTTGTGACGGTCCTTAATTAAGTACATAAAAATTACTTGGCATGATCTGAAAAGGAAAATTACTGAAATGTAGGTACAGTCGACAGGACATTAAGGACTCTACTTAGTTTTGTTACGGACGAATTTGCAACAAAAATTATTACCTACGTAAAGGGGGCCTAAATCACAACCTTACCAATTGTATCCGCTCCTACGTAATGCATGGACACTGACACTGACCGCAAAACATGGATGAATTCTTTGAAGTTCAACATCACGAAGATATATAACTAAAGTTATGTAAAACTTTTTCTAACATTAGAAAACGTCGAGAAGTGGTCTGTCAATCGTGGAAATAACGATGGTAACGCACCGGGGCAGTACATAGGCCGCGCGCATTACCATCGAGATGGAAATGAATTAAACGTAATTCGAATAATCGAGCCGGAGCAATAAAACAAAACAAAGGGTAAAAGTCTGCGGCCGAGGGAACGAAGGATTTCAATTCGGAACGTGATCAGGCGAGTTTTCATTTACCAACGCTGTGATTCGATGAGTCTATCTCGGTAATGACGCCAGCTCGATGTGATTCGATCCTACGGATTGGCGGTATCGCCCGCCGATAGTTTGTCTAATTCACTCGCTCTATCTATAGAGAACCTAATGAAGATTGATTGCGATTTGCGATGCTTTCGAGCCATTTCCTTAATCGGGTGACTTGGAACGCTTCGTGGGTAAGTGTGAGGATTTAAACTGGAGCGAGTAGTCACCATAGAGCGAGCAAACTTGTGGACGTTTAAAGTAGATAACTTATGAAGGTAAGGCCACAAGAAAAATATCACGGCCAGTAACTTGCAACTAAGCTGCAGCAAATCTTTAGCGTCGTAAATTCGCAGTCACATTTTATTTATTTCTCACAACAAATTACACGGGGAATAATAATGAGTTCGAGTCATATCTCATTACTTAAGTTAAAGCTTAACGGTGCGGACAGGTTGCAGGGCTGCGGGTGCCATCTGAGATTGTTTTAAAAGGCTCTACAATTACCTCTTATTCAAATATCACTCCTATGCATCTTCGTAAAGAGTCTAAATTTATCTACTTTATATAAGGAATTTGCGGCCTTTCAAAAAATCACCAGTAAAGAAGTGTTCGTTAGTCAGTTCCATAATTAAAAATTTAAATTGACGCACTCGCGGGGACGTGCTGAAAAGTTGCGCGCGCTTTATACAACTTGTTGAAGTCTCACGCGCAGCTTGACGCATAATTTTTTAGGGTTTCGTAAGTCAATGAGGGAAACCTTGGCGAGAGGGTTGAGAGTCATGTCCTTCGGGTTGTTTGTTTTTATTTGTAAAATATTAATTGTAGTTACGCATCTTTAATTTTTTATTAATTAAATGACCGACATGTTTTACTAATAGTGAATAGTGATTTTTTTATTTAGTAACTGAATTAAAAAATAGTGAAGAACTTCGGCTAATATTTACAACGCATTAAGAAATGTGAAGTAATTATCGACTTTACACGAAGTATATCTGTATCTCACAAAATTAGAATTAGTATCTTTTTTCATATCGTATAAGCCAGTAATTTTCGTATCGGTTGACAGACTGTTTACACCTTAAATCCTGTAGAGCATTTTTGCAATGGCTTCGTAGTAGTTGAAGACAAAAAGGAAAAAACTTCTCTATCTCAGACCTGCGCGACCATTGTATCATAATATGATGATACAATTATCATGCAATTTACATACGAAAATAAAAAAAAAATACTTGTTGTATCATGGAGAGCCTGATATGTTTTATGTATGTTATAAGTTTCAAGATTAGAAGGATTCATCGAATGAACTAAACAGAAAGATGCAGCTATGAAACCCTAGAAGCTTAAGCTTGAAACGCTCTTGTTACTTTTATTGTTATCAATTAGTTTTTTGGTCAAGTAATTGTATTGCGTGGAAGTTATTTGTTCGGAGTATAATTTTGTTTACGTTTAATTAAAGCTCTGCTATCTTTGATGTGGGAGTTTCGAGTTTTATGAGGTCATCATATACACGACCCAACATTAGAGCAAAGGTTTTATACATTTTTTTCTTTATATTTTGAAAGCACAATAAACCTTTGAATACGTCTAGTATAATCAGTAACGATAAGGGCACCTTTGCAACCAAAACGCGTTATTGTGTATTTTTTCATATTGGTGTCTAATTAGAATGAATGTACTTTCAAAATATCCATGAATTTAACTGACTAAGTACAAGGCAGCATAAAAATACTTAAATGTAAATAGGTACTTATCTATATTTAATTTTAATCAGCTTTGTTCTACATGTCAGCAAACCGTTAAAATAAATCGTACTATTTATTTAATAGAACAAAAAATACTATAATAAAAAAAACTGTTCACACCCACATCAAAGCTGAATGAAACGAAATATAGGGACTTACTAACACATGAAATACAAATTTTGATTTTCTGACGCTGTGATATGAGAACCAATGCATTTGTTCGTCATTACAATTCGTGAAAACGTTCAAAATAATTTGCATGTGACAGTTGAATTTGGAAGGTGTGAATTTTAGCACGCAATCACGAGGGAACAAACCGTTTGGTGACTAAATGAAAACTGCGCCTGTCTACTCTTGATCGTTACAAAATATTTGAACACGTATAAGGAGACCGGAAGGAGCTCAAGAATTGACATAGTGTATGACGGACAAGTTTGACATACAGGGCCGCGCTTCGTAATCGGATTAGCATTTTTATTTTCATGCTTGAACAAAGTTCTGGGCTGCAACTGTTTAATAAAGGTTTTAATAAAATCTGTTTGCCATCGACACGCTAAGAAGAAGTTTAAAACTTTACGCTCAATTCGCGTGACAAATTTATAATTTGTATGTAGTTATTTACGACACACTACTTACCCTGCATTTGAGGAGTGTTTTAGAGGAATCGTATTTTTATAAGTAACACCGTTATGTACCTATGCAAGTGTCTCTTTCAGTCAATAAGTTAACAAATGTTACTGAATCTGAATCAAATTACTAATCACAAGTCGTCGGGTGTAATTAGAATTTAATCTATTGCTATTACCATGATTAGCCAAATTGTTAGTTGAAGATTAAGGTCCATCGGCAAAAAACCCAAGACTGAAGCAAATGACGTGACCTACATAAACCTATGATCAGCGTTGGGTGGCTAGCATTCCCTACGCCATCTTCTTCTTCTTCTCCAAGCTATTGCCAACCAATGCTGAGTGTAGGACTTTTATAATTCACGGCATACGCTTCGGTCTTGGGCTTTGCGGATTCAGTCTTTTCGTGCCACTTTGACCAAGTCATCAGTCGATCTCGTTGGTTGCCAAGTCTCCTGCTCTCACTACATTTACACCCCCCCCCACACATAGAATGACACTACATTGTTTGAAATTTAATCAATGACGGTAGGTTGAAGAAGAGTTGGCCCAACACCAGCCTACCGGATATATCCCTGGATGGGTATTTTAGTTCTGCTCTGCACTCTGCTTCTAATAAGCAGAAGTTTGGTATTTCACAGACTTCGGGTCACTATTATATAACAATGTTATTTAATGAAAGAGACTGGACAACTATAAATTTGCGTCTCGCTAATATAATATAGTGCGATCAATAAATAAATAGTAATTTGGTACCTATTTGCAATTTTAACAGCATAAATATTAAGCTCGCTCACAAAGTATCAAGGTCGTTCCGTCCTCGCCACAGCCCGCATAGCCGAAACCGAAAAAGACGGACTCGCAACAAAATAAAATAATTTTTAATGTCAAATTTCATGCCCAACACTGTAATGGAACATGAACTTTGTGGCCGCGCGGGTCACGGAAGACACAAACAATAAACCCCTTACAAAATAAAAGGCTTGACAGTACAATAATTAGAAAAGAAAACCGGGTACAGAAGCGAAATATTTCAAACAGCGACGTGGAAAATCTTTCTTCATTCCTGATTTAAGTAAGTTGAAAAAAAAAACGCACAGTTATAATAAGAAATCAAAAGAGGTGTTTGTTACACATCTTAATACTCTTAAATTAAACAGTGAATCATACTGTCTGACATGCCACAAATCAGTTTTTGTTTTTCGGGTTCTGTAGTCAACAAACAAGGGACCCTTACAGTTTCACCATGCCCGTCCGTCTGTCTGTCCGCGGCTTAGCACAGAGACGATAAGTACTAGAAAGCTGAAATTTATTTCGCCGACAAAACGGTAGATAGATAGACAGAATATTCTTTATTGTACACAAAGATTACATTAACAGAATAAAATCTCAAAAAAAAAAAAAATTGAGCTAACTCCCCTACACGTAAATTAGGGATGTATTTTTTTTCTCTTACCTATACCATAGTGTGGGATATCGTGGGTCGCTTAAAAAGATTGTGGGTGTCGGCAGACCATTTTTCGATTTAGGGTTCCGTTTGCGAAATAATAGCTTAGAAGCGCAATTTTTTGTCAGAGTCTCCCCCTCTCCAGGCTAAACGGTTGATTGTAGAACGTGAAGAATTTCAGGGCAGTAGCACATATAATGAACTTAAAAAGAAAACTAACGGCTAAGTAGGCTTAATAAGTTAACGAGTAATAGGCGACCAATTTATAAAAGAAAATTTTGGTTCAAAATCCATTGAAAATTACTTTGATCAAGTTCTTAGTTTTGTAAAGAAGATAAAAAACCCCTCTTACTACGGAACCATTTACTGCGCGTGGCCCGCCACGCACTTGGCCAGTTTTTTTAATTTCAAATATTAACAATGTAAAATGCCAAAGCAAAGGCCGGGTTGAGTTAGCGTTATTGAACCCCCTTTAAATTGGGCTTTAGTGGAACATCCAGTTTGTAAAAAAGCAAGTAGGTACTTAAACGTTTCAGACGCGAAAGAAACGTTACTTACACACAAACAAACGCGGACCGTTCGTGTTCCACGTCTCTATTTCGCTACGGGAATTCTATAAGAAAATAGTGACAAGCGAACAACAAAAGCTTACAAATCCCGCTCGTCCTTGCTATGGCGGTCGTGATTTAATACAAATTATTATTAGACGACATAAATAACGTTGCGGCGGCCCCCGGTCAGCTCTTTAATAAGTAATAAAGGGGTCATTCCTCATGACGGAGACTACAGCCTATTCTAATCCCATGCTACGTGGAGGTAAATAAGCAAATAGGGGTCAATATCGCGCATTTACTTTCGATAGCAGCTACGAGAGTAGGTGCGGTACAATACTAGCGACTGCATGCTTTAAATTATAAATAGGCCAGTCAGTACAATTGTTGTACCTACGTTAGAAAAATTTATATTTGTTTTTATTTTTGAGATTCATCGTGTGGGTAACACGAGATTTGGTATTTATTCAGTAGCACCCGTTTATAAAAGACAAAAAATTTAAAACGAATGCACCATCTTTTGCAATATCTACTAACTGGTCTAAAAAGCCATTTTCCGATAATTGCGACATCATTTCTAAAGACTTTGTGATTTTTTTAAACTTCCCAACACAACTTTATTCTTTGCCGAGTAACTGTTTGCAATAACAAGTTTGCGTATTTACACAACTAAGAATGGGAAGGTGTTTCTTGCAATTTTACTGTTTACTTTCGCCAACCATCGGACTGAGATATACTTTAGAGGAGTGGGCAGAATTAACTGGCCAGGACATATGGTGTCTGTAATGACGACACTGGCTTAGCCGGGGGAGGACGCAGACAGTGACCGGGATATGGCTACATAGCTATGGTTAAAGGAAGTTGGCAGAAGCTATTGTGGTAGTACAATATGAGATAAACACACAATACGCCTTTGATATATTAGTACACACCCGGTAACAACCTGTAACTGGGATTGTTGGCGATGTTCACTGTAAAGTAATTAAAAAGTAACGAAACCACATCTAATTAGTTTTTCTGGTCCAGCGACAGCACATCAACCTTTACATTTTAGTTGAAAAGTCGCCCGTAACGTAACTGAGTAGAGTGCACGCATGTAAAGGGTAACGTGTTCTCAGTAAAGTATTATATCTAATGTGTCAGTGACTGCTTTCGTTTTCTTGACATTTGACAGTCAAATATCACTTCAAAGGTGAAAAAATATAACGATGTTTACCGCTAAAGTAAATACAATATAATATGAAACTTAATGTCAGTACCTACACTTGGAAACACTTTCGTTGTAAAGCTACTCTACTCTCTCTCTAAGGAAAGGCCTGTGCCCTACAGTAGGACGTATACAGGCTGCTTATGTAAAGAATTTTTCAATCCAATTCAAAGCCAATCTTCAGCAGTCAAAATTTCAAAAACCCTAAACGAACTTGTATCTTAGCGAAGAACCTAAGATGATAGAGAAGTAATTCTGTAGTTCTCTAGGATATTTCGTTCTCTAATATCCTAGGATATTAGCTTAGATCCGAATTATCAAAAGATCTTACGACATAATTATATAGGTAACTTTTAAGCGGATGTTAGAAGATTGACTACGTATTTGACATAGGCAATAAACAGCTATTTCACCTGAATTTATAAAGCTAACATGCAATAATGTAAACCAGGATATTGATATTCCTCAAATAGAACCGAAGATAGTGAGCGCCAAAATCTCGTGCGCAAAGCACAAGGAAACTGCGAAGACAGGGAAAACTCGTGAACAAAAGACTTCAACGAAAATGGACAAAGTTTTGAATCAAACACTTTTTGACAAAAAGGACGACCAATTGTTATTTTGTATCTACAAATTAATGTTTAGGTATTTGAATTCTCAATAAAATATGGAAAGGCTTGTCATACCTACCACAAGAAGCAACAAGATTTTTTTTAATCAACAATATTTACAGTACACTTATCTCTGTGTTTCGTATGATAATTAGTGCTTAATCTACAAATGTTCACTATTCACAAAATAACTGAATAGGGATTTACAAGGATACAACCAAGAAGTTAAAAGGGTATGGGCTTTTAACTTCTTGGTTGTATCCTTCATAGACAATGAGTTTATTTGTATCATAGTCATCTATACGACGCTACGGTTCTATAAATGGCGGAAATTGTTAGATATGCGTTACTTTTTTGACGTACAATTAAGACTTCTGTTACGTAAGGCATGCCGTGTCGCTCGCACATTTTCAAAAGTAAACAATTTTTTTTAAATCAGTAAAATGTCACATTCTGCGGGCGAGATAGTATGCCAGCCGCAAAAGAAGTCGATTTTTGTAGGCGACTGTACCGGTAGCGATGGAGGGCGGGTGTATTCCCGCCACGCGGCCTCTAATAAATGAAGTAGGCCGTTAATAACTTAACGCGATGCGTTACTTACGGCCGGACCCGTGCGTAAAACTGCCCTGCTACCGGCCTTTTGATGGCCCCATACACACTATGAGCTCTTCGCGATTTGCCAGTCATTGTGGCTTGATTTCTTTCTAAAGTGGGATCGAAAGAGGGTAACAGAGAGAGAGACAGAGGGGGGAGGAAAACAAGAAGGAAAAAATATAGAGAAAAATCAGTCAATCGCGTTAATACTGCACTTTTTTAACAGTGCGCTGCTGACATACTCTTAACTGTAATAAAAATACTTGCTTACCTGTGATGAATTTTCTTTAAAATTATGAATAATATTTCACTTAAATTTTTTACATTTTTTGTCGAGTACTACAGTACCTAAATCCTTTAACAAAGTCCATCGGGCGCTTATATGGATTCACGATTTCTGAAAAGTGTTGTTTGATTCAGAATCTTCAATGATAAAGCACTAATTCCTGCCTTTGTAACGTGTTCTTAAAAATTTTGAGTAAATCGAAACAAAACAATGTGGGTCACGTGGGAAAAAGCTGGATAAAAAGCGGAAAAGCGGCGTCTGGTAACACCGCTGAAAGCGCACAAGTGTGGACATAGCTTAAGACCCCAGAAAAGAAACAAAAGCTGGCACCATTAAATAAGTCATCATCATACGCCTACCTGCTCGGTGCGGTGGCGTTGATAGAATTTTATTTTCCGCCCATAAACCTCGCTAAGTTATTTATTGTCCGGCACTTCATTTATAGCTTTATTAGCTGCCCCCGTGCCGGGCTGCCCGAAACAACGCCGCTAATGAACGGGGAACCTATAGCTGTAATAAATATGTGTGATATTGGCCCATCTTTCGGTAGCAATATAGGAAATTATGACCTCTAAAGGAATAAGTGTACCCTGCAGTGGAACGCTTATAGGCTGCTAATGTTATGTATGTTAGGAAGAAGTAGGCAAATATATTACCCGAAACCGGCGTGCGTGCACGCAACGACTAATGAATGTTGAGGAAGCGAAAGTGATCTGTCAGGATCGTGGCAAGTGGCAGTCCCTGGTCTCTGCCTACCCCTCTGGGATACAGGCGTGAGTTTATGTATGAAGGCAAATATTTTTTGTATATTCTCTTTGGTCGATAAATACAAAATACTTCCACACATTACAGTCACTTTACGAACCCAAACTAGGATACCCTGTGTTATGGTAACCAGTCAAGAACATGTGTGTAAGATAAAGTACGGCGTAAGAAACCCATGACTTCTGTGTTCGTAATCAACCGCTACACCAATTAGGCAGACTATTAGATTATTATGAGTTTGACAGTTGTAACTTTCTACAGTGGCCAGGGATGTTAGCGGTCACTAAGTGTTATTTTAATCTGTGATCTCTCCATTTTCTGTCATGCCACTTAACAGAGACATGTCCAAATTTATTTAAATGTCCATCTGAAACTACCTCCTAACCTCCGTACTATAGATTATCTACAACGTGTTATTGAAATAATGCAAAAAGGTTTACAATTTTCAATTTTTATTTTTCACACAAAGTGCCCGTTACAATTTTAAAAAATGGCCTGAAGTAAAAAAAATCGGCCAAGTGCGAGTCGAACTCACGCACCTCACGCTCCGTACTGTAGGTACTTACATATTATAAATGGTTTAATAGAAAATTGTTCAAGAATCGAACTAGTTCAGAATCGGTCTCGCTGTTTTCCCGAGCGTTTCCGGAACTTCAAAGATTTTTTTTTTATGATTTAAGTTTTAATAAAGTTTTCCTGTTTTTGTAGTATTAGACGATATTATCAAACTTCATACTCAACGGAAAGTACCCTATTGAGTGTCGAAATATAAGTTCTTTTGCGGCATAAACGGCTCTAACTATTTTTACGTTAACTTAGAAGTTTCATTTTTTCACAGCTTAAAGGTACTGTATAAGCATATGACTTTAATTTTAACCTTCAAGCGTTCCCGGAATAAAGGACAGACAGTCGGACGGACGGACAACAAAGTCATCCTATAAGGGTTCTGTTTTTCCTTTTGAGGTAGGTACGGAACCCTAGAAATGGTGAATTGAAATATTCGGTCATGTAGGATTTTTAGGGTTCCGTACCCAAAGGGGTAAGGGACCCTATTACTAAATTACTAAGACTCCACTGATCGTCTGTCTGTCTGTCGGTCTTGCTTTCTGTCAGCACGCTGTATCTCATGAACCGTGGTAGCTAGACAGTTGACATTTTCACAGATGATGTATTTCTGTTGCTGCTATAACAACAAATACTAAAAACAGAATAAAATAAATATTTAAGGGGGGCTCCCATACAACAAACATTGTCTAAATATAGCGCTCGCCATCTAGCGGCCGTCTATGTAACCTTCACAGCGCCGATGTCATGTCCCTAAATATCAATGTTAATCGCTTCTTGTTGGTTTCTATAGATGGCGCTGTTCTCAATGTACCTCATCTATCTTTGTCTAATTTTGTATAGATAAAATGACAAAGGTCTAGAACCTAGTTCAGGCGCAGGAGAGAATTGTACATATGCAGCAATAAAAAAATATAATACGGATCCCTTCGTGCGTGAGTCTGACTCACACTTGGCCGGTTTTATATTTAGGGATCCGTATGCAAAATATTAAACTTTAACGAGCAATTTTTTTAGAGTAGGGAGTAAGGCTAAACGGTTGATTGTAGAAACGTGAAAAAATTCAAGGCACATATGAAGTTAAAGGAAAACTATTACGGCTAAGTAGGCTTTACAGGTTAACGATAATAGTCGAACAACTGATAAAAGGAAAACTTCGTTCCAATTCCATTGAAAATTACTTTGATAATGTTGCTATTGTGTAAAGAAGGTAGTTAATATAAGGAAAATATAATCGTATATTTTGACGACCAACTACAGAACCCTACAACTCATGTGACCCGACACACACTTGGCGGGTTTCTGAGTTGATTTTTAATACATATTCATGGATTTATTTTAATATCTGCCACGCCCAAAAAAGCCATCATACAACTGGTGTTTACATTAAGGTTCTCATTACCAGTATTGTCCCAGCTGTTTCGAATTATTCGAATTTCGATTTCTTGCACATTAGAACAATACCCATCGTTCGGCATCCAAAACCGCGAACGTGACTATTTTATCAAATGTTACTTTACAGGAGTCACTAAGAACTCTACAAATCATACCGTCATACATATAAAAAAAAAAAATTAAATCATGGTTTTTAGAATAACAGGGTTTCAGTTAGTCTAAAAACCATTATTTAAAATTTATGTGTACGACGGTATGATTTATAAAGTTTTTAGTGACTCCTGTAATTTTTTTTTTATAAAAGTCACGTTCGCTGTTTTGGATGCCGAACGACGACTTATATACTATTGGCGCAGCAGAGGAAGTAGACTATCAAAAGTCAAAAATAGAAACTCAAACTAAAATTTCATGTCACGTAACAGGAGCCCTGACTGAAACAATAACGCGAAATCTCAGTGATGTGATGACTCTCCCGCGGCAAGACTTTTTCTCTATTTCATAAAGCATAATGCGGGGATTCCTAAACGTCTCTAGGTAACTTATATATCGTACATAATATCCCTTTATTGAAATACACAATCCGCGAGTCAGCCCGGAGCGCAGCGAAATTTCCATGCAAAGCGTGTAGTATGAACGCTCCACTGATATCAATTCCAACTTGTATTAAATCCCTCGCTGAAATAATTTTGATAGTCTCAAAGCCGAAAGGGTTGGTCCCCTCGGCAAAGGCCCAACGTGAGCCAAGTAGCTTTTATTGCGCCAAGTGTAAGAGCTAATATAGAACAACAAAGTGTAGTTTCTGACGCTCTGCCGCTGCCTGTACGCTGGTCCACGGAGCGCGCATGCCACAAAGCCTCGTAAAGCCTGCTCTCCAGTGCCCAGTCCACTAATCGACAGAGTGCTCTAAATATTGCCTTTGCGTTTATTCGCCCGACCATAAATTACGACTGTATGAAAATAAAATTTTTTCCCCGCTCTTTTTTTCTACCGCTTTCCGAGTTGCGTACTTTTTCATAGAGTCAAAAGCCTAAACAGACCACTTTCGCATTACGGAATTGCCTGAATTCCATTCGAATGTAATATTTGGCTAACCGAAGTCGGAAAATGATTCAATAAAATTACATCCTATCGTGGTTGTCATAAAAGCGATTTTTCCTTACATGGGAACCTCGTGAAGACTTTTCGCCACGTGGCGGTCACAGCAAGCGTAGAAATGAGATATTTTGGCAGTATTACGCAAATTGGATAGCTTTCAACACTCAACAGAGTAGGTTTCGAACTTCCGCAGGGTTGGCAAATTGAATTAAAAATATCATAAGTTGTGTATCATAACGATGTTTGCATTTCGCAGTGCGCTGCGGGGATTGCAGACGTCACGAGTCTCTCGGTTGGCAAGACGAAAGGCTCAACTAGGTACACGAGAAACATTTTAGCATCACATTTCTAGACTATCTTAGGGACGAGATATTTTTGGTTATTACTGTACCTAGATGTGGACTAGGGGAGTAAAATGTTTCACTCTTCATTGGACATATAAATAATTGCTTACTGTAAAATGAGAAAATATAATTACAAAGCAGTTTTTCATAGTTACTTTACTCTCTACAGAATCACAAATATAAATAACTTTTTTGTCTTCAAATTGTAATGCATCTCGATTCCTAAAAAACAACTCGATCTTCGTTACCTGCGAGGTAATCCTGAGATGATTGTCGATGGCCCACTTTTGAGCTAATGATGATTATTAATAACGATCTCATTTCCATAGCTAATGCTGCAGCGGCCTTTCTAGTCCTCTACATTGGATTATTTCCGAAATAATTGCCGAATTAAGATGAATACGTGCTTATGTTAATGTTTCGATTTTAAGTGTCCTAACGATGCATGACAATGGAACTGAGTTAGGTTACGTAAGGCCAAAACAATGGTACTAAACTTTGTGATTAGAGTAGTATGAAATTATGAATAACTAGTTTAAGTACCTACATAAATATATATTCGTCATTACAACAAATAACTAGTTATTTAAGTTCAGCAGAACTTCAAATTATTAACATCCTCTATCATGTTTGTATTTGGGATATGTGATCATAAGTTACCTACAAGTTAATGAGCGGCAAGAGTTGATTCAACCTAATAAAAGCGGTTGGTAGCTCTCGAAGAATCAACACTGCACCATATCACGTATCTAAGCCGAGCGTAGACACGACCGCTAACAAAAAATCCGAAATTACCTCCAGAAAACGCCATCTGTAATTTTTGATAATTATGAATAAGTGGCGGTCGAAAATTAACCGATGGACTCGGCCGGCGTGGGATGTAGGTAGACACACATATATAATTGTTTCTTATTAAAATCAACGTTAATCTTTTTTCGGTCCAGATTCCGGTGAAGCCGCTACGGCGCATTATGTTTAAGAATCGACAGCTATAATTTCTGTTCAATCAAGATTTAATTGTTTTAATGAGGCAACATGCGTGAATGGCCGGCCCAATTACTGTTTATTTTTAATCGCCTCAAGTGGTTTTTATGTTAGCAACCAGACACGCAGTGGCCGCGAGCGATCATTTTCATTATTTTAATAATGTAAACTTCCAATAATAATTTACAGTGATTTGGGGTTAAAACACGTTAAGAGATGTTTATGAAGAACCTGAGCTATAGATATGTTGTTAGCATTGTAATCATCACTCAGGGATCTTTGTGATGTGCCTTCGGCTTTTGCTCTACATTGTAGTTTTCACAAAATTGCAACGCCCATGATCCTTAATTGGACTGTCACACACAATAAAATCCCAAAAAGATCACAGCAGAACTCCAACAAATAAATTTCGTACATTAGTTTAAAAAATAAACCAATGACAGCTAAATACGTTTTTTTTTTGTAATATCACTGTACACTTTTCATGAGCTTTTGCAAGAATGTTCTGTAAACAAACTCTACAATTGCATCTTACATCTCACATTCACTTACATACGTTCACGGCTTAGGTCTCACGTTCAAATGAACTTGTCCATTCTTTTTAATCTGAGGAGAAAACTTTTCAAGGTCTATCCTCCCTAGGCGTAGGGGTTGGGGGGTGCGGCGGAAGGTCCGAACCGTCTAACTAACAAGTTAATCCGGCCCCAGGCAGATATAAAGTATTATAAACTTTATATCACGCTTTGCATTATGCTTCATTATCTTGGCAATTTTTGCTTTGTTATGCTTTCCAAGGCAGGGTTGCCGAGGAAAATGAAAAATTAATAACGTTCCCCGGCGAGGGATAATTTCTTTTGTATCTGAGATATTATATTGTTGCTTAACCTAGACCTTGCGTTCATTTTCTTCAATAATAGAGTTACTTATTCCATTTTCATATTAATTTCGTAATACTACACGTAACAAGCTCAAGATAAATAAAAAAGTACAAAACAAAAATATATTATTAGCATTATCAGCAAGTCGATAGATAGATAGAGAACACTTTAATGCACAATCGGAAAAAAAAGAATTACAACTATGATTCTCATATGATATGACATAATATGATGTTATATAATATAATTATAAAGAGGAAGAGTTTGTAAGTTTGTATGTTAGAAAGCAAGCTAGGAATGGCAAAACCTTTCATGGTTTAAAACCATGAGGGAGACCTATGTCCTGCAGTGGGCGTCAAATGGCTGATGATGATGTTCGAAAGATCTCGTCCGATTTTAAAAATTCTTTCACCAGTATTTAGATCGGACCTTCAGCCCGGGTAGTACGACAACGCTAGTCGCGCATTTTAAATGTAAAAAGTCGCGACTTTCCAGTAAATTAACTTCATCCAGGATGTGACTGGTTGGGAATTTTTACAAAAAAAAAAATGGGTGTGACTCGTTGGGAACAAAGGACTCCTTTTCCTGGACTCCTGAAAAACGTGATGTAGGTATGTAGGTACGTAAGTAACATTTTTCGATACACTATACAAGGTTATTTCCAAAATTCGTAATTCCTGAAATGTCGGTAAGAGATTGTCATTTAATTTGTTCTACAAGTTTAGAAAATGATTCGTTCTAATTTCCATTATTAGAAGAATAAGTGTTTTTACGGTTTTTCTTCTTTAGATTGGCGCTATTTGATAGATAATGCATAAATGTTTGAAATAGAAAGGACATTCTTCTATGTATCATGTCATCATATTATTATGTCAGTGAATGATCCTGATATTTTGAGTAATAAAAATCAGACAAGAAACTCATAGATCAGAAGTTGTTATCAATCACAAACTATATTATTATTATTAAAATTCTTTATTGCATTTGAACACATAGTTTTGCACATAGGCGAGCTTAATGCTACTTATCATTATCTACCAGCTAACCTAAGTTTTGCCGGAAACGTTAACAGGTAGTGAAATATACTAATTACTTATTTAGACCAAGACAAAAAAAAATTATACAGTGGGGAAATATTATACAAATACAACATAATAATAAATAAATACATAAAACCTACAAATTTACTAATAATAATGTAATGTCTATATGTGAATACTATTCATAATAAATTAACATAATTATTGGACACTTAGGTAGTGACTGTAAACTTTGGCTTTAAATATTTCAAGCGATGGGGCCAATCGGATGTGTAGAGGCAAGCTATTCCAAAGGCGAATTGCTGTTACAGTGAGAGGTTAAATGACCAGCCGTATTATGTTCGGAGGTACGGAGATGAGGCGACCTTCATTGAAGCGGAACTTGAAACGTCCTTTGACATAAGAGGGGAAGCAGGGGTTGTTAAGAATATCATACAAGGTGACGAAAATGTGAGCATTCCTGCGGGAACGGACGTGGAGCCACTTTAGCTGATAACGATAGGTAGAGACATGATCAAACCTACATCATCATCATCAGCCCCTTGACGCCCACTGCAGGACATAGGCCTTTCTCATGGTTTTCATAACCATGAGGGGTTCTGTCATAATTGGCGATCGCAGTATGCGGTTGGAATGTCAGGAAGACGCTGCTGCCCGTCTCCTGGTAATTTACTTCCTTAGTCGCCTTCTACGACATCCACGGGAGGAAATGGAGTGACGCTATTCTTAATCCGGCGCCACGCGGCGGCAAACTTGCACAGTCCGAATATAAAGCGGATGTAAAGATTGAGCAGTCTGTCGAGTTTGCTGAGCAGCTCCTCAGTAATGTCCGGAATTAATTGGCGTGTCTTGGGAATTGCGCATTTTAGAAACTCTGTAGAGTGACGGTGCACTAACCTAATTTTATCGCCGACGTGCGCTGTGGCAACCCTAGTGCAGTTTTGCACGTGAGACTGTGCGTCGCCCGCGGCGCTCCACCGCGACGCTTGCGCCTGCACAGCGCGGACTCTGCCCCTTTGATCCCTCACTTGAAACCGTTGCTAAATATTTGCGAACAAATTTTCAATCAGTAAGGCTAACGTGCCGGAACACCAGCAGACGCCGGTCAGGGTAAGAACAGTTTCTTTCAATGCCTTGCCAATTTTCTACTTCACTGTTATTAACTCAAAATGTTAGGGAAGGAACTTTAAGGACGTTCTTCTGTAGCTAACACTATTTTTCTGATCTCTGCTAGGTATTAGAAAAAATATGATACTCTTTAACTTGAACAACTAGATTTTGCTCGCAACCACTTTCTCAAGAAATATTTCCTGCGCGTTTGAAATCTCTACGCTAATCGGTATTCTCAGTGCGTTATCTGTCACTAAAGTTTCTGTTTTATATGAGTAAATAACAAGTAGATGTTTATTTACAAAACGCGTAGCACACTGCAGTTACGTCATCGATCCCCACAAGTAAACCTACCCACCCACACTTTTTGGGAGGGGGAATTGGTACACTCTGTACTCATCAGGTGCGTCACTTCGGAAGTACCCACCAGATGCATCCCGCCGCCGTTTCCCAGCCAGAGATCGATCATCCTCGAGCCTCCAATTAACTCATATTTCGCGATCTATGCGCTAATCGTCGTGCGCGCCAGCCTTCAAGACCACGACAAACCTGTCTTTAGGGTAATAAGTCGTTCGATATAGTATGGAATGGTAAATGTGGAGAACGCTCGAAGGCTATGCGTTGCGTTCAGCGGTCCTGAAACCAGAGCAAAGAATGTACCTATCTAATATTTTTGGTACACAATGTTGACCCTCACTCACGTGTCTGTCAATGTTATCTGTCAAAAATTCGATTTATAAAATATAGTTTGTACTCGTATGATGGCACGCTAAAGAAATGACCGGAATAGATTGAGTGCCCATTGAGCGACCTGTAACTGTATCTCTGGTTTCCTCACGATGTTTTTTCTTAAAGCTTGCTATGGTGACAATTTAGGGACATCCCAGGCTGACATACTTTGACCAAATAGGGGGTGTGTTAGCGAAGGGAAAAATAAAAAGTACCCGAAACCGGCGTGCGTGCATGCAACGACTTAAGAATGTCGAGGAAGCGAAAATGATCTGTCAGGATTGTGGCAAGTGGCAGTCTCTGGTTTCTGCCTACCCCGCTGACATACAGGCATGAGTTTATGTATGTATGTATGTACAATTTAAAAATACCAAAAAAATATCAGTTTTCTATCATTTGTTTTATTGAAGTTCCAAACGCCATAAACAAAGAAGCTTATCGGTAGTTTCATGTTCAAATTGTTCAAGCCTGTCCGTACTATTTCAAGCAATTTCGAGTCTATGTTATGTTTCAAATGACAATGTTATTTGACGCATATTTTGAGCCAAATAAGTAAGTTTATTTGAAACCGGACAATAACTATATTTCAGAAGTGCATATTGCACATATTTATGAATTTTGAAATAGTAGTACCAATGCTGTTATGAATACGAATTAGTAAGTGGCATATGTGTTTGTTCTAGTACATAGTATCAATGCAATACACTAAATAATGTTTGTAGGTACATGATTTCCTGTTGGTGCACCTTATAAAATAATTAAATACTTCATTGAATCTTGTGATAGCTTCTAAGAGTTCACGATAGAGCTGTTAAGTAGTAAGAATTGGGTTTACCTACAGTTGTAACTATCGTAGACCGTCATAAACTATCGCAGACAAGAAAGTCGTGACGCGACCTATAGGAACGAATAAAAAACCATAACTTCCTTGGATGACGTCAACAAAAACACAAATAAGCGAGTGTTCTTTGGCAACGTCCACCGCACTTACAACATAGAATAATGATACTTTACGCACAGAAAAGCAGTCATGAAATTAGAAGGTTCTGTTTGGAGCGTTTCAAAAGGAGTGGTTAAAAAGATATTATTTAACTGAAAAGTACAGGGTGGTAAATTAACGTTTGCAATGTTTCGATTCTTTTACTATTGTTTTGTCTTCAAATTATGCCAGGTTTCTCTATTATCATAACAGATTAAAAGAATGTTTATACGCTTACGACGTATTTCTTTCTTTTGGATCGATGGCTATGATCGTGTGCTTAGAGACGTAGTTAGCGCAAACAAAAAACGATCATCACTATAAAGGAGACAATTTTACGACAATTTAACAACACTAACCGGGCAAACAGCTTCAGAACTAAATTACCCACTTTACTAAAAGCGGCCAAACCTCAATTAGGTGCAATTGTAATAGTGACGCCGTACAAATAAATTAAAGGCTGTACACCACTGAAAGTTAGCTTTAGCTTTCATCTGGCAACTTCAGAGCTATAAGCTACCAACTGAGAAAGTTATACTTCATAACACAAATATTACATAAACTGTAAGTAACAGGCCTGGTCGGACTCTTCCGACAAAAAATCAAGTAAGTGAATCCGGAATTAAGTTAATAATTAACATGCAGTTTAACCATGGTTCACAGAGACACAGGTTCAATAAATGGAATAGTTCGACTTTAAATACCTAGTTCTTATCATGGAATTCGAATATAGAGAATGTCTACATTTTATTTATATTGTAGGAGCCTAACAGTTAATTAAGCTGTTAGGATTCTGAACCTTGGAGCTCTCGTCGACAAAATAAGCCAAGATAGCAAAGAGACCTCCGGTAGAAGCCTTCCGGGGCTCCTCTCCAGGAGGGAGAGGATGCTCAGGACAAGAAGGCAAACCTGATCACCCCTACCTGCGTCTGCTGACGATCTTTACATTTTCCGCGACAGAAGCCCATGAAAACTTATATCCTAAATCTACATCATCATCAGCCCACTGCTGCTACTACTGGTTGTAGCCCTTTTTCCCCAAATGCCATCTCTCACGGTCTCTTGCCATTGGCATCCACGGACCGTCCACCTACACTACGATATCGTCCGACCATCGGGCTAATGGATATGCCTTAAAAAAAATCTCCTTTCTACACATCTCTATCGCATAGCTTGGAGTAGGTCTTCAGCTTTAAGCGTCTATGTCCATTAGAGAGAGTTAATCTCGATGACGGAACACATTACTGTTGGCGGTAAATGAGCGGCGCGTGAGCCTCGCCAACGAATAATTTACCAACTCCTACAGCCTCCAGACAATTCGGTAACAAAGAGGAATTGTATAAAGTGAGCTAGGCGATAGCAGCTTGGCTTTCCTGGTAAGATCGATTGTACTATCACTGTGTGGGGACTAATCGCCAGATATCTGAAAATTTTTAAATTTTATAAAATTATCTGTGTCGGATAAACTTCCAAACAGTTGTTGTTTTTTTTTTTTGTTGTTTTAGAAGTTGTTTAGAAAACGAGATCCCCTAACTCAAATTTATGTGCCAACAAGCCAACTCTCCATCCGATTATGGGTATGGCAATAAACACAATTCACGGGACTTACACCTCAATTTCGCAACGCAAAGGTCTATAAAGTTCGACGAGTTCGCAATGATAGAAAATTAGCCACATCCTGGGTAGGCTCGCGGTGAGGTATGGCAGTGCCGGGGGCTCCAGAGAACAATACCGTGATAGCAGCGTGTGCGCAGACTGCACGCGGACATGCCGCCGCGGGCGACGGCGCGACAGAGACGACAACACAACAGCGCTACGGGACCGACTGAGACACCGGCATCACACCCGCGAGATTTTGATTTATCACACATAATTATCGAATAATAATCTGCTTTGCATCTCTCGTTATGGCATTACGATAATTTCGTCCCATTACATCTGGTTCTAAGCGGCGACCGTTCGCTAGCCTCACAGCGATTGATAATAATCGCTCGCGAAGCATAATGGCGTACACCCACGGGTAATTATTGTTGTGCAGTCGTGAGTTCGTGCGGCGGCCGAGCGGAATGCATCTCCTTCGGGGGTTGCGCCGTAAACCAACACGTCGCTCGGCCGCGTAAATAACCGGCGATCGCTTTCCTCGCGCTAATGATAGTTTGCGCCTCGTCCCCTCGCTCTTTAATCGATCCCGATAAAATAATTACGAGTATTTATAACTACTTGCACTTAATCGCGACCCGATACCTGTTATTAGCGGCGCAGCACGACTGTGCACGCCAATTTTTCCCGTGAAATCGCTGTTGGCTTTATTATTGTAACAAATCGTCGAGCGAACGAACAATGTAGCGTGCTAAGTCTTCGAGACACTGAGTTGCCCCGTCAACATTTTGAATTACCGCGGCAATATTCCGAGATCGCACCTTAACGGCGCTTAGTTCCGATGAAGTCATTCCTTTGTGTGCGCTGAATGGACGCTGCAGCGCCGGAGGGCGCATCCGCGGCCGAATGTGGCCGACACACGCGTAAACCGCGCGGGTTGCATTGACGTTTGGTCACGGGCCTGCGAGGAGCTCCATTCCCGCCGATGTTAATGTCCGAGGCCGGCCGTCGACTCCGTTATCCCTCGTAGCTAATGATTGGCCGGCATTAACTCGGCCCTGTTCTGTGCGATTATTGGATCTAACAGATAATTTTATACTGCATTGTCCCGGAGCGTAAAATTCCCTGTTGTTATTACGGGCCGGGCAGCACGCGCGGCGGGCTCTTACCGGCTGTATCTACCGATCTCGGCGAAGGGTAAGGACGGGGAACCACTCACGAACTCCATAAAATCAATACAAATGGCTATGACACCTCGAGTAATAGCTTCGGGATGAGTTTCCCGCGAGCCGGACACATCCGTGACGCCTTGCCAAGTTAGCAATGCCAACTACTGCCACGGCGCTGGATTCCGTCAATAATTTCAGAATTCTCGTATTTATTGCAGTCCTAAAAAGTTTATACAATACTTAGTGGAGCAGTTAAACAGCTTTGAATAGGTTAGCCAAGAGTTCAGCGTGGCACCTCGTGAACTCACGAGCTGCATTCTTCCCGCGCCTGTAATGAGCTCTCTAAATCAAACAATAGCATTAATGTGTCAATACGGCCTCGATAACACCTAGCCGTAGCATTAATGTGTCAATACGGCCTCGATAACACCTAGCCGTTTTCTTTTGCACTCGGAATTATGGCTATAAATCCACTGAAAGCCATTTAGATGACAAGACTTGCGACCGATAGTCGTTCGATTCGAGAGCATTGTTGCAAAGTTTAAAATCTATAGACTTAGCAGTCTCAATTTCTAACTCACCTTTGCCGGTAAGACTAGCTGCCAATATGTCAAACAGTAATTACTGATCTCTACGAAATCGTATCGTGTAAATATCCTTTCTAGAGGTCGTAGGGAGAACTCTGGCATTTCGCTGGCACGGCACAACATCCAAATGACTGGCTAAATTATGCAGTTAACTTCTTGGCTAGTGGTAGGTGTTGTTTGACACCTTTTTGCATTCGACCTTTAGAAATCCTATCCCAGACAAGTGTAGACGTGGCTTGTTGTTGTGCTTGTTTATCTATGAAACGTGATAACCACATACTAAGGGTGATAACTCTGGGAACCGAGACACTAGTATTACATCTACTTAGATTTACGCTTGGGCTGGATAGGTACAAGCTTTGAGTAGTTTTGCAACCGAAGGAAATTTACTAGGGTGATTATTAACTATTTTTGTTCTACTTACACGTCAGTTATTTGGTCACCGCATCATACAAAGTAGTTTCTTTCATTGATACCATTACTGTAGGACTTATAACACAACATAACATAAACTCACGCCTGTATCCCAGAGGGGTAGGCAGAGACCAGGGACTGCCACATGCTACGATCCTGACAGATCACTTTCGCTTCCTCAACACTCATTAGTCGTTGCAGGCACGCACGCCGATTTCGGGTACTTTTTATCTTGCCCTTTGCTAATACATCCCCTATTTGGTCGAAGTATGTCCATCCGTAGGACTTATATGAAATAATATCCTGTTTTCAATCTTATATGAGTCTATAATTTTAAGCACGATTTTTCTTCTTCTTCGTATTCTTCGATTTCTCCTATGAGAAGCTTGGGGCAAGTTTCTTAAATTTCTCTCTGTTCCAGGCCAGGCCGTTGAGTTTATAGCACATGTTTGTGCTAGTCAGCCCAAGCGGAGCTCTGCGTATTTTTGCCTGCCAATAAACTGAAATATGAAGTTTGTCTATCAGGAGCAAAGATAAAGTAAGAATATGAGCCTCGACTAGCGCGCGCCGTTCGCAAAAAGGTGTCGCCGCTTAGCAAAAAACAAACTACAGAAGCAATATCGAAATCGACCTATCTGTCCACCCGACAGAAGTCAATTCTCCGGCTGGCGGGGCGAAGGGGTTGCAGATAAATACCTACGAGGGGCTCGCGGCTAAATCGTGTACCGGAGATAAACAGCGGGCGCGCAATTTGTACCGACGTACAAATGCACAGCCAACCCCATCGGTCGCCGACCACTGGGGGTTACATGGAGCTACGAATAAGAAGAACGTCCACACAACACAATCACTAGTGAAGAGTTCTGTTTCTTCAGTAAATTTTCGTACAAAAAATACGACGAATTTTCATAACAATGAAAGGCTTTTATTAATAGTTTACGAGTATGATACTTGCGCTTATAGTTATGATAAGAAGAAAAACAAAAGATAGGGTCAAGTTCCAAAATGATCAACATTTTGAAGTGGATACACAGTTTTACTTGTAACGTTCATTACTCACATTTTCTGTGTTATTTTGAATAAAAACACTTTGATTTGGAATGACAGAATGGCAGAAGAAGAAAAAGTTCGAACTAGCAAGGAGGTCAAATACTTTTTGGCAGGCACAAATTCTTGTGCTAGTCCTAAATAGGATACCCCGTTCTATGTGCCAGGCAAGTAAAGTAAAGTAAAAATATATTTATTTAAAATTACACAGTTATAACTGTGATCACAAACATAGAACAAAACTGATTATATACTTAATAGAAAAAAAGTTTAGACACAGGTCATTAAACTTTTCAGCTCATCAAACTTTAAATTTTTATTGCAAAGTAGCTGTTAACGTAAGTGAGTAGAGTGCACGAGTGTAAAGGTTTATGTGTTGACAAGCGATGGTAGCCTAGTGGGTAGAACATTGGACTCGGAAGCGGGAGACCCGGGTTCGATTCCCAGTCCGGGCATGTACCAATGACTTTTCTTTCTAAGTTATGTACATTTGTGAAGTTAAAGTAGCAATACCACTCGCTAACTGTGAAGGAAAACTTCGTGAGGAAACCTGGGTGTCTGAGCTATTCACATACCTAAGCGTTTGAAATCGCCAATCCGCAGTGGGCACGCGTGGTGATTAAGCTCATACTCTCTCTCTGAGAGAAGGCCTGTGCCCTACAGTGGGACGTATATAGGCTGCTTATGCTAACTGTGCCTTATGTTGCTCAGACTGACATAAGCATTCTAACAATAGCACACACTTCTAAATCGGTTCAAGCGTTAAGAAGTTAAAGTTATGATGAAGTAAATAAACGGGCAAACATATACTTTATACGGAATGTAATGAGATCCCCATGTTTATCCAAACGCTGAGTCAGCTGCCTTCTGTGGCAACTTAGATACACCACATGCTACATCTATGGTCCTGTTTTACTTATTCGTTTTGTCTGTTGTATATTTAGTTTTCTTTCTGTTGTTGTGAATATTATGTTACTTATCTGCTTATATTGTTTCTGTGGTGTATCTTGTTGGTATAATAAATGTCTTTCTTCTTCTTCTTCAAAATGCGGTTCTACTCATCAAATTTTTTTCTATTGCGACAAATATCAGCTGTTAAATACCGACTGTCTCGTTGGTCTAACGATAAAACGTTTTTGTACCAAAGCAGAGATCTTGAGTTCAATTCCTCCTGAAGCCGTCGTGCTTTGATTTGTACAAATAGCCTGCTCGGATGTTTTTACGCATCCAGCAGCCTCCATCTAGAGTCAAACTTACGGCCTCTGTGTCGATAAGCAAGCATGATTATGCCCACGCTAGCCAATAAGACAGTCAAAGTAAGCTTGTATGTTTCAGATTTGATCAATTATTTAAAGTGTGCCTTACCTAATTAAGTAGTACAGTCGACAGCAAAACAACCTATAATTGTACATGCGTGCACCCTACTCAGTTAAGTTACGGGAGACTTTGCAATAAAAAATTGTCGAAAGCACATCAACCTTCTTATCCGTGCACACACCGCGGATTGGGGATTTCAAGCGCTGAAGTATGTGAATAGCTCAGACACTCAGGTCCGTGCACTCTAGTCAGTTACGTTACGGGTGAATTTGCAACTAAAATGTTTTCTCAACCCGAACGTTTAGAATCAACACGAGGCGCACTTCCTAATTTGACAATTTTGGACTTTGAACCGTTTTTCTAATGTCGAAAGCCCGCTGTGAAAATAGGTTGGACATAAAGCTACAAAGAAGCTTTACTAGACGGTCTAAACGGGGTTACTTAAAAACACTTTATTCATTTATTTGCTTCTTACTAAGTAAGTTACAGAGTAAGTAGAAGGATGTTTATTTTATTTTATTTTACTTTTATTTAATAAGGCACACCGAGCGCATACATACAGAACATAGTAGAATCGAGTTATATAAAAAGATATAATTACGTGTATGTACACCAATTATAGGTAAGCTTAACATTTATATGTAAATTAAGCTTACATCGAAATGAGGTGATGTTACAAGGATGATAACTAAATATTCAATCAACTATACTGCCTGTGTATATACCAATTTCTTGAAAACTCGGAATGTTTGTTCTATGATTTTAAAAGTGCGTTCGACCCGTAACGTGAGTAAGTGTAAGTGTAACCGTGGTCCTCTCGCTAGGTTACCCTGTGTGAAGGAAACCAGTGAAACGGACTTAATAATTTTGGTTGAGAATTTAGGGTTCCGAGGATGAGAAGGAAATAAAAAATAATAGCACAAAGAAATATCCGCAAATCCTGAAATACATCAATTAGAGTTTCAAACAACTTTTGTTTTATAAGTTTTAAGCGCTAAATACGTCAGAAATTCAGGTTTTCTCAAGATTTTTTTCTTCAAAGTTAGCGAGTGAAATTGATACTATAAATTCACAAATGTAGGTAACTCAGAAAACAAAGGCATACCTTCCGGAATCGAACCCAAAACCACTAGATTGAGAGGCAAGCGCTCTAACGATGTGGTGCTACCGCAAAGCCAATAAGCCTTACCTACGTCGTTAATGTGGTCTTTCTTTTTTTATTTCTGTTAACCTTTAACTGGGAACATGAAAAATTCATGAAACTATAAGGGACATGACGTCTCACAGACTAATACTTTTTGTTATGACAAATTATTTGAATGTTTTAGAATTGTGTTGATATAATTAACCCTCGCTATGTATTAAGAACATCAAAGGTAATCTATTCACCTTTTAAAAACCTATTTAGAGGATAAAAATTCCACCCATGCCGGAATTTGAACCCGCGACCTCTGGCTGACCGTGCCAACGCTTTCCCAACTGAGCTAATGGGCAAGTGTAAGCAACGGCGAATTTTCGAGCCTCTTTACAAACTTCTCTGTATTACGTACTGGCAGCGACATCTGGCCTAAGCAATTTACATCACATGCAGCCCCGAGTAACCCACTTTGCAGTTACGTGTTAACATCGGAATGATATCGCTGTACCTACATGATTATATACTTTTTGTTGCACTGGCATGGGTGGAATATTTAGCCTCTAAATAGATTTTTAAACTTGTCCTCAGCAAGGGTTAGTATATATATGTATGCATGTATGTATACATATATATACATATGGAGCTACAGATAACCTTATGTTTATGGCGTTTGGACTTTATATAAAACAAACAATTCACCGCTGATATTTTTTGCTATTTTTAATTTGTCACCTAAGTAAACTTTGAATGAGTTGATGAGTGCAACTCCCCCCCCCGATCTCTCGCAGCCCTCTTTCTTAGATATAGAATTTTTTTACACTCTGTGTGTACTCTGGCTTTAATTTCAAGTGGTGTTACGAAGATTGGTATACATTGAAAACTCAACATTCATCTACAAAAGTCTATAGGGAAAACCTCCCCAATTTTCACTCTGCCCGCCGTTATCGGGAAACTAATAAAACAAAGTTTAATAAGAGCCAAGTCGCTCTTTGACAGAGCTAATCTTTATTCAGAATACGCAGAATAAACAGCGCCTCGTCGCTCATTAATCACGAGGCAAGCTACGGGCGAAGAACTTGCTCTGTCCGGAAGAAAACTTCACCTGCCTTGGATATTTTCTTTTAACTTTTAAGCTTTGTTCAGAACTTTTGATGGGCTTCCAGTTTTAAGTAAGTTGAATAGTAATATATCTTCCGCGCTCCCGTCTCTACCTGAGGTAATCAACTCTAAGGTAACAAAATCTTCGTTTGTCTGCGAGCGCTGGCGCATATTTCGTGTCATTGAGTACAGCCAAGGTTTTTCCAAGCCGGATATTTCAAAGGAACGATTAACCTCCCCTCCCCAGGTGATATTTCCCGACACTCCTCAAAGTGAAAGGTGGATAGGCGGGGGTGCCTCCATTAGGTAAGCACAATTTCAATCTAACTCGGAATTAGTTCCACCTTATTGCCGACTTGAGAATTTTTATCACAGCCGAAGCAATCAGAGCGCCAATAATTTCCCTCATAATGACTCGGCGGTCGTAAAATTTGAGCATTGCGCCAAAATGGTGGTACATTAAAATTCCCTTCCTACCATTATAAGCGGAGCGGAGTTATTATCGGCGGCTGTCCCGAGCCCCGAGCTCCGATTGGCGGCAGTGCTGCCAATGTAAAATTCTAGAATTCCCGCCACCACAACCCCAAACTCCTATTTTACCCGCCGTTTTTCACCAATACTCCAAAAATTGCCCGACTTCATTGAGGTTCAACATTTTTCATTCTAAATCAGTGTATAAAAAATATTACTATAATAACGAAAAGTATACAAGTACATTACATTTATAACTTGGGTAACTTAATTGGAATGGCGGCTATGTAGCAGTAAAAAGATTTTAAAGTGTATATTTTGTATGTTTAAGTATTATTGTTGGCCTGTGATACTTATTGTTATGTTTTGAATAAGAAAACTCATAACAATGCCTGTAGTAAATGCTTACTAGTGTAAGCTTACTTGTTTCCTGTGAGAAATAGACAAGACATTAAAAAATTTGTAAATGGCATGCATGACTTTTAAAAACATTAGAAATTGAAGAACCCGATATTCCCGATTTCGCCCTGCTCAAACCTCTCAAACCCCACATATTGTGGACTTTCCCCGCGACTGGCAGCACTGCCGATCGGTGGCAGAGCGCCGCGCGATCGGGACAATCGCCATTTCCATCTCAATCGGCCCGCCCCGCCTCCTTCCGCAGACGTCTCACCCGTTAGTTTTCTTTTTTAAATCGCGCGTTAAGGATTTGACGCGAATGCGTGAAGGGTTGCCTCACACCTCGGCGCCCCCGCACCCCCCAGGGCCCGGGGCGCCCCGCCCCCTCATATGTCCTCATCGTGGCCGAGACATTCACGATTTAGGGCCTCCGAAGCAATTTTCCCGTAATAAATAGCGGAGTTAGCGCAACGCCTCCTAATACTAATTCGATGGTATTTTCTTTATTATCGCGCGATCTTTACTGTCTGCGGACGGGCTTGTGTAAGTGCTATTAACGAGGAAGGCTTTGAAGCACTCGAGCAGTCTACAATATTATATTATGCAACATTTCGTAATCGTCTTCATCGTTGCACAAAGACTCGTTCAAGAATCGTAAACAAGTGCATTCTCGCTTAGGTCTACAGACACAACACTACTAGCTTTCCACAAATATCAGCACATATAGTTCGAAACAAGATCAGAGTATCTTCCTATAACTACCTACTTCCACCCCCTTCGTACAGAACAATCACGACTTCCTACACCCACACTTGAAAAATTCCTCACTGCAACAATGTCTCATATATGTAAAATAATGCGGCCGATATATCCTTAACCCCCATCGGGTGGAATTGGACCGAACGGGGTGTTTAAGGGGCCAGGGGGTGGTACCCCCGCGAGCGACTTATTCCGATATAATCAATAACTTAGTGAGATCCCCTTTGCATCCGGCCATGTGACAGTTCCTTCAATCGAATAGGCTAAGGGTTGTTTTTTTACTTTTTTTGTTCAAACACCGTCTGATTAGAGAGGTGACGTGTGCAAAGGGGCTTTTTGAAGATTTTTGTTTTGTCGATTGCTCACTCAGTGTACCTACCTTACCTACGTTCGCTGGTAATTTTCCAGTCTCCTGGTTACACATGTTTACTTTCCGATTTTCTCGTCACTTTCTTGTTTATTGGCAAATATTTTATTGCTTTTGATCAATTTTTGATTTCGACTTTGAAGTATCGTACGTGGAACTTTGAACATGCAATTTAACTACCACGTGATTTAACTTACAATCATATAAATTTTCATAGCATTAGGTATAGTATAATGCCCATAATTGAATGGTTTTATGAATGCCACATGCTATGAACTTTTATTAACTTTATTATTAAAGTAATAATATTTACTTAACTATTTTCTTTTCATTGCCTGTGATAAGAGCTGACTCACAATAATATTGTGATTGAGCTAAACTTAATAACGGTCTAAAATGTTGTCGGGATTCGAACCCGAAACGTGCTACGCGTACGTAACCACTTTCGTAGCACTTAATCAACGTAACTTATGCTCTATTTCAATGACAACAAGGTAGAGAAAATAAAACTCCAGTGTCTGATAAACTAACTTTGAGTTTATTTTTACCATTTACACTTGACAATGTATTCGAAATCTGTGGCCGGCTACTTGGTGGTAGGAGGGCGCGGCGTAGCGCGTAGCGCTTCGTAGCCGCTCTACGCACGGACATGCTACGGAATTAACTAATACAGCAATAAGGCTACGAACGACTAATCAAACGTACAAATCATTGTTTAACTTAGTGTGAATTGGAAATTAAGGTTATAATAATGTAAGGTATTGAGATTTCCTCTACATAAATATTGTTTTATTGTAGGTACTCATAGGAGAGAGAAATTATTCTAAAAATTAATGAAGTAAATATAAATTTTGTCATAGGTTAGAAAAGTAGGAACGGTATAATTTCACTAGTGCAGGATTTTTTTATAATGTATTTCTCATACAGTTATTAGGAACTATGATAGACAAAGTTTTCGAGTGCCAAGTTTTCGTGAACGTTAAATAACTTATTATTAAACATCTTTATTTGCTACATGATTGATTACCAAATAATCGCTACGAGACTAAAATGTGTTTTTAAAAAGATTAACAAAAGTTTCGGTAAAGTAATACATACAAAACAAATGAATAATACAAGATAATATTCTACGTTAAACAATTAAATAAACAACAAACATGCCGTGGCGGCACCTCTAGTAGCAGACACAACAGACAAATCCGAATCAATCTTAAATATTAAAATTTGTATTCGGAAAGTATAGTGAAACTCTAGATGCGATAATATTGAAATATACATAGGAACCATGATTCATTCCGCAGGCTCTGACCCTTGGAGACTCGACATCACACTACCGACATGTCCGCCTACTCTAACTCAAACTTACATACTTATACTCCCGATTACAAACTGAGAAAAATAAACATCTATGTAATATGGGTCGCTAAACGTCCGACATTCACTACCGCGGTGGAGCTCTGCGAACGTAACATTATACCCCCAACAAACTACGTAATAGGAGCTATGTACCTCGAATAATACTAGACTGCAACGCAGTAAACAAAATAATCATGTTATAACGCGCGCCTTCGCGGGCTGGGCAGTACTTGCCACCGCATCTGACTCAGTGCCTGGTCACTTTGACTATCGCAAACTGTCAAGATCGATCTGCCTGTAAAGACAAGTGTCAGTATTCGATGACGTCATTAAAACTTCTAGAGAGTCGCTTGTTTTGCAATCGATACTCCTAATGGAATGTTTCAGCCTGATTACAGCACATAAACATGTGCATGTTCCGATGATCGTATGTTTTACTACCAATGCGTCGTTTGAATTTCGAATACGGCTTTTTTCCATGAAAACGTGCGGCGATACTCTTTTGTTTTGCTAATATAACATAGCACGTTTTTGTATTGAGTACATACCGATATGTTCTGAAATAGATCTAGATATCTCTGTAGGGGCTTTAGAATGACATCACAGACAAATGAGGCGAGGCTGCAGTGTGGTGCGACACATGTGCGCACCGCGCAAGCACCGCCCGATTGCACAAAGATATAACAAGGACCGCCGGCACCCGGCGGCATAAAACATTGCACTTCAATAAAACAAACTCAATGTTGTAGTAGGATTCACTCGTAGATAAAATATTGTAGTAGACTCCGCTCGATAAAATGTAAATATGTAAAATATTTTAAATAACGTGATCTGTGCCATCGAAAATATAAGGGACTCCACGCACACAGTAAAGTGATGAATATACATGCGGGGGCGGGGACGCGCGGGAACCGGCTCGGGCGCACGCCGCATGTACCTCCATGCCTTTGGACTCACTTACGCCACTACTAATCGTTACAATATCAATAAAAATTCAAGAATCACACTTAGTTCCAAAATAAACTCACTTGTTTGCGAGGTAGGCTGTGCGCTGGCGCGCAGCCCGAGTTTCGAGTTCGTTCGTTTTGGAAAAGTTTAGCTACGATATAATAATAATTATTATAATTAGCTTTTACCAATAAGCCTACGCGGTGTCGTGACCGCGCGGGCACGCGGCGGTACCGCGCGGTACCCGGCCCGCGCGCCGTCTGCGCGCCGCCCGGCGGCGGCGCGCAGGCGGCGCGGCGCTCTACAACTGAACCACTAGGAAGGAAGCGTCGTGTGCTAGAGCGTGCTGCTGTGTGGGACTGCGAGAGGACGACCGCCCTACTGCCTAACATACGTACCTAACTTCGCTTCATGTTTAAAAAAATCATATACGTATATCACTATTATATATCTTCATACACTCACGATGCGTCAGGAACTTCTTACTAGAACGTATCTATGACTAATGTTAGATCGATTATATGTATGTATTACATAGCATTTAAACAATAATTAAATCGTAATTATCAATATCGATAATATTATATGCCATAAAGATAGGAACTTGCTTTCCTGGGAGTTGATGGTATTTGGGCGGGCGGGCGGATCGGGCCGCGGCCCCGTGCCTCTGAACGATAAACGTACATAATAAAACCTGTCTAACGTATGATATGAGGAGCGGCAGGGCCCGCGGGCCGCGCCGCCGCCGCCGGCCGCCTCCCAGTGCGCGGGCGGCGGCGCCCGGCCGACCGTCTAGGAACTCGCTGCGGGCGCTGCGCGGGGCAGCCCCGTCGGCACACCAAACATATAAAAACGGGACAGCGACGGTCGGCCTGCAATTAATCTAAACTTACAACTACTACAAGCTTTAAAAGTATAATTAGGAAAGTGCCGCTTGCGCGGCGACGTTCAGTAACGAAACGAAGCGTTAAGAGCTAATAGTGAACTGCTGCGTTGTCGGACAACGGGTGAGCGCTGGGCTCTAGTTTAGTAACTATACATTGCGTTGGTTTAGGATTAGTGGCCGGCGCTGGCGAGAGGGAGCTCGCTCGGTGGCGGGAAGCGCGGGCCTGGCACGCAGAAGTTGGCGCCGGAGTCCTTCGGGGCGGTGGACTCTTGAGCTGCGCGGGCCGCCAGTAGGGTGATCTGGTTCACGACGTCCTCCATCTCGTGAGTGAGCGGCTCTGGCGGCGGAGGCGGCGGGGGCGGCGCGGCGTTGCGGGCGTGGGCCTCGCTCTCTGCGTGGCGCCGGAACTCTACGGCGGAGCGGAAGCGTTCTCCCGGACACGCGCGGCACTCTAACGCCGGCTGCACAACTCGTATCACGCCTCTAGCAGCCTCTCTCCCCATGTAGCAGGACCTGGCCTGGTGGGCTTGCAGCGGGCCCGGTGATGGGAAAGCCACCTTGCAGTGCTTGCAGACGTAGCATAGGTCGAAGTCGAGCTCGCGCGCGCCGGTCGGTGGTTCAGGCGTGGTGGGCGGCAAGCGAAGGGTGGAGGCGCCAGGGTCGGCGGCGATGTGGCGAATCTGCTCCAAGGTGGTCGCTGGCAGCTGCAGCACGCTCGCGCCGTTCCCTGTCTCCACGATCAGCCCTTGAGGCTGCGGCTGCAGCGCGGCGGGGGTGTTCACTGCAACAAAGAAGAAAATCCCATGAATACTCCAGATTTTCGATATTATTAGAAATAACCTCATCCCATCAATCTGTCATGGTTTGTTACTTTCTTTTTAGGTGTTAACGCAGTAAGTTGTGATCAGTCCATGTTTTAAATTTTTTTTTTCAGTAGGTCTTCAACATTTGTAGCGACTGTCTACAGACTCTTATAAAAGTAATAAAAAGTGAATAAAACTTGCAAACGAGGAAAACGGTTTTCGAAAGGAGTTTTAGAGATGACATAATAATATATTTATGCTGGGCCCCTTACCATATGGAATTCCCTACATTAAGAAATCTTGCATCCGTGTATTAGCGAATGTGTCTAAAATCTACCTAGTCTCACGTACAGCACGTAGCAATACGTCACGAGGCATCGACGCGCCAACGGCACTCGTGAGGGCTGTTAAGGGGTTAGTCCACCGGAGGGTCACGGCCGTGAACTGACCCTAAAACTTCGTGCAAATCCCACCCCAAAGTCATTGGCAATAAGAGTGGGTCGGTTGAAGCACTCGAAACTGTTTGCTTTATTAACCCCCTGCCGAACATGACACGAGGTTTTTGGACAAATAACTGTAGAGTTCTTTACTGTCTCAGGATCTAGGACTCGTCAATTTAGAATGATTGGAAACCTTTGCCACTACCGTACTGACGAAACATTTTGAATAAATAGTAGAGAAGATGTGACCGCGATTTTCTTCTCTAGGGATTTGAATAGAAAATAAATTAAATATTGCACTGAAGTAAAAGCCGTTTATGAGCTTGCGCTTTTGCATAGGTTTATTAAAGTAAAAGTTATTCTCTCGCCAATCACAAGTTGAACTAACAATAGAGGTCCGAAACAGATTAAAAGGGATCTAGCGGCGCGATTGTGAATGCGTGATGCGTTTCTAACGAGGCGCGCTCAGAGGTAATTGATTCAGGCGGTTAGACAAGAAAATATTCACTTCAGAACGTCAACTTAAGCTACAGTTCTTGGGATTATTGTACAAAAACCAGATCCTTACTAAATTAATTTATATTACTACTTGATATTCCGTCACTTTTGCACGCATCTTGGTCGCGGGTAGGCTGTTATTTTACTATAACGTCTTTATAGCACAACGAAAGTTTTTAAATATGTACAGTATATAACAGTAATGTGTGTTAATTAATAAGATTTTACTTTTCCCGAAATAAAATAAATAAATATTAGTAACAAAATCCGTAAAATGAGTGGTTCTACTTGGCAATACGAACAACTTCTAGTATGGGTTAAACTTTAAAATAGCAAAAAAAAATCAGCTGTTCTATACTAAAGTCACTAGTGCCACCGGCGGTATAGAATGTATGGAACAAGTGATAGTTTTTAGCTATTTTGATATAAGTGGAGCGATTACTCTTTTTTGTTAACCTTCTGTAGTGCCTGTACAGGTGGTTAAAGCAACTCTATATTCACGAATGCATAATACATTTCGTACTGAGAGACGACCAGATCTGTCGGCCTTTTCTTAAGGGTCTGTTCGTATTGGTTGGAATTCAGAAACATTATATTCACGCTTTACACCAATGAGGAGTTAAGCGGAGATACTAATAAAGTACTCTGTGATCACAACCCAATTTATACACAGTAATTTTCTATCAAAGTTTCGCTAAGCCAATTCTTGTATCTAGTTGTTGCTGCAAGTTACGAACCTATCAAGGCAAGTGACTTATTCAGGGGTCTGTTGCGGCCATAAGATTTAGCTTTAATAAGAACAGTGCCACTTACATTGGTGTGTCCAGACCTTAAAGGGGCTTAAGACTAAACTAAAAGGCTATTCGGACCGGAATCTCACGCGCTGATGGCCGGTTTCACAATGGACGATTACCGTAACTGCACGACATCGTTGGACTTGTATACGTACATACAACGATCACACAAAGTTCGCGCAACAGCTGTAGAAAATGTGTGAAACTAGCATACTGACGATGTCGTTGCAGTTTCATCATCAACCCATTATGTCCCCACCGAGGGGCACGGGTCTCTTCCCTGAGGAAGGTATAGGCCATACTCCACCACGGGGGCCAAGTCCGGATTGGTGGAGGCTTGTAGACTAGTGGCTCGTCTACTGTCAGAAGTTGTCAAGCCGCCCTAAGGCCTCTGACTTGGCTTAACGACTGCCATCTATCGACGGCAGCCGGCACCAACAGCTTAACGTGCCTTGCGAAGTACGGAACCGCTCGGAAAAATGCCACTAGCGTTAGGCATAGACGGCGACCCATCCATGCACTGAACGCGCCCTGTGTTGCTTAACCTTCGTGATCGTTTAAGATCACTCAGGCAGCCGGGGCTACGAGCGATTCGTTGCAGTTTATCGGATCGTTATCGTCGAATGCAAAACCGGCCAATCCGGGCAGACTGTATCGGAGTGCGAACGTAGTTTTCAATCAGGGCTGCTTAACAAGCCTTCGTTATCGATCTTTGATTTGCCACTTACGGAGAGATGCACTGGATAGTGGATAGTTTTTGATCAATTTAGCTCTCAATACTATGATACAATATTAATGACAACCTTATGGGTGGGTAAGGTGGCTTTAGTGAGTCATTGAAGAAAAATGTGAAATACCTTAGCTTTTCAGACTTGGCATCGACTAACGTTGAATGTCATCTGTTGACATAATTTTCGTCTGCTTGGTGCGTCTCAACTAACCTCACCAACTGCTCATAAGACTCACGTTACAAATCAATTAAAAGCGTAACTATGTATTTAGATTAGATTAGAACTCTTTAAAATAAATTTATAAATACATATAAATAACTTCCACACAACACAATCACTTGTCCTGCTCCTCCTACTGGTGCTGTGGTAACCAAACACGTAAATACGCCCAGACTGAGGCCATTTCTACAAATGTACGGCGGTCCCCACTAGGAATCGAACCCACGACCTCCGGCATGGTAATCAGACGTGATACCAACGAGGCAGTCGAATGTAATGCTAGGGCACGTAATAATGCCCTTGCTTTCTAAGTTACGTACATTTGTGAATTTATAGTAGGTATCACTTGTAATGTATTTGTATAATACTTGCTTTTCACTACTCGCTAGCCGTGAAGAGAAACATCGTGACCAAACCCAAGTATCTGAGGTGTTCACATACCTCAGTACTTACTAAGTATAATAATAATAATTATTATTATTATTAAAATTCTTTATTGCATCAAGTAAATTTTGTACAATAGGCGGGCTTAATACTAAAATAAGACTTTAATAGCCCAACTATGTGGCTAAGTCAATACGTGCGGAGCCAACCAAGCCGCGGGTTTCCTCACGATGTTTCCCTTCACACTTAGCGCGTGGTACTGCTACTACAAATTCGCAGATGGACGTAACTTTCAAAATAAACAAAGTCATAGGTACATGCCGGCACTAGGAATCGAACCTGGGTCTCCCGCTTCCGAGTCCATTGTTCTACCCACTGGGCTACTATCGCGTGGGCTAGGCCACGGCTAGGCCGACTAAGCTGTCAGGATGGTATAAGTGCTGGACAAGCCTACTCCATCTAAAAAACAATGTCCGAGGCACTGCAGCGTCCGCGTAGTCGGACTGGGCACTGTATAAATCATCTCATAGGGCCGGTTTCTGAATTGAGAATTTCACTAATTAAATACTTAAGTAACGTTCTGTCACGCTCATTTCTGAGTAATTAGAAGAGACAGCACTACAGTTAACTATTTACTTAGCGAAATTCTCAATTCAGAAACTGGCCATAAGCGCGGAGATATTACGTTAAACTAACTATTTGTGGGTTCGTACAAGAATTTTCATAGGTTTGTGTGTCGTCTAGGTTGTATTGTGCACAAAATGGATGAAATTTGGATGAACTATCTACTTTAGTATCCAAAGCCTAGCGTGATCGAAGCGCAGTTATTTAATCTTTACCAAGATTCCTTCCAACTTTTTTCAACGTTATATTAGCATATAAAGCAAAGCCTCCGCGAGGCCAGCCATCCGAAGTCCCTGACGTTAATTCGCAACCCTTTCTGCCAATTAGTTTCAAAATAGCCGCACTATTGTGCTACTAACTTGACTACACGCCTCTCTGAATGCACACGCACCGTTTGCAATTTCAGCCTTACGGCGTGAGCCGTAAGTTGTGTTTTTGGCTGCCGTAATTATGTGTGGGTTGGGCTTTCTCCCATACGCCACATGCAAATAATTTAGCAAACAACCGTTGGCACTTTTTTCCCTTTGAGACGTTAAAACTAAGTTTCGATTATCAAATCAATTATTAGAGTTAGACTGGATTTTCTTGAAAAAAATTTAGTTTTGGAGCATCTTGTACAGAGTTTGTGATTAGTAGAGCCGAAATAGTGATATTTTATTAAGATAGAGATAGAAAGAGAACACTTTATTTCACAACCAGAGAAAAAAGAAGAACAGTTGTCATTTTTTAAATATAAGTAATGTTACAATGGGGATCTTGCGTCAAACTTAGATTGAAGTGTCATTGCTTTTATACCACAGAAGACGTAGAAAAACTCAAGATTTTTGAAAAAATAAAACCATAAAAATATTTTTTTCGGGCTTTTCGGGGTTCCGAAAAATGCGAAAAATCAAGTTACTCTAATTAAAAAACATAATAGATTACGTCTTTTTCAATGAATTCTAAACGTTTTCTAAAAAGGGAATAGATGCATAAACACTATTTTACGAGATAACCCGAATGTTGATTTTGGAGCGTTACCAAACATTATAAAGGCGTTACGTTCAAGTTGTGACGTCATAGTTTGAGTCCGATTTGTTTGGCGCGTTTTTGTACCACGTGACTAGAATGGCTTTTCGTCAGGTCACACATTAGTCGCAGAGAAAACATTAACCATGTTTATTTATCTTTCAACGCGGCCTCTCCGATTATATTAAAACATTTTTTGAGCAAGTTCTCCATTTGCGGTCTTATTTATTTAGTGTACAAAACAGATCACAACTATTACATAATTTATAAGTAAGACTGCCCCCTTTTAGACCAAGATTTTCGGTCATTTGCCACTTCTGACCACTCCGGCAAGAATTTGTAGAGATCATCCCGCCATCGTCTTTTCGGCCGCCCCCGTTTGCGATGACTACCGCGCGATACCCACTCGCTGATGGCAAGTCTCGCCCACCTATTCTCGCCCATCTATTACGTGGCCGGTGCGCCGGTGAGCCTTTATCCTGCAGTGGGACACCCATGTCATAGAGGCTACATAAAAAAACCGGACAAGTGCGAGTCAGACTCGCCCAACGAGGGTTCGGTACAAATTTGTAGGTACATACTTACACATTATAAATAGTTCAGGAATCGAGTATCGCATTTTTTTCGGAGCTTTTCCCGGACTTTAAAGACATTTTTTTAATGTATAGTTTTCTCATTTTTCCTACAAGTAATTTCATAGTTCTATTAGGTCAACGGAAAGTATACCCTATAAATTTTGATTTCCTTGAGTGTCAACAAATTTTTGGGGCATAAACGGCCGTATCGTTCTTTTGCGTTAACTTAGAAGTTTGATTTTTCTCAGCTTCACAGGACTGTAGACTTGAGCACAGTTTAAATAAGAATCAGTTAACAATCTTCCTACTAACGTCTGAAACGCGCTTATACAATATACATAACTACGAAACGCGAGATCTCGGTAAGGTTCGGTCACACCGCAGTCCGGTGTTCACCGCGCGAGAGTGCAGACGAGCGACGTATCGGATCGGCTATCTAGACGAAAATGTCGAAATGACGTCAACTATATTGCTCGGTATACGGGTGTCTAAACTCGACAGTATCAAGACCAGAGTTACTTTTTTAAATTTCCTGCTCAGTCGAAATGTAAACTGTAAACTTTTCGTAACCCACAATGACCAGCACATGAACATTTCAACCAACACATTTAATACAAATTTGATAAATGTGGTTTGAGGGTTCTATGGATAATTAAATTGCGGATATTCAATGCATCCTTTTCTTATCCTGTTAAATTAATAATTTTTGGAACAACTTTGTTAAGCACTACGTACAGGAAGACAAAAATGTAATTGAAATGTTCGTAATTTAATTATGCATCAAACCGTCAGACCACATTTATCAAAAGTATACTCATGTTGTTACAATCATTAAAAATGTTAAATTGGGCGACAGCACGACAGTGAGACAGCATGCTTCACGTGAGAGCAGCCTTAAAACATTTGTTCTACGTGAAGCTTTTATCCGGTTTAAAGTTAATAACGATAACGTCCTTTTTTGAAATAGGTATTTTTTTTCTTTATTGTGAAATTACTTCGAATAAAATTTGACGGATGGAAAAAAAAGTTAGTTTACAAGGGTTCCGATTTTTCCTTTTGAGGCAAGGATCCCTAAAAATAATAAATATTTCGGTTTCTTTTCACTTTCAATTTAGTTATGATAGCTTCCTATAGACGATCCATCGATCGATTATGATAGTTGATTTTTTTATTTTGAATAGAAGACCTGTCAAATTTTAACTATCAGTTCATTAATTCAATGGGCATTTATAGGAGCGGCCATTTGTAGGCACGGAAATAAAGCAACGGAGACAATGTTCAATATGCTCAGTATGTGAGAAGGCCCATCCACGAGCCAGGTTTAAGTCAAAGGGCTTCTTAATCCAGCTTGTAGGTCGTTACGCGTTATTATAACGCGGCCGGCGTCGGCTATTCCTCTCTTCATTTACATCTCATTATGGAGGCTATTATTAGACCTGCATTGTGCTGGCTTTTATTTCGAAGACTTCTTGAAGTTACCTAGCTAGCGTCCACCCGCGTCTTTACTAAATAATTACGTAGGCAGGAAACAATTGTACGATGCGATATAAGTCTATAAAAGTACGATATCCACTTCGTTAACTTAATTCACTTTTAGTATACTTAATCTACAAAAGTAAGATTCCCACTTCGTTAACTGTACACTTTTAGTAAAGTTAAATCACTAATGCTTGTCGCTACGTAATAATTGAAAGACTTTTATACACTCAAACCGAGAAAACACTATTGACGGACCATTTCTAAAAAATCGCAATTAATAATGTTAAATACCCAAAACGACTTTTTAAGTGATCAGAGTTCCACTGCTAAAAAGGTTTCAAATTAAATAGAAAAGAATACACCCAGGTGAATTAGTCCAGATGAAAAGTTTAGACCTCTTAAAGCTCTGAAGTTGTCCTCTGTTTAAATACGATGCTGATTGGCTTAAGATGAACAGATAGCGGCGCTGGTCGATCCCCGTGGCTTGTCTATCAATCGGAGAGGGACGTAAGATCGATGGCACCTTATTAATTAAAGAGATAGCATGATGGACAGTAGCTTGACCTGGCTTGAGGAAAAGGTTAACACTTATTTCAGGTAAACAAGACGGACTGGACCGTATGAAATGCCGAGAGTGATCAATGCTTGTATTTTATTTGCATGCCCTAAGAAGAGATGTAAACAAAAAGATGGGAACCTTACTTTTGTCTTGGTTATGTACGTTATTGTTAGTCGGAAATATTTAGTGGTTTCATTGTAAGATTTTAAATAACTTGTCAAAGCATTTGTCAGTGACTGTTACCTAAACATTTTTATTGCAGAAACACACATGTGTCTAGAATATAAGTATGCATTTAAGTTTTGAATATTTAAGCTTTTTAATTTCAATTGCTTCCCGAATGATCCTCCGATAGTAATGTCGATCGGTTGAGAGAACTTTACGCTGATGTAGCTCGATCCATTGGGAATAATAATAATAATAATTAAATTCTTTATTGCATAGAAAACAATTTTCTTACAAAGGCGTACTTAATGCTAAATAGCATTTTCTTCCAGTCAACCTTGGGGTTGTGGATAGTGTAGCTTGGGAAATGCACGATACATACTATAAGTACATAAATTACATAAATACAAGAAAAATAAAAAATAAAACTAGGGGGGCGGGGGAGGGGTCATAATTATATACAAGGTCAATAAATAAATAAATACATACATACATATATATACCTAACAGACGTACAATAATCAAATAATTTCAAACAAATTTCTTCTTCCTGTGCCTCTTCACTAATGGAAGCCGTCAGCTCCGCATGTCCTTCTTCGTTTCTTGCCAAGCAAAACAAGCGATTAGACCCGTCTAGCATAAAACTATATTATTATGTATAATCATCGGGATTGATTACTCTACGGGATTCCTACCTCTACGGCCCTTCTGAGTGTCGCGCAAGCATCGTAGGGCCGAGTTCACAGTAGTTAGTGTCCTGTACCGGTTTAATTGCTGGCCCTTACCGCGACGTTGACGGTCCGTCAGCCCGTACGTTTACGGAATACGACCGCCCGATAATGCTTGACTAGCGAACTATGGGCGAGATTGATTGCGGATCGATCTTGCATGTGGGAAAGGAGAAAATAGGGTAGTCAGGCTCTGACGGGCATGTCAGTGAAGCCGGAGCTGCAGCTGGTCTTTGATTTGCGTGGATTTTGTAAGCATATGCCAATCAGTTTAAAGTTAACTGCAAGATGAATCCGTTAGCAGGATTTTAAGGGGACACTCTAACAATGATTTAGAAACATAATACCTAATTTGTCTCCAATTAAAAAAAATATACCAAAAATGCTTCACTTCACACGAACCCTAAAAAGGTAAGTAAAATAGCTTGTTGGTTAACGTTTAGATATTGTCACGCAATCATGCAATAACGGCTCAACCGATTCCACTATAATGTTGATTACAGATAGACCACGTCCTAGTGTTATGTCTAGCACAGCTACTGCGCTCCTCGCCCTTTCAGTGGTTGTCAGTATTCTGTGTAAACCACAGACATACCATGCAAAGACAGAGTGTGTCGAGCAAAATTCTGCTCAAAAGCGTGGCGACACGCGCAGATTAACGTAACATGTTTGTACTACGTACGCACACATTCGCATTTATAGCGCAACATTGTCAACCGTCTAAGCATGCCAATTTGGCTGCCAATTTGTTGCGTCACTTTGGAAGCCCGGGCTGCGGTTCTATACCTTGTAACAACTCTATGGTGTAAACCCACTCGTGTCCAACCGCGTCATAACTCGATTACGTCGGTAAGTAAGCGGGAACAAAGCGGATTCACGCGCAGCCAGTTAAGGTTTCTGACTTATTAGCACTTACAAGAGATGCTCAATTGTTGGCAAAGCACTGCCACGTCATAAATCAACAAGCATAGGACCTTGACCTATTTAATTAGGTGTTTCATGAGAGACTGATTGGCTTGGCATCTCTTCGGCACAAAAAGGAAGTTCACAAGTTCAAGTTCAAGTTAAATGCAAGTTTGTTTTGGCGTCTACATACATACATAAGCAGCCTATATACGTCCCACTGTAGGGCACAGGCCTCAGGGAGAGAGTATGGGCTTAATTACCATGCGTGCCCACCGCGGATTGACGATTTGAAGCGCTGAGGTATGTGAACACCTCAGGCATTCAAGTTTCCTCACTTATGTTTTCCTTCACCGTTACCGAGTGGTATTGCTACTATAACTTCACAAATGTACGTAACTTAGAAAACGAAGTCATTGGTACATGCCGGGATTCGAACCCACAACCTCTCAAATGAGAAATAATTGTAAAAATATAAATAGATCCATAATTTGCTTATGATCTCGTCAATATAAACAATTTTTAAAATGGGAAAAACTTTAATTGTCATCTGTTAGGTACATACATTTTAACTCTGCAGGAGGAAACTTTTAGAACATTGTTTTTTTTCACGATTAAGAGTTTTCCCCATAATAAAAAATGTTCGTTATGACGATCAGAACCTTCATTCTCGGATCTATTGCCAATCCGCGGTGGGCACGCGTGGTGATTAAGCCCATACTCTCTCTCTGAGAGAAGGCCTGTGCCCTGCAGTGGGATGCATATAGGCCACATAAAAAAAAGTGATCAAATTCGAATATTTGACGTTTCGTGTTTATTGTTTTCCCAACAACTGACCTTTTCCTTATAAAGCAACAATAAGGGCATGTTTACATTGAGCGCGTAACAAACAGGGCGCGAGTAAACGATGTGTCACCAAATCTAAGGCGATAATCGGCGAGCCCTCGCGCCAAGGGGCAGTCGTCATCAATCAGGGTGACAATTGTCAAGGACTAGTCCTTAGCGAAAACACTGCGGACGAAGAGAAATTGGTGAAGGATGGAAGTGTCATTAACGGTTCAAGAGGTCACATTATTTGGTTTGCGTGCGTTTTCATTACTAAGGAAGAGTCCGGACTGCTAGTGACACTTTAACGTTAAACAAGTAGATTAAACAAGATTACAATTAAACTTTATAAAGAGACTAGCTTATGCCCGCGACTTCGTTCGCGTGGTAATTTTGATGTGTATTTTTCCGGGATAAAATAGACTATGTCTATAATCCAGACTACAATCTATCTCTGTGCAAAATTTCATCCGGATCCATTCAGCCGTTTTTGCGTGAAAGAGTAACAAACATCCATCCATACATACAAACTTTCGCGTTGTTAATATTAGTAAGGATTTAGACGTGCTCCATCGACTTATCCGGCAACCGTTGACAAGAGCTGACAAGTACCGCGGGCAGTTCAGCCCGACCATACAAAGGGGGAACGCTGCTAGCACCTCGGAACTTGATGGGATGTTTTACCTTCAAATCGTTATTAGTTTAGTTCCAGCGTTAATAAGTAAACGAAAACATACGGCGAAGAAAACCACACTGTGAAGGAAAACATCGTGAGGAAACCTGAGTGTCTGAGCTGTTCACATAGCTCAGCGCTTGAAATCGCCAATCCGCGGTGGGCACGCGTGGTGATTAAGCCCATTCCCTCTCTCTGAGAGAAGGCCTGTGCCCTACAGTGGGACGTACATAGGCTGCTTATGATGATTAATAAGTAATTAATTTTAATTGTTAATTATAGTTACAGAAATCGACGAAGGCCAAATCTTCTGACTGATCTCTGTGAAGTAAAATGTCATAATGAAAATTGATATAGCAAGTGTGTGATTAACGGCACCTAGACAAAGGAAAATGCAGTATTATCATCGTAAAGGCCATTAAGAAAAAAATCGTGTCGAGTTTTATATCCATCATCTTAACGCGTCCATTACCCAGCACTTCCCAATTCCCCGCGGAAATCTCGCCGCATTCAAATATTTAATTACTTGCAGCCTCTCGATCGCTTATAAATTCGAGCGGGAGTGCTATTATAAAACGCGCTAATGCCTTATAATTAAAATATTCTCAACAAGCCGTGACGTAATGGCACCTCCGGCGTCCTCCGCTGGAGAGAAAAAAAAAACGCATAAAAAATTACATTCACCCCAGAGGAGACTCACCCCTTGTGTCGGGAAAATCGATTAAAAAAGAAGAGCCGCGGGGTGACGCGCGGGGTGCGGCGCGGGATGAGGCGCGGGGTTTAATATGTACGAAAAAATGCACGACGCCGTGGGGGGAGGGGGCAAGGAGCAGGAGTTAGCTTCAATTTTTATAATTACGTTCATACGTGAGCGGAGAGATGGGGTGCTGGGGGCCGCCGCCGGGGTGAGTGCCCCGCGCCTTGATTACTTATTTAGAATAGTTCTCCGCCGTCGTCGCTTCTCGCATTTTAAATTGCCATAAGATTCAGGTGGGTGGATTGATCGTTATTAAGCTTGGCGACACACTTGCGCCACAATGAAAGCCCGTCCGGAGAGCTAAAATAAATGAATTACAAGTTTGCAAGAGCAATGCTGAAGAACTCCTTCTAATATTCAGTAACGTACTTTTATTGATGCGATATCCTTTTACATAAACTCAGCAGCAAAAAGCCGGCAATGTAATAACAACATTCCGATTCCGTGGAAATTTCAATTCCGACCGGCGAGAGTAGAGACGAAACGTTCTGCACACGCAGCAATCAAGGAAAGACGGCCCAATAAGAGCGGAGAACTAAAGTGGAGGACATCATCTCTGGAGACGGCTTGCAAATGAGTGGGACCTACGCACACACGCCTCCACACACGAACACGCATGATTATCTATAAATAGGTATCGCTTTTTTATCCGGCAACAAGAAAACGTGGAGGGTTCCCCACCCGGGGGGAGGCCACCCCCCGCGGGGGACGTGTTGGATTTCAGATTGCTACGAACTGCAAAAATGAGGGATGAAAGAAATATAGCTTAAAACGCAGATATTTCCCGGCGTCTTGAGGCGCGTGGGGCAGGGGGTGTGTGTGGAGCCGAGACGCGATATTGGACCTAACTGAAATGGTAAACGAACCGTTCGCGTCCGATCTAATGCGAATTTATAATTTGGACTTTGCCCCTTGCGCTCTTTGAACTGTGCCGGGAGGGTTGCATTTCGACGAGGTTAGGTAAATTTCTAAAGAGTGCAATGCGTGATTTATAAACAGGGGAGATTTGTACTGACCATCCAGGTTTGTTATGGGCTAGACTCGATGTGGGTTTGGCACGAGACGCGGTGTTTAGGCGTATCCTCATTGCACGACTAACGCGAGTGTCCGGCGACCTAATTGTCGTCGCGTCGGTCGCTAATCGGGATATGCGCCGTAAGCGATAATTGCGACTATGTTGCGACCACGCGTTCGCGTGACTAATGGCATGACACCTTTACGGCTTATCCGACATTGTTCTAGTCGCAGTTTGCATCACAGAACTCATGCCCAGACTAGTTAGTCGGTGGTTTCACATCAGAATGTTCGTAAAGAGATGACTTACAAATGCAATTTCATGTAGAGTTACTGAAGTTGAAATATCCAAGAGTGGCATAGAACGCGTCGCTTCTAAATGTAGACATTAGCCAATAAAGGCCAGCAGACAGTGCGGTGCACGGACGTGACTTTATTGCCGCATTAAACATCGCGAACCTTGTTAATTCATTTGTCTGTTAATTGGTAATGAGTCTACGTAGGCGTCAACTGACCAAGTGACACACAACATTATCTCGCCGCTAACAGGATCTAAGCCATCTAGATATATCTTGATATCTCCGTATTCGCTGAGCCCGAAATATAGATTTACTGGGAGCACGTGGGTCGGGCAATGCGTGAACTCGGCGTTTTCGTTTGCTGTAACAAAACATTGAAACGAGCTTCCACAGTGAAAGTGAAAATTGCGTACGTGAACGGGAAGAAAAAATAATAAAAATTAATCAGGGCCCGGGGCTGGGTGTCGCGCGGGGTTGGGGACGAGGGCACATGTGTCGATAAAAAAGCGTCTCCCTCGGACACGTGCGAAGAAGCCGTTTACGGGCGTTCGGGAGCCGAGTTAAAAGTTCCTTCGGACAAACATAGGATTTGTCACAATTACGGCGGGAGGGGCGGCCCCCGGTTGATTAAAACCTAAATCACGTGACGTGTTTACAGCCGCGCCGGAGGTGTTTTCAATTTGCCGACTGCTCGCTACTCACTGCCCATTGGCGTTCTGGCCACGTACCGACGCACTTATGTAGGGGCCGAGCGGGCGTTTTGAATTTGTTGCGAATTAAATTATTGACGGCCTAATCTGCCGAGCCGATCTATCTCATTTTTCTTTCGACTCCGGGTGGCTCCGAGCCACTGGCACTCTAGAGTCACGTCCTTTAATTATTTCAAATGTCTCGGCTGTGATCCGGCGTTGATTGCGCCGGCGCCTCGCCGCATTAAAAACTCGCCGGTGGAAAAAACGAGAGGATTAACATTTGAATTAATCGGGAGATTAAACATAATGAAAGAAAATCTCATTACGACCCGTATAATGGCGGCGAGAAATATTGCCGACGAATGGAAAGGAGATCGGGGCACGAAAGAAAGACGGGAGAAAATTAAAAGCTTTGCTTGTAGAAAAGAAGTTGGAAAAAATGTAATCGACGCCCGGACCGGATTAGGGAAATGCAAACAGGACAGTGGGGAGGGTCGAGACTCGCGGAAAAAAGAAAAGTCCGAGTTTACACATTTCCTGCTGCATCTGAAGTGAGGGGATTGTTAAAAGTGAGTTCGTGTGAACACGCTACCGACCGCTGGTTTTCTACGGCACTCAATTGTACTGCATTGAGTTTTTTGTCATTCTATAATAATATGCAAATGGAAATGTGGTCAAATAATGTAATTATGACGCTATAAATAAATCTATATCTATCAGAAAGACGGATTCTACTTCTCAATGCATCAACTTTTTCTAAGATAATAATTTCGGCTGTTCCATACTAAAATAACCATTTACGGCATTAAAATGAATGTAACACCTACAATTTTTTTCGCGATTTCGAGGTTTTACCATATCGATCGTATTGACGAGTAAGTCCCGCCGTTTTCAGATAGAGGACTTTGAGTAAAGAAGAATACATACATAAACTCACGCCTGTATCCGGCAGGGATAGGAAGAGACCAGAGTTTGCCACTTGCCACGATCCGGTCAAACCTCTTTCGCTTTCAAATACTTTTTATCTATTATTCCTTTTTTATTTTTAAAGGGAGAATGTAGAACAACATTCTGTAAGTCGACAAGGTATGCACACCCGTCATTTCATATTCCTCAGATTGAAACAGGGAAGAAGGTAAGTAGTGCGACTGAGCAACAGTGTAAACGGGGGATAAAAGTTGTCAATTAAAGGTCGGTAAAGGCAAATCCCGGTGTAATTAGATTCTTTCCCATCTCCACTCCAGCGCAGGCCAGCGAGATTGTTTAATTTGTAACCGAGACTCGTTAGCTTCCGTGTTCTTTTAATTTCATCTCGCTCGTTTTCTCGGTGCAATTTTCTGCCGCTGATTGAAATTGAATTAGGTGTTGCCAGTTTGCTCTGATGAGTTTCTGATCTTGCCGGTGGTGATAATTGTTTGCTTATCTGTCTCCTTGTATCATTCGCGATTATTTGGCCCAGAAATGAGATGTAAGATATTGTATGTACTGCGTAATAACCTCCACACAACTTCTATCCAGTCTCAAATGTAATTCCTACAACAAGGAATATTCTATCTATTTTCTGTTAAGACAAAAGTTTACAGAATCAATGAAAAACACAAGCAATCGTTGGATAGTAACAAGTGTAAAACTCTGGTATCTGCCTACCTCACCGGGAAGCAGGCGTGAGTATATGTAGTGGAAAATAACTAACTGACCGATTTTATAAATACATTGACGCCGCAAAGACTGTCTGCGTTTGTGTGAGCGAACTTGAAGAGGCAATGCTATAAAAACATATGTCAGAGACAGAGGATTGATTACGGTTTCTGGCATTGCAACGGAATTCAGGGCCCGATCTCAAAATGGGATACGATGTGCTATGGTAACCATTGTGGCCATTTGTGCAAATTAAGGACCGACAAATCGAACCCACAAGCTCTGTCATGGCAGTAAGGGTGTTAACGCTAGACCAAAAAGGCAGTCAACCAATAAAATAACCTACTATAAGGCAAAGACAGTCGATTTTAGAACTTACACCCTAATTTGAAGACCCATACATCCTGCAATCACTATTGCAGCATATTGTGTTAAGTACCGGCCAAGGTTTACCTACATTTCACTCGTCGTCAAGTTGACCTAATCAAGCCTAATTAAGGAAGCGAGACATTAGGCGCGCGTCTTTAAGCTGGCGTAGTGGTAGTACTCATACTCGCCTGACACGCTTTGCCAAATGAACCTTGCGGGAATCTCTAATAGACTTGTCTGTGGCTACTAGATCGTAACAAGGTATAAATATTTACACATGTGAATTTTGGGTGGTTTGAAAGCCGTAGTAAAATGAACATGCTCTAACAATAGCTATCGAATACGCTAGTTTGTTATAAAAAACGGTAATTTAAAAAATATTCTCGACACAAACTCGAATCTATTAGAACCACAGAGCGGCGCGTGCATGCCGCGGTTCCGCGGGTTATTGTTCTGATAGACGGAGAGGTGGCACTCATTGTTCGCGCTCTCTTTTTAACCGAGGTCAAAAAAGGAGGAGGTTATCAATTCGAGGCGTATATATATACATATATATAGATTAAAAAAATATATATATATATATTTTTAATCTCTCCGTCAAATCTTAACCGATTTCGATAGTTCTTTTTTTGTTCGAACAGATGTAACGTCCCATTTTAATTTGGTGAAGATCTGATGAAGACTCTCAGAGATGGAGAACGGAACTCCATTGTCCATTGACAGCAGTAAATAAGGCCTACTGGGGCACATCCTTTCGTAATATCCGTATCTTTCATAAATTAGCGTCAATGTAGTCCCAAGATAATTTGGTGATGTTCTGGTGAAGACTTTCGGAGATGGAAATTGAGAACGTCAAATTTTAAAGGTCTCTATAAGGTCCTTCCGCTCCTCCAATAAAAATTTAAAAATAAAGAAAATTAAATAAAAACCGACTTCGAAACCTTACAGCACTAAAAAGTTAGAAATAGTTTAAATAATTAGAAGTATGTATACATGTAGGTATTGTAGAAGTATAATTTGTAGTCGGTGTCCGCCCAGTTTCATGACCAGCTCATATATTTTGGGCACCGACTACAAATTATACTTCTACAATACCTACATGTATACATACTTGTAATTATTTAAATTATTTCTAACTTTTTAGTGCTGTAGGGTTTCGAAGTTGGTTTTTATTTTTATTCAAATTATTTTCTAATTTGGTTTATAATAATACTAATAATACCTTCCACACAAAACAATCAGCCTAGGATACCCTGTGCTATGGTCACAAACATGGAAATACACCCAGACTGAGGCCATATATAGAAACGTATGGCGGCCCCCAGTGGGACTCGAACCCACAACCTCCGGCATGGTAATCAGACGTGATACTGCTAGTCCAACGAGGCAGCGAGCCATAGGCACTGGCAAGTGTTCTCTATCTATATATGTATTTATCATAGCGAGGTACTATTTAAAAGTATTTAGACTATTATTATTTAAAAGTAATAGTCTAAATAGATGCTATTTTTAATTACTAACAGAGAGATAGAGCACGTAAGCACAAGCGCGTTTTTAGTTTTAATACATTTAAGCTCTGGCATATTGGCAATATTCTCAGGCACGTACGTACCTACATCAATAACAGGAACATTATAAAACCCTACCCAATATACCCTACATAGGTAGGATAAAGAATGCATAAACCGAAAACTTCTCTAGTTATCGATAAAATTAATATTAACTGAGGAGATGGTTGAAATAATTTAACTTTTACACTTATGCTGTAACGATTCCTCTTTATAGTAGCTGGCCGGCACAGCTGTCTAGTCAGATTTTGAATACTTCGAAGGGAATCGTTACGTTTTGTTTTAGGTTTCAGTCCATCCCTGGCTAGGCTAGGCAGTCGATGAAAAAGAAATAATACAAGTTATAAATTTTCTGCTAATAACCAGTTTAATTTAAAATAGAGCGTTACAGTACACACGCGCATCTTTGCAATTCAAGGGCTATACGCGTACTCGTGCGTATGCGTATGTGTTGCAATCTGAAATATGGAACTCCGACTTTCCAGCTTATAAATGAAGCTCACAATAACAGTGAAATACTTACACCAATTCTTAATTTATTTCCTACACAGAAATTAAGCAACACTTGTTTCCAAGAGCTCCTAAATTTTCCTTCAAAATCCATGCCTCCCCAACTGAAAACAACGGCTCAGAGGAATCAGTGTTAAGGCGTCAACAGGCGACGATCAAATTCTCCCTCGCACTTAAGGCGAGGCCGGAGATCGCTAATTAATCCCCACAAACCACTGACAAACTCCCACGGTCCGAGACTGTCACAGAATCAATGAAGGGGCAGAATAACCGTTAGCAACAGTCAACAGCGAATCCAGCTTTTCATTGGTCTACACTTACGAGGTTTTCGTTCAGAGTTAGCGAGTGGTATAGCTGCTACAAATTCACAAATGTACATTAGAAAAAAAAATACATGACGGGATTGAACCCTGAAATGACCCTTACAGACTACCTCGTTGGTCTAACGGTAACACGCTTGACTACTAAGGCAAAGGTCGTGGGTTCAATTCCTGCTGGAGGCTGCCATACTTGATTTGTTCACATGACCTCAGTATGGGTGTTTTCCATGTTTGTGATGTCCTTGTCTAGCTACCATAGCACAGGGTATCCTATTTTGGATTGATCGTATTGTAAGGAAGTTAACATAGTAAAAAAAAAAACTCAAAATAAAAAAGGCTCAATAAAAACAGTTAAAAGTGAAAATTTCAGTGATGAAGCCATCGTCTGTACATCATGTCTTTTAAGATAAAGCTTATAGTTTTGTCAGTAAGCGGAGCTTTAAAAGCATGGTGTAACGACAGATGACTAGGATCTCGCTAACAGTCAAAGAGAAACATCGTGAGGAAACCTGGGTGTCTGAGGTATTCATACACCTCGGCACCAAAAATCATCAAGCCGCAGGGACACGCGTGTACGTTAAGCCCATACTCCCATAACGTTTAATGTTTAATAAAAGAAGTAATAAAAAAATCTAAATTGACAAACGCAACAGTAAGAGCGACTTTCTGTTGTCTTTATTCTGTGGTCCAGTCCACAACCACCTTCACTCCAAAATAGCACTTATACCAAAGTAAGAAGTGCTTTACAAGTTGTAAAGGAAGGCAGTGCGAAGCAACGGGGCGTAATTAAACATTTCGCCTTGTAATTACTGACGTTTAAACTCGATGGAAGTTCTCGGCCTGTCTAGGGTGAAGACTTAGTGCCGATAAAAGCGTTAGCGGATGAGACAAAATACGTTTTTTCAGTTGTAACAGAGACTTGTCTGTCATGGAGAGTCGAGCAAAATCCCTTATAGCGCAGTCATTTAGTGTAGTTAGATGCTCTTGTCTATCTCTCTCTCGCCAGTTTAGATCTTTGATAAAAAAAGTATATATAATAATTAAATTTTCTGTAAGGCGCGCTTCTCTTGAGGGAGATCTCGTCGCGCCTAGTTGACGCCTCAGGAGACCCGAGGGCTGGTGCCTACGTTGGCCAACGGTATACAGCGAGGCAATTCCGCCAGCCTTCTCGGTACTCTACTGGTTTAGGTTTAGATTAGTTTATTTAGTTTTGGTTCTGTAAATATTGTAAGATGATATTTAATGTTGTAAATAAATCATTACCTTTTCTGTAAAACTTAAAAGTATCGAAATAAAATTATTTTTATTATTTTTCTTGAGGTTACAATATCCACTGGTTTAGACACAGATTGAGATAGCCCTGTTGAACCATCGAGTTTCTCCCTAGGTTTTGGTAGAATTCTGACAACAAATTGTCGTATACAAGAATATTATTTATCTTTGTATCATGTTACGTATAAACTCATTCAGCCATTTATTTTAAGTTAAGGACTTATCTTATAATGTACATAAATGTGTAATTTTTATGTAGCCTCCATAATATGGGTGTCCCACTGCAGGGCAAAGACGATATTTTATGTGTAATATTAAGTGTTATTTCTTTTTGTTCAAGATTACTAATTTTATCTAACTCTATCGTATTAGGTGCTACACCTCTAATGATAGACGTTAAGTGGTGATACAAATAAATAAATAAAGAAAAAAAAACATTCAGACAACTAATTATATAAGTTTCCGTACTCGCAACTTTCAACCTATCCCAGGTTTAATTAACAATTTGAATAAGAAAATGTCAATAAGCACGAAGCCTAAGAAGTCCAAGCGTTGACCGTGAAGTGGCCGGACAGCGGCTCGGGCCAATTAGCGCCCGCCCTAGCGGCTATTAAGCAATTAGCCGGTTGGGCGGGCGGCGCTCATTTAACGCAAACTTGGGCGGTTGCCGCCGCTGTCTCACGAATTTGAGCGGTCTTTTCGTCGTTTATTCACTTTTAATTACTGTTTTTGTCTTGTCTATTTTTAAGGTGTATAATTGTTAACCATAGAACATAGTTATGTGAGTGGTTGACGGTATTCCTTTACGTATTGTAGAGCCTTATTATTGGTGTTTTATTCACTTTAGTGTTTTTATTTTGTTCATGTTTGGGGTGTCTTTAATTGGTAACCTTAGAACATGACGTCATAGGTGGATAATTTAGAATAGGTAAGTAATTATAGATGGTATTTATTTATTTATTGTACAGCCTATCGACTGTCGAGGTCCAATGGTGCAGAGAGGGTAGAAGAGCCTCTAAACGTGATATATTTAAGTTCACCCTGAATGGATCATTATGCTGCAAGATATAATTTAATTTAGTTTGGCGTTCAGAGTTACTTTATATATGTACTGTTAAGTTTAGTTCAGCTCAATAAACATTTTTCATTTTCATTAATTTCATTTAAACAATTACATGTTGTGTGTATTATTATCTAACATTCAAGGGCCCAATTTGGGCAATATGTCAAAATGGCGTTGTAAGTGAAAGTAAACGTTGATAAAAGATGATATTTAAGGCCTTCGATTTTATCTTCTTACGATTTTATCTTCTTACGCGATTAAAGAGAAGAATATATTTCTTACTAAGGCCTAGATATGCCTTGTACTCGTAACAAAATAGGTAGGTACATATTCAGCAAGAAAAGTGCTGTGATTCGGTTTGTAGGCTCGGGATTTTCTTGGAATGCCGTTTTATTTGTTTTTTATTGGATAAGATGTACATAGACGTTCTATTTTACGGCCAGATGATTTGTTAGCTGACGCATTGTTTTACTAATAAAAAAGTTACAAGCATGCTTGAAATAGGTGCACGATAAACAAATCCACAAATGCTGCCAATGTTTTTTAAACAAAATAAACTGTGGAGTCCAGTGTTGTTCCGAGTTTTAAGCATTTGGTATAGGAATCTCTCTTTGAAACGAATACTATGCGTGAAAAATAGATTTTGTATGTTACAATTTGATACTTCACTAGCCCAGCTACGAGATCCAGTCTGGATTCTGTTTTTAAATTAACTATTAGTGCTTATTTAAGAGCATCCGCGTGAAAATAAAAGCACATATACATTACTCACCCTTCTGACCCGAATTAGCAACCGAATAAACAATGATAATAATAAAGCAACGCCGACAAACCTCAAAAGTTGATCACAAAGCCCCTGCAGCCTCCATTAATAAAACAAGGAGTGAAGGCATCTCCTCGCAATACGATATCCTAACAACCCTTCCAGTAACCTACTCTGAAAATGCCTATATTTCATTTTATTTAGCTCTTCCATGGATGCGAACAATATATATTTTTTTAAATATTATCAGTGCAGAAATTGATAATAGGGGTTGATATTTCTTTTATGCTACGATGAATTACTCATGATGAATCTAAATTATATAATCGGAATAACGTAAAAATAACGGTAATTTCTTAGGGGTTAATTTCTTCATTCGGGGAATAACATTACATCCACACAATCCAACCTAAGCGACTGTCCCAAACTGGAACCTTACGTACATAAAACATAAACCCTGTTTTAGCTAGTGTTCTATCTGCTCATTCGGATAACCTGTATATTGACATAATTTTCTTAAAGAAAAGGGGACAGTCACTTAGATTGGATTCTATGGATGTAATGTTATTTTCCGAATGAAGAAATGAACGCCTAAGAAATTAACGTTATTTTTACGTTATTCCGACTATATAATTTAGATTCATCATGAGTACTTCATCGTAACATGAAAGAATATTTGTCAAAGTTAGAAAAGTATGCATTCGGTATTGTACCAATAACTTTTGGATTTGACCATAGAATGTAGGATAACAAAGATGTTCCAGACAATTTTAACAGAAATAAATGAAGGTTTCACAGTAAAACCCCCGGTATTTTAAAGCCATCACTCTCATTCAATAAAGCGGTGTAAACTCGGCAGTGAAAGGGTTAATTTGCATGTCTGTTCGCAGGGTTAATCGGCCCTTCGTTAGGGCGGTACAATTAAGACCCTCAAAGGGTTAGGGCGGAAAACTGCGTGGGAAAATGAGAGGTAGGTCAGTGTTTTAATAGGGTGTTTATTAAGGAAAATAGGCAAGTTTACTCATCACCGATATCTTGATCCTTCTAAATAAAATAATTTGCGTTGTTCGATCGCACTGGGATCACCAATTATATAGACTACATATACACAAAATTATTTTTTATTATTTGATCCAAATGTACCTTGCCATTAAAAGCTTCTGTTGAGTCCGTGTAAACTATAAGTTAAGTTTAAAAAAATCCTCAATTCGAAAATTGAACCGAAAAAACAAATAACCAAGTCCAAGTTAATCGTATTGTTAGAAAAGACAAACGTTCAAAAACATTTCTCAAAACTGAGCGCGGGGCGTTGCTCATGCATTTATAATTTACTAATTTGTTGTTTGAAACGGGTAAAATTATAGCCTCACAATTATATTAGTATTAATGAGTCCCACCCAGCAACTGTTCCGTTTTTTCCAAGGGCTTTTCGTATTTTCGGAAGGAGGAGGCGTCTGTGTAATTAATTTAATATTTGATTAGCAGAAAACATGTCTATTTTGTAAAAATAAAGCCAGTTTTCGGATTGCGTGCACGACAGTCACTAAGTTACACAGTTACTTTTTCTAAGCTTAAATACCAGTAGCGAGGGAGATGATTACCCAAGAAGTGTTGTGTTTAAACGATCGCAGATAACAGCCGACAAAGGTGTAATTATCAAGTTTTTGTAAACATTTCACGCGCTGTTGATTATGCGCATACACGTATAATTACTGGTTGTGCTTGGTGGCACGAGCTACATTCGAGCATTACCTTTTAGACAAAAAATAAATGTTAGTTTTTCGTATGACAAACTGGCGTCAATAAAATGTTCACATCACACATTAAAATCAATAGAGACCATTATCGTATAAATTGGCGATACGGAGGGCGAATTTTGTGCTTTGAAGCCGATCGGGCGATGCAATGTTGATTGATTGCATTGCTTAGTGTAGTGTAACCGATCTTATTGAAAACTTCCATTGTATGGTATCGGAAGGCCTTTTGCTGCGTTCGACGCGCGGAATCTAAAGTTTGCCAGCGGTTTAAATTGAAAAGCGGGGCCCAACCCTAACGATAGGTCGTAATGTGACCGTGACATTTTATATATTGGGGAGTTATTATTTTCTGTGGAAAAATAAATTTTTGGTCATTATAGTAAAGATAGTTTTAATGTTATCTCTTATAAGTTTTCTTTTTACTTATATTTGTATTCTGCGTCGTTTCGATTGTTACCTAGCGATATTGATTAAGGGTTGTTTTTTGTCATTTATGTTTGATTTCATACAAATATGACATTGACTTCGCAAACAGCTTTGACACCATACACAATGAGAACACTGGTCTGTCTACTTATTAGTAGGCACTAACAGCAGATATAACTTACAGTATGCCAGCTTAAAATTATCCTAACTGGAAACTATCATAATGTAATTGCATTAGGCACGTACTGATGTAAGCAATAAAAACACATGTTTATTTACAATCGAGTTTAAAATTTAGCAAAGCCGTTGTGCAAATAGACCGGTACCAAAATAGTTATCGACAGGAGGTGACGGGTGACACAAAGCCCGTCTCAGTAACACTCTACACTCAAATGTCGATGTGTTTTCAGTTTAAATCGATAGGCAGAGGGCGCGCCTTCATAGAAGGAAAAGAGGGCAGACATCGACGTTTGAAGTACAAACAAGTTTAATTAGTTCTGACTACGGACTGCTGGACAATTAGTTGGAAAAAACGGGGTTTTTTTTTTGTTGGAAATCAGAGTATTTTTCCCTCCTGAATTTCAAAGGAATGTAAACATGTCTAGGAAAACAACAATTAGAATAATGCCGATATCGAACGCTTCGCCCGCGGCGTCTTTGTTCCACCCTCCTGCTGCCTCCCCATTATTTTATCTAATCAAAAAGTTTTAAAAGGAAAAATTATACCGGCCTTTATTATGAGTCAACTTTCCTTGCGGGGGAGGGCTGAGAGGATATATTTTTAATAACGATCCCATTCGAAAGAAACTCCGCGACGAGGAATTCTTCGCGAGAATTATGAATGTTTGCGCTGGAAGTTGTTTCACTTTGTTGCAGGTGACTTCGTTGAACGAAGCGCCTCGTTTGCAAGCTGTGACATTTTTTCTATATTATCTTTGAATGAAATGAAGGAAACTTTGTTATTTCTTAATGTTTTCTCTGGAATGATTCACAAAAAGCGGCCATTGCTAAAGAGACGGTCGTGACACAAAAGAGTAAAAATTGTAGACAAAACTAAAAAGCAATTTGAGTACTTACTCAAATTTTAGTCCGTCACGACGCTCGTTAGACTCAAAGGCGTCGGATGAGGCTAAACAGTTATACATAGGTAAATTAAGAAGGCGCAGTAAAAATGCCACGAAAAACCGAGGGTGAGACCACCCCCAGCAGTTTCTTTACTCAACGTTTTCAGTAAATATGGTTCGTTTATTAAATCTAACTGAGACAAAAGTAGACTCAATAGCGGCCCGGCATAAGCCACAATTTGGTTCTGTACGTGACTGTGTGTTTTAGTAATATTTTTCTCAGTTGGCAGCGTTATTATTGCACACCTTGTATGCGTAAATCAGAGCTGCGGGGTGTAGAATATTTTTCACAACAAAATAAGAGAAAAGATGCAATTATATGCAAAAGGGGAGTGAGGGGAATTGCGGCACTCGCCGTAATGAGACGAAGATTCTCAATTTGGTCTTTTTGGGCGCGAGAGAAT